>JBCFYV010009882.1:57528276-58728276 GCA_039000515.1 Timema cristinae
TTTCTTCTATGATGAGTGGCTCATCATTAGAGGCGGAAGGGGGGAAGCTTTATAATAGGTTATAGACTTGAGGAATAGGTAGATGGCAGGGCACAATTAAGGTGATAAGTTAGGGTAGATGACTAGAGAGAAGTCTGTTATGATTCAGATGTATCTGTGCCTGAGAACTCGTCTATATCAGTATACAAACCTATGTAGTCATAAATGTAAGATTAGGGAATATAATTCTTGCCAAAACTGACGTTCTCCCTTGTAGATGTGTCAAGTTCAGAAATTTTATAGGATTAGGCTAGGCTACGGATAACGTTAAGACAAAGTTTAGGTTGAGGTTAGGTTGGGTATGGTTAAGTTAAGGCTTAACATGTCCGAGAGCAATTCATATTCAATGGATAATGATATTATGTTGATCAAGTATGATATATGTATTATATGTAATGATATAATACTATGATTATACACCATAGGATGTATGGTACGACCTGTTTATATTGACGCTGATAAGTGTCAGACAAAAATGATTACCAATTTCGATGTGGGCAGGTTGAGGTTGAGTGGGATTTGTGTTAATCTATAATAGCATCCAAGACGTAGGGGGATCTAAAATACATATCAAGGATAGATTGTAAGTTTATATATATACGTTCAGCTCGTATCGGGAATTTAACCTCAAAACCTTAAATTAGTAGGCAAAATTTCTGTTCTTCTTTCATGTTAGGGTTTTAACCCAAAATCCCTTTGCTCAATATTGTTTCAAATGAGTGATAGAAGAAGCAAGTTAGCTGTGATGGTGAGGGCTTAGCGCACAGAACTCGGAGAAGGAGACGGGTGAGGGGCTTGGAAGGGTGGGTAAGCCACCAGTTGATCAGGTATGGATATTATTAAGTAAACACACTTGAGTTGTACGTAACCAGGGCTCTTATTAGAGATACTGAGGTTACACGGTAAAACGGCAATGATGGTGCTAGTCCCATGACATTCGATTCCCGTGTCTAGATGTCATTTTTCAATTTTCAGAATCTGATTCCTAAATGCGAGTAAATCTTCCCTAAAACAAATATAATAGTTTTGGCTATTTGATTCTTAAAATTAACTTTTGTTTAGGCCACATACATATTATGTACTCTCAAATTATAACACAATATTAATTTAGCATGGCCTTGTTTACTCGTTCAGATCTGCACCTACAAACCTTTCATTTGTTGAAAGAAATAACATCACGATTTTAATTTCTACTTGTGATAAATTGTCCGTGGTGACTTTCAAGAAAACATTTTCTCTTGTTATTGTGTTTTCTTTGGTGTTCTAAAGGCTATAAATATCAATAGTAAAATGTAAAACAATAAATAAAACTCAAAAATTACAATTGTATGTATTGTAATACTATGAATGAATACCATAAACCTACAATAAACAGAATATATGCTAGAAAAATAACGGAACTAAACAGTCACGAAACCTAAACGGAATCAATTCGATTTACATGTAATATATTGTCACCTGGCTAGTGGCTTCTCAGGAGTGACGTCAGACCAATCACTGGACGTTTCAAGTGTGCATAGATTATTTGAATAAATGATACATTTAAATTCCAGTTATTTTTACTAAATATTATTCTTTAATGTAAATATTATCTATTTTTGAAATCCTGAGCTAATGTTGTTTTTGGAAATGAGAGAATTAAACTTATTTAGATTTGAAAATAATTTACAATTGGAACGAGACTTGTGACGTGATTAATCTATTTCCTCGTGAAACTGGGGTTTAACATATCCTTTACCTTTTGAATCAAAATAAAAGATTTAAAATATGTTTTAATATAGTATACTACTTTCAAATGTGAACACTCTACAATGCAATATTATTATTTAATTTAAATAACTATGTTCATTTATGAAGTACCAAATTGTAAATAATCTGGGGGTAAAAGGCTAGTAGCGAAGCATATATGTTGAAAAAGGTGGTGTCAATGAGCAGCCGTACTGCAATCAAAGCGTGAGACGCTTCAATCCATGGTTTTATCTTACGAATTAGGAATTAAAAAGAGTAGCTACTATTCAGTACACACTCCTTATCTTCTATATGCTACAGTGAATATGCTGAATGTGATAAATTTGTAAATTCACGGGCGATTCTACAAAACCACTGGTTCACTTGAGTAGTGTAAAAAAGTATTTACTATTTCACCTACTCGCCAAACCTTTACAAAATCACCGGTGAGTTTAAAAAATTACCATCAAGCACTAGTGAATGTTAATAAGTCACGTAAGGATTAGTTTTGGTTAGGTTAGTTTAGGGAATTTAGGTTAGTTTGGACAAGATTAGACTAGCTTATTTAAGCTTAGGTTAGGTAAGACTAGATTAGCTTAGGTTATTTTGGATTTATGTTCTATATTTGTATTCACATACACTAGATATTTTATAAATTCATCAGTAAATGTGGATAATACTGTGTATATTTCATACTTTCACCAAACTGTATTTGGAAATTTATAAAATCACTGTTAAATTTGGATGGATCCTATTATTTGTTAAATGAACCATTGCTTTCGTGATTCTATACATTCCTAGGCTATTTTATAAAATAATTAGTTCGGCACATTCACAGTAACATGTATACTGGAGTCGATATCTTTGACCTATTCATCTATGGCTCTCCTAATTTCTCTAGTACATGGGATGCGTGGATCCAATAATTACCTTGAAGCTTCCTAGAATATTCTCGTAAATAGAACCAATTTTATCGAAATATCCAATTTTTTAATATCTCTGCATTAGTCTAATTAT
This sequence comes from Timema cristinae, assembly GCA_039000515.1. Taxonomy (NCBI): domain Eukaryota; kingdom Metazoa; phylum Arthropoda; class Insecta; order Phasmatodea; family Timematidae; genus Timema; species Timema cristinae. The sequence continues at coordinate 57,531,061 of JBCFYV010009882.1, forward strand.
TTCAAAGAAGAGTAAAAATGAGGTATAATAAAACCATAATGGTTATTCCAGTTATATTCTCACATTCACGTATCGACCACAACGATTGACATTTAGTTGGAAATGTGTAAATTTTTTTAAAACCTGCCCATTATTAATAATCACTCAAATTATTCATAATATAATGCGGCATTGTGAATTATTCAGTGTTTTGGTAGAGTAAAAAAATAAATAAATTGGGAAAATACTAGCGCATCATCACCGGCAGTTCAACTTCTGTGTGCCATACAAAATGCATATTTTTTAATTACTCTACAGGTGTTAGCAAAAGTTTTATCATTGAGCTTATCACTTTGACAAACATTGCAACTTGAGAATGTAGATCCTCTAACTGCCATTAACATGGTAAATCGGCTCAAGAAAAAATTCAAGATATAAGAACAAATACCGAAATTGAGTTTTCAACTATTTACAAATCAGCTAAAACACTTACTGAATTGTTTGTTTTAAATCTTGTCACACCAAGCATACCCCAGACGAATACAGAGGTGTAATGTAAAGGTATACTCCGATGAGGCTTACTTCAGAGTTTCAATTTATTTGCCGTTTTTGGATCATTTTTCGAATCAATTAAAAACTCGTTTCTTGAACAATCAAGAAGGGCTTGGCAGTTTTATGTGCCTGATGCCAAAAGAAGAATCGGTTATCACTGAAGTAGAGAAAGAACAGATGAAAAATCTGGTTGCTTTTTACGGGAAATATTTACAGTGTGGTGATATGGCAGCAATTCGGGAACGTTACATGTGGCATGAAAGAGTGAATAAATTGATAATAAGTTCAAGAAATGCTATGAACTATTATGTTGTCTGCAATGAAGAAATATTCCCATTGATCAGTACTTTATTGAAAATATTAGTAACCCTGCTAGTGTCAACAAGCACCAGTGAAATATTGTTCTCAACTCTTCGGAGATTAAAAACTTACTTGAGAAATACAACAGGGCAGCAAAGACTGAATGTCCTAGTGATGTTAAATATACATGGAGAAATAATAATTTCTCCGGACGAAGTTTTAGATGAACTGGCAAAATCACTTTGTCGATTGGAATTCAGACTAAATTAATGTTGTAATTGGACACTGTCCTTAAATTAGTTTGCTGTTAAACCAAACAATGTCTATTCCTTGTTCTACAATGAAACAAAATCGTATTTTAATTAACTTGTTTTGTGTTATTCAAATCCCGTTTCAGGGTTTTAGTTTTAACTGAATTGCAAGCCGATTATTTATTATAATCGTAGATAGTCACTTAGTCACTCAAAAATGAATCCTCCTTTTTACTGGTGTTGAGTCCATACCTCTCGGGGCTGACATCCCCCCGCCCCCATTCATCAATCCTAGTTATGCCTATGGTCTGATGTATACCAAATTTGCTAATAATCCACAATTATATTCAAAAACCAAAGTATTACCTTCAACTGGGTTTTAATGTTCTGAAGATTTTTCCGGAAAATTTCCTATTGAAAGTATACTGGAAAATTCTCATCTTTATTCCAGGCATTATTTTTATTATTTTTACTTTATATTTAACACTCAACACATTTCTTATCTCTGGCCTTTTCTCAATTAACTCAAATTTAAACTGCTTGTATCTAAGCAATCCTTGCTATCAAATATCTATCGTGTTGCTGGTTCCATTTCGTGCTGGATTTTTGAGACAATCCACAAGGACGTTAAATTTTCGCTACAGTATTTTTTAGATGATATATTAATGGTGTATGAGGTGGAATGGATAATACTAGCTCAAAATATGAATGGGTGGTGTACTCTTGAAAGTGCGGCAATGAAATTTCAAGTTCCTAGTTCCATAGAGTTAGTTGGTAAGTATTTTTGTCATGGTCATTCAGTAAAAAAAGTTCTTAATAGAACAGTTCACAAGTACGACATTATTGTACACAGTATATTACCCTACAACTGACTATTATTATATTTTACTTATTGATTTGGTAAATAACTCAATAATCAAATAGCCAAAGCTTATTATATTTTTTTTAGTAAGGATTTACTCGCATATCGAGGATCATATTATGAAAATCACTTACTATTGTAAAAATTTACTAACCTGCTTTGAATCGAAGGGTATACTTTTTAGACTGCTCTTCTAGATCAATGACATTCAACCTGTGATAGGGGTACTCCCACAGGTATATGAAGACATCTTAGCGAGTGCGTAAAATTTAAATATTTATCTTAGTTCAATATAATCATTGAATAATCAGGGCCAGATTTAGGGATAACCACAAACAACCCGGACATAAGTAAATGCAATCTGTACGTTCCAGTTTTTTTCTTTATCTTTATTTTTCTCTCATGGATGTAGATTATTTAATGTGCTATAACTTGCGTAATCCAACTACCACTTTGTAGGTAGGCCTACTACAAATTTAAGGAAAATTTTTATTTAGGGGTTCGTAAATAAAAAAGTTGAAAACCATTGTTCTAGATCACTCATTAATGTAAAAGTATATTACCATTCACTATATCTAAATATACATTTTACACTGTTCTTCTAGATCACTCATTACTTTAAAAGTATATTACCATGCTAATATGTCTAAGTGTAAAATAAATACGGATCTTCTAGATCACTCAACAAGTGAAGAGATTTTCACTAATATTAACTCATCAAATAAAGACAACAATGGCCCCACATGGCAAATATATATTTGAAATGCCCGTTAAACAATTTTTAGTCATTTTATAGTCATAATTTGGCGTTTTAGATTTTTAGGTCATTGTATTATATTTTACGTCATTGTTCTGCCCTGTTTAAGAATGTCTGTTGAATATAGGTCTATTTAGGCTTTTATATTAAATAAAGTTATTTTTAATTTGGCATTCATATTGAATATATAGAATAAGTTAATGATGCTTTGTAAAGTCATAAATATTCAAATACATAACACCCCCCCCCCCCATACACTAAGTTATGCTGAGAATAATATTAGCTTCAAATCAACTTTTTATCTGTACCTGTTTATTTGGAATATCCTCATTCCTAGCTGGAAAGAGCTTAGGTGGGGAGAAGGGATCTATTGTTTATGAAAAAGGTATTTTGTACATATTTTGAAGAATGTAAAATTCTAGTGTCAAAAGTTTGTCATTGTATAGTTTACATTAATACGGTGAAAATTAAATTCATTCCTGTACAATCATTTCTAATGTATTTAGAAGACATAAAGCAAATACAGTTATCAGAATATGATGACTTTATGTGGAAAATCCGCACTAAAACTAATATAATGATGTTGGCTATTTGATTCTTAACAATACAGTTGAGGCAGATTTGCACCTGTTCACAGTTATCTGCTGCAATGCAGAATCAGGTATTAATTTAAAACGTTTACTCCCATAAATACACCTAATCATATTTTTCTATAAAATACCCAATTCCCACATCTAGATAATCTCACGAACGCCTAAAAATAACATTTTATTTATTTTAAACTTGTGTGTCTTCTTATTGCGAACATAATTATTTATTAAGGGAAGAAAAAAACATATATATTATGTCAAATGTATCATAGTTTAAATTTAATTATGGTTTTAATACTGTGTTTATCCGAAAAGTAGCTAATCTCCGTTATACTATTAAAAATAGACAATAAATATATTTTAAAATTTAAATATTTTTAAAACTATACGAATTTTATACTATAATCCAACATAGTCTACACCATTATTGAGACACTTATTGAAGTGCTGCACAAGCTTTGTTATACCACCGTCGTATGAATCAGCCACCTGCTTCATTTGACATTTATAACTTCGTTTTGCAGCTTACTAACATAATCAAAACGCTGACCATCATGGAACTTATAAGGGGGAAGAAAGATATGGAAGTCGCTAGGTACCAATTCAGGGTTATAGGGTGGGTGATAAAATTGTTCCCATCCAAATAATGTGATGAGATTTTGCTTGACATCTTGCACAGTGCGTGGAGCAAAATAATTCTGGAAGTCAACATCACTCACCTCTTGTTCTGGATGGTACATCGTAGTTTTTCAGAGTTTCACAATAAACAGTAGAATTTATTGTTGTGCTTCGGACACCAATTCTACCAAAATAATACTACGTTTGTCCCAGAATACAGTACACATGGTCTTTCTTGTTGAGATCGTCTGCTTTTACTTTTATGCTGTCAGCTAAATGGTGTTCTTCCACTCTAACAAGTGACTCTTGCGTTTCAGATGTGAGATGCAACACCAAAATCTCATCGCCTGTCACAAAAATGCCTCAATATTTGATCTCCAACTTCCTGGTAACGTGTCAGAAATGTCAAAGAACTTACTAGACGTTTGCTCTTGTGGTCACCATCCTGGATACCAAAAGTGCACACACTTATAAATAATTTAAATTATCGATGACCATTTCTATAAAGACATGTCGTGAAAAATCAGGAAACACTAAGGAGAGTGTAGAAATTGTTAAACGTTGGTCTACACGAACTTTTTAATTTACCCTACACCCCAAGACATCATTCACCAAAGGTGGTTGCAACTTAGAGTTTCATCTTGAACGTTTTCTCGTCCTTATTAAACATACCATTCTCTAACCACATAATCATACACTTCATGTACACCAAAATATTCGGTGATTGACACATATTTTTAGGGCTCAAAATGAATTTTAAAGACTAAATAGGTGGCTTCATTGACTTAACAATATTTTAATGTAGGTAAAACAAAATAAACACTTCAATGTAAAGTTGTCTATTATTATGATAAAGGAATCCTGGATACGTGAAATGCATGTAATGAAACGATACTAACTCGGTAACTTATTGTACAAAATTTTTTAAAATTTAAAGATCATTAACACATGTTAAGTATCACGTTCATTCACAAGTAAAATTCCTTAACAAATATGATTGTTAATTAAATTCTTATCTTCTATTTAAAATTTTTAGGGTTCATTTTTTGAATTACTTCAAAGTCAACTTTTATAAACACAATTTTATTTCAGATAAGAAGATGGTCAAATTTTATGGGGACTCAAGGTTTTATGATCAAACTAACACATCCCAAGAAACTTCCTTAGGTAATTAATTACATTATTCGTATATAATTCTATATATTATTAATTCAAAATATTTTTTCAATATGGTAGGCCTATAATAAATAACATTTCAAAATTACGTGAAAATATAGGTTTTGATGAAATGAAAAAACTAAAAGTTAATAAAATACGTTGTAGGTGTATTTCGATTTTTAAAATCAATTGATATGTATTAGTTCTAGCTTGAATTTGTGTGGTAAGCCACGAATAATAAATCAATCTCGACTATACACCCCAATTATTTATTTTTCTCACTATTTCCGATTAGTGCGTGCAAATGAGGTTTTCGAAATTTATTACTTTACCACTCATCTTAAATGCCTTTAAAAATTGCCGTCCCTGATTATTTATTTATTTTATATTTGTATGAAACCGGAACATGAAATCATGCTTGTATGTATTGCTATATAGTGTGGCATTAATGTTTTCAAACATCAGTTCCATTGAGTACCTCTGCAAGCGTACCACCAGTATCCTATTTACAATTTAACACGAAGATGTAAAAACAACACAAGCGCCCTCCATTATTTAATCACTTACGATGTTTGTTTGGTTCACCTATGATGAGACAAGCCCTTAAAATGTAAACATACATTAAACAGATCAAGTATTGTATTTAGGTAAGGTATTCTGATAGAAAAAATGAACCAATTCGGAGAAGTTATTTTAGAATATTCATCACAAAAGAATTGGTCATACGAAGGATATATGATGCTTTAACATTCAAAGCTTCAATTGACGTGTGAGCATTTTGACACATACGGTGTTGTCATAGAGTCACACATTATCCAATTACGTCACCGTGTCGATAGGCACCATTGGAAACTGACATTGGATGTAGCGTTGTGAAGAGAGGGTGTTTGTGGGATGAGAGTTTGGGAGTTGGGTGGTTTACAGAGGGTAGGATGGGTGAAATGAGAGGGAAGGGGTGTTTGTGAAATGTGCATTTTATTGGCAGCCCTGGAAAATGTGACCGTTTCGACAGAAACCCAACATGTTGTGGTATAGACACAGGACCAAGCAAATCAACATATTAACATTATCTTTGTTGAGAGTCTCGCGATTAACATGTCATTAGCACTAATCAAGGTAGGCCTAGTGCAAATGAGGAACCAATAGAAATAAATTTTATTTCCTTTCGCTAATATATCACAAAAATAAAATGTTTCTTTGGACTCTCGCATTTAAAACAAGTATTTAGAGTCATTTTCTATGAATGGTTGATTAGAGTCATTGTCTATGAATGGTTGACTACTAACACAAATAACTCAAAACTTTTAGGATTAATTTAACTTTAGTTAAAATATAGTTTTACATAATATTAAATTCCTAAGATTTCAATTTAAATTAACAATGAAATTAAATGCGTTTAACTATAATAAAGAGTATTTTTATTGGTGTCTAAAATGATCACTTTTTAAACATGTATAATATATCAGAATACGAATGACAGAACATCTTATATTGCACATAAAACTGTAGCGCCTTTCTATATATGGACCGAAAAACACGGAAAAAATATAAACTAATACTAAATATTTTGATCAGCAATTTCCAGAATAAAACCAGGGTCCTCTCTACGTGTTTTAGCAGTGTGGACAGACAGGGTTACAAAACTTCTTCAAGACAATATAAAATGCTATTTGTTAAAGCAATTTCTCAGATTATTCATAGTTTATCCAACACCAGGGATATTGAAGATTATTTTAATATGGGTAGAAGATATGAAGAGGCTATCTTAAAGTTAAGGCAACAGCACGAGGGTATGAAATGATGTGGAAATGACTCCCATACACCTGTCCAGAAACGGTGACCAAGTGCAACCCGACTCTTATGACTTAAGAACACTCGGCCACATATGTATTTAATGTATTGTTCATCATTTAGTCTCTAGATATCGTATAGGGAAGAGAAACATACAGATCAAACCCCACTTCCCAAACAATTATTTTGATTTAATTTTATACAGTAGCATCGGTGGACACGCGGAATAAGTCTTCGGCTCTTTTAGTTTAGTTTGATGTTAATGGAGAAGTCAAGTTTCAGATCCAGACACAAACAGAGTCAGTGAGAGTGGTATTTCTTTAATGTTTTTTCCATTGTACCTTTTTGCAAAAGTGGGTGCATTTTATCATTTTTTAAACCTTCATATCCTTCTCTAGTAGAGAAATTAAAATATGAATAGCCAGGAGAGGACGCTGTGAAACCAATTTTAACCATACTTTTATGGTGAGCTTTAGAAATGAAAGTGTCAATATATTCTCATTCTTAATTATTAAAGCCCTACTAAGTAAAATAAATGTAAATTGATTTTAAGTTCTAAATATATGTTGCTGCCCACTTCTAACACCAGAATAAACCAGAAACTAGTTAAATTTATAATTATGTGAAACAAAATTACCAAATTATTTAAATTCAACAAACATTTTGAACTAATTAATACATTTATATATATATATATATTAATATATATATGTATATTTATATATTTATATATATGTGTGTGTGTATTTATCGTATCGAAGGATTTCCCACTCTTTATTCGGATGGGATTAGCTTTATTTATGCTTATTTCTAGCTATTTACTCACTTGCTACCTAATTCATATAGTTATTCATTTCTTACAACCGAATAAGTGGATTTTTAAAATTAAGGCCTGATACTTAAATTATTATTCTAAATTTTTTTATCTACTAAACATTAGTTTATTAAAAATCTTAGTCATATTAAGTTCCAAATATCCATTCGTTTGTAACGTTAAATTTGTAATGTTTCATTTAACTGTCTATACTATAGGACCTCTCATATAAGAGATCTCCATCAAGAGACTATATAGATTTCATGGCATGTTACTATGTCTATATATTCCATTTACAAGGGTGAGATCAAGTTGATAAAAAAATGTTAAATTTGCTGTGGAAAGGGTTTAGGGGGATATGACGGGGAGAATAAACGATATTTTCAAGTGGTGTCGAGTACTTGAAGTATGTAGGGAATCGTTTTGGAGTTTTGGAGTGGAGAGACACATAGAATATCATCATCCTTGTCATCATTTCCACACTATCATCAATATCATCATCATCATCATCATTGTGAGCATCATCAGATTTCTATATTATATGCGTTACCCCATTCAAAACTTGATATTTATTCCTTTAACACATGGTATCCGCGACTCCCACTAGTTTGTTTCATCTAGATTAGTTAACATGAACCCGCTAACAAATCTGCTAATCCCTATAAAGCAGGCAGGTATCAATTATTTTAATTAGGAAATAATTTCGGAAATCTGCTGTGTTTTAATCACCATATTTTAGGTCTGTAATCAACATATTAAGGTTCTTCTTGCCTACAAGGTATCTATAAAAAAGTTATGATCATATAATTTTCAGAGGCGTACTAAGGATAATTTTGTCTACAAGCAGAAGATAATTTTTGCTCCCCCTCTCCAACCGTTGCGCCTTCTCACAAAAATCCGTGAGAACATACTGTTCCCCCCTAACTAAAATACTGGATCCATCCCTGGTTGTGGGGAAGGGGGGTTACGGGCGTAACTAAGCTGGTAGGGGAGATTTTGTTAAACATTAACATTATATACAAATAAAATGATTATATCAACAGTATTTGCCGTAATTATTGAGAGCTACGAAATTGCTCCCACAGCATTTATTGGCGCCCCAAAATGCTTCTTTTTTCAATTGCAAATTAATCTGCCTCCGAGAATGGTCATTATTTATGAAAAATTTGATCCTGAAAAATTTTGATTGTTAATTTTTTTTTAATTAATGTCTTACCAAAGTTCTCTTACATGGAAACCACAACATTTCTCCTGAAAATACTATCATTTAAAAAATATTAGCTCTATTGTTTGATTAACCTATAATAAATTGTGTTCTTTGTACTTTAAAATGTTCTAACTAAAGGCCTAAGTGGGTAAAAGTTTTTATTTCAGATGGTTGTGCAGTTACATGCCTGATAACTTTCATAGAAATCTTTAGTCGAATACTAACAAGCCCCCACCCTTTTCCCCATAAACATCCCAAATCTATTAAAAAGTGCTAAAATCGCAACGTTACCAAGCATAAAAATATATTCTAATCTGTTTACAAAATATTGAATATACATTAAATAAACTAAATTTTAGGCGTTGAAGTATTGTCTCGTATTATTTGTGATTTAACTGTTTTAAAATCACATAAACTGATATTGACAAATATTTAGATAAAGAAATAGAGTCGTGTATAGTTTCAATAATATCTAATAAAAACTCATCATTGTACACGCAGTTTAAATTTCAGGTTAATATAGTTTGGTTACCATTGAAAAGACGGTCGAAGTAAGATCTCAGTTTTATGTTCACTGTGATGTTTTCTCACTCTCCCTCCACGTAAATAAACACCGAGATTCTATTAACTCTCAATAAATAGAACAAAATGTCAATATACAGTAGGCTTAAATGTATTGATTTTGTCTTAAAACTTTATTCTAATGTTTAATTTGTTAAATAAGATTTCATCATACTCTCTGGTTACAAATATTTTACACGGTTATTCTTAATGTTATATACGATTTATCTAATCAAATTATGTTATTTTAAAAAGTTTTTCCTACCAAATATACACTAAATAAAATTGAAGAATAAACGGAACTTAGAATTATCTATTAATACATACATCATTAAAGATATTAGACATTAATGGAAAAGGCCTACGAGATTAAAACTAAAATTCTATTTTGCATCTAACCTGATAGTTTGAGGAATTCATTCGTTTGGGCAAACATCGTTTAATCAATTTTCTTAACACTCAAGTAAATTTATATTATTTGCTTATACCACTTTAAAAATCCCCGTGCTGTCTATTTTTTTTCTATGGGTATGAATAATGGACTGTGATATAATATTTATCTCCAACAAACTCAGTTAAAAAACTATACATGCTATTCTTATGACCTACGATGTGCTTTAAATTAACCAACGAGATAGTTAATCACATAAAATAGGGGGTAAAAAAAACGGCAGATAAATTTTACCATATTTCACGTTGGTAATGTTGGAAAATTACACAATCACTTCATCAGCCTCGTTGGCCAAACCCTCTAATTAAATATTGAATCTCACAAAGCTAATAGCGTCTGAGGAAAAGTGTGATTCGTTGAGCAAGCTAAAGGTTTTTTGCTACGCTATATTCAATAATTCTTAAGGGGGGAAACTAGAGAATATCACCATTGCTTGTATCTGTTCAAAAGAACCACATAAATTTATGAGGAAAAGTTTTAGCCAGCAAAAAGTATCATAAACCTTTACTAATCCTAATTCTTTTCATCGTTCTCTCGCACGTGCTATATATCATCGCTTGGATTTTAAGCTTCCCTATTTCAACATTTTTGCAAGCGCAATCCACAAACTTGTGGATACTTTTTTTTGTTCTTATAGACTATAAAATATTTGTCCTTAAAATAAGGTTTGGGGATATCTCTCGGCCATTCACAGTATTTTTAATAAGTCCAATGAACACTTCGAATATATGTTTAATATTACAATTTTATTACTAGGCATATTGATATTAAATAAAATAAGGTGTTCAATTATAATTATCGTTTAAATAAAATTTTAAAAATGTTTCAACATTTCTTAAAATATTCTATTAATTTAAAATACTTTTTCATATAATGGTCAGAGGCTAGGCTAAAAAATATAAGAATATATAAAAAATAAAAAATATATTGTTCGACTTTAATGGGATTGAATCTCAGCAACTTTAATTAGTGTCAGTCCTACTGACCGAGAAAACTAACATTATTATTAAATAATTCCAAGCTAGAACCTACCTATAAGATTATTTTATATCGCTAGGAATCTAAGCCCTCGAACAGTGGTTTACAGTAGAGTTAAATAGAGAGACAGCGAAATGAACATATTTTGTTTTATTATTACAGGCAATGTAATTCGAACTACCAGTAATATGATAATTCTAAACTTAATTTAAGCATGATCTTTTACAGGCAAGTAAAAGTTTATGTTTCTTTTGTACCACATCCTGTTACAAGTTTGGGCTATAAAACTACTCCCACTAAATATATAGGGGCGAGGAAGGTATGGTTCCTAAAAAAAACTTACTGTTTGTGGAAGAAGAATAGAAAATAGTTTCTGAAAATAAAGTCTGTTTCCACTTTACCTATATTTAAGTCCCAACTACCCAATCATTCAAATCCAGTTTTTTGAGAGTGAGGATTAATAATTTACTATCACATATGCAGGTAATAATATATATTAGTAATATTAGGAAAAACAAATTTATTTAAATGGTTTACATAGACTTTGTTTCCTATAGTTTTGTTTGTGTTTTCATGTTAGAATTATTTATCGAAAGGCAGATTAATTAATGACAGGCCTGGCAAGCTGGTAGTGGAAAATATATGGCTTGAATAAAAAACTGATCCGGACTAGAGGCTGGAGTTAGTAATGAATGAAAAGTAAATAATTTATTGAAATATAAATAAAATAGATACAAGTAAATGATAAAATAATTATTTATATCAATCGAGAGTGAGTGTCGGCTTACAAGTACGGGCGATTGGTACAAACTTACCTACTTATAGCACAAGAATTACAAACACTATTACAACACTCCCCAATTCTGAGAACTGTTATAGGAAGAACAAAATAGTGTATAGTATGAGTATAGTATAGTGTATGAGATAATGTGAATCTGATAACTAAAAATTGTTAACACTATCCATACATGCATATGTTAAAGTTTAAGTCCAAGCTGGTAATATTATGGATATATAAGTGAGTGTTTAATTCCAGCATGTAATATTTTTTTTTTTTCAAATTTATCGCAATTGAATGGTTTGGGGAACATATCGGTAACTTGTTCTGTTGATAAAACAAATTTAGTTTCTATAATTCCTGATAAATACTTTTCTCAAAAGGATTAGTAATGGACATCTATATTTAGGTGCATTGTAAACCACTGGTTTTTGAATCAATTTTTTCGAACTTTGACTGTCAATACATAAGATTGTAACTTGTAACCTGAACTACCGTATAGAAATCGAACAGGAGTAGTTGATCCCAAACTAACTATCTTGAAGCTTTAGAAGCAGCTAGATACTATGCTTAGGTTAATTAAAATGATAAGGAACGTCGACGCTGTGAGGTCCACGTGAAGAGTGGTCTGCACATTATGAAGAAGTACTCTGTCATCAATCGTCTTGTGTCAACTAAGTTCACTTAGTTGGAATATGAATAAACAATCAGCGTGGACTACGAATTTTCAATTGAGTACCCGAAGCCAAAAGCACGCGTGCTCTTGAGATATTTTGGGATACGCTTCACTGCTTTAGGATGGGTGTCCGTGGTTTTGGTCTCTTATCTAGTGATTATGTTTGTGGCAAATGCTATGACTAGATATGTTGTCAAAGCTAAGGGCATCAATGACCGAAATGCTTCTCTTTAGGGAACACTAGTGTACTTATATGATTATTCTTACTAGGAAATAATAGCATTTGGGTCTGCTGGCACACTTGTAGTTTTTTAAGCTAGTAGACTAAACCTCGATAACAGTTGCTCAATAAAACCTTTTTCACTAACTGATATTGATCTGTTGACTTCGTTTCACTGTACTTTAAGTCCTACAATGTTTCGGATTGGACATTATTTTTTACCATAAACTTTTTTTAATCTCAGTGATTAATGTGTTCAATGCGATTTCATTATCTGACAGTATAAGACCATTATAATATTAAAAAAATTATTCAAACCAATAATTTGTTGATGATGCTATGACATACACACTGATCCCCTTTGCACGTAGTGAACCCGAAGGCCTGTAGAAAATTGTCCTACTTTATCTTTCAGATTCTGGGGGAGTGTTAAAAGTCCGCTAAGTGACTTTTGTAAATTGAAGATTATCCCTTTAGAGACGTTGATGATTTCTGGGGTGTTAATAGTAATATTTTCTTCAGTACTACGCAAAGAAAGAGTGAGTTTATATCAAACTAGACCATTTTGTATATTCTCATGATAGCTACTTTAATTTCCGGGTGACTACGTCAAACAAACGTTAGTATGTTGAGTAGTCTTCGTATCCAATGAAAATGAGTTTCTTACCATTCGGTTCTATTTTTTATCTTTGCTGTTTTGGAATGAGCTGGGACGCTTAGCTTGCGTGCTCCAATTTTGGTTTCATGTTCCAATTTCTTACAGTGTAGACATTTGATTTTTAGTGGTTGAAGTTCTTTTGAGTAAATAGAGGGCCATGTTCACTGACTCTGCCCACAAATTAATGGCAAGTCTTTTGTGTATAGCGTATAAAGATCACTTTCAAGTACAGTGTACATGTGTCTCTTGGCTCTGCTGTTCTGTTCCGGGGTGTATGGTGCTGTCGTTTCCATTTGGATTCCCTTTTCTAAATCATTTTTCTTGAAATCAATATACTCTCTTACATTATCAATAAGCAATATTTTAACAGAACTTTCAAACTTATATTTTGAAAGTTTGAAATATTCTCTAAACTTATCTATTGTGTCACACATATGCTTAAAAAAATGCCACATAGCTCTATTTTGAGCGATTATCATTGAATGGCATAAAGTATTAACGCATTTGAAAAGACGGGATAGACATGCATATATCATTATTCACTTACTCGCCAATGAGTATTTTTTACGCTCCTTTGTCTCGAATGGTAACTTGATTTTCCTTCCTTATTGTAAATCTTCACAGAAGAGCATTCATTACATCGTTTTTAAATTTACACGTTTCACAAGAACTTTTTTCTGACAGTAGGTCAGTTACACTAGTCGATGACTAACAAACAGGTGTCCACACAAAATTGTACTATGGCCGGTCTATTCCCAGAGGGTACTGCCAGAGCACTCATTAGTGCATTTATGCTATTACCCCCTTTCTGGGGTATTCGTCAAATCTAGCACACACCAACATTAAATAGTTAGCCAAAAGAAGCGCCAACCAAGTGGCGAAAAAAATACTATCTGTGTGGGCCACCATACAAACTTAGCCATGTTCCGCACTTTGCGCATCCAAAATAGTAACACAGAAAATGGGGTGGCAACAATAATGCTGCGAGGTACTAACCTAGCTAGGTACTCAAATAAAGGCATTAGATAACATGCTAGTAGCCATACATAATTTGAACACGTGAGCATGACGCTCACGGCGCAATGACATATAGTGAAGTCATAAGGAATTAAAACGAAATAAAGAAATCATGGAGAAGAGGAAGCTTAAAGTAAGCTCCTAATAAAACATAGTCATATAAGTCTAAAGGTCTTGGAAACATAATTGTCATTCCGACAAATTAAACTAAATCTGAAAGTCATAGAAAAGAAAACATAGTCATATGGACTAACTCAACAATTCTGAAGGACTTGGAAACATAATTGTCGTTGCGACAAATTAAACTATATCCGAGGACATAGAAAGGAAAACATAGTCATATGGACTAACTCGACATGTCTGAAGGACTTGGAAATTTAATGACTACTTGGGTCAATAAGCTAGATTCACTTGGCGTCGAGGCGGTGACATCCACGTCCCAACCACCACGTTCAGCAGTATCTTCGTCAGGTTCTGGAGCAAAGGTTCCTCATTCTAGGATATTCAATGATGAACTACAATCCTGTGAACCAAGGGATCGCCCATTATATACTCTTTTCTTTTTCTGATTAGCAAAATGGGCATATAAATAAGGAAAAAGGGATGGCAAGGGGGGAGGGGGGTATGGTTTGAAACAGCGGAGAAAGAGGTACCAAGGAACTCCACTAGGGGAGTAGTGTTCGTAGCTCGCGGCATCGGACCAGCGATAGTCAGGTCTCTCTTCAATGTTGAGTTCAAGGGATTAGACGTCCGTTGGAACTGCCACGCCTTCTATTCCGCTATATTTGCAGAACAGTTGGTGAAAGCATGGTAATCGTATCCGGGAACATCCGCGTAATGTTAGTAGACCACAAATTATATTATTTTAGAATATATTAGTTTTATTTGCTTTCCTCGGGTACCATTATCTTATTTTAGTATTTAGTGCAGAACACGGTTTGTAAATGACATTTGATTTTAGTGACATGTTACATTGCCTACTCCTCCAATATATGTATTTTTCCACAAAATCTTCTTGGGACTTATTTATTTGTCAACCTATAAGTAAACCAGATCTTATCAAATCTTCTCCTGCACCACATTTCAAATCTATCTAAGTATTTATTTTCCACTTTAATAAGAGTCCAAGTTTCTGCTCCATATAACGTGAAACTCAAAATTTAGTATTTCATCCGTTTCCTCCTCAGTTCCAAACTAAACTGGATGGTCAGCAGTAACATTTTCTTGTTGAAAGCTTCCTTGGCGATCCTCCACCTGATTTGCTTAGTGCAGTAGGTTTCCTTTGTCAACAAAAGACTTCCCAGGTACATAAACTTATCTATGATTTCTAACTTTTGGTATCCAATTATGATTTTAATCGGCTCTCCATTTTTTGAAGTCACCATCACTTTTGAATTCTTAATGTTGGTCTCCATGACGTATCTTCTCTCTATCTCCACCAGCCAGTCGATTATTTTCTGCAACTATTATTTATTTTTGGTCACCAACGATAGATCATCTGTGTATTTTAATGTATTTATGACGTGTTCTCTTCTGGAACTACCACGTCCTTCTAGGACTTCTATTACCAGCTACTCTCCAAACAAGTTGAATATTCTGGATGACAAACAGCGTAACTGTCTCACTCCTCTTCCTATCTCTACTTTGTTGGTCTCGCCATCATTCAAACTTACCATCACTCGCTACCCCAAGTATAGATTTGCAATCAGATTTCGGTCCCTCCCGTTGATGCTGATCTTCTTGAGTATTTCTATCAGTTTCTTCCATTTAACTCTATTTAATGTATTTTGCTAGTCGATTAAATAAATATAGACATCTAACTTGACATCTAGAATTATCTTTGAAATAAATCTCAGCATCTCCGATGGTATCTCTGGTTCCATTTCCTTTTATTAATCCAAATGAATCTTTTTACATCATATTTTCTAATTTTTTCCCATTGGCTTGGTTAGTATTCTTTCTACGGTTTTCCCCCACATGACCAATAAGGCTGATAGTTCCGTAGTCACAGCCTTTCTTGGATTATTTCTCCATCTTTAGAGCCAACATGGCTACGTCTAGAGTGTCCTTAGAACATTGTCCTGTTTATTAGATTATATTTTTTAAGTTTTGTCATATATCTATAAGCTGTCAAAACCACTTCTGGTGAAATCATCCAGAGGCAAACTTAAGCGCAGTTAAATTTTGTTCGGTATTTCAGCAGAGTATGTAGTTCAAAATAGTAACATTATATGGTCTAGGCATATTGAGTAATAAGGGTAGTTTGCCCAGAGTCCTTTATAGGTATATATTGGATAGTTTTTGTAATTAATTGTTTTTCCATTTCTTCCTATTATATAAATTTGTCAGTTATAGAATAGTACATCTCTGGTGTGTGTATTAAAATGTTGTGTGTGCTCCATCCACTCTTAATAGGTAAAAATCCATAACAATTATATGAGATAGTTTTTATGATATGTTTATATTGATTAATTTTATTTATATTACATTAAATTGGTTTTAAAATTGTATACAAATTGAATTATATTTATTTCTAAATAATATATATTATTTCTCAACTATTTTCGTGACCTCTCAAATCACAATAGTTAATATAAAATATAATTGTATTTAAAGGGCATTTTTACACAACTTATATTTGAAATTTATATGTATTTATAGTCTACAAAGTGATAAACATACTTTTAAATAATAAACACATAATGATAGAAAAAATTGCTATAAAACAAACAAAACATATTTGTTATAATTAGGGTGTTGTTTATATGTCTCAATGTCCCATAACTATATGATTCACATATCTTTGATAAGTATAGTATGATTGAATAATAAACCTATATAGCTTTTCATATATATGTATGTATATATTATATTATCTAATTAGGTTTTTTCAACAACATTATTCTGAATCATGTGAGAATAGTGTCAAAAGTACACATTATGATTCCCAAGATATATTATTCAAAATATAGTCATTATTTTACTTGACACAGTTTTAAGTTAATATGAAATAAAATTATGAACAGTTCATTATTTACCAGCAACCATTTGAAAAGACGTGTTTTAAAGTTGACTCAAACATTCAAGGATTTGATGGAGTCTATCATGACGAAATTAAGCCTCTACCCGCTTCGGTGGCCTCATAGTAAAAGGCACTACTCTCAAAAAGATTAGACTGCCGATAACAGGCAGATCGTGGTTCGATCCCGGTCAGAGATATTGGAGACGGGTTTTCTTAAATGGCTACCCCTATCTCTACTTAAATACGATACGCTTCCTCGACATGTAACCTTACTCATCCTTAACCCATTAGCGTAAAAAGTATATAAGCTTATAGCCCAATTAAATGGTAAGATGCAGTGCTAAGGAAAAAATTAAACCTACTGTAGTGGTATTTATTTCAAGCTCAAAATTTTAAATTCCACAATAATAAGAACTTATCATCTTGTGACTATATTTATGTGATGAATCACTGATAAATCACAAATATTAACCATTACTATTCACAAAATGCTTATAGCACCTATAGACCTATTATGATAAATATATATTTGAAATTGTAAAAAATATGTTCAAAATTTTCTTAGAACAGATACTAACAAGCATGATTTTAAGCGCTGTTGTGTACAGTACTTGTGTACGCTGCAGATATAAAACGAGAAAGCAATATTTTTTAGCCAAGTACACATAAAAAAAATTTGCACGGCCTCCACATAAGCCTTGCTTTCCAACTGTCCTCTCGTAGAACAGGATCCAAGGGGAGAAAAAGGTATGAGGGAATCGAGCAATTCCGATGTAAGTGCATTATCTAGGGACTTATACGTAGTGTTTAATTGCAATGTACAATATCTAGCGGCGGGATGTCTGGGGAAAAGTGGACAGAGGTGTCGTGGAAAGAGGAAATTACCAGGAATAGGTTTTAGTGCTATTTCCTTCCTTTATGTTTCCTTCTCTTCTTACTCCCCATTGCGGCCCAGTATCCCCTTTACTCTAACCCTCATAATCATGATTTAGTGGAGAAATACAGAAAGTGCCCCCTCTTTCCCTCCTATGAGTGCGACCAACAGTCTAGTCTTGCTCAGAAGCCCTATTTCCCCTGACCCGCTCCTTGGACTAATGTGTGTCTAACAGTCAGACAAATAGGTCCCCCAACCCCTTTTTTCACCCCTTCTCCACCTAGCACTCATATAAAAAAATGTTTTCAACAACACTTAACTATCTCCAGACTATATCTGGCCGAATATTGCTATACTTTAGATCCTATTCTTTGTAATATTGATATTTGAAGACCTAATCTGGGTGATTAACAAGTATATTTATTTAGATTTTAAACTGAAATATTTAACTGTATCTTGTAGATTGCAACATGTATGATTTATTTTGATATTTGCAAATTTAAACAGGGTGATTAAAATTGATCTTTTCTAGAATTTTTAATTAATTATTTAAATTTATATTTGTAGATTTCCCACTAAGTGATATAATTAATGTTTCATAAACTTTAAAATGTGTGATTTAAACAAATATTTTGAAATATATTAACTGGGTAATTTAGTGGGATATTTTGTAGATAGCCCCTATGATTATATTGATATATGTATTTCTTAAATCTTGGCTATTTAAGTGGATAACTTTTAGATTTTAACCTAGGTGATGTAAATGTGGCTATATTTGAACATTTTTGATTTAAATTAGTAATTTGTATATATTAATATGAGTTGTTTTAGTGGATATTTTCTAAATTTCAGCCTTAGGAATTAAATAAAAAGGTTATTTGCTAAACTAACTAGATGTTTTAAATGGACCTGTTGTAGATTTAGTCACGGGTGATTTAAATATTTATTTTGTGTTAGTCCTGGGTAACTTAAGTCAATATTACTTGGGATTTTAATTTAAGTCATTTAATATTATATTATTTAGTTTCAAATGCAGGTGATTTAAATGGACGTTTTTATATTTTATATTGCGGGAGATAAATGCATACTTTTTTTTAAATCAGTGTAATTCAAAGGGAAATAGTTTGATTTTAAATTCTGGGATATAAATTGATTCTTACTTTTTTATTAAATGTCTTACACGCTCTTTTAATATCGTTTGAAAGTGGTGCTAATGACGTGGTAAAGTTCTAACTAGATGTGATACTGAATAAAACCTAATGTTGTTTTGGTTTCCAAGTAGTCTTGATTGAGTTAAATGTTTGATAATAAATAGAGTGCTTGTATCTTATGATGGTGTAGTTCAAATCCCTGGTAGGTGAAATGAGAGGGAATTAATTATGATTCTATTCCTGATCATCTCGAAAATTAAATTCTAGAACTATCTTTAAATCTTTTATAATTTCCTTATGTTCTGCATCATAAGTTTATTTAAATTATATTGAGGATGGCTCAAACACGAACTAACACATGCAGACAATATAAGGTTTTAACAAATCTCAGAATTTCGGTTTTGGGCATGGCTCTCTTAAGAAGATATTCGTAGTTAGCTATTATGTCTGCAGGCATAACACCAAATATTTCAGTACATTTAGGACACGCTTTTGTGGATAATAGATGTTCTCGCGCTTAATTTAGTATAACAATTATTAAAATCCCTTTTAAAAACTTAAAATCACCATCAGTAACATGTTATTATTTACTATTTATACAGTGAAATTGAAATATATTGTTCTTTTATTTAATTAAAATTCCAAAGATTAATTATTTTTAATTAAATTCCTTCTATTTATTTATCTTCTTCAGTTATTTTGGCTTTTTACAGTATCTTGCATTTTGTAACGCTATTCCAAAAACCCCAGTTCATTCAATTAATCTTTTTTTTAATATTAATAGCAAATTAAATATGGATAATAAATTATAGGTAAAAATAAAAAAAGTCACTTTGATCTTGAAATTGACTATGAAACTATAATATTGATCTAGTAGCAATGAACTTGAAATCTCATATAGAATTTTATCTGAATTTATATGATGTAATATTTTTAACACATCTAATTTAATTTGGTCCATTTTATCATCTAGGAGAAATATAAGTTAATATATATGTGTATATGTGTGTGTGTGTGTGTGTGTGTGTGTGTGTGTGTGTGTGTAAAGGGAACGAATGGAGTGATCTTAGATGGATAGAACATAGCTTAAAATGTGTTGTAACAACCCACATACCCGCCTCGGTGGCTGCCTGGTCTAATGTACTACTCTAGCAATAGACCGGCTTTCGATGACCCAAAGATCGGGATTCAAGACCTGTAGGGTGCACTGACAGTGGATTTTTCTTAATGTTATTCCAATTTCCTCTCTACGCAAATTCGTGTGTACTTCTTATAACTTCTACCTTCCTCATCACTAACACAATAAAGTAAATTAGTGAATAGGTGACTAATTCGAACGGGTAGTAAGACGTGGCACTAAAATCCTAAATTATCAAAAATATATATATATATACCTCCAATAAACGAATCAACTATTTTAATCACCGTGTATTACTACTAATTCGGGCCATACGATTCCAAATAATTCATCTTCTTAATTAAACCCAATGATAGATAGAATATTATTGAATTAAAATAGAATGAATTCAAAAATACATATATAACCGTGTAGTAATATTGAATAATTTTGTTCCATGGATTACATAACATCTTAAGCGAAGTAGGATTATTTTTACAACTGCCACTCACAATAGAGACATATTGTGAGGGCGTAAGAAGAGTTTTAGAACTTTGCATCATTTAAAAATGTATTTAAGAAGTACGATTACACAAACATCTAAATTCATTGCCAGTGCCGCACATACAGTACATTAAATCTTATACTCTACTAGAAAATAATGATCTTTAATTTATTGAATTGTATTAAATAATATTATAGGAAAAATAACACTTGGTCAATTAAAGCAATTGGAGAATAAAATGAAAGTATAAATATGGTGCTATACAACAATATTTTAACTTAATATTAAATATTTACTGAGATAGATAGAGGTAATGGTTATTGTTAGTATATTTTAAAATATGATCTTATTTTCCTTAGAGTAAGCATATTTAACTTCAATTTAGATAACACCCCTATGTCTCAAAAAAAAATTCAAAGAAATTTTAAGCTGTTAACATTTGTTAAATATTTTAAAAATAGCTTTCCTATATCATATCTGAATTTACATGATAATTTAGTTTTAGGAAAATAAGTGTTCTAATGAATTGGCTAAATTTTAATCAAGTTTATCTAAACACAACTAATTATATATATACTTATATATATACAAATGTTTGTGCATATATTCTAGAAAAACATATATTTTTAATCTGTTAATTACATAACAACTAATAAATAATTGTTAATATGTATTCTTAATAAAATTAGAATACTTAGAAATATTTCAAATTAAACTATAAAATTGACGTAGGCCAAAGTCTTTATACCAAAAATAATTTTGAACATACTTCATCATATCTAAAAAAATGTAACATTAATAGTAAAATTTTCTGGAAGTATTAGCTATACACACGCCTTTGATATTAATACATGTATCGCAGTATAGAGAACCTTGAAAACACGTGAGAAACATAAGTTTTTCACATTGGAAGAATACATTTTCACGCCAACTTAAGTCAAACAAATGTAAATTCAAAAAGGTTTCCAAGCGTTTGGACGAAATCGCTTCTCTGAGCTTATTCACGCTTGAGTCTGACATAAAAAAAAGTTTGTAAATTAGTTCGTTCCCACTTTGTCTCATTCCCATTTTCAAGGATTCCCAAAAGTTTATTTAGGAAGAGCCCATCCATTTTGTCAGAAGTTAATCCACTAGAATTGTTGTCTTATTTTTGGAAACTTTATCATTATCTATTTGCTATCTTTTATTTGTTTCATTTATTCTTTTTATTTATTTTTTGTTCCTAGCCGGCAAGTAGTAGTGTTGGTTTTCTTTGTTGCAAGGAAGCTTGGAAACAGGAAGGCAGGCTGGCGAAGTGGATGCTATAAATATCAGTTATTGATGCCAGCCATCTGTGGAGTTCTGGTTTCTGTGTTGTACTGGGTTGCCTATCACCACAAGGGGAAACATTGACATAGTGTTTGCAACACTGGCTTATGTTCACTGTCCCATTATTTCTTGGTGGTTTCTCTTTAGCTACTGCTTTTTACTTTTAAAAAGCTAGTTCATTTAACGGGATGTCTATAATACAGAGCTAGCTATATAGTTTGAGTAGGACTTCCATATTTTAATTGTGCATATTAGGGTTAGGTTCTCATAAGATGTGGTTTGGCTGTATTCCTACAAATCACAAATATATCACTGCCTAATTTTTCTGTGTGATTATGTATACATTAGCTACAAGTACCTTGATTTTAATGGGTATAAAAAGAATTACTATACTATTAAACAACGAATATTATCCCCTTCGATGGCCGCATAGTCAAAGGCACTTCTCTTGTGTTAGACTATACTGCCGATGAATGAGATATCAAGGTTCGAATCTCGGTTGGATGTACTGAGGATTTTTTCTCAAAATTGTTTTACACTCTCCCTTCACGCAAACAAGTGTACACTTACTATAGATATAACCTTCCTCATCTCTAAAATCCGCTAGCGTAATGAGTACAAAAGCGAATAACCCGAACATGTAGTAAAATGCATATTTAAAAAACCAAAAACAAAAAAACGCATATTGATAGAGAACAATACATTTTTTGGGCAACACAAACTAATATTCATACTATTCATGTCACTAGGCTCATTTTATACAATAAAACAGTTAAAAGTAAACATAGCTTTACACCCACACTTTTCCTTTTGAACTTATGCACATGATCATAATGAGATAGACACGTAGGTTAGCATCTGGATTATTTTACTTATATTAATAAAAATAAAATTTCGAAAATACTTTTCCAGTCACCTGAAGTAATAATCATACTTATAGCCAAATTTCTTTATGTTCCTAAGTTTTCTAGCTTCACACAATAGTGATTATGGAGCTTACGTTAGGATCGCAATATGTATGTTAGTATGAATATCAGATCATTTTAAGTTTTCGTTTTTTATGTGTTTCTTGTTTTGCTAACTACCCAAATCAGTGGTCACGGTTTATAATAAATAAGGCTTTCAATGAATAAATAGATAAATAAGATAAAATATGCCCAAGGTGCCAATCTTAATGATTTCAACATTGTATATTTAAGCTATTAACTTTTTTTTTATCGGTTTATGGGAATTAAAGGCAACCTTGAAAGGCATAAGGCTCACAAGATATGATTTATTGTAAATCACACCCAAGGAGCACAACCTTAGGTTTCACATTAAACACACCTACAAAGTTTCAGAGAGATACCTGTTGTTGAGAACTGAGAATTTAAACATACGTAAAACTTGAGGCAAAGTCTTTATTTTAACCGGGTGAAGTTTGTGGTACTTATTTTTTAATTTCTCTGGAGTTAATGTTTGAATTTATCTTTGGAGAAGACTTTTAATATAATATAGATAGCTAGTATATAATAGAAAAACACAATTGTTGATATTATTATTATTAGCACCGCGTCTTACTACCCATTCGGGTTATACGCACTTACGCTAATGTGTAATGGTAGGGTGATTGTGAGATGAAATGAAGGACCTACAGTTTAACGTGGAATCCGAACGACAGTGGAGGCCTGGCATTCCCCACATTTACAAGTTGTGATTAATACACGTCTTGTCAGAGGTGAAGGAAGGTTTTGGTAATCAGATAAATCTGTTCCGGGAAACTGTAGATAGCACAAAGTGATATTAAAATATATTTTATAACATTTTTACATCACTAACCAGTGTTCACATTACCGACGTATTCAGGCTTCTAATATAGATAGAAGTAACAAGAGTTTAAGTTTTCATACCCGTAGTTTCCCCTTAGTACGTATGCAAGTTTTCAGTTTTCTAGGTCTACTAGTTTTGTAGTCACGCATAAGCAGTGCGGGGTGTAAGACTCGCAATATATATCAAATTTAAAATAAACGTCTGAGATGCACAAAAGATAGATTCCCTAGGTAGTTATATTAAGTTTAAAATCTAAATGGTCCTTCATTTAACATTCCTAATATACTCACATCATAAATGACGCGGCTTATAATTTCAGACTCACAATATGTGTAGTAGATAAATCTTAGGTTCGCTTAAAAACTTAAATTCATACAAAGTTTCCGCTTTCCAAGTTTCTTGTTTATTTAGCTAGCCGAGTCAGTAGTTACGATGTCTAAACCATCAGGATCATTATGGACGTAAAACAGGTATGAGGTGCACACCGTAAGGATTTCCCTCTTTACTAATGTAAATTTTAAAATTCATCTGATTAATATTTAATGTTTTTGTACACTTCGTTTACATTGAAATGTAGCAAGTCTTCCCATCTTGTTTCCAGCAAGGGGCTGCTTATATGATAGAATTATAGAGGAACCCGTGAAAGTGCGCTTTCAGTGAGAGTGACGAGAAGGCCTATCTATACATAATATACTCTATAAGTGGCAAACTGTAAACATTTGACGAAAACCTTTTATATTTGTTTGGTATATTATCATTACTGACATAATGCTTGTTTATTTGTTATAATCAAGTTTTTAAATATCAATTTAAAACAAAACTTTAATTAATGTTTACTATAACTACTGTGTTAAATTAAGCCAAATATATTATTTTATCTCTCTGTAACCCTAAATATAATTTTTTTTTTTAGATATCTGTTTTCAATATTTTTATTTATTACTTTCTTCCCGCCCCTATTATGATTTATAAAAAAAATATTCTAGCTCTAGATGATTTCGATGTTTTAAGACCACCCAGACACGAAAAATGTGTTATCATAACGCCATTTGTCTTTCTATTTGCTTTTGAACCTATCTAAAACCAAACTATCTCACAGTTCTGGCTAAAATTTGGCATCTAGGATTTTAAATGGTACCCGAAAGGATTTTGACATTATTATCAACTCAACCTCCTAATTAGGATAATTTACTATAGGCCTATGTTGAAAGTAAATAAAACTCATTTTCTTGGAATCTGCTATATTTCGATTTTATTTTAAATTGGAACTTAGGCACAATTCAGCATTACAAACAGCATAGCTTATTATTCCGTAAATATCTCTTCGAAGATATTCAAAGTCGACAGGTTTGTCCAATTTAGATATATTTTAGCCATACTTCCCCAATTTTTAGAGATAAATATTTAATATTTAATTTAAAATACCATTTCCAAGCTACGCATATATATTGTTTAAATGGAGGCCTGGGAAATGAGGAGTAAAAAAATTTATTAAATAATATAACCCATTTGTAACATATATGGACATGTTACAAACGTGATTAATAAAAATGAGTACTCACACAATTACTCCTGAAGAAAATTCACCCGTCCTAACAATTTCAACATTCCCGCTAAAAACTCAGTAGAATGCTATGGATAATTATTCCAGGGTGTTCCAACACTAAAACCATCTGCTCTAGCATCAGCTGTTCCATCGTTCTACGCATGCGCAATGTTCCCTTTCCCTTACCCATCTTTTTCTTATTTTTAATTCCTCTCCATCTGTTTCTCGGATAACGTGATGACATGTATCTTCTGTATTGGTACTCATAATACCACCATCGACTGCTTAGGTAATATATGCTCTGCCACAAGGCACGCTAACAATCTTGTATTCAAATTTACTTTTCAACTTATAACTATTCTGTATTAATCTTTTCAAAACTAACCTTTAAGATTAAATAATAAATCGTAGTTATTAGTTTATATTTTAAATGTGACTATATTGAATATGTAATTCAATATAGTTTATAATTTAAATGCCGCCATATTTGGCATGTGTAGTAATCTATTATGTAATTGTGATAGTGTCTTACCAGGAGTGGAAATAAGCCACTTCCTAATAATCCATATCTCAATTGAGATTATTTATGCTCTCTGAAAATATATCCCCTTTTGTTATGAATCTGAGGTGGGTATTTTTGTAACCTTATTTCTAACTATTGCTATATGGAATTGAGCTTGGATATTATACTGTGATTCATTAAATGCTTCAATTATGGGCGTTTAAATTGAGGTCTACATTCTTGCCTGGACTTTTTGGTCTTTCCCTTTCACTATACTCTCTGAAATTATTCTATGAATCCCCAATGACATCTTTCGTTCCTTTTCCTTTTCTGAACTTAAATTAGTCTTCTACCATCACATTTTCTATTTTCTGTCCCAGTTTCCTGTTGAATAGTATTGTCATTATCTTTACCACTTAAAGGATGATAATGTTGGTCCTGTGGTCACTGAATTTTTTGGCTTGAGATTAAAACAAGAATCTAGGTAGTGTCGACATAGGAATTAAAATAATCTTTTTCTAAAAGAGTTTAATGAGTAGTTATAGTTTTTGTGATTCCTTTTTAAAAATATGTTTTTGTAACAGTGTCTATTATTTTATTTATGCTCTTTGGTCAAATGTGATAACTTTTATTTTTCCATGAAATATCTATAAAAATTAAAATTATATGTATGCTTTCGCTTATCTTCTCAGTTATAAACAAATTGTTTATTTTAGGTCTAGTAGCGAGAAAGTCGGTTGAATATTGATTAGTTTACAAATTTAATTTTTCACTAATAATACATATTTTTACATTGAATTTTAGGTTTTGACTTATTTTTTCAATCTTGTACTAAAAGAATTTAATTTCTTGCTAATTTAAATGTATTATATATATATATATATATATATACCCTTTTGTAATTTTTTTGTCCAAAACAATGGCATTCCACCACATAATTTATTCATCGTCCTCACATAAGTTCATAGATCACCGGTTCTAGTGATATGTTTATTATATATAGTTTGGTCTTAAGTTTATCTTTTTACTAAAATAAATCAATTCTAGAAAAAACATTTAGCTGGGCTTCTAAATTTTAAACAAATTTATTTGGAAGGCTTAATGAAGCAGTTGATCAAACCTTGGTGAAATCCAGCGACAACGATAGAATTATTGTTATTTTCAGAATCCTAAGTAAAGCTCTTAGAATTGTAGCCTATTTCAATTACATTTTCAATTATTTTAAACAAAACATATCTTCTCCGTATCTAATGATTCTCAACTAAAATTGGAACACTTAAGAGTCTTTAGAGATGAGTGATGGACAGACACTTTATCATCTTAGGAAAGGCTTACCAAATAGGTATTTACGATGAATATACTGAAGCAAAATAAAACATAAAATAAACTTACATATGAATGGTTTAATATTACTTTATATGTAAAATTGATTTTTATATTTTGGCTTAACTTTTTACTTTAATAAACACATCTCTGTATGTTTAGTGGTAGAATATTCATAATTTCTATTTATATATAATATTAAAGAATATGTAAATAAGCTTAGTATTATTTCTAGAGAGTTATGGAGATATAACAATTTTATTTGCCTCACCGTAAGATTTCAGTACACTGACACAGAAACCGACTAAAAGGTAATATTACCACAGATATTGTCAGTTCACGTATTTTTCCAAGGCGAATCAATGATTTAAATGGGTGATATTCAAAATCCACATTCTAAACAATACGTCGTATAATTTAGACTTTTCATTCTATTAATCAAAGGGCACGGCCAGATTAACAATTCAAATTTAGTCATAGTATAGCTATGTATCAAAGAAACCTATTTTTATCACTACAATCTTTGTCATGTACTCAAATAAAATGGTGAAAATTATTAACATACGTTGTTTATTAACTTTCACTATACTCTTTAAAAAATAAGAAATATAAACATTTCAGTATAGTTTTATACAAATTAATTGATTATTTAATAAAAAAAGACCTAACCATAATCAATATATAAATATAGAAAATTAGTCTAAAAACGAAGGAAAAAGTTTATGTTAATCTTTTAATCGAATTAATGCGTAAAATTTATTATATATTTTACATAATCAACTAGTTCATCTGAAATTTTTTCTGAGATCTTTTACCTGCCATTTCAGATCACACGTAAGAAGATTTGTCTTCACAGAAAAGTGCAAAAACTCATTATTATTTATTTCCTTACTTCAGTCTCTTTTATATCTTTCTGATGCTCGGTTGAATTTTACAGATGTTCATGGTGTAAGAACCATTTGGGCCTTGCTTGAAATAAATATTGGACTACTGTAAGGCTTGAAAAGGGAATATTTGACAATGGAGGCTTGGGATTTTGACCCAAAAGAGGCACACTCTTTTTTTTAACTAGGGAATCTACAGACCTTTACCGAATGATATTTTTTAAGGTGAAGTCGATCTCAGTAGTCTTGTAGTAAAGTGTTTGCCTAAGGATCCCCTACATGGATTCAAATCCAGCCGGGGTTGAAGGATATTCACTGAGCGATAACATTCCGTAGCACAACTTTCTTCGGTGGGGAAGTAAACTCGTTGGTTCCATGTCAATTGTGGTACGTAAAACAAACCTGGAAGATATATGAAAATACTTTTCCCGGCAAAATTGGAAATATTGAAGTTATCATGTGCTAATATGATCAGTAGAGAAGGTGCGCGTTAAAAATACCTTAAATAATTAATTAAAAAAAAAAATTTTAAGGTGAATATTTTTAAATGTCTTCTAATGTAATATATTCTAGTTTTCTGGTACATATAGTTTATATTAGAACATGCTAAATAAACTATAATAACTTCCAATTTTCTTATTTGTTGTGCAATTGTTACACCTTTTATACGGTATTGTGGTTTTTCAGACAAAGAAGACACCAGATATTCTATAAAGTATAAAATTACAGTCACAACATAGAAATCAATCCTGGGGCCTTTTTATGTATTGGTTCAATTTCATTACCAATTAGTCGTTATAAACTTAATTTACAATTATTCTAGGAATCTTGTATATGAATGGTCCTGATAATAGAATCTACGTGTCGGTTAGTGATACATATACCAGGACCTTTATGATTATTGTGACCCATCAGATACTCATAATTTTCAATATGATTACACACTTAAAATTTCCCAACTACTCTTCGTAAAACACCGAGTATGAAACGTGATAGATTATTGGCCAGATTTAAAATAAAATATCACGGTGTTTTGAATTATGATTATTATTTGGTATATGTTTGAAAAAATAAAAATATATATATATATATATGTTAGATAGCTAGTTCAGCCTATAGTTATTGTTGCAAATCAAAATTATTTAATTTTTTGCATGGCTGGAGATGCTATTTTGTCTATAGTGTCCTTCCTGGTCATTTCAACCTGGGCGCATGTTTACAGCCCAGTACAGTAGTGGCGCGTAGATGGATGTATTGGCTCACAAAAAGCGGCAAACACCAGCAGTAACCTTCGTCTTTGGTGGCTTCTTTCCCTGTCATTCCCCGACAGTAAAACAAGTAATAGGAAGCGACACAAAAGGAGGGCGATAGGAGTAAGGAAAGGGAAGGGAGATAGTTCCCTCTAGGAATGGTGTAGAAGATGGGGCTAAACAAAACACTGTCATAACCACCAAAGTTTTCCTTCATTCACTATTTCTTTAAATTGATCACTTTTTTTTTTATGAATAATGAATTATACCTTCTGCTAGCTTACATATATAAACATTTTAGAAATGTTTTAAATGAAGCGAAATATTTTTGACTCGTATAGGTGATAGGGTATTGTATTGATCTTTACATTTTATTCCTTTCCTTTCAGAGTTTATTTGATTTAAATCCTAAATAATAAATTAAGATATTTTGGAGTGGGCCCTACCACTACGTTTATAATCCCTTTATTTTAAAATATATGGGGATGATGTTACTTTTATTTAGGATATCTAAACCAATAAGAAATACTTAAAATATTATAATTATCTTTACGTGCCTCTTAATTTCACAGATCTAAAAAAAACATAGACGTGTCTAAATAGGGATTCAATGTCCACACGCAGCTTATTACGCCTTGGTGTAGAAACGTTCATTTTTGGAGTATTTATTTTTTATTGTTATATTGGAGTATTAAATAAGCAAATACAGTACAAGCCTTGTTTTTAAGCTTGACACTTTTAAATCAAAAGAGTAAAGTATATATGTTAATAAATTAAAATTAAACTACGCGATGGATTTTACATGTTGATAGTAAAAATAAACTAATATGCTTGTGAAGGAATAATATAAGATAGCTTAATAAACCATTTTTATTCTTTTAGATAAAACTATACCCCAGTATTTACGTAGTTTAAAACCTTCCTATATTATGGAACTCTCTTTGGTCATCTTGATCTTGAAGGTGCCTCTTCTTGATTTCAAAATAAATTATATACAGTTAATGGAGTAAATAAGCAATATAGCGGCACCAATGACTGTCAACATCATAGTTAACACGGCAACGGCCAGTGATACAAACCACATGACCATTAATTACCCTAGAATATAAGTACTAAAACCCCAAGACCACTAATTGCACTGGAGTATCAATACTGCCAACATCACGGCTACCAATTACCCTGGTGGCATGTAGCTTAACTAAAATATCATAACTATCCTGGCCGTGTAAACTAAACAAGTGCTGTGTGTAGGCTTTAGTATGTCCATACTCTATCTGTTGCCAGGTTCCCTACCTCCGAACCCCTCATCCCTCACCTTCTCCGTACTTTGTATGCGTATACCTTTACATCGATATAATACTTGCTTATTCTCTTTCTTCTCCGAAATGGTATCATGATGGGGGGTCAGGGTTTGACGCCAAGCATGGCAGAAGCCCAGCCGATCTTCTTTCAGAGCTAAGGTTGTAAGGCTAGACTCCAAACAAAATCTAAAAATACATGAATAAACCCACTGACTGACAATGACATGTGTTGTAGGCCCACCTACATTTTGGATAGTATCATGGGTGACCTAACTCCTCACCAACATATCCTCCTCTACACTCTTTACCAATTCCCCCTTTTATGATGCCAAAATATAAGGTTTTTCCATTCTATTTCCGGGTAAATGCTGGCGCACCTCATATATCCATTACATCCTAGCCTACTACACGCTGGCATTTCAACACAACAACCAAACTTCCAACCAAACATTCCCTTACGCCTCATCACCAACATCATAATCCCACATGATAATCTACCATATTAAAACCAACTCCCACAACTTTATCTCGCTCTAAACGGCCTTTCCCCCCACCCCTATCCTAATTACTATTTATACATCAATTCTATAAGACATATGTTCATATTCCATAGATCGCACAATAAATTATACTAGATTACAGGACTACAATACTTGTAGCGCTGTTCCTAATTGATTGATTCATATAACACACTTATCATAGTTCGTTGATAATAATCCTACAACATTTAATAAACATTCATACACATAATAGATTTAAGCAAAATTCGTTAAACACACTGTTCATATGACCCCTTCACAGCCTCCAATCAACTTCCAAGCTCCTATACAGTCTTTATTAAACTTCAACATACATTTCTAGACTTCACCAATATTTTAAAAGACTTGCCACAAGACTTGCACAAGAGTTCAAAAGAATTACACAATACCTCAAATCCATTAAAAAGACTTCAATGAGACAGAGAGATAATGTTCTAAGGCATCACCATTGCAATAGACTGGTCAGCTTATAACGTGGAGACCGTAGGTTTAAATCTTGGTTGGTTACCATTTTACCATATTTAATATGGCAAGGTATTAATCTTAACTTAGTTATTATATCTTGACTTAATTTACTGAAACTAAATCGTTATGGTTTCTGGTTAGGTAGAAGTCTCACTTAAGTCTCGCCAAAATGGGGTTATAAATATTAATTTTCGAGAAACCTCCATGTTTTCATGAATTCTTATAAGTTACATCATATCAAAACCATGCTAAATATTGCGTCATAGCTTTATTGATGACTATTCCATACCCATATATATCTTAACTATCTTAACATGCTTATGTTGGAACCAAACATAGTATTTCTCATATCTTTACCAATTTCGTAAAGGTCCTAACTTATCTGGCCTACTTACCTTAACGAGGTTATATCTATGCTACTGGTTAGGTTAATCTGTCAGAATCAATCTCATACCCTTTACCATGATAGGCAAATTGGTCACCTAGTCAATGCGGGTAAGGACGGGTGAGATCTCGTCTCTACTAGGATAAGATGTTCAAACCCATGTAAACCTGAAATAAACAAAATATTAGGAAATGTAATTCATGCCAAGTTCTAAGTTCCCATTCCTATCCATGCGTGTATTAGTACGAAATAATATTTCAAGTTCAGAGGCTTTGGCTAGATTAGGTTAAAGTTAGGCTATAGCAAGTTAAGTCTAGGTTAGGTTTAGTTTAGGTCTGAACATGGCTGTGAGAAATTCCAGATAGGTCAGTAATATTCACGTACACACATCATATATGTAGGTTGCGAGGCTCTGATAAATGGGTAATAATCAATAGTGCAGTAGTAAAGGAGAGTAAAGAGTAAATGAGATTAAATTAAGGAGAAAGAATGGAGAATTATTTTTAAAGTAATTAGAATCTGTTGTGGAAATGGGTAAAGAGAACGAAACAAGTAGTGCAAGGAAATACTTATGGCATTCAGAATGAACGTGGTGAGATTATTTGGGATGAAAACGGTATAAGACAGCGACGGAGAAAGTATTTTGAGCAGTTGTATGGAGAAAATGTGAAGAACGTAGAAGAAAATAGGGAAAATATTTTAAGAAGCGAAGAGTTAACGAGACATAGGTGTCTAAAGCTATGAAAATGTTAAAGTATGGCAATGATGTGTGCGTAGATGGGATCACAAGGGAAATACTCAAGTGTGGGGGTGCGGTATTACTTACCAGATTGTTTGAGTTGTCCCATGTGTGTGCTGAGATTAAGAACGTTCCTAATGACTGTAAAAATGGCGTCACTGTTCCTTTCTATAAGGCACAGGCAGTAAGAGTGAATGTAAGAATTAAAGGGCAATTACTTTGTTGAGTATTCCAGGCAAGTTTTTTGAGAGAGTTTTAATTGATAGATTGGGTGAAAGAACTGCGGGCATGATTTTGGGTGTGCAATGTGGTTTTATGACATGTAGAGGTTGTATGGACCAGATATTTGCATTGCAACAAGTGATTGAGAAATGTATGGTAGTAAGAAAGAAAGTTTATTGTGCATTTGTTGATCTAGAGAAAGCGTAAGATCAGGTGAATTTGGACCATGTAAATGTTATAGTGCCGTTATATGCAGATGATGCCGTATTAATGGCTGAGAGGGAGAGTGACTCGTAGAATGCATTAAATCGTTTGAGTTTGGCAATAGACAGAATGGATCTTCGTATAAATGTATCAAAACAAAGGTATTGGGTTTTGATAAGGACAGATTGGGAAATGATTGTCAAATTATTATAAATGGAAAACTGTTAGAACAAGTGAATGATTTTGTGTATCTGGGCAGCATGTTTTGTAATAATGGTAGGATTGATGGTGAAATCGACAGACGGGTGAATGCATCTCGAAGAGTGTGATTGGATGTATGTGGACTATTGCAAATAATGAGGTAGTATAAAAAGAGGCAAAGTTAGCGGTATATAAAATTGAGCTAATGCCGAAATTTCATAGATATCTCATTCCAATTTCAATCACTTTGCTCCTGTTTATCTCCAGGAGCAGGCTAATTCTTCAAACAATTGGATAGTTCGAACCCACTATGATTTCTAAGGAGATTCCTATTCAATTCAATCGTCAAAACTAACATTAAATTCTAATTTTAGAATGAAATATTTGGATGACGCGAAGCCTATACATTTTTGGATGTTGTACTAATTGCATACCTAACTTACCAACCTTTATGAAAACAAGCACTCCATATGTCAAGCATGTCAAAAAAAGTTCGATTTATTGAAGCATAGGTAAAGAGAGTGTGATGTATTCTGCACTGGGGGCGAGCTGGAGTTTTTTTTAGAATATGGGATTTTTTAGGATCGGTTCTAATCATTTCTATGAGACAATGTAAACATGTGGTGCCCAGCATGGAAGGAGTAGACTTCCAAATCTTCCATTTTAAGCATCCTCAATGATTAGGTCTGTGATTTTCATATGATAATTTTCAAAGTTTTTATATTTAGTTTTTTGTTTAGAGTACAGCATCTTTGACCAGTAGAGATATATGATATATATTTCAGTCACCTGTGTGTGTAGACTTCTAGCCACTCTGGTGGCACAAAATATTTCCAGGTTACAACCATAGAGGTGGTCTACACGTTGTACCCGCAATGAGATGATGTGATAGTAGTTATAATGAAGGTGTGGAACCAGGAGTGATCTTAATCCTAACTTAAACTTAATTAATAAAACCTTGGTGACTGTTGGGATAATTCCGCTTTCTAGAAAAGTAATCGTAGTACCAGCTGGAAATAGAACCAGGGACCTCTAGGTCCATCAGCAGATGCATTGACCACTATATCATGGGGCTTGTATTTTTATGTATGCAAAGTATTTAGTTGTTTATGTGTGTATTATATAGAAGATATAAAATGTGTGTGTTCATATGTATTTAATTTTGAGGCTATTTATTTATTGTGTAACGGCTGTGTAGATATTTATAATAATGGTTAATTTGAATTTGGTATTTTTCGAATGTTTTTTGATATCCCTTGTACCTCAAATTAAAAAGTTCTACTTTGCTATGATTTGTGTTATAATTTTAATAACTAGTGTAGATTAAGTAATTTTAATACTGAATGTTAATAAAACAATAATTTCTTTAATTTTTCTTAAGCAATACAAAAAATAGTATTGAGTATTTAGTGAACTGTCAAGATCTCATCCTAATTTCATATTTGTTTAAGAAAACAGTTAAACAGATTAATTATTTTTGTTTCAAAAAATAAATATTTACTAATATATTTTGGTAAATTAAATAATTTGACCTTTTTTTAATTAGAAATAGATCTAAACACATTATCAGTTAACACTGGTTCAAAATTAAATTTTAAACAAAGTTATTATCAATATTAATTTTTCTTAGGCGTTGGCAGCACAGATGATATGGGTGTACTTATACGGAATGGCCTCCGGTCCCAGACAAGGAATTACTAGATACATAGTCTTAAGAGAATCTCGCTGAGCTACTTGAGCCTGATTGATTCCTTGGGCACAGGTAACTGCTAGTTGCAGTCGTCAGCACTAATTTCATTTGAAATATTACTACATAACTAACTTGAAACATATTCGTTTTAAAGGCTACATGCTGGAGCGAAAGTTTCCAAGTGGGTCCCCTGGAGTAAGGGGGCCGATGGCTGCAGATATTACTCAATATTAGATTAGTGGGAAAGGCGAGTATTGAGTCAACTTCAAGTATAAACAACGTTATACTTATTTGTATCTATCCATCAAAAGAAAATAAAGCAAACTCAACCCATATGTTTTATTTTATTATCAACTTTCATCTCTTTAAAAAATGAGATACATAATGAGCTAACGAAAATTTACCAAATCATTTGAAGGTTTTGTCATCATACTGTCCTAGAGAATTTCG
Source organism: Timema cristinae (assembly GCA_039000515.1). NCBI lineage: Eukaryota > Metazoa > Arthropoda > Insecta > Phasmatodea > Timematidae > Timema > Timema cristinae. The sequence continues at coordinate 57,566,766 of JBCFYV010009882.1, forward strand.
CGAAGCTCGCCTGCAGGTGTTATTTTGTCTTCCATTCCCTAACACAAAACCAACAAAATCCTAGCTAATTGATAAAACTAATAATACAAGTTTAAAGTACAATATTGTGAATCAAGGCACTGTTAATTTGTTGGAGATTAAATTTGTTTTTACATACTCTAAAAAACGTTAAATTAGTGTATATTTATTTATACAATATTACAGTGTTAACATTATTCTTCACTAAATTTGTTATTTAATAAGTGTGACAAAAGGCGTTTTTTTTAAATTTCCAAGAGCATATAATGGTATTGTATTCAAACCCAAATACTTTTTCTCAGACTTATGATAACCTGGGTATCATCCCTCCGCCCATGTAGGTTAATGTATTAATTATAATAAAATAGATGTAGTTTAAATATGACGAGGTATAATAGCAATAAAATCACTAAACTTCGATAAACAAGTAACAAACTTATCATCATTCATGTTATTGAAATGGTCAATTATATTTATCATGATGAATACCATAATTGCTCGAAGGCTTATTTAGGGGAGTTATCATTTCTTTTTACGACAACGTATGTCAGTAAAAATATAATAATTAAAATTAATGAACATCGCCATATACAAATATTATTATTTATATACCGAGTTTGTCTCTGAATTTTTTTAATAAATAATATATATGGTAAATTTCATTTGTCTTTGCTTGACTCCTTAGTCCTGAAATTTATCTGATCTAAGAACTGTGTTTTATAATCATCATTGATTTTTTACGTTAATGTTAGAATCATTCACCAAATATTAAATAGAAAACTTAAATTAGAACAAATAAAAATAAATTTCATCATTATTTAACGTATTTGTAATATGTTAACCGCTTTTAAGTGTTACTTAGAACCTTATTAAAATAAAGCTAACTTCTTAAAACGTCTATTAATTATTGTTTTCTAATATTAAAGCGTGAATATTAACTTATATTGATGATTATAAATATACAAGATTATATTAACGACAGCTATTAGGTAAAATTTAAGATAAGGCTGAAAAATACTACCTAATTTGAGTCCTCATTATGATCATTCTCAAGCAAATAAGTGTTGGTCACTTTGTTACACGCGTCCAAGTTTGAATGACCGAACCACAAAAATGTATCCAACTAATACCCTGTACCAAGTGAGCCACCGTTTATTGGTTACCCGTTGCTCAAGAGATAGCAGCAAGCGTTAAGAAGTCTTCGGTGTATCAAAAGACTAAATATTATTTACTATTTATGTAAAATTCATTAAACTATACATACTTTCAGCATAAAAAATATGTGGGACAACTTGGTTTCTTTCATGTATTGTGTTTATAATAGAGTCTACACAAGTAATAAGATAATCATTTATTACTGGGGTTGATGCCTACTTCCCTGGGAATTATATGTAGAGTTTACAATGAAAGATGTAAGCCTGTGTGAAATTAATATATCATAATATATCAAATTAGATGATATCTAGCACCATCCCTGGACAGCCGTATCCGCGGGCTGGCGGTACGTTTTTTCACACGAGCGCAGGCCAGCTCCAACATGATCGTCAGGGGCATCGGCGATTACGACGCTCCTGGCCATCCCTACCGCCAAATCAGGGACGGCGTTGTGAATCCCGGGTCGACGACGGCAGGTGACCTCGGAGTCGAATCTGGGGAGTCGTGACCCCCCTTCTAGTCGTGTGAGACTGGGAGGGGAGGTCAGATAGCGGGCGATGCCGGCCAGTAGGCCGAGTTAGAGGGCAGTGTACTGGTCGCCCAGTGTTGGTTAAGGGCCCAGAGTGAATGATAGCCGACCAGGCAATATGTGCAGTGAGGTGAGGGCCCAAAAAACCCCACCGCAATAGTTCGAGATGTGCCCTATTTGGGGATCCAGAAACAACTTTTAATTTCAATCTATTCGAAGGACTGATATATTAAGAAACCCTTACGGGTTGGTAAATATTATTATTTCATTTTATGTTTTATTATTTAATATGTTTGTATATAGAGTATAAGAATAGAAAAAATAAATCACTTAAGAAAGAAAGAAAGAACGATATCTAGCATATACTTAAAAACCTTAATCTATTCAAAAACATGCTTCTATTACTAAACGTTTACCACCCAGTTGAGTGTCTCCTAGATTAATGCATATCCTTATAATCACCGTGATAAAACTACCAAATACTCGGATACATTTGGGCGTCTGTCATCAGGACCATTGCACATTTTCAAGGGAAAACAATCCTACCCGACACCATAACTATGTAAGATAACACTCCAATGTCAACAATCATGAAGACCTATATTTCCCTCGAATACGGGTACAACCAGAACATTCTCTTAACGAAACTAACTCATCACTGAGTATGCACCGTCTGAGCACACCTAAACCAAAATACGGTAGTCCTAATGTTGAAAACTTAGAACACCTAGTAAAATGATAGACGAGACATTCCAAAAATACTAGCCGACTGAATGGCTGACGAATTGACTAAACTATACAAACCTTATATACCAAAAGAACCCATTGTTCATAAGACATTTTGAAACAGTACTTTAGTATAGATAAACGCCAATTGTCTTAGGATATTAGACTCATATAGCCTTCAGACAAGGTCGATAGATATAGTGTTGTGGGAATCATTACTGGGTGTACAGGCCATTTGTTAATATAACCATGAGAGATTCAATATTCTTTTGATAACCTCTTCCACTATTTATTGTGAGTGAATAATCCTTTAACTAAATTAATTAATACTACTCCTTAAATTTGATCAGTCAGTTTAAAACCCACAGCAAATGTATTAGCATTTATTTTTTCATTTTGTTTCAACCTCGAAAGCATAAAAGAGCTACAGGTTATACTATAAATAAATTGTTCAGGTACTTATCTGTACCTAAATTACACAAAAAATAATCTTCAATAAGCAAGCCAGTAGTATATGTTTACAAGCAGATAGACAAATTTAATTTTATTTACATTTTGGGTGGTTATCTATGTCTTTTTTAAATATAAAGTTATATCATCACAGCATTTAGAATGATAATTTTCTAAGTGCTATTTACATAAAATTTTGCACCCAAATATATCAACATGAATTTAAAAATGTATTATCAATTATAAATCCTGAGTTATTACAACTAAAACATATAAAGAACAGTTTGAATCCCGCATATACAATAGGCCTTCTTAACCACTCAAACACTTGGATGAACTCTAAAGGGGATTTAATAAAGTCGTTTTAAATCCAATATATTCTAAAAAAAAAAAAAAAATGCTTAAAATAAATACATACCGAATGCGTGAAGGCAAACCAGCTCTATATGAATAAGATTAATAGCATGGCAAAATATTAGATTAATATTTTTGTATCGATACATTTATTAAAAATGAACACGGTGCCTCAGCTTGGGCGACTTTTAATTAAAGACTCTAAAACTAACATAATTATATCAAGCAAGCTTAGACTAAGATTAAGTCTTGTAAGGTCTCGTTCTGTTCAAGGTTGTTCAATCTAATATATTGTCATCACCTACCAAGGCAGAATATATTCAAGCCCTTTTTCCATTCAATTTTCCCTTGTCTTAATGTAATAAAAGAAAAAAGTGAAAACTCTTCAAACGTCTTTTTTTTTTATCTTCAGGCGTTGTCTATCTTAAGAAAAACTCTGATATAGTCACATTGAATTGCAGTTGGAGATAATAATTTTTGAAACAAACTTGGTTTTAATTAAGTTTATTTAATGATGTAATATAAATTATGGTTATTTATGATTTATAAAAAAATTATACGATTAATTAGTCACCCATACAAGTAGATTCAACATGAACATGGTTTTTATAGATGTTTTTAGATTTTATATTTGAATTTGTTAGTTAAACGAAAATAATTAGATTTACTTTTGTTAAAGTAAATTGCACCTTATACAAATAAATAGTTCAAAAAATTATAAATAAAAAGAATACCTACTATATTTATCAAATTTTTAATTCTCATTAACTATAATTAGTATTGTCATATTAAAAAAAATTAAAATAGACTACCTTAGTAAAAATTCATGATTTTAAAATATTATTTGATTAAAAAAAAATGAAAGTGATCACTAGACATTTTACTATATGGTTTTTCACTAATTACTTAAGCGATATAGACGTATATTTGCTATTTCTCAAATCAACATTGATAACTCAAGAACCAAATAAAGAAAATATATAAAATTACTAAATTAGTTGAAGTTAATTCTTTTCAAAATATAAAATAGTACTTTACACTCTTGTCACAAGATAAGACCTTATATTTAGAATATAATTCCATTTTTCAATCAGATAGAACTTATTTCACTGTAGGATTTGAACTGTGCATACACTTGCCCTATCGCTGCAAGGTACTGAATGTGATCTCAGATATGTAATTTATTCTTACCATTGCTAAATTATTTTCTCTTTTTTCACTAAAAATTTTAATGGAGTATTTTGCTGGAAGGTACGCTAAGAATAGAGAAGCTGTCTTCGAGATTTAAGAGGGATAAAATAGTCATTAGAAAAATGACATTTTTTCTTATATCTCAGCTTACATAGCAAGATTAACTTTTATCTCAAACTTTGATATTTATTAATATATATATTTCAACAAGGTAGAGAAAAACCAGTTATTGGTAAATCAATAAGTAGATAAAATAAGTTATAGCTTTTTAAGGGACGCGGTGATGTGTGCGCTCCCAATCGCCTCCCACATCCATCGACTTTGCCCCAAGCGACGTTGCCTGCCTCAGATGACCCCTTCGGACGCCCTCTCTACCCCTACTTCCAGACGCTCCTCTCCCTCTGAATGCCCTCTCTTTCCGGATGCTCTCTTCCACTGGTGCCACCATTTTCTTACATAAATTTAAAATCAAATTTTTAATTATTTTTTAATTTCCATCCACACCACACCCAGAACCCAAAATGGTACTCACACTACGAAAGGTGATGCAATTCTACTTCTTTCAATCTTCGCCTACAGTATTAAGGTTCCCAACGTCACAAGCCCATAGCAGGAAAATACCCTCCCCTCTTCCTTTCACCCAACGCTTATTAGCCCAAGAAATAAAGTTTTTTCATTCCCTTTAGAGGAAAATACTGAAAAACCTTATCCAACCTTTACATCCTTACGTTCTTCGAGCAGAAATCGCAACAAAGCAGCCGAACCCTTCACTAAAAATTCCCGGAAGCAGAATTCCAAAAATAATGAACCATAACGTTAAATTACTATCTTAAAAACTCCAACCCACATCATTCTCCCTTTACCACCAACTCCTGCACCACAGCCATCCTCCGCTCTTTACTTTCTTCCGAGACAACTCAAACCCATAACGTTAAATAACCATCTCCATCTTAAGCTACAACCCCACCACCTCCTCCCATCTAACGTCCTAAACTAGTCAACTTGAACCTTATCACCAACTCATCATCTAGCACTCCTACCAGCTACCTACAAGCCTCATCACACACTCACCATCTTCACTAACATGTGACAAGACGACATGAAAATGACTTTAAGTCATGTGACCGACGGCTTTTCGACGTCCTGACGCTAGACAGCTTGACCTCATTACGTTAAATTACTCTCTCCAACTGCACTCACACCCTCTCCACTTCCATTTTCCACGATCCCACAACCATAAGAATCCATAACGGTGAATTCATCCATCTTACTCCCCCTCCACACTCTCCCTCAACACTCCTCACACCTTCACTATCAAACTATCTCCAACAATAATATGTTATATAGCTTTTGTATGGATCTTAAGCTGTGGGAAAAGAAATATGTATTACAAAACAAGTTCCCCTCACTCCCACCAAACCCTCCTTCTCATTGACGATCCTCATGCTGATACAAATTTCTCTCCCTTCTCATCGGAGGACTATCCTCCCTATTACCTTGAATTAGGTTCAGAAAATCAATTGGCCTTTACAGCTAAAATGTTATACAACAATTATATTTCGACAAGATATGTTCGTCCAGAGAGACTCTATTAGTAATTTGAAATGTGAGCCCTCTCTCTGTATTACTTTTCTGCCAAACAGTATATACATTGTAGTCCCCAAGCATTGACTCTTTCTCATTGAACATATTAAATATCATGTATAAATCAATATATGATCATTAATTAAATTACATAGTTTTCAAATTTAATACATGAATCAGTTATAGGAACTTGGGGATCTTAATCTAATTATAATATACAAAAGTCATCTATATTTAACATAAGTGTCCCTTAAGCTTCAGTGGCGCTATCGTGGATTTGGTTATAGAATTGCCCATGGTGGCTCACTCGATACGAGTAAGCTTTATCGTTTACCTGCAGCTGACATGTAACACCATTGTAGACTGGGATGAGTCTCATTTTGTTGATGGTATGCAGAGAGTACTGTTTGAAGTCGATAGCGCTTATCAAATTGATAAATTCAATTTTTGCACTACTAATTGAATAATCTAGTATTCTTCTGAAATAATTTTCAAATTTCAACAAAATAATTTATTAGTGTGATGATGTTTGATTTATTATATAGATTTAATGCTTGGTTCTAAAACAATAATTATATCCAACCAGTGACATCTTCAGAACGTTTTTTCTTGTAAGGGGGAAGGTAAGTGTGAGATAATTGAGTTTATGATGCTTTGGCCGTCTCCAGCTAGGTAGCACGCTCATTATTTGAAGCAGTTTAGACCACTTTCTGTTACCACCTTGAGAAAGTAAAGTTAGTCAAAAAATATAGTGTAACGGGCTAAACCAGTAATGCACTTTTTCGGCCTTAAAATTTTAAGCAACTAATCATGGGTAGAATACACTTACATATTATTCTTCCCTGATCTACATAAAAGTTTTGTAATACATAGATGTCTTTGTTACATAGCAACGTCTTGAATACTGCACGGACCGACTCCGGCCCCATCAGAAGCGTTGCCATCAAAATGGGGGGAGGGGGGACCATGCCATTCAATTATATCGCACTTGATCGGTCCGAGTTTCTTGATCAACTGAAGACGGCATTCAACCAGCTCTCTAGGCGGATTCAACCTTCCAGAACTCCGTAGATGGTCGATCACCCCCTCTTCTCGTCCGTCCTGGCATGCAGTGCGTTCGACCACTATAAAGATCCGTGCTTCGCTTGGCAACGATATAATTGCTATTATTATTCAACGTCTCCTACACAATCGTCTCTTAACAAATTTAGCCTACATTTAACCGTGATCAAGATGTTCTCGTCGAGGGACCGACTGGACTTTAGAAAGTAACCTGGACTTCGATAGATCAATAAAGGAATCGGGAATAGCCCGTACCGTGGCTGAACTCACGTCGTAGTTATTAGGGAATATTAGTTTAGAGGATTAGCCTATTAAATAAATTAACGTCTCTTGTAGTTTTTTATATCTAATGATATCCTATCGCACTTCACGCGTGTTTCCTGCTGAGTCTTTGGACCAGCAGTTTCAATGGTAGTGAGTCTCACAACTTAACCCGTATTACTATTTTGCAGTCATTGAGGTGGCTAGACGGGAAAGAGATAGGTCTAATTGTTCAGGGCCTTGGGTTGGTTCCTAGTTAGCCATTTTTAATTTATGTTGTACACCACTTGGGTGTCCAACTTGTGGGCCGCTTCAGCTTTACTTGCACGACTCATGATATCTAATATTTCATATTTAATTTATGTTGTACACCGCTTGGGTGTTCAATTTGTGGGCAACTTCAGCCTTTCTGACACGGCTCATGGTATCTAATTATTTGTATTTAATTTTCTTTGCTGGCCCTCCCTTTTGGGGTGCCTAACATTTGTATTATTGTTGCCCTACTGGCTTAGACCAATGGGCCGTGTGCCAACCTAAGGAAAGATAATAGCCGAGAACACAGACTTTGAACTTGCCCGGTACAATTGTCTGTTGAATGTTCCATGTTAATGTATCAATCAGATGAATTGTTACTAGCTTTTATAGTCAGTTATCATACAGCTAATGGGCGCTTCATGCCATGTTTACCTTTGTCTCTGCCCTGCAACCTAATAGTTAACTTGACGCAGTCAAGTTTATAGACCAAGTTAATTAAGATGGTGTTCCTAAGATGCATTGTGTATCTTGTTCTGCCTTATGATTAATTAAATTTACATTTTTCAAACCTACCCTCTTCTTGCTAATTCTTATATAGATATACTAGATAGCTGTTGCCCGTGGCTTTGCTCGCATGGAAGTTGATTATATACAAATACGAAAATATACATATGCATTTACAGAGTAATTTAAAATATTACGTTACGTTGATGACCATAACTTGACCTCAGATCAAAAATAATGCAAGTCTGATACAAACTTTCACCCCCTTTTTCATCCCTTATTAAATAAAATTTCCAAAATTCCTGAAACACGTATTTATTTGTTTTACGTCAATAACTGAAATACAAAATTTTGTTTATGTAACTTTCAAAATGACGGACTTTCATACATATTATCATACATATTATCATCCCCTATTTTGACTTCTTTGGAATGGAATTTTCTAAAATCCTTTCTTAGTGGGTGCCTACATAACAAAATGAATATACAGTCCGAATTTCATGCTTGTAGCCTTGATAGTTTGCGCTCGGCGATGATGAATCAGTCAGTCAGTCAGTCAGGACATGTTATTTTATAAGTATAGATGTATGTTATTCACCATCTAAACCCCCAGTTGGTACAATAGATGTAGTTTTTTTAGCTAATGCACCAATTGGAACATTCTACAACCTTCTTATTGATCTGAAATAACAGTCCCTTATGTTTTCCAAATTTGTTGTTGTTGTTAGCCTGAAAATAACCAAACCTTTTTATTTATTTTCATGTACCTAGCCTTCGGACGAGTTTTGGTGGGGGAGATGCTGTTTACGAGAAACATTTAAGAATAAATTACAAACCTCACAGTGGACCGCTGAATTGTAACAAAAGATAGATTTTTGTATTGTGTTACTTTCTATGTGTGATTCAGATAACAAGTACATCATCATTGATGTCGTAGTATAGTGAAAGTGTACAATTCTTAACATTTAAAAGATTCCGACATCTACCAAGAATATATAAATAGGGAATAGCAAATTTCAGTTAAATGCTCAGTATATATAAATAATGCTACACCTATGCCATATGTATTTATTTATTGGTGACGAACCATTATTTCTTTCAGAAAAACTTTTCCATCTATATCCCTGCAATAATTTAAGTCAAGAAAAAAAGTCAATTCTAGTTTAGACCAAGCTCGAAGGTACATCGAATGTACTTTTACCGTTTAGCTAATAAGTGGTACATTTTTAATTTCCCACTTGATGTAGATATATATTTTGCAATATATATAGTAAAGGCATGTTGTGTTTACACAACTTTTTATGCACCAGAGATGGCATTAGATATAAAAACACTCTAAATTATTTTACAGCATCACATGAGACGTCACGAGATCACACAAGAAAAGAAAGAAGTCTTAGTGAGATTTTGTTTGCAATATTTTCTTGGGGAAGGTCGGGCTCCATGGCAAAACAAATATATTACACTAGCTAACACCTAGATATCCATGTACATAGACACCTAAAAATACGTAGCTAATTTGTAACTATTTACCCAGTTGTTTTTCTTCCACATCTTGTTCTTCTCCACAGAATTTCTGCACTATTTCTTCCAACAAAATTTATCTTACATTTCTATTACAATACTGTTTAATATTGGTCTTCCACAGTACTGGTCGTTGTTCTTCTTACATCATGAATAACTCTGTATCAAACGAGTTCTCGGACGTCACTATATCGTAAATAAAAAATCACGACTAGCTTCCGCGAGCGAATGGGAGTGAGTTTTGTCGGCATGATGTTCATTACTTTTCTATCAGTGCGCGGCAGATCAATCGCTGATGTGCTGCGTATGAAAACTTGGTCGCAAGCATCAGTGGGTAAGTACCATACAAAGTAATATAACTAACAGCCATGCGCAACAACGCATGTATAGCCGTACGCGACGTACTATCCTTAGAATGCTTGCATTTGCATCCTAAATTTTGGTATTTCTATAGTTATTTATTTGGTATTTTATTTGGTATTGATTCAGCGAGCGAAGAACAATAATATCGACAACTTTTAATAATTTTCTTTTATTTGAAGGTGTTGAATGGGTTGATGTATTATTTAATGTGAGTGAGGCTCCTGGCAAGTGCTTTATGAAAATAAACTTTGGTTATGGAATCTTGAGTTAGATAAATTTTATGACATAATCAAATAAACTTCCTCACATTGTGTATTATAGCTTTAAAGAAAGTTTTCAGAATATAGGTATTTATTAAAATAGCCTGAGTAAGTTTTTTTGTATAAAAACCCACACACCAAATTGTTAGTCATATTAAAAATATTTATGAATAAATTTTAAACAAATTGATCAAAATATTTTTTTAAATTTCAGATTTTCAATTTTAATTTATTTAAAATTTTATCCTAATATTATTTGTTATTTGTAAAAATTAAATAATTCTATAATTCATGATAAATAAATTCTCCTCAAAATAATTTATTTTAAGCTATTACAGACACCTTCATTAAGAATGTACAATATTCCACTGATACTAATTTTAAACAAAATCGTTAAATCTATTGGAATATATTTTTTATAAATACCAAGCATTAAGAAACTAACATGATATATTTTTTTAAATAATATTTATATTACCATTAATAATGTAATGAGTTTAATTAATGACAATTTAAAACCAAGAAGCTAGAAAAACTTTTTAAAATATGCAATCAAAAAAACTTCATTAATATACAATCCTTAAAGGATTTTTGCACAAAATATGTTGTTTTGTCATTTCAAACACTCCCCAGATATATTTTATAGCAAATCAATTTAGCAATTTTTAAAATACTTCAAATTTTCAAAAATCACTAATCAGTGCATTATTCTCTGAGATTTTTTTTTTACCAAAAAACATGTGTACATTGTTATCTTAGTAGTAATACTTTCCCTAGATACCCTTTCAAACCAAGTCGTTAGAGTTATTTTCAAAATAACTCGTGATTCATAAAAATACACATTAATCAACCACTCTAAATTTGAGGGCTAGGGTCTAATCAAAAAAATAGTTCCAAATAAATAACCCCATAAAAAATAAAGAGAGAGTTTGAAAAAATCCTAAAACCATTTTTATCAATGGCCAGGGACAGACAGAAAAACAAAGAGAATATTGAAGAATTCACTTTTTGGGGTTTCAAACATACGTCAAATGTAAAGGATCGTCCTCATTATATTCTTAATGTCAAAAATTGTAAAGATTTTATAATTGTTTTTGACAAGAGAAAGAAATTTAAAAAATCTCTAAATTATTATTAAATTAATATTTATATTTACTTACTCTATGATATGAGGTACTTGAAAATTCACTACCTCACTTAAAAAAGAAAGCCACCTATCCTTATTTAGAGCTAGTTACATCCAGTCCACCTCAATACATCCTTTATCTTTCATTTCCATGTTAATGTTGTCCTATCTTCGTCCAGGTCATCCCAACGGTCTTTTCTCATTGAGTTTTCCAGAGTAGCACTCCATGTCCTACAACGATACTTGATTATCCTATTGATGTATTGCGATGAGTACAATGTATGTAATGCATCATTATATAACTTTCTCCACACCTTAGTAATCTCATCTCTTTTCATTTGTTATACAAAACAAATATAAATAATTGTTTTAACTAAAATCAATAGAGCCATTTCGTAAAAATTAGGAGTGAAAAAATGTACTCCTTTGTAAATTAACCTTAATTTAAGGCTTAGTGTCAAAATTTAAAAAAAAAACTTTCTACTAACCCAAATATTAACTTTAAGGCATAACCATTTAACTGTTTTTGATCTTAAGCAAGGGCAGAGAGATAGACACGGAACGGTAAAATCCACTTACTTGAGTTCGGGTTCACATCAAACGGTATGAAATATTTATAATTTCCAAATTTATTTTTTTAAGGTAAAGAATATTTTCTCTTGATATGAGAGATAAAAAATGATGGCTTCTAGCGCTATATTTAATTTGACTTTAAAATTAACTATATTATTATAAATGTTGTAGTTCTCAAGGACTATTACAACCAATTAGTCTAAACACATGGGTAAACAATAAAAACCAAACTCCAAATCCCCAATATCTGGCTTGCTAACTTGAAGCACGCTGAAATAATTTATAAACAACCGGGTCTCATATGAATCTTATCAGATTTGGTTGCTCTATATCCAGAAAACACACCAGAAAATGTCAACTAACAAAACCGTAAATATATGTTCTCGTTCTACGCTATATCTGAATAAGTCGGTGAGATAGTTCACTTTCAGCTCTAAGCCTCAAAGTTGACACACAAGTCACAAAGTAGAGTAGCAGTTACGTCAAGAAAAGAAGCTATCAAGAAAAACCAATTTGGATTGTACGGCAGAAATTGGTGGAGCAGGCGGAAGAATTCTCCCGCTCTTCGAGCAGTTTTCCCTTCCTTGAAATTTTTCTTTACTTTTTACTAGACCTCCTCACCCGTCCCTTAAATCCCTCATTTTCACTCCAATACCCTTCCTATCACCTTGTGCTTCACTACAGAGAATTAAAAGGTAATAAATGGTGGTCCCTGTAAAAATAAGCATAGTTTCATCATCCTGTGATTCAGATAAAGCTTGAGTTTCAATTTTTCTCCTTGCATTTAAAGTGAAATAAATGTTATCTCATCTCTATTGTTAAGTTTAGTCTATGATATTTATATATTTAAGTATATTAACAATAAATTCAATCACTATTATTGAATAACATTTAAAATTTATAACTATATTTAGTCATAATAAAATTAATTTATGTATTTTTTTAAAGATATTTTTGATCTAATCTTGAATTAATTATAAATTATATTACTATACGTTATTACATTAAAATTTAATTTGATCAAAGATTAAATACTTTCATGATGTTAAAAAAAATGAAGTCAATGAGACCTGCAAATGACCGTAATCTCATTTTATAAGAGAGGCAGATGGAGAAATCTTTTTCGGTCCGATCAGTTATAGGTTTTTATTTATATTTGTATTTTTAGGGTAGACCTGATTAGATTACCAAAAAAAATCATTTTGAGTATGAATAAAACAGGCATTTAACAACTAAAGTGTGCAGAGGAGAGGACACCATTGTAATCTGTAATATCTTACTAGCCTTATAGCGATTATTGATGAGTGTGCATTAAATTAAGAATTGATGCCACTGAAGCATGTCAATCCTCATGACTCCCATAACTTTGCCTTTAGTCGTTCTGCTCCAATTCTCTCAAGAACCAGTATTACTCCAGATGGCATCCCTTTTCATCCTCACTCTCACGACCTCGTTCACACATTTCAACTCTAATTAGATAAGCTCTCAGTTTCAAAAAGATATTGTCTGATTTATAATACAATATTTCGTGAGCATTGTCAACGCTCGTCATCCTACATGTTGATCACTGTCATAATATCGGTACTTGCCATAAACTGTGAGGTACAATTTATCTCTCTTATTTAATTAGATTAATTCGAAGGAATGTTGGAGAAACAATTTATTGAGCTCTCACGCCCCAAAACATTTAGTGGAAGGAAGAACACCGAATTTGTAAATATATTCTTAAATGTATCGGTAACAACCGCCTTTTGCTAGCTAGAACTACACCAGAACCCATGACTGTAATCTTCTTACGAATGGTAATGCAATCCACCCCTTCTGGCTTCATCGGTTGCTCACCTCAACAGTAAACCTAGAACTCAAAATGGTGAACTACAATCTTTTACACCCCACCAACGTCCATCTTAATACCCTGACTATGAATGGATCCCGCCTTCTGACTTGTATATAGTCGTTCTATTATGCTCTCTTTCTACAGATATAAACCCGACAGAACTTATCTATTACCATGCAACCCATATTATGACAGCTGTGAAAGATTATGGTATAACTAAACGTAACGTGATAAGCCATAGTAAAAATGACGACTTCAAAGACAACATTGTAAACAGCTTTTTGAAATTTGCTGAGGTCATAAACATAAGAGTATTAATATAAATCGTTTTTAGGCATAACGTCGACTACTCATGTTAAAATACTTACAAACATAATCATAGCAGATTCGAAGAGCAGACTTTGAGCTTCGATTTTGTCATAAACCTATAAAAATTTATAGATTTGAGGTCCTAGATTAATCATACTCATTATAAACTATGCAGCAGACCACTGGTCTACAGTCAAATCTTTTACGATAAAACCATCTTCCATAAAGATGTAATCTAAAACTTTGTAAACAACACTATTTATTCCTTTACGTGCTCTATATTATAAACAGTAACCCCATTTATCCATAAACTTGGAGCCAGAATAGACAATCTTCAAGTATATAAAATTAATCAATAATGGCTTAGTAAAGAAAACCCTTTTAGACCAACTTCTACTATCCCTACGTGTAATTTTTATTTCTATATATTATTCACCTATCATTTTAAAGGAACAAGGATCTAAGACCAATATAAAATATAAAATTTATGATTAAACCATAGGGTGTAGAAATAAATTATGTAATTTAAAAAAATCACCCTACCCACTTACAAACTCCCCTCCCTGACATGTGTTCGATGGCTTGCCGACGTCTTGACGCTTAACAGCTCGAACTCGTAGCGTTGAATTTCCTCTGTGTAATCTCAAATATAAATCGCTCTAAGCAAATTCTTAGTAGGAATATGCATACATTTTCATTATAATGTATCATTTATAAATTTTAATATGCATAGCTAGTTATCCCAGAGAGGCCACTTCCAATCTTCTTGAGCGGGCGTCTAACGTCCGAACACTCGAGTCTATGGCGGTAAACTCGTACTTATTTTTAAGGCCCATGCGTAATCATTAATACTCCATAAAATGTTACAATTCTCATTCTTGAAGTTAAAGTAGATATCTTAGAACAGGCTCAAAAACTGATATTGAACTTTCTCCCTACCGATGACTTAAGACGTAGTTTAGATGTTAACGAGGCATGTTGTCCATAGAGATTATTGCAAGTATTTGAAAATATTCACCTCCTGTCTGGATTCCTTTCTTAAAAAGCTTTACCAACTTAATACTTGTTAGACATTTAATCTTCTGACACTTATCAGAGCCACAAACATACATTGAATAGTAGTTAATTTGTCATATTAAACATACTGTACTATTCACACATCATACCTCGAAGATATATAATCAATTCGAATGAATCACAGGCATATACAAATTATTTTATTAGAAACTAATAATTACAACATATTTAATCTGTATTCATGCATCATACTTATAAGAAACACGATCGTATTTCATGAATATATGATACTTGATTCTACATTAGAAGTTTAACATACTTATAAAATATTAGATCAATTCTCACTAACTTGATATATATATACATATATAAATGTATCGTACTTGATTTGAGATAATAAAAAAATACACATCTTTCCCATTGATAGCTACATACGAGTATAATATAGTTTGTCTGATTTATTTGATCTTACTATGTATCGTAAGATATTTTATCATCATTCCAATATCATATCTGGAACGTAATGATTATAAGACATTGATCATGTTCGTCATACTTATCAAGTATATTAATATGATCACAAAACGTCAAATCTATAGGTTAAATATGTCTTCATTACGATTGCCAATATTACTAGCCTCATCATTAAATGTAATCAAAACCCTCATTCGTCTCCTTGAAGATGATGCCTCACAGGTAAATCCTCTCTAAATATTAATATCCTTAACACTCTAACTTAGAGAGGTGAAACTTAAAATCTTCAAGAAGCTCCTTAGATTCTTTAGCATTAATTTAAAATTAATACAGAAATTACTCTAAATCTAACATATTATATTCAACATATTTGTATATACTATTCACCTCTTTAAATTGGCTAAGAATCTTACCAAAGGAATTTGACGTAGGCGCTATCTCTAGCATTTCCTATGATCTACTATCGATTGCAATACTCCAGGTTGTAGAATCGTCTTAGCTAATGTTTGACTTTTAAAAATAATTATTTTAGGATTCCTCCAGACAAACTTAGGCATCATGGTCAGTTTTCCCTTAAAAGTGTCTTGATCAATAATCTGAACTCTGTATCATACATGATCAGAGCTCCACACTAAATTTAAATATGATCGTATGCGTATATGATACATTATAATTGATCACTGATAAGACATCTAACATATTAACAAATTACCAACGTTTAACTATTGATCTTTAACCAGTCTTATACCTAAATATATTTAGAGATCTACATCATACTTAGACGTGCCCATATGATATTTATGTTATATTTTATAGTTATCAAAGCCGTGGTTCATACTTGGACAACATTTGATCTCCAATCTGAACTCTATTTTAAACTTAAACTATATCATAGCCTTGCATGATACTGGTTTTCCCGTTTAAATTAATGATTGAATAAAGATATCCTTATTGTTTTACTAGAATTTCACCATTGATTAGATAACAGCATAATGCTTTGGCATAGTTTAATCATTGTTCAAACCCCTGACTTATACTTACGTAGTATTTGATCGATGTTCTTCTCAATGATTCTTACTTATAAATTAAATTAATAATAGATCCAACCTTATCTCCTACTTTGACTCTACCATAAATAGCTCTTTTACATCTAATACAGTATTAAACGTCGTGAGTCTAACGATTAACTGTATGTACCATGGAATAATCTTTCAGGTTAATCTTGTTTCGGTCTATTCAACAATGATGAAAAAATTGGATTTCATAAATGTTTGATGAAGTAGTAAGCTCATGTAATGTAACTGAATAAATGTTTATAAATATATAAAGTAAAAGTCCCAAATAATTGGTTGTTTCCCTCGAGATTAAAATTATAAGACATCAATACAGTTTAACTTAAAGGACTCATCATAGGTCTAAATATCTATGGCTGGAACCATAGTGTAACTCATCTTTTAAGGGAGTATAGTGAAACCATTCATAAAAAGAGTCAAACCTAAACGATTTCCATAATGATAATAGTTATAAGTATTAAATTAAACGCATGGACACAGAGGTTATCATCAAGGGTCTAGATATCATTAAATGGAACCATTAAAACTACTACACATACCTTGGCAGATTTCATCATGATAGTAATGATATATTTTTAAAGATACAATTATTACATATAGATTCATGGCTAAGACCATACTTTAAAAGGCCCCATTATGGCGAAAACATGATTGTCTGAACGATTGAAAGAGCCCCAAAATGATAGTTAATTAGGAAAAATGAGCGTTACGATAGTGTAAACATTCATGGAGGAGCCACGTCTTAACTGAATTCACCATAATGAAATTTATACAATAACTTGTTAGTTCAAACGAATTTGTAGATACATAATTCTAATGTAACACCTTCCAATTGGCAAGCATTATTACGTTGATCTTCTCCATTATCCACATATTGATGAGCTAACTTTCTATATTATATCATGATTATTACATCGGTAAATTCTTTCAACTTCTACATCTCAAGTCCTTATACATCTACCAATTTGTACGCTCAATCATTAAAAACCTCCTGTAAACCACAAAGTTTCAATACTTTTTCCAACCCTAGACTACCCTAAACCTTATTATAAAATCTAGACAATTAGATATCACTTTCCAGCATAATATCCTTGGCTTGTACGAGCAGCCATCATCCTGTTCAGAAAATACCTAACATCAGAGAGTATGATTAAATCCAACTGACTTTTCATTTAGACTGTGACTAAACGTCTTAGTGGCATATATTTAACTTAGGCCATTTGTTTTCTAATCAGAAAAGCTAAATACATAAATAATATTATCTTTTTATTACACTAAGAATCATGATTATTTTTCCAACAAAAGTACTAGGTCAATGAATGATAGGTGCTCTTTAGTCAGAATTAGGTGTGATACTTATATCAGATCTGATTACTACTTATTCATAATTTATCAAACTCCTTCAACACTCATCTATCTTCACTAAACATGATACTCACACAAATTTAATCTTAGTTCTTTGATAGGATCAAAGCATCATTCAACCTATACTCATCGTTCACTACATCATATTTACACCTTTAAATTTAATCGGAATCATGTAAAATACTTATTTGATCATTTTTCTCTGACCAGAGTCAAACAAGATGCTTTCATAATTCATTGATCAACATGATGTATCATATCAGAGCTTACATATTTTAATATCTTTACGCAGCTCAGAGCTGTGCTTCATATTTATCAAACATTAATTATTTTGTATTTTATTCTCTGATCATATACATCACGAATGCACAACATTTTATTCGAGTCAAAATTGTAACTTTTTTTCATTTGTTCTTTGAAGACATGCATAATATATTTAATAGAAGTGATCATCACTCATCACTGCCGATCTCACTTCATAATTTCATTAGATATCATCAGAGCCCTGCTTTTATGGTGAATAAAAAAGCCCAATTTGGTTTTTAAGTTTCCCAAAAGCGGTGAATAAGCGGTGAATTACAAAAATCCTATTTTTGGACAAAATTATCGAATTAAGACAAAAGCGTTAAAAAAGTGGTTTTTACCAATTAATTAATTAATTAATATTAATATTTAGCACCGCGTCTTACTAACCGTTCGGGTTATACGCTTTTAGTACTAATTACACTAATGGATTAGGAATTGGGAAGGTTGAATTAGAGGAAGTGAACCCAAATTTGCGTGGAGAGAGAGTGGAAAACCATTTAGGAAAAACTACCCCCAGTTCACCTGACCTAGATTCGAACCTCGATCTCCCCGTCCTCAGCAGTCGAGCTCAACACAAGCGTGTTAGCCAACTACGCCACCGAGGCGGGTGGTTTTTACCAAACTTTCGTGATTAAGGTGACTTTGTTGGGTTAAAACTAGACTTCCAGGACAATGTTTGAGACAGGTAAACTAAACATATTGAAGTGAAAACCAAAAATTACATTTTGTTTTGACAAAATGGCAAAAAACACTAGTCCGCCAAAAAATGTGCTGTCAACTTATTAAAAAAGTAAGATTTAGCAGCAGCTGGTCCGGGAAAAGTATGTACAAGTCACAAAGACAAAATATTACACAAAAATTTATTTTTTAATATCCCAAAATATTAGCGCGAATGCCGAAAATCGCGACTAAATCACGATTATTGCGGACATCGTTTAAAATCGCGAATATCACGCTAAAACGCTGATTTCGCGAATTATCGCGACAATTCTAAGCATATATTTGCAATCAGGGTATCCTGAAATGTGAACATCTGAATGAAAAAATGCCATATCTAACATTCGCGAATTATCGCGATCTCCACAAACGCAGGGCTCTGGATATCATCACTGATTGGTCGCACTCACACCCCAACATTGATCAAACTATATATAATACTAGATTAGAGCTATTCTTCATTAATCAGGTTCGTACATCACCTTGATCTTACAAACTTCAATTTTTTTTTGACATTTGTCTTAATTCGCTGATCAGGACATTTTCAAAAACACAATGAGATATGCAAAGTTTATGATTATAACTCTAAACTTATAAGGTTTGCAATATCAGTATGACAATAATTTAAAGCCTATTAACTTGACATATATTACATCTTTTCCCATGGATTTGATACCCTCACCATGTATTTATGAAGTTAACGGTTCATGCCCCTTATCCTGGTACCCTTAATGACCTTTGTTTCACTAAGTTTCAGGATCGATCCTTAGCATAAGGGTAACAGTTTACATATAATGGTAATGTGTTTTATCTAGATATCTTAAGTGTTAGGTTAATGTCTAATTTATAACTGTAAGGTAAAAATAGGATCAATAAGATTTCAAAATGAAAATATGTTCGGGTCAATAATTTATAAAGATATTTTCCCACCTTCTATAAACAAAGTGGGGATAGGAGTCTAGGCCTCTTCATACATCTTTATATAGTTAAAGGAGCTGTATTAAAAAAGTTTTTTAATAAATAATTATAGAGCATTATTAAACCAAACAATATTATCTAAAATTAGATCGTTGTGATTTAAGAGTTACAGAATACTTAACCTAACCAAACCTAACCTAACTTAACCTAGCATAAAATAAATATAATAAATTTGAATGCTTTGAACTTAAAAGCTACAATTATTTTAAGTATAACGTGTTAATCCTAAATTTAAATTAACTATTGCAGCTGTTAAGGAAGGAAATATTAAATGAGATGTTTTAACATTAGACGTGATTAATTAAATACAATTATCTTAATGTACACAAAAATAATGATTATTCAAGTAGGTTTGAGGTTAAAAGTTAACAAGTATTTCTATAATAGGTTTGTCTATTTATACGTTCAATATAGATATTAATTTTTAGGTTGGATTTAACTCACCTTTTCATATACCATTCCTTCATGGTGAAGATAGTTTTTAAACCAGAATGATTCAATATTTTGAGCCCTTAAATCTGTATACCACTCAATCTACAAACTATAAACTTGAATATTTTATAAATGAAATATTCATCTTTGACGACAAAACCGGTCTCACATTTAAGCTTATTAAACTAAGTTGGTTATGACAATTAGTTTTAATATTTACACTTGATAATATAATATAATATAAGGGGAGTAATGAAGTATATCATTTGTATTTTATGATAACTTTAGCAGGATCCAGGAGCCACATTGATGGACGTACCGGAACATCCCTTGGTCTAACTTTCTAGAATAAGGATACAAAAAATATTTTATGTTTTAGTATTTACGATCCTTAAATAAAATACAAGCAATAAAGAACTTGACAAATTGTAAAAGATCCCCATGACCCCAGTTGAAGTTATTTAAGTGACGTGAATCCAGGGCGATCAGATCATATACAAAACCGGTAAGGATCCGAACCAAGAACGTCTGGATAATAACGACTATGTGCCGTTAGAAGGGTACCTTATCACAGTGGTTTTCCATCATATATTTTCGTTAATGTAAGAAACTTTCCTCAAAATCTACCGTCAATATCCCGATATCTTAGAATAGATTACCACCTTGTTGAAAAAAGTATTACACTAATAATTTTTAAAAATTAGCAATATTTAAGAATTCTATTTATCCAAACAATCATCTCGTATCTAGGGGTTTTCGATATTTCTCTGTCAGCCTCCAGAGCTTAGCATGATACTCATATAACCTCTGATAATACCGTTATATATTCCTGATGTGAAAAGTTATCCCAAAATGTCAGTTGTTGCAGACACTTTTGAGAAAATATGGTTTCTTATAAAAATTCAAACCCATAATGGTGATTTAAAGGCATAAAATCATCATGTATTAATAACTTAGATTTACAGTTACAAGGAACTCAGGATTTGAATACCAGCCAGTGTACGGTGTACTAGTTTCTCGCTCTCACTACGTTCAAATATTTACACCTTTAATATATATGATTTTCCTAAACCTTCATTTTCATTAATATTTATTCGGATGAATGACAATGATGGGTATTAAGGCGTGGTGCATATGAAATTAATAGTAATATTTACAAAATTATAATGATGGGCCAGACTCTAAGGTGCTTTTAGTTGAGTTGAAAGCTACTAATGATCACCTTATATTGGCGTAGATTTATTAATTCAAAGTAATGACGAAATTACATGGGTCAAGCCAGGCTGGATAGTTGGAGGGTTTTGAGTTTATTCGAAAGAATATGTGTATAGAAGATTCTTTTTTGATTGAATATATTATTTTTCTCAATATTAAAATTAAAAAAACTGTAACTTATGACATTTACATGTCATTTAACTTGAATGAAGGAAAATTTAAAGCTTACTTTTGTGTCATTAAAATCGTGACATAATCTGTTTAATGTAAAACTTTATAATATTTAAATTCTGGTCGAAGGAAACAAACTTTTCTTTGCGATTTTGTAGTTTATTTCAAATATAGATTTGTTATGAATTATCGAATGTCTAGTAAAATGTATGAAGTATTTAACACCTTTTTCCACAAACATATTATATAACAGTCCCCGTCCCATTTCTATTAGACTTTTATTCTCCTTCTGCATCTTCATTTGACTTTGAAGACCGTGACCAAATTACGAAAATGCGTATATTTTACACGCTTTTTGGTTTTTCTCTTCTTCTTCCTCCTATTTTCAATCTTTGAGACTTTTAACACTGATTCCTTTCCTTTTCAAAAGTGCGTGAACGTACGCTTTGAGTTTATAAGAAAGAAACCTCTGCTTGCTCTAATTCCAAATTGAAGTCAAGAATCTGTCACTTAGGGAAGAGATGGATAGCCTTTCAGACAGAATGTTAAAAGAGTAAAAAATAAACCTATAGAAAATCAACATGTGTCACAAGGAATATTGTGAATGGATTTCATTGGTGGCAAGGCCTTCATTCTTGAAAAAAATGCATCTTATGTGCCTTTTTGGATTAAAAATCTTGAAGACACCGATTTAATAATAATTGACTTTCTTTAGACGATATTTTAAAATAAAATATTCAGTTATAACTGGAATTAAAGGTAGCATATTATATTCGAATATTAATTGAACAATTATGATATTATTTTTTTAAATTTCAGGTACACTTTCAGTGACAGAGAGGCTGGGGTAAGTATCCTTCTCAGGTGCAATGAAGAAGTATTACCCATGAGCTCTCTCGCTGTATTTAACTTTGAATCAATATTTGGGCTGATATTTGTGAACATCCTTAAAAATAATTAGATGATGGTGTTACATTATAGGTACAGGTACGTCCTCACCTTTTCTTGTTTGTCGGTGATAAATAGGTTCAGCTTATATTTACGCCATTTGTACTGATGGAGAGGTTTTTTTAAATTATTTTCTTCTTTACTTCCTTAAAAATGTGGATATATTTCCTCTAAATTCTATCATAAACTTGTCTACGCCTACGCTATTGTATACATTTGTGATATTCCGGTTAAGTAGTTAAGTGTAAAACTTTTGCCAGATTTATGTAATGTATATATATGTGTGTTTGTGTGAGTCTTATAAAGATTTTGTGACTGACTATGATGTATACATAAATAATTACCCAACTAATAATTATCTCTATCCCATTATATCAATAATTAAAGTTAAATAATATTTTATTTATTTAAGAAATCGTATATTCTTGGTATGTATTTATATTTGATAGTCACTTATTTTTAATAAATGAAAAAATTACTTGAGCATGTGCTCAAATCGAGCAGCACTTGATGACAGAATAAATAAATATATATACAATTTGTTATAATTTAAGGCACAACATACTTCTAGTAATAATCTTAATGATTTGCCCATATAAACTGAGCTTCAGACCAAAAACATGTAGATAAAAAAAAATTATTAATCCTTTATATATATACATATATATATTTAAATCTTGAGCTCTTATTCTTCCAGTCACCCAATAGTGTGTCTAGACTTTGTTACTGAATGTGAGTCTCAGATATTTATATTAAATTGAGATATAATAATACAATTTTTTACATATTTTTGAATCTAAATTACATAAATTAGTCTTTCAAAATAATTATGTTCATAGAAATATTGTTAAAAATTAATGAGCTTATATTTATAGTAGATACTTTTTAAAGTACAAAGTAGTTTTGTGTAATTTACATAAGGAACTTATCAATCATTTTTGAGGGACTGTTTTAATTTCAAGTTAGGATGAATGTAATCTCTCTGTACTGATAAAATAGGATATGCAGTATTATTAAGTGGTATACCATAAATGGTACATAAAGCGCTAACTACCTATATTGTGTTAAGTACCTTGTATTAAACACCTCTTTAAACTACTTATATACATTAAGGGAAGGGACCCACCTTTTGAAAAGTAAAAATCCTCACAATGAATTATTTATTTGGGGAAGGCCAGCTCCTATTCTTGAAAACCACAAACATTAACCTCAAATGTTCTGTAAAAGTATCATTAATGATTTCTTTGGTTTGAAATATTCTAAATACAGTTTCCTATACCCTTCAAATTAGTAACAAAACTGCGGCAGTCCACTTGAAACCTCATTAAAATTATCTATGCTAACATTTTCACATGTCTCCTTGAATTGATCCAAGGAATATTTTATGTTATATGTTGGTTTCTTTAAACTTTATTTAAGGTTAGCAATATTTAGAGAAATATTATGGGACAGTTGAACATCAACAATACGTAACAACGTTTCAGAAGACGCCCTTATTAGTTTGATAGTGAATACACTTAGCCTTGGTTTGATAATGTTTATATATTGTATTTTAAAACACAACTGCTTTATATTCATTAATAATATTTTAATAAATAGATATAGATTTTATATATTATCACATTTAGTTTTGTATACATTTCTTTTTCTTTTTTTGTATACTAAAAAATTGTTATTTTTAAAATGGAAATTCACAATCTTTGTATGTATCTTTTTATAAACTAAATGGGTTACACATGAAGCTGATCAACCTTACATCCAATCCATCAATTTTATCAACACTCGCGATATAGCATTTCCCTTCTACGGGCCTAGCAAATCTTCCAAACGCAGGCCCAATGACATAGGAATCACCCGCCAACTCCAAAACAATTCCCCAATTACAACGTAGCACCTGTTCAACCCATTGATGGTTAACAGATTCACCCGGACCACTATTTCACTTACGCACTAGTTCCCCCCCTAACACCCCTACCACCCTTTACCAGTTAGAGGAAACCTAGCCTTTCAAAATGAAGGTTTAATCATACAGTCGGTTAACTTGGAGATCAAATCGTTAGAAGAGAAAGAGAAGGCTTGTGGGTGGACTAGAAGGGTGGGAGTAGCAGGGTAAAGTTATTCGTCATTTGGCTTGGGATGTAGGCCCAACAGTTTAATTACAAAGCCAGGAAAGGAGGAATGACGGGGGTTACTGTTAGAGGCTGTGAAGGGGTGAGTGAAACTGGTCCAGCGAGATGTCATTGCTGTTTTCTCCTTGTCCTGAGCAGCCGGCGTTAGGACACTGCGAGTGAGTTAATTCTCATGTTAAGTGCGCCTCAACGCACATGTCCTCGACCATGTCCTACAAAAAATAACTTTTGAACTGCGAGGAGCTACTGTACATCAGTACACTCACAACATACACACATACACACATTCAACGACAAACATTCACGTTAGAGCCTCACTTGTGCGATACCGTGTCACTAGTGTTGCAGCGAAAGGAGTCTGTGAAAGACATAACCTCAAAACAAACTTTAATTCGCCCTCTCCCTCTCCCCACTGACCGACAGTTGATAAAAATATTTTAAAAAAAATTCAGGAAAAAAGGGCTGGGTTCTTTTTACATTAACTTTCTCTGATAAAGTTAAAACTTGATTTGGGTGTTGATTCTAGAATGCATATAATGCACTCGTAGTCTTATATTAAAAACACTTATTGAATGTAAATTTTTCTTGAAATAGTGTTTGTATTGCCACTAATTTAACAGGATGAATTGGAAAAACTTGGCAAAGGTACCATTCATTCATTTGTAAACCCATATATATGTTACCAAATATCACAAAAATGATTTAGATTGGTATAGGATTGAGAATAAATCATGACATTGAGGAATAATATTTTCCTACCAAAAAGCATTTAAAAGAAAATAAGTGAATAATTCGTATAGGCTGCATAGAAATATTTAAAAAGTAAATATAGATAATTAATACATTAATTTGGAAATAATAATATATATTAACAATCATTAAATCTCATTCTAGAATTGATTTTAAGTTAAATCAGGTGATCTGTAAATAAGAACTATATATTTTTATCAAATAACTAGCATTTTCCCACGGCTTTGCTCTCTCTAAACAATATATTATCACATTTGACTTTTTTAAATTGTAGAAAAAAATGAAACTTATTCGAGTGACGAGTTTTATTTGGGTACGGAGATTCACCAATAGATATGGAATAGACCTCACTCACTCCACATTCACACCCCAGATCATATCAAATGCCATCTTATTCACCACTACGGATGTTCACAGAATACACCTGGATTTTTTTTACTCTACCTTGCTCACAGATAATATAGCGTTATAGTATATAGCTTACATTGGGTTTCCGAAAAATAAGAAGTACAAGAGAAGAAGTGTCATCTCGATACGATGAAAACATTTTAGTGTATTCGTAAGAAACAGACTGACAGACAAACGTTATAAAAATTGAATATTTGTTATTCTTATCATTTTTACTACCCAGAAGAGAAAAACTCCTCAACAGTTTGAGTGTTGAGTATGTACAGATTCACTCTATAATAAACAAAAATTGATTAAATTGAAAGAATCACTCTATATTAAGTGCTCTGTCAAACCAAAAAATATCGTTTTGTTTGTTAAATACCAAAAACCAAAATTAAATGAAACTCATTCACAAGCAACAGCATAAAATCCCTAAGAACATATATAAAATTAGGACAATGCAAGCACGCAAACAGTGGCTCTTTATCATGGAAGCATTGTTGCAATGAGCGACAAAATAAATAGTGTTTATTTATTATCAAAGGAACAAAAGTGAATAGAGACACTTTACATTTAATACCATAAAATAGCTAAAAAATACCAAAATTTAAGATGCTAATATCATCATAGTAGGAGAGTTTCTCTTACGAGAATACTTTGTTTGACTGAACAACAAAATAAAGCGTTTGGATTTTTTTTATCAAAGGAACAAAATTAAATAAACATAGTTTACAGGCAAAACCATATAGTAAATTAAAAATTATCTAAACTTTTAAATAAAATACAGGCACACTATGACTATCTAACTTTCTGATACTAATGCAATGAACTTAAAAATAATTATATTTTAAAATTATAATCAAAAAAATAGAACTAAATAAAAAAAAAATTTACGTGAAATTCTAAAATAACTGAAAAAGTACTTAATGCAAATTCAAGAAAACTAAAAGTTGTTTTCTGATATGAAGGCACCGTTGCAATGAAAAACTGCAGATATGGTTTGGATTTAATTAAAAAATAAGTTTGCTACCTCCTGTCCCATAGGCCTAAAGGGACGAGATGAGCATTTGGGAATGAGAGGGAGTGTCAAATAATTAATGTGTTCGTTTAATATATTTATTGAAATAGAATATTTAAGCTAAGAGTGTCTAATGTTATGAAGGGTTAAGATCTAATTGATTGAATTTGGAAAAAGTTACTCCTTCTGTCAATGCCCCTACTCAACAATCTGTGCCCTGACTTATCTTCGATTTAAAACCCTATCTGATATTACACCCTGATCATCCAGCGTTTTGCTGTTTTTAACGAACTCTGACTTCTAAGATGGGTCGGGGCGTCCTATCGGTGCAGTGACTAAAAAACTGAGGGATATTTCTTTACTCAAGTTGGTTAGACATATTAGCTGAGTACCCATGTAGAGCACTTTAGACTAATCTCGCTGGTAGCCGTCGTGTGTCCGTCATCCATCCGCCCCCCCCCCCCCCTCCGATCCATTCTTAAGGTCCAAAACTGACTGTTATATACTTGAATAGGAGGAGTGTAACCCCTAAGATTTTTATTTTGACACTGCTTTGTTCTATGCTATTTGGTAAAACAATTGGTGTTTTAAAACATGACCCACTTCTAAATACTCGACAGCTAAGTCGGGTGAGTTGAAAGTGTGAGTTTTATATCATACTTACATAATCTAGATTGACTAAGGTAGCAAGATATGACAACATCTAAATAAACACAATTTCCACCAGAGCCACAAATTACTGAAAAATTAACTAAATTTAAGACGCATATGCAAGAGCAATGACGTTGGATCTCTTTCTTGGAAGCATTATTGCAATAAACAACTAAATAAATAGTTTGCTATAACTAATAATGACACAAAATTAATAAATCTAGCTACACGCAAAATCTTAAAATAGCAACAAAAAAAATATACCTAAACTCAAGCCGCAAATGCAAGCACACTGAAAATGGCATACCTACGTGGAGGAACTATGTCAATGAACGATAGAATATATATTAATAACTTACCATTAGATTTTAGTCGATACATTTAATAATAAATCCTTGTATTTTAATTACAAATAATTGTGTTTTGCTAGCATATCCCGAAACACTCACTGCCATCGAGATTTATAATTGGTTTGTTAATATAGCCAAAGCCATCGTTGCCATGGATATTTATATTAGTTTCTTGATATGTTCAAACTCCTTGTTGCCAAGGAGACTTACAAAGAAGTGGTATAAATTGAAAGTTAATATATTTGACTTGTCACAACAGAAGTAGTCCTGCCTTCATCCAATGGGTATTTTTTTAATTTTATTCCAACGAACAAACAAACAAACAAACGGAAGATTGTATATACAGAAAGCTTTAGAGTTTATAATATTTATGGATTTTAATTTTAACATCAAAAATAGATAATAAAAATTTAGTATTTGATAAATAAAACCTTTAATTAAACTCCATTTTATACATTATCAATGTCACTTCAACCAAATCCTCCTCTTTGTCTTTGAAAATGTGACGTCATACACAATATTCATATAGCCAGCCCCAGGCAACATCTTCCATTTCATCCCAACTTTAACCTCCGTCACACTCCCCACCCCTTTTAGTCTTTATAACGCCAGTTTCTCCACCGCCACTTATCCATGCTCCTGTCTTTCAATCGCAAACGCCAGGAGCCTTTGGAATGGATTACGTATCTATTAGGTTCCCGGAAACAGTGAGTGACTGAGCGAATGACATTTCGAGTGCTACTCCCCGTATGGCACCCCTACACTCCTCTGTTCTAGATACTACTTCAAGCTAATACCTAATACACTAGGCCTAGTGCTTGGAACTTACCTCGAGCTCTTTTATGACAATATAGCCTAGGGAGGTTCAGGGATGTCCAAAACATTGAGATGTGATAACATGTAGTTTATTAGTTTAAGATGGAAGCACAATATTAAAATGTAGGCTTATTACTGTATTTCCTGGGCACTATTATTTTTGTTTTCAATTGATTAATTTCTGATTAGTTTTATTTAAATAATTTCGGGATTTAATTCTCAAGCATCAGTTCACAAATCTACTTACTATTTTTTTCAATACATATTTACATAAAATAATTTCAAATATATGATAAATATACATTTTTATTTCATGAAATAAAACAATAATATATTTTTAATTTTATTTTGAACGGGAAACGTCAAAAAACTAAATAGTTTTTATTTTAATTTATTAAATATTCAAGTTTATCATAATATATATATATATATTTATATTTATATATATATATTTATATTTATATTTTATATATATTTGTATATATATTTATAAATATATTTCTATTTATATATATTTTTTGTATAAATATATATATATATATATATATATATATTATATATCCCTTCGTCTTACTACCCGTTTAGCTATAAGCATCTGTACTGATAACGCCAATGTGTAAGTGAGGAGAAAGGTTGAATTTATATTAAATGTACCCACATTTGCATGGTAGCCGAGTGGAAAACAGTTTAGGAAAAATTACCCTCAATAAAACCGAATGGTTTTCAAACCCCGACCGTCCCGTCATCGGCAGTCCAATCATTTGCGATGTGGTGTCTTAAACCCTTCAAGCACCGAAGCGAGGTATGATTAATTGCTATTTATTTATTATTATTTGACCAATTTATATTCAGTGTCCAAGTTAACGATATAATACTGGCATTGGTGGTCACTTGGTATAATGGGTCAGTTTCGTATTAAAATATATTATTGATGACGGGGCCAGTTAGGTTTAAATCACGTTCAAATATGCTGAGTAGAGGATTTTTTTTAATGGTTTTCTTATCTCCTTAGTCACATCTGCGGACATCTTTCCACTTAAAAATATTACCTTATTCATCTATTATCGTTATAAACATATGTGTCTTTGCCAAAAGATTAATAATACAGTGTGCTATATAAGATTTATTATATCTCGATGGATAAATAATTTCTATGAAGAAAAATATTTCTTGTTAAATCTTATCTATATCAGCAGGAATTTTAAGAAATGTCTATTCCGTGGAATGTTCAAAAAAAAATTGTGAAGCCAAGCTAAAAGAATGGATTTTCTATCTTTTTATTATTTTAATTAATGATAATCTATTCATTAATTTTTATTATGTTAAAGTTTAGTCATTGTGTTAGTGCACACATTAATAGGAAATTGAACGTAATTAAATAAGATTTTACATTCAGGATATGTTTTACTAGAACAATTATAAATGCCTTATTTTATATAACCATTGTATTGGTTTTTGAGACCATTCAAACGGAACTATTTTAAGTAAGGTAATTGGTACTTAAATTGATATTAAAGTAGGGAAGATAGGCGTAAACTCCATATATTAAATTAGTACTTTTGTTATTCATTTTTCTTCCAATGTGCACCCCTGTTTTCAAGTCCTCCACATTTGATCCTAGATTCCCTGAGCTTGTTTGTGTGTGTCTACTTCGTATTTTGGTGTGGAAATTGAAACTTTCCAATTAGGCTGAAAGACATACCACCCTGTTCTAAAGAACATGGCAAGACATTTTCGCCTTCCTCATTTCGAAACATTGACACTTGCTCGAATGAAGAGCTAAAATTGTTGCCTGCAAATGTTCTGCTTGTGTGAGTGAATGCTCTTCCTTGTATTGAGATAACTCGATATCAAAAGGATTTTGAGGAAATCGCCCCTCTACCACTCTCTCAAAATATTCTGCCCAGACTTTCTCAAATATCATTACTTCAGTCAGGTTTTCATGGTATTATGAAATACTTTGAATGTTGTGTAGAAGTGGATTCTATCTTACCTTTCTTTAAGTAAAATTAGTGAGAGAGTTTGAAGGATATACATTAGTATTACCTCTTGTAAAATGCAGTTATATAGTTGGACATATACCCGCCTTGGAGGCGTATTGGCTAACGCGCTAGTTTCCTGTAGAGCCAGATTACCGAGAACGGGGAGATCGGGGTTTGAATCTCACAAGTATGAACTGGGGGTGGGGGTTCCTAAATAGTTCATCACTCTCCCTCATATCAAATGAGGGTTCACTTGCTCTAAATTCAATCTTCCCTATCCCTTGTCCATTAGAGTAATTAGTCCATAAGCGTGTGACACGAAAGGGTAGTATGACATCGTACTAAATTTAAAAAAATTGTTGGACATACGGTTACAATCTTATCTAATATCCAGTGTAATATACATAATTCCTCAAAAAATGTATGAAAGTAGATAAATAAAACTAAACCGTGGTAACCGTTGTGATTGATAAAGGGGATTCATGTATATTAACATTTTTGAGAAAACATATTTTTATTAAATCTAATTGTTTTTTAATTACAAAAAGAAATTTCATAACTAAAAAAATATTTCCTCTAAATATGTTTGACTGATAAAATTAAATGTATTAAATTTTCCTAAACTATTAAATGCAAGTGTTTGATTTTAATGTTTGGCTTAACTTGTTATAAATTAACATATAAGTATTTAAATATTATCCCCTAAATACTTTATAAGCTTTTCAATATTTATTCCTACACATTAATAGTACTTTTTCAACTAGCAGTTTGTTCTTAAGTATTATTTTTTATCCAACCGTGTTAAGGTTTAAATTAATTTCAAACTAGAATTTGCTTGTGGTTTTGCTCGTACTAAAACAACACATAAATATATTCGACAACTTCAAATACTAAAAAAGAATGAAACTTCAAGAGCAGTGGCAGCTGCAGCTCCCTTGTTTGCCTTAAACTACTAACTCTGAGTGTCAGAAGCGACTTTCAGAGGAAGTAGGCGGCTATTTTTTTGCCTAAAGTACCGATCTGTAGTCACAGATCATAACCTTTATGTGTGAGTGTTTTCGTTGATTTTGAAGGGAAAATGGAGTTGGTGGGTGGAGGTTTGTATGTTGGGAGCAGCAGTGTTTGTGTGTAGTAACTAGATCGAGCCCTCATACACTGTGATGGAAAACACAAGCGCAGTTAGGCCCGATGTGAGTGGTGTAGTGTGTAAGTAAGTTCTAGACGAGCTGAAAGAAAATACATGGAATATTATTAGTCACTAAGCGAAGATGGCGTTGATGAAAGTGAAAGTGTGAAATAGCATGATTCTAGTTCATTATTGAGGGGTCGTGGGAGGATGGGGACCCAGGGATTGGCTATGCTTAGAAGAGGAGTGGTTAATAGGAAGGGGCTGATTGGGAAGGTGTGCAGATGTATTTCTCATTTGAGTCGGGGCTTCTTGTATCTCCTTGTCTCATGGGGTCGTATTGGCCGAGTCTTCTAATTATGGCGTTATCCTCTACCTCGCGGGCTCGTTTATAGAACTTGTCACCTCGCTGCCGGAAGATTTCCTGTAATGTCGCACAGCCAGTGGTAGCGTGAATGAACTCGTTGCTGGATCGGGTGTTGACACCTAGGATACTCCTAATCACCTTGTTCTGTACTGTTTGTAGTGTACCTAACACTGACTCTGGGGCATACCCCCACGCCTCACATCCGTACAGCAGTATTGGTTGTACTAAACTCTTGTATAGTAGCATCTTGTTGTTGATCCCTAGCACTGGGGTCTTGAGCAGGCCGTAGTTTGCGATGAATGCCCCCATTGCCTTTTTTCTCGTATAGTTTACATGCTCCTTCCATGCGAGTCTAGAGTCGATCATCACCCCAAGGTATTTCATAGCGTTTTTGTAGGGGATATCCTCCTCCAATACTACAAACTGGTCCGGTGTTTGGGGTCTCCTCCTAGTAATCAACATGGCTGACGATTTTTCTGCATTTACTCTAATTCTCCATTTTTCCAGCCAGCTGCTGAACTCGTCCAGGTATCGTTGCAGACGGCGATGGGCGTATTTCACGTTCCTGTTGGCGGTGTAGAACATTGTATCGTCTGCGAAGAGCCTGGTCTTTATCATCGGGTCGGTGGGGATGTCTGCGACGTAAATAGTGTAAAGGAATGGGGAGAGTGCTGACCCCTGTGGCACCCCCGCCCCGACCCTATGAAGAAGCGACCTTTTCCCTTCCATCTTGACCTGGAATTGTCGCCCAGTTAGAAAGCTGTTAATTATCTGCACATATACTTTTGGGAAATTGGCTTGAATTAGTTTGTAGATAAGGCCGGCGTGCCAGACCTTATCAAATGCCTTCTCTACATCCATAAGTACTGCTAGCGTGACTTCCCCGATATTGAAACTTTCTGTCACATCCTCCACTAGGCTCAGGACCGGGTGTATCGTTGAGTGCCGGGTCCGAAATCCGAACTGGGCATCGGGAATAATCCTGTGCTCCCTGCCGAAGGCTTTCAGCCGCTGCAAAATTATTTTCTCAAATAGTTTCCCTATATTGCTAAGAAGACTGATGGGCCGCCTGTTCTGTGGGAACTTGCGGTCCTTGCCTGGTTTAGGCAATGAGATAACGTCGGCAACTTTCCATGCCTCCGGGAAGTAGCCTGCCGACAATGCCTTTGAAAACATTTTTGTTAATAGTTGGATTACCCCTTCCGGTGCGTGACGCAGCATCTCGTTTGAGATCCTGTCTTGGCCTGCCGCTTTTCGTGGCTTCAATTTTTCCACCTGATAGGAGACTTCATTCATGGTGATGGGGGGTGGTAGTTCTATAACCGGCTCTGCTAAATATACCCCAACCGTTCTTCTTACAGTCCTGGTAAACTCTTCGTCTTGGGGCTCTGAGTTTGCCTTGAACTGATCTTCCAGTGATTCAGCTATGGCCTCTGCCTTGGCCTCTCCCCGGTAAACCAACCCTCTTCTTCCGTGAATGACCGTGGTCCCCGTCTTTCCTTTCGTGCCTTTGAGCTGTCTCGATGCCTTCCACACGTTGCCGTCCACAGCTAAAGTGTTCGTTACGAATTCATTCCAGTTGGAGATCTTTAGAGCTTTGGCCTTCCTGCGCACCAGGGCTCTCATCCTGTTGTATTCGGCCCGATGCCTCGGATCTCGGTGCTGCTGCCATTCCCTGCGCGCTTCCCTCTTAAGGGCTATCATGAAGCTCAGCTCAGGGTCGTCCCTCTTCAACGTCACCGGTGGCGTCTCGAAAACAGTTGTTCCACGGTACGCTTCTAGTATTGTAGCCGTCAGAAGGGTAATGGAGCTGTCCACTTCTTCAGGGGAATTTACCTCCATGTTCAATGGAATAGCCTCTGTCAGTACCCGTCGATACTCTTCCCAGTCACTTCTGGGTATCTTCCTCCTGTGGTAAGCCAGTCTTGGATTTGTCTTAAGTGATATTCTCCCGAAGACCGGGAGATGGTCGGAGTCGAGTTCATTCAGGGCTTCGAGATCTTCCGGTAGCGTGTCGAGATCCGTCAGGACTACATCCAGTACGTCGGGGAGATGCCTGTAGTTTGAAGGATAGTACGTCGGCTCGTTGGTCGCCAGGACTGTAAAGTTTTTGGTTGATGCCTGGCCAGCCAGTGTCCGGCCTGCCTGATTTGACACGCGACTGTTCCAGCTCGTGTGTTTACAGTTGAGATCTCCCGCTATGAGGAAGTCCTTTCTCGACGTGAGTCTGTCTAGGTCCTCGATGGTGAAGGGGACAGCAGGGCTTCTGTAAACAGCTGTAAATACTATCTGCGTCCGCCCTGTGGGAATGGCTATCGAAGTGGATTCGATATAATCCATAGCCGGTAAGTTCGTTTGGTAGTGAGCGAGGTTGCTACGCACCAACACGGCTGTGCCCCCTCCCCTGCCAACTGGTCTATCGTTGCGGTACATCTCGTATCCGAAGAACCTCATCTTCTTTTGTTCTGATAGGTGGGTCTCACAGATCAGAGCAATGTCGACTCCATACGTCTCCAGAAGTTTTCGGAACTCGTGTTCTTGTAGTACCAGTCCATTAGCATTCCAGAACAGAATGTTCAGTGAGTCTTCTGTGCCTCTTCCCTGCTCAGTATCCATCGCAGAAGAATTCAGTAGCGGCTTCAAGAAGTATCATTACTTTGGTTGTTTTGTCTGGCGCGTTCTTCAGCCTTACTACATACTTCCTCAGGATTGGAGTAAGCCTGCGACGTTAATATCTTTGATGATTTGTAGGAGGTCCTTTAAGTCCAAGGATTCATCCGTGTCACGGTCCTCTTTTTTGTCCTTTTTGGTCATCCTCTTGACTACTCCACTATAAGATGGTTTGCTCAATCCCATGTTTGTTGGTGGTGTTGGTTGGCTAACCGAAATTTGCTGGCCTGTTGATGGTTTAAGGTACCCCACCACGCATGGAGAAGGGTTAGCCACTTTGCTTTCCCCTTCCTTTGTCTTTCCTGACTCTTGGTTTTTCTTTTCCAGCTCACGTATAAATTTAGGGCAATTGCGATAGTTAGCTGCGTGCGGTCCCTTGCAGTTTACGCATTGTGCTGGTGTTGTTTTGTCCTTTTTCTGGCACTCCACTGTCAGGTGCTCTCCTATACACTTGACGCAGCGTGGTTTTTGGGCACAGTAGTTCTTGGAGTGGCCGAAACGTTGGCAACAATGGCACTGTAGAATTGTGCTCTGTGAAGCCCGGTATTCCTCGATCTTCACTACCGTGTGGTTGATGACTTTTACCTTGTATATCTCGCCCACTCCTTCTGTCCTCGAAAGGGTGCAGACAAATATTGGTAGGGGTCTCGGTGTCGCTGCCTGTGGAGCAGATTTCGAGTATAGTTGCCTCACATCGGTTGGCGTGAATCCCCTGTTCTCCAGTTCCTCCTTTATTTCTGCGCAGGGCATACTTGCATGCAGGCCCTTGATTACTGCCTTGAAGGGCTTGTCCTTGGGAAGGACATAAGTGAAGTGTTCCAAGGTGTTCTGTTTTAGCAGTTTTAACAGAGCGGAGTAATCTCTGAAGGAGGTCGTGACCACCTTGATACCCTGTGCAATGCAATACACTTTGTAGTCATTTTGCAGCCCGCTGTTTAGGAGTTTTATGACTTTGTTATATTGTGTTGCATTTGTTACAATCACTGGAGGGGTCTTTATGCGCCGTGGGGTGGAACTTTCTTTCGTACCTCCACTCGGTTGCCCCGTTTGACTAGTCAATGGTCCATCCCGTAGGCTAGACAAGCTTGCAAACTTGTTGTCGACTTTTATGGCCTTCGATTGTAGAACTTCCTGTCCTGGTCTGGTCCTGAGTTTTCGCTTGAGTCCAGAAACTGGCTCAAAGTTTTTTTCAATTTCCGTGTTGGCTGGGGCCCCTTCCTGGCCTTGTTCTTCCATGTCATCATCATCGTCCGTTCCTTCAACGTTGATTTCTACATCCGAGTCTGAGGCCATTTCCCCTTCTTGGCTTGTACCTTGCGGTATATCACCCTACCCAACTTCGGTCGGCATGTAATGGGTCACTAAAATAAACAAAAACGCTAATAATATAGTACAAAATTACAACCGTTGACGACTTAGCACTGCACTTATAATTTGTGTTCTATCACTGTTGTGTTAAGCTATTGTCGTTCAACACACTATCACTACCCGAACTCAGTTGGCACGTAGTGTATCTCGAAATAAACAAAAAAAAAAAAAAAATACACTCGTTGGCAACTTAAACACTACACTTACGCGTTGAGTATCAAGCACTGTTGTGTTATTTTGTTGCCATTTTACTCACTCACACTACCCGACTTCAGTCGGCACGGATAAATCACACAATGAGTGTCCAATTGATCCTCGTACAGTGAAGTCAACCTTCTAACTCTCAAGAGCAGTGGTTTATGTGCGTACGAAGATTAAAGAAGAAACACTGACTCAGCCTCATTCCCTTCCCCTCCACACCCCAGCTCATACTACATGCCATCTTATGTCCCACATTACCAGCCGCGACGAATTTTCACTGCTTACTCCTGTTTTTTGTTAAACAATACTTCTCTCGCTGATGAACTAGCGTGATGGTATATAACTTTTTATGGTTCTTTGAAAAATAGAGTGTTCAACACTTAAGTCCCATCTCATTCCAATGAATACTTTTTGAGTTACCGGAAACAAACAAACGGACCAACATATAAATATTATAAAAGTGGATCATTTAGTGTTATTATCGTTAATATTATCCATAAGAAAAGGAAAACACTGTAAAAATTCCTTCCAATGCACATAAAAACTTAAATGTACCCTTTCTTCTATCAGGGAAATTAGAAAGTTCCTTTGTACTTTTTTTTAAGCACTGCCTTACTACACGTTTGGGTTATACGCTTATATACAAATTATTAGTCTAATGGTTTAAGAGATGGGAAAGGTTATTTGTAAATAAAGTGCACCCAAATCTGTATGAAAGGAGAGTGGAAAACCATTATGAAAAGAACACACACGGTACACCTGTAACCGGCTCGCTAGCCTAAGTCCCGTATAACCCAAATCAACTGCCACAAATAACGGTATTGAAATAAAATATAGATGGATTGCTGAAAATATGCTCATAATTATACATGTCTGTGTTACATACCTCGCCACAGCAACAACTTCGCTGAACACTAGCTCCATTAGACGTGCTCTGCTATTCTCTCGGCCAGCGACGCCGCGCTTCAACGGGCCGAGCCTTTAATTCATGTGACTGAATTACTGGCGGCGTGCCGCGAGCAGTTTTTACTGGCTAGGGCGTACCTGCCAAAGTGATTTTCATGGGACGTCATCACCCCCCCCCCCCCCCCAACTACTTTTCTATGGTGCGCCGAGCTCTTGCGCTATAAGACACCATGGCTTGCAGGACAAGGCATTATTACTTCATTGTTATCCCAGGATACAGCACGTCACACGTATCTTCGATCAAAACTCCAGGGAGGAAGGAACGATGGTACCAAGAGACAGGCCTGATCGGCGGAAGTAGGCTGCCACAGCGTTGTAATAAAATATTGATGTAATGTAATGTAATGGCTGTGATTATGTTTTAGGAATAGGTTACTTGTTCAAAAGAGCATTAATAACTCTTATGTTTTTCATGTAAATGTAGTTCAGTCTCAAGCTTTCTGGCTCGCAGTGCTAGCCATTGGTGACGTTCTATGTCACTGATATATGCTGGGTCCTTCAGACCTACAGTTTAGGTAGTAGTGTGTCCGACTCCATGGCCTGCATGACCATATCGTAGTCATCAGTGTCTTCAGACAAAAGGGGCTGTTTAGGTTGTTCCAGGCCTAGCAGTGTGTCTCACTAGATGTTGGTCGGCTCTCCTTGAGTTACTTGAGGCGCTTCTCGCCATGATTATTGTTTGCCTTATTGTGGTACTTAACTTGTGGGCTCTTTACCCGTCAGGCAAGGATCGCGTTGGCAGAGCAATTTAATGATTGTTGTTAATTTTGTGGATATCTTGGCCCTTCAGGCATGGCTCACGTTTGTAGAGCTATTTAATGATTGCTGTTCGCTTTGTTGTGGTGCTCAACTTGTGGGTCATGTTGCCCTTCAGGCATGGCTCGTGTTTGTTACTGTTTTTGTGAGCACGTGTCTCCCCCTTCTGGGTTTGATATTCGACCATCTCGG
Source organism: Timema cristinae (assembly GCA_039000515.1). Classification (NCBI taxonomy): domain Eukaryota; kingdom Metazoa; phylum Arthropoda; class Insecta; order Phasmatodea; family Timematidae; genus Timema; species Timema cristinae. The sequence continues at coordinate 57,605,275 of JBCFYV010009882.1, forward strand.
GTTTGATAACCTTGAGTCTGTCTCAGACCAATTGGTTATTTGCCGTGTCATTATGTGCTTGGCCTAGAACCCTGTTTTGGAACTTTCTTCTACAGTTTAGCCGGAATATGTATAGCTGGAATAAACACTGTGTAACTTCCAGAATTGGAGATTCAGTGACACTGAACGAAACACATCGATCAGCGATCAGCGTCTAAAGTGCTTCGGAGGCCTTTTCAAGGCTTAGTGAAGTGATTAGTGAAGTGTTTTTCCCAGTGAAACGGGGTTCTAAACCTCCCATTGTGTTTTCTAAACCGTTTAAATTTTCACAAACTTGGGTGAAATTAAACGAAAATCTTTTGGCCCATTTCAGGGCCAAAAACTCTTAATAATTTTTTGCGTGTGCGGCGAAGGCTAGTGACGGTTTGCCGACTAGGCGGCACCATAAAATAACGTGTGAAAGTGTAAACAACCTAACCAAAAGTGAAAATGTCCACGGGATCAGACATAGACGTGACCGGGGAGGAGGAAGACGTCGACAGCATGTCTGAGGAGTCAAATGATGAGGGCATGGAGCCTCAATTCACAACAAAAACTACCACAGATTCCCAACATCCTGGACACTCACAAGACAGTACAGGTAACCAGCCCCAACCTATAATAACTTTAGAGCCGGTCTCATCGTTAAAACGGAAGCACCGGACCAAACCAGGAGTTGACGTCCCGGTCACCAAAGCCATAAAGGTAACCAACAAATTCGCTCCCCTTGTTAGTGAGAAAGATAACACAGCCCTACGTGACTCCGCTATGAAGTCAACAGACGCCACTCGCAATGAAGAGGTTCAAGCACAAAAAAAGGTAAAAACTCCACCAATGATTATTCCAAACTCGGCGGAATACAACAATGTGATCAAGCTCTTAAAAACCAACCTGGAGGACGAGTACAAACTCCACTGCACGCCACAGGGTATTAAAGTCATTACAAGTTCTTTAAATGACTACAGCACACTTCGTAAACTTTTAAAGGAAACAAACCTAGAACACTTCACCTATATGCTACAGAGGGACAGCCCTTTCAAGGTTGTGATCAAGGGCCTCCACTCCACCATGCCGAGTGAGGCCATAATAGCAGAACTCACCGAAATGGGGTTCAAGCCCATCAATGTGAGGCAACTGTACACAAAATCCACCACAGAATTAGCAACACCGAGGCCACTCCCCATATTCGTATGTACCCTGGAGAAATCACAGACAGTAGCGGAGATTTACAAAGTCAGGGCGATAAATCACACAGTCGTGAAGATAGAGGAATACCAAAAATCTGAGAGCATAATACTCCAGTGACACCGTTGCCAACGATTTGGCCACTCAAAGAACTATTGTTCACAAACACCTCGATGTGTCAAATGTCTCGGGGAGCACTTGTCCACAGAGTGCGCAAAAAAAGACAGAACAACGCCGGCACGCTGCGTTAACTGCAAGGGAAAACACGCGGCAAATTATCGAAACTGTCCCGCTCTTATTAGGGAGTTGGAAAAACGTGACAAACAAAAAACATTACCGAAACAAGGGGTGCAAAAGCCAGCGGACGTGTTCGTTCAACCAAGACAGGTCACACACAGACTTAATACAGACGCCAGACCAACTACATCGTACCCAGCCGAGACCAAGAGGATGTCATACGCTGCAGCCGTTGTAAACCTCCCAAAAAAAACCAGTGAGACTGACGCAAACCCCAACGATACTTCTGACATAACTGATCTCTTCCAAATACTTAAAGACATAAATATTTCAGGACTCCTTACACACCTCAAACTGTACATAACTAGGCTAAGAACCGCTCCGGACAAAACAACTAAGGCCCTGACTCTTCTTGAAGCCATCGCTTATTTTTACCATGATGATGAATAATCAAAATCCTCATCCACAAGACTCCATTAACATTATGTTCTGGAATGCCAACGGCATAATGCAACAGGCCTACGTGCTAGAACAGCTATTGCAAACATATGGGGTGGATATTGCCCTCATCTGCGAGACGCACTTGACACCAACCAAACGGCTGAGCTTTTCCGGCTATGACATTCACAGGACGGACAGGCCTACCGGAAGGGGTGGGGGTACCGCCGTACTGGAAAAGAGAAATTTAAACCACTACCACACCACCATACCGGGTATGGTAAACATAGAAACGACTTCGGTGATAGTCCCCTCATCACTGAGGGAAATAATGTTCACAGCCATGTACAGGAGCCCTACGGCCCCCTTCACCGATCAAGACCTGAACGCGCTGGCGGCCAAACCAAATTTCTTTGCCACCGGAGACCTAAACGCCAAACATACTCTCTGGAACAGCCGAACAGCAAACCAAGCCGGCCGCATACTGACACAACACGCTACCCAAAACAACTACTTAGTACTGGTACCGGCGGAACCAACTTTCTATCCCGCCAACTATAGACACCTTCCAGATGTGCTCAATCTAATACTCACGGACCTCAACCAACACCCCGAGGAACTACACACACTAAACGAACTGGACTCAGACCACCTCCCGATCTTCTGTAGGTTGTTGGTAAACACAAACACCCGGACTTCCTTCCTCAGAAGAAACACCCCAAACACGGACTGGCCCAAGTACAAAGACACCCTGGAAAGAGCTACACCGGACGAGTGGGAAGTAAGAACTACAGAAGAGGTGGATCACTCGATCGCTCTTCTCACTGCAACACTCCTTGAAGCCCGTCGAACTTCAACCATTTATGAACCCCCACTAATAAAAGTTAAGAGAGATCACCCTGACCTCAATCTTTTAATAGCGCAAAAGAGGGAAGCGAGACACGACTGGCAGACTTCTCGCTCCCCGAGGCATCGAGCAGCTTACAACAGACTGAGGGCCCTAGTCCGCCGAAGAGCTAAACAACTGAAACTTAGCAAATTGAATGAGTTCGTCTCAGAGACCGTCAATGGAGGGGACAACGTTTGGACCATCACCAAACAACTCAAAGGCAGTTCCCAAAGACTTAAAACACCGGCCATCCACGGGAGACAGGGTATGACATACACACCTGAGGAAAAAGCCGAGGCCATATTCGAGTCCCTTCAGGATCAATTTACGGCGAACATGGAACCACAAGACGAAGACTTCTCAACAAGAGTCAGAGAAGAGGTGAATCTGTTCTTCGAGGAACCGTTTGGCGAACCACCACCCCCAGTGTCCAGACCTGAGGTAGAACGGGCCATAAGTAAACTGAAAAAGAAAAAATCCCCGGGGAGCGGACAGGATTACGAACGAGATGATCTGCCATGCCCCCGCTTCAGTAATCACCCTCCTGACGGCAATTTTCTCCGCCGCATTGCGGTGGGGCTACTTCCCACCATGTTGGAAATTGGCCGACGTGATCTCGATTCCGAAACCGGGGAAGGACTCAAAATTCACGCAAAACCGGAGGCCAATCAGTCTGCTCAGCAACCTCGGAAAGCTCTATGAGAAAATCCTACTCGAGAGGCTGAAGGCATTTGCCCACCAACAACGAGTGCTCCCTGACACACAATTTGGTTTCCGGAGCCGACACTCCACGGTTCACCCAATCACTAGCATTGTGGAAGAAACAACGGAAAGCTTCAACAGGAAGGAAGTGACACTCACCGTACTTATGGACGTAGAGAAGGCGTTCGACAAGGTTTGGCATACCGGCCTCCTTCGGAAGTTGATCTCTTTCAACTTTCCCAAAGCCTACATCCACACAATAAGGAACTTCTTACGAGGTCACCGTTTTGCAGTCAAACTGGAGGGCAAGAAATCGTCCCGTCACAACATCCAAGCAGGAGTGCCGCAGGGGTCCGCGCTATCACCTTTCCTGTACATTGTGTACATCGCCGACGTTCCGACAGACCTTAAAGTTAGGGTGAGACTTTTCGCCGATGACACCCTGTTCTTCACGGCACACAAAAACATCAGGTACGCTTTCAACCACATGCAGAGATACCTGGACCAATTCAGCGACTGGCTAGAGAAGTGGAGGATAAGGGTGAACCCAGCGAAATCCACAGCCATCAACATCTCCAAAAGAAGGTCTCAACCACAAGACCAGTTCAGGGTTCTGGGCGAAGCTATCCCTTACTCGAGGGAACTCATGTACCTAGGAGTTACTATAGATTCCCGCCTGAACTGGAAATCCCACGTGGAGAACACCAAAAAGAAGGCATTGGGGGTATTTGTCCGAAACTTCTCGCTCTTCAAGAGCCAACAACTCTACATCCAAATTAAACTGCTTCTCTACAGAGCCCTAATCCTTCCGGTACTAGTATACGCTTGCGAGTCATGGAGCTACGCCGCGCCCACCGTGCTAAACCAGCTTCAAGTGATCCAGAACCGAGTCCTTCGATGTATTCTTGGGGTGAACACGAGAACTAGCAACGCGCACATCCACGCGGAGACTGGCACCAAGACTCTAAGGGAACTATTCGTGAAACGTGACATAAACTTCTACAACAAAAACCTCCTGCTGGAAGAGAACTCGATAGTAAGAAACCTTGGGCAGTACAACCCCCAAGAGCCTAGGAGTTACAAAAAGCCTAGACTGGAATAAACCCCCACTCAACAATCATTTCATGAACTCACAATCACTTATCCATCCTTCACACTGTGCATAACTTAATCTTGTTGTTTTCTCTTTCAGCCTTTCTAGAACTACACACAACATCCTACACATAGGGCCTAAATACACTTGTGTTTACCATCACAGTGTACTAGGGCTCTATATAGATACTTCACAACTGAACACACACTAAAATACACAACTCCCTTCCCCAAACTCCATTTGCCTCCCACAATCAATGAACACTTTCACAAAAAGAGGTTATGGTCTGTGACTACAGATCGGTACTCTTAGGTATTAACAAGCCAACTACCTCCTCTGAGGGTTGCTTCTGAGACTCAGAGCTGGTAGACAGGCAAACAAGGGAAGGTGTAACTTCCAACTATTGTAACTGAATTGAAATGAATCAGCATGGGTAGTCTTATTCCTCTTTAGTAAGACTGCTAGTTTATTTAACCAAGTTAACTGGTTAACTTATAGTGTAGGGTATTCTTTTAAGTTTAATTGTTTATTGACTAATGTGGCATTTTTTTTCTAATGGGGAGGCTACCCAGACCAAGAATAATCAGGATTTTGCCTGTGTAGTACCAATATTGGCGCTTCCCGCCAATTGAGTAGGACCACTAGATAACTCGCTTAGAAAAGGAGTTATCAATTCTAGGAATTCATATTTAGACTAAATTTCACTAACTGAATAGTGCCTGTATTATTTTGAATGTATGTGTTGATATAACTGATCTCATTAAAGCCTATTTGTTTATCTCCATCATTATCTTTCCTTTCACTTGTTTTACATCATTGTATGTTTTCCCCGTTTACGTACCTGGGGTTAAAAGAAATTATACCTTCGGTGCATACCAGACTGAGGTTTGAACCTTGATCTCCTCGTCATCAGTGGTCTAGTCTACTGCGAGAGAAGCACCTTTGACCATGTAGCTCTTTAATTATCTGTAAGTGTAAATACTTTATTGTTTCAAATTTACATTCTGGATCAGTTGATATTTCCAACCTCCTCGTTGTCAAGGAAACTTAAAAATAAGATGTACACAGTAAAAATTAATATATTTGAATTGATATAAAATTAAAGTGAAAATTGTAACCACACCAACAGTCATATCTTTCTACTTTGTTTCGCTTGTTTTTCTTAAAGATAATGAATACAATAGAGGAAGTCCCATCTCTATTGTGTGAGTACTTTATGAGTTTACTGAACAATGAGAATGAAATCGAACCTACGGACAAAAAAACCATTGTAAAATATATGGATGGATAATTCAGAGATGTAAGGTATTTGATTTTTGCCTTAAAGAGGTCGTCGGATTTTAAAAGTATTTGATGCATATTTCATGGTGTTCATGGTTCTTAAACATCACTTCGCATAATATATTTTAGCTTGGATACTATATTTGACATGATCGACTATGGGCGATCATAGTTGTCATTATAACTAACTAACTTATTCTCTGTCTTACATCCAAACAAAAACACCTTCCCATTTTTATGACTCAGGCACTACCGCCAAATAAGAGTATATGTTGGCAAAATTACAGTTAAAATTTTGATGCAATGGATCAATGATGATCAGAGTCATTATTATGTTCTTGCGCTTGACGCTTTACATCGTCCTTACTAGCATTCAATGACTCCTTACGAGCATAAATTTTACATTTTTCCTACAATAGAGCTGACACCGCTAAGTGATATTAAAATCTCCTTTATAGTATCCCCTATGTAACGTTATAATACATATTTAATTAATTTAAATCATGTATAGTTATTGTCTATTTATATATAATTAATTTAAAGCATATATAATTATTGTATATATTGATGTATAATTAATCAGATATCTAGAACGTATATGTATATATACACAAGTATATACATAAATATATGTATACTAGTGGGTCGTTGCAGCGATGGCTGCAGATTATCGCACTTAAAATTATTTTAAACATTTTATTGAGAAAGGATTTATATAATAAGCTCTCACTCACATTTTAGTTAAAAGTTTAGTCTTAAAAGTCCATCAATTTTACTTAGATATTTAGTTTTTGGTGTGTAATTTGGATTAAAAACTATATTTTCCCCCTTCACACCCTGATGAGAACTTTAAAATGCCGCTCTCCCAGATTTCTATCTATTTGTTGCACCAAACCACTCAGGTGACGATTGAACTAATATTATGTTTACACAAAGACAAATATTCTATCTACCTATATACAGCTATACACAAATCATTGATTACATGGTGATGTAAGAAAAGAATGATTTTACAGATAGATCTACTGCCAATACAGAAGGAAAAGATGGAAAGTTTACTAGAAAATTGGGTTTTATTTTTAGGTCACTAGTTTTACCGGAATCCTGACTCCCTAATCTTTAAAATGGGTGTTCCTTTGTCATAATCTGTTCAGTCATTTCCTCGTAATTTCTATCACTGGAAACGAGCTTATCAAATAATATATATTAAGATATATGAAATACTATGAGGAAAGAGTGATAGAATGTGATAGTGAAAATGAAAGTGTAAGTGTTTAGTGTGTGATTGTGTAAATGTATGGGTTAGTGTGAAAATGAGAGTGTTAGTGTGAAAAGTGAGTATAAGAAACTAAGAATGAGCAATTAAGAGAGATCAAGTGAGTGCGAGCAATTGCTATTGGGAGTATGTGTATGTGATAGAGAGAGAAATACTGTGTGAATAGAATAAGAGAGTGTGTGAGGAGAGAGATTATGGGAGAGAGGAAGAGAGAGAGTGTGGTAGAGAGATAGAAAGAGATGATATATAAGGGATAGTGCAAGATAAAGTGTGTGTGTGTGAGAGTGAGAAAGAGAGTGTAAAATTTCAGGAGAGATATTGGGGGAAAGAGAGAGAAAATATAAGGGCGTGTGGGAGAGTTTGAGAGAGAGAGAATTGGAAAGGAATGGATTAGTTTAGAAAGAGAAAATCATATTAAGAGAGAGTTAGAGAAAGAGTTAGAGAGAGAATTTAAGATAGTGAGTTAGAGACAAGAAAGAGATTGAGAGAGAGAGTGAGATTGAGATAGACAGTTTGAGATAGAGGGAGTTTGAGAGAGTGTTTGTGTGAGAGATTAAGAGAGATAGAGAGTATAATAAAGATAATGTAAAATAAATTATGTGATAAAGAGTGTATGTGAGGGTAGAGTGTGTGTGATAGAGGAGGATAAAATGTGAGCGAGAGAATGATAAAAGCTTATATTAGAGAGAGAGAGTGAGTTTTATAGAGAGAATGTGTATGTGTGTGTGTGTGTGTGTGTGTGTGTGTGTGTGAGGGTAGAGATTGTGAGAGAGAGAATGTGAAAATATGGATTTGATATACAAACATTTCTGTAATTTGAAATAAAATCCGCTCAAAATTAACTATCAACATGGAAACATAACTGAACTTACTGTATTTGTAAGAATGTGAAAAGATAGATGAAATACAAAACACATTACTTATAAATATCATATATTCAAAATTAAGCGGGAAAATGAAAACGAGGCTCTATGTATTTGTAATTGGTTACTATTTGCTACAATTTGAAAAAAAAATTAAGACCAAAAATCATACTTAGATGGTTAAAATAGCCATCTTTTTAGAATAATGGAAGATATTTTTATCGTTTTTGAGACTATAATACATAACAAAATATATTTAGAAATCATTCTATCATGCGCGAAGTAAGACGTAGACAATATTTTCACGAACTTAACAACTTTAACTTTTAATATTCAAGTTATGCTAGATATTATTTATTTAAATGCGAATTAACGATATAACATTTCAATAAAAAATAAATGTTTCCCCAGTTTAGGAATCTCAATATAGATATGTATGACCAGCATCCAAAGAGGAATACTTATCCAAAGAGAAAGTTGTGATATATTTGCACCAACAGATAAAGAATGAGTTATTATTTATATAAAGACATATATTTTATTTAGTGATTTACAGCCATACAAAAAATAACAGCTTCCATGGTGATTAAACAAAGAATGAAAAACTAAGAATTTTTTGGGAAAAATGGTTTTCTTGGAAAAACTACCATTTTTCCCAACATTCTGGACTTCTAACATTAAATTGAGTTATCGTTTGTAAAAATCTGGTCTGTCACTTCCTCGTAATTTCTACTACCGGAAACGGGCCTATCAAATTATATAAGTCTATAAGATATATACAGACGTATAATTAAGTATATATACATTTACACACACATATATAGCTATATGATAATTTCTTCACGTGCGCGTGTCTGTACGAAATATTGTGAACCAAGAATGAAAACTATTTTAACCTGGATAGAGGAGATTATATTTCATCTAAAAAAGGTAGACATGTCCTCCTTTGGGATCGATATAGTGACCCTAGCCTTCAGTACACCCAAATGATTTCTAGTGCTAATAATGTCTAGTGCTACCACTATTAGCAGTAGAAAATAATAGTGGATAATTACTGTTTAGAACATTGCACAGCCAATACATACAATGAAGATGTACTTTCAAATTTGGATACCTCTATCAGATATACGGCTTCATCATTTCGTTTTGATAGTCACTGAACCATTTAAGTTTCTGAAATTAATACGCTGGTATTTAGCGTTTCTATTGGTCTGTATTTTGCTCAAAAGGTGGTGAGAATTTTGGCCAACCAAGATTTGAAGTGATATCCGACAGCCACTGAAGTAGTCAACAGGGATGTTTACTTAGTCTCAGACGATCTGAAGATCTTGGTTGACTCTGTACCGGAGTTCCATTACTATGTACGATCAACTCACTTATATGTTTGAATCCTTGGGTTTGACGCTAGCTATGTGGTGCTTCAACTCGGAAAGTTTCAAGATGCGTTCTCCTGAGAGTTCACGTCTTCCACATTCCACTCGTTTGGTAAGGATCCGAACACTAAAGTTCCTCGTGCTTTCATAATATGATTCTTTTGCTTGTGTTGTTAAAGTTCTTGATCAGGCGAGAAAAAAGCGCAACGTTTTATCAGTTGCTACATGCATTTTGTATCCTCTGGGTCCAGTTGCAACGGTCTAACTTATCACCAAGCTCCTTATTCAAACCTTTAGATGAAACAGATTGAGACGAACCACCTCGACCTGTCTTAGTGGAACAGGAAAGAATTTCAAAATTTCATTCTCCCTCTTGAAGAAAGTATCGTATTGAAACAGTGGAAGTACTACCAAGAAGTAATTTCCTTTCTTGAAGAAAATTTATTTTGCTCGCTGCATAAATGTCACTTAATGTCACCATAAAATCAGTCATTGGATTTTTTTATAGTGTTTCTAAATCGGGGACTGGCATTTTTTTTGTATAGGGTCAATGTAAATAAGAAACGAAACATTCGGGGGTTAACGTACGTAGTTTAATAAAAAGTTACAATGGTACATTTTACAAAATTATCGCAATGTTAAGCCTTATTAATTATTCAATTGATTCATATTATAAATGTGAGATGACTACATTAACTAACAAATACTTAACGTTACTTGAATGAAGGCGTGTGTGATAAATGGAACTCTGTGCTCTAAGAGTTTTTAATAGTCTGGTTCCAACTGGGACGGGGTGACTCTCAGAAGTGAAGCAAAGTTGACATCTATCAGTCTGTTTCCATCACCACTTTTTCAAAGTTTCTTGGTAGAAAACATAGGCTCACATATATATGACGATGGTAATCATCTTCTGGGCATGATATATCAAATTTTAGAAACATTATTTCTATAAGTACTTATGGAATTCAAGTTTTAGGACGTTGAGAAACAACTTATTATATTGGATTCTACACTATAATTCAATTAATTCAAGCTAAATGTCCAGTTTGATTGTTTCGCAGTCCACATTAAACGGCCAACTGGATACATACACATCTTGTTCAATACAGTTGAAGTCTTGACACTGCGATTCAAATTCACTATTGGGTCTTCTCGTGCCAGCCTTATAAGTCATAAGTTTGCCTTCCCTCACAGGGGTGATTGATTTTAGATTCGGAAAGTAGGACAAGTCATTCGTTTCTAGTTGATTAACAAAGGGTACAAGTTGCATTTTAAACCTTTAAACTCTAGTTTTCATACAGAAACTATTTTTTTCCTTGTAACTTCACATTCAATTTGTTCTTGTGGCAAAGAATATCAGTGAAAGACACAAAGTCTGAAAGCTATGTGTCATTTTCCAAAATTTCTCATTGGTCAAACCTCTGTTTTTCCCCCATGAATGAAACTATTTCCTATTTCAGCTCCCAAACAATCTTGAAGAGACTTCCTGCACTGAAACAACATACTTTGTGTAGTAAAGTACATCAGAGTATTCATCTCGCTCTGAGTCAAGCAAAAAACTTTTAGAACTGTCTATGAGCAAGCCCTCAAGATCTAAAAACATTAACAAGCTCAATAATGACCTCAAGCATATTTTTCATGTAAACGGCAGATTTACACAAAGCACCATGACGTATGATACAATGTACAACTACCACATTTTTTTAAAGAATATTCTTGGTTAAGGACCCTGATTTCTTCCTGGTCATATTTGGTGCTAAATCAGTCGTAATGTTGCATTTACTGGTCATGGATACTTTCAAAGTTGAGAGCATGAGAGGCCTTGCTGAAATTCATGAACCATGTATTAACCTGCTCTAGTTTTATTTAATGATTGCATGCAGGCCATATCTTCAATTATAGAAACTGTTTCGTTGACACATTTTATGAATACTAACAACTTAGTAGTATCACTTATATCAGTGATTTTATCCATATTAGTATTAAATGATATAAAATTTTCAATTTTAAATTTCTCGCTACCTTAAAGGTGGATAAAGTATTGTGATAGAGTATAAAACTGAACACGAAATTTGGTGAATCTTGACGCTTCATGACCCCCTGAATCCAAAAAGGTGTTTTTGCATTTCCATCTGTCTGTTTGTCCGTCCGTCTGTCTGTACCTCGGAGTCAAGCCTAAAATATTTTACTGATTGGGAATAAACTTAGTATCTAAGGTTTTCAGGGGTTTTCACCGAAATATTTTAGGAATTGGAGAACTAACCTTAGAATTAAGAATAGTTTCCTTAAGGACGAAAAGAGACAACCTCAATTTAGTCAAAATTGGCTATAACGATTTTGATTAAATTTCGTTTATAAGCATTGATCAATATTTCAGATAAAATAGTTAATCTCAATGTTTCATCTAAATGATTATAAGTGTTCTGGTCTGATGCGTAAACGCTATTATCTTTTTTCCATATCCCAGTAACTCTTTGATATGTGAAATAACTTATCATTGTAAATATGTAGGTCTATTTATAATGAAAATCTTTAAATTGAAACCTAATTCTTTATAGCCAATAATTTTCAATCACTACGCATATATATATTGCTTTCTCTCTGTCTGGGTATCTGTTTAAGCCTAAAATTAAGAGTAGTTTCATAAAAGGCGGAAAGTGAAAATCGATTTAATAAGCAATAACAATTTTGATTATAGTTCTTATCTAGGCTTTGATTAAGATTATAAATAAAATGGCTATTTCCATTTTCCCATGGCAATGAATTTCAGGGAAATTTACAGAAGTGGATAGTTCCGTATTGCCGCAACTATTTGAGATACTAAATAACTTATCATTGCAAAATTGTAGTACCATTAAAAAAACTTTTATTTGAACCCCTATAGTTTCTGAGATATTGACAAATATATTATTAAAAAATTTTCTAGCTTTAGTTGTATAGAGATACTACTTTAGTTGTAACGTAATAATTCCTTAATTACATAGAGTAAGTAAAAGAGTAAGTCTCTCAAAAGGTGCATGTTATTTTTCTTTAAACTCTTGGGGGAAATATTTCTACAGCAATGATCTACCTCTATCATTTTTGTCTCACTATTCAATATTTACCTTTTTTATCGGTCTAAATTTATAAATGAGGAATTTAATAATAACGTAATAACAATAGGATTTGCAACCTTTAATAAAATGTCGAAAATTTTAATCGAAAATCGAAATTTTAATACGAACTGCTAACCCTTGTTCACCCAATATTGATATTTTATTTTTTGGTCCAAATGTACAAATGAGGACTTTAATTCCTTAAAAATAAATTTATAAAATTTAGATCCTGAATTCAAAAAAGGATTTACTTACGTGTAGCGAAAATTCTGCTTGAGTTTGCTAGTGAATATTATTCAGTTTCACGTATGTTACGAGTTTTAACTAAATATCTCAATTTTTAAACAATGGATTAAGAATTTCCTTGTGGAGTTCTATACCATTTTAATTTATACTATGTTGGCTATCATTTCCTGATCGGCCCTTGTCAAACACATTAACCTAAGTTTTGTAGACATTTATACAAACCCCATTTAGCCTGTCACAACATTAAAATAATTTAATGCATTCTTCAGCCACTTTCATTCTCAGCCATTGATACGGCATTATCTACATATATATAAATGCACTCTCACATTAACACTGGCCATTTGCAAACAACCACCTTCTTAAAATCATCCCTTTTACATGCATCCATTATTCATGAATACCTTCAAAAACCATATAGAAAAAACACAACCTTGTTTAACATCTCGTTCAATAGAAATCAATCTGTTCAAACCATATTCCACCCTAATGCACGCATTACTTCCATCATCCACCACCATAAATGCTAACCCTGAATTCACACTATACTCTCTCAGAACAATCCACGACAAACTCCTATTCAAACGATCATACAATTTATCCATATCAACACATATACAATATACTTTTTTCCTTTATAACATACATTTCTCAGTAATAAATTGAAAAATAAATATCTATTTCATGCAAAGTGTATCTGGTATGAAACCACATTTCACAACCAAAAAAATTGTCCTAAGTTTTTGCAAGTACCATCTTAATTAAGACTCTCCCAAAAAATATGCCTGGAATACCCAACAAATTAACTACCCCATATTTCTTACACTCACTTATATTGCCTTTGCCTATATACAAAAGAAAAATGACATCTTTAATTCAGTAATTAGGTACATTCGGAATCACAGAGTACACATTTAACAATCCACAATATATGGGAAAGAGTATCATGCCCCCACTTTTAAACAAATTCTATTAATGTTATCTCAACTACACAAGCAGATTTGCGATTCTTAAACACTCTCGTTATTTTAACACCTCAGCTGCCTTAATTATTTCACTCATACATTTTTCCCTAATTTCTGATAGTTTTTCTAGATGTTTACCGAACAATTGCTAAAAAAATACTCGATCTATAGCTCTCTTATACTATGTCCATCCTATATCATCTTACCACGTTTATTCTAATGCCATAGTTCTTTCCTCGTACTCTTTTTTTAGTTTTCTTTATCCATTTCTAGAACAACTTCTTATTTCCTTCAACATTCTACTATATTTCTCCTTCTTATTCTCATCTCTTCCTTACTCTCACTTACTACTCTCTTTAAACTAAAATTTTTCTCTGTGAGTACGTCCCACAATCTCTTACAGCTTGATTCCCTCTTTACAGCAATCAATAATATGTAAGATTATTTATTTTCAATGACAGATGTTTTCCCCTATTCATTTCACCAAGCATCTCTTATTAAAATTTCCTCAAACACAGCTACACAAACATCTTTCACTTACTCAGATACGGTCTATTTTATTTTGCTACAAGCACTTTCTATATCATTAAAAAAAAATTTCGACACCACATTAATGCTCTTTTAAATTTAATTTTTCACTCAGACATGTTTAATATGGTGATCTCACAATTTTATCCTGCAATTTTTCCACTCTCACTCTCATGTGGTTAGTATTATTTTACTTTCTCCTAAAAAAAATTCTTAACTAATTCAACTGCTGAGATTTCTTGTGATGATCCGTTCCACTTTCAGCTGCACGCATAGCCCTGATATTCTTTAATAAAATTCTAAGTCTCTCATCATACACCACAAAATCAAGGGTCATTCTCAAATCGCCCCTTTGCGAACAGATGAATATATTTGTCCTTTGACTATGTGATCGTCACAAATAAATAATTTTCTAAACAGAGATTACCTAAATCTTTACCATTCTCGTTTACTCTATCATCATCATACTTTCCTATTATTATTATTATTATTATTATTATTATTATTATTATTATTATTATTATTATTATTATTATTATTATCTTATTATTATTATTATTATTATTATTATTATTTTTATTAGCACCGCGTCTTACTACCCGTTCGGGTTATAAGCACTTACGCTAATGTGTAATAGTAGGGTGATTGTGAGATGAAATGGAGGACATACAGTTAAACGTGGAATCCGAACCACGGTGGAGGCCTGGCATTCCCCACATTCACAAGATGTACTTTCCTAATAATCTCTATGAATTCTCTCTTTGGTTAACTACATATCTCCTAAAAGACAATTCTTTCACATTATTCACATGCGTTCAAGACTTTATTGAGCTAGCTCCTAAACTACACTCTCACATTATCAACTTCACCCTCCACTGGAGAATAGCCAGCAACTAACATAATTCCAAGAATACCTATTTTCATACTTACCCATAGAAGTATAGATGACACCATCCTATAACTTCTCAAAACCCTCTTAGGTGTTAGGCTTAGTATTAGGCCTACTACATGACTTCCTTTTACCCATTCATCCACACCTGACCAAAGGGCCAGGCTACCATCATTCATCATCAAAACATCTTTCCTTTTTCACTTTGTTTCACATATACACAAATATCAATACTTTTTACAATCACTTCCTCTAACAATTTATTATCCTTACCACACACACTTCTCTCAGAAATATAAATTTGGTAGAACATTCAAACAATCTGTAAAAATGGTTGTTTACATATAGGTTTTTAATTATTTTGATAAATTAAAATATAAAATATATTTTTATTCTAGTACCCCGCCCTACAACCCGTTTGGGCTAAACGCATATATGCAATTTTACTAATGTCTTAGAGAAGATGTAACACAATTCAAGTAATGTGTACCATCATTTTGTGAAAGAAATTTGTAAAACAATTTTGGAAAAATCTCATTCTACCTGCTTTGGATCTAAACCTTGTACTCCTTGTCATTGATTGTTAAGTTAATCACGATAGTGATGCCTTAGACCAGAGGGTAGCTTTTTGGAAATGGAAGGTTGCAAAGAGCTTCACTGATTCTTCATGAGGCTATACATTTCATGTAGGGTAAATTTTGACAAATTCAAATGGTGTTCCAATCATAGCTAAATAGATAAAAGAAAGCGGCTAATTCTTTTTAACTATATGCCTTTAAAATAATACAATTATTTTTATTGATTAAAATATAAGGCGTTGGTAAATGTATAGTTTCCAAACAGTTAAGATAGTCTATACAATAGACCTGTGCGGAAAGGCCGCACCCAACACCTAAAGCACACTGTTTCTTCATCCCTGGCTTAGACCATTTGACGACTAAAGTGATTAATGAAATGTAACTTTATTAATATTAATTATATATTTACTAAGCTGTCAAAAAGTGAATTACTGTTTATTTTAACTTTATTGTACTAACGGTTTAACGTTTGCTTGACTTTTCCTTACTACAAAGATAAAAAATGTTAATGGGATTCCAAACCTCAAATTTCTTGATCCGCCCCTGTAAACACTTTGTAATAATCCAAGCATACAATACCATCGTTTGCCGGGGATGGTTTCACAGATGTGAAATTTCTTTGAGGTATTTTAATATCATTCCATACTAATGAGGGCGCACTTAATCTGAAATGTCATTCTTTTCTTTAATCCATAAGTGTAGTCAATAATAACAAGTAAATAGACGATAAATATAAAGTATATATCTTCTAATATAACGTTTCGAATACTACAATGAGGTTTGCTTGATAATATTCTCGGGACATATTCATGTAACCTACTGTAATCACTGATAACTTGAAATAAATGTCAGTTTCCTATAGTGCCGCTTACTGCTGACGGGGAGGTTTTAGCTCAAACCACAGCCGAGTGTACCTAGAGTGTCTTAACATTAGTATATTATTATTCATTCTCAACTCAAATGCATGTATATTAACTAAATTATACCTCCTGATCTCCAACCCTTTAGTCCAGTTCGTTATAGATATACTGAATGAATAGCAATATGAAGCATCAACAAACCCGTGGACGAGATCCGCAAAGTCTCACTCTATTTATGACAACCCAATATAAAGCAAGACTGGACTGTGTTAAACATTGGCAGTTACTTAATTCTCAATGGAGAGAAGCTATTTCACGCAAGTTTTCTTGCTAGATTATTAAACAATCATAATAGAACCAATACATTTCCTTGGTTCAACAAGGGATCCATGAATTATATAACTAAACAACTTATTTATTACGTGGAACTAGGTCTAGACTATCAAAATGCCAATATGAGCTTGTATGGGTATTTGAAATTTTCTTGGCTGTTGGTAATTTATTCAATATAATTACGATAGCAGCCAGAGTGAGATGATTCAAACCTATGGTACTTCTCCTTAGACATTAAATAGACAATTTTAAAACTAGTGAGAGTTTATGTAGTCTACGTCACCTGCATCGGTGGGTACGCGGAGTTATTTTTAGGCTCCTCTAGGATTACTTGTTGGTGGCGGGAAGTTCAAATCTTGAATTACAACAGGTTTTAGAGATTATTATTACTATTGTTATTATTATTATGGTTTTCCATGCCCCCTCCACGAATCTGCTTGTACATTTAATCTAAATTTTAGCTTCCTCATACCTACTCCACAAGTGCGGAAATGTATACAGCCCGGTCAGTTACTAAAACGTAGTCTAAAAAATGGGAAATATATTTTTGATCTCTGACGTATAAATGAATGAAATAAACATGATTTTATTATTTTATTTATATAGCCAATTCGGGTTATATGCTTATATACTCATTATTCTAATGTGTTATGGATTAAGAAGGCTTTATTTAGAGGAAGTTCAATCACTTTTGCATGGAAGAGGGGTGAAAAACCATTTAGGAAACTCCATCCTTAGAGCATAAGACCTGGATCGAACACCAACCTCCCCGTAATTGACAGTCTAGTATAACATGAGAGTGGCACGTTAGACCACGTTAGACCAAGTGTCCACCGGAGCGGGTTAATTAACCATATTACTAATGGACAAACAATCTCAGTGATCTAATATTTGAATTAAAATTTTGTCCAAAATATTTAAAATTTATCCATTTATTTAAAATATAAAAATGACTCAAAAAATTTTTCTTTTACTTGTACAGCCATTAATATGCCTGCTGTAAATAGAACAAGATGTGATCAAATTAATTATATTCTAGAGTTCTCTGATCTAAGCTCCAATACCTTCAATGGCAGTAATGATATGGCATTCACATATGTAAAGGGGTTTTATTTATGAACCTAAGTCAAAAGGAGCAAAAATTACACTCTCTCAAAGTTGGGGTGGCGGGGTGCGAGTGTGATGGTTTTTGATGTGCGGGTGGGGGAGCGGCGGGGGAGGGAGGTTCAGAGGTCGGTCGTCTTTCTCTATTCTCTGAAATCAAACTGCCAACATATTTATTTGACGTTCGTCCTCTACTTGTTTCTTTGTATGTGTATATATGCCAGGGTTGTGTGCTAAGACCAATGCTAGGGTGAGCAGTTATGTCATGCAATGCAAGTTTCATTAATTGAAGATCGTGCTGCTGGAAAATTACTAGCTTACCCTTTGCCTTCCATCTCAAGGCTGGATGAAAACGGAGGATAATTCAGGGAAAACACAGACAAAAGTCAAAACTGACTTTATCTTCGATACATTTCTGGAGGAAAATGTGACGGATTTTGAAAGAAATTATATTTAATTTTATTTTATTAATTACTCCAAATTAATTAATTTTAAATTGTGAAATAATTAATTTAGTCAAAATGACGTATTTTAAAATTGTATATTGTTTTTGTTTATTGTAAAAAACTATATTTATGTATTAGAAAGTAGATAGTAATAATAATTAATATATGCAGTAAAAATAAAACCTGGGAGTTAAAGATATAGAGAAAACTATTTGACTGTGTTTGAAAAATTATACTTAGCACCGCGTCTTACTATCCGTTCAGGTTATACGCTTGTTTGTTTGAAAAAGTATTAGACTGTTAAAAATTTATTTCTAGTGCAATAGTAAATTAATTATTAAAATGTTTGAGTTTTTAATACATCATAACGTGAGTTATATGGAATATTGAATAAAAGAATGTAAATAACTCTTAGACTATATCATAAATAAGCTCTGGCTTCATGTTTTTGCAGTTATGTTTAGAAATAGGTGTTTTATTATAAAAATATTTATTGAATTTAACTGATAATGATAACTAGGATAAGTTATACTGTGGTGAGAAATTTCACAAAATAAAATCATTCTAATGTTGTGAGTACTTTTATTTTTAATAATATTTAACTAAAGTTTTAAAAATCCCTCTTAAATCCCCATATGCACTTTATTATTGAACATCAAATATCTTTAATTTATGGCCACTAAGCCTGCCTAAGGTTCATTTAATATTATTTAATGAGTAGGCATAAGACATCTCTGCTTAGAAACCTTACTAAAGATAGATACACATTGAAATGACGGGTAGTTTTTGTAGATAGTATTAAACACTATGTTTGATGATTAAATAACTCTTTAATCAAATATAAAATGGCTTATATTATTTTCGAATACCTTCACAATAAGTACCGTAGTCTTTGATTCATATGATAAGAAATTTTCTGATCGTATAGAATAGCAAATCAAGCACATACACTGTAGGTTCGTATGATATAGATAACACTTCTTATTCCAATATCAATCCATATAAACCAAAATAAAAATTAAAGACTTGTATATTTTTTAATGTGCAATTACAGATTAGGAAAATAAAAAACTGTTATAATTAACAAATAAAGGGAAGTTAAAAAAATGTATTCTATTGTTTAAAAAGTTCCATTTTTGACACACGATTTTAAGAAATCTTGTATTTGTTATTTATAAATTAGAGTTGTTTTAAAGTAAAATAAAATAGATGTTAGTTATACATTATAAACTGTTTAAATTATTTGTAGCTAATAGGATGTGACACACTTGCACTAGTATTGGTAGTTATATAATAGAAACATATAAATATAAGAAGCATTAGTGCAGAGTGCATACATATTACAATAACATATGCTCATATCTAATTACGCCATTCCATTGCGGGGAAGGCAACAAATTGTGCAAGTTGCTAAAAAAACACTTCTGACTTAATACATCTTCAATTACTTTCGATTCAACAACATCCATATACCAAGGCATACATATTATTTTATTCTTAAACTCTTAAAATTGATCTTTTTCACACATACGTTTACAACATTTGACCACCTATTACATGGCCTACCCTTTTCCTTTGATTCACATATTCTTCCATAAATTATTTGCTTCTTCACTCGATCCACACTCATCCTCTCAACATGCTCAAACACGGTAGGATGCGTCTTACACATAAACGTATTGAAATTTTATTTCCAACAACACTTACTTATTCAGCGCCCATTAATTAATGACTCTGTTTATAAGAGCTTCTGCTCCTACATATCTTAAATATCTCATTCCAAATGCATACACCTTGCTCTTGTATTTATCCTGACCAAACCGATACTTCATATACATTCAACAAGGTTGGCTTTAACAAACATCTAATTACTCCCAATCCCGATATATTTTTATTCTTAGCAATAGTTCGCATACATTCAACTACTCTCCAAGATTGAACGTGATATAAGCAAATAAAATGGATAAACACATGTGGTAAAAAGCGGCGAACACTCCCATTTATCGATTTCACCATTTATTCTTCCATTTTTACAAAACAATTTACCCAAATATACAAAATATTCATTTATTTTAACAGCTTAGCAATAAATCATTTCATAATCCATCCCAGAAACCATCACATGAGTTTTGAAGACGATGATCCATATAACCTGTCGCCACATTAAAAATATTTAATACTTTCTGCTATTCACTTTCACTATAAGATATTAAAGATATATAATCTGCATATAGCAGCAATCTCATATTCACATTATCCATTAGCACACCAAACCCATCCTCACAAGAACACCTTATACACGTATCCATAAATACATTAATCAACCATGGAAACATAACACAACCCTTTCTAACATCTTGTTAAATATCAAACCATGCGCTTAAAGCTCCATCAACCCTAACTCATAATTTACTTCTATCATACACTACCGTGATTGCATTTAATAGCCATTCATCTCCACCATACTCTCAGCACATTCTATAAGATACTCTTATTCACCAGATAGTACGCTTTCTTCAAATCAACAAATGAACAATACACTTGGTAGGTGACCTGGTGGTCTAGGGGTAAGGTGTCAGACTTCTGTCCTGGCAGCCGGGGTTCAATCCTCGGTCCCGGTACAGATTTATCTGATTACCAAACCCTTCCTTCACCTCTGACAATACATCTTGTGAATGTGGGAAATGCCAGGCCTCCACCGTGGTTCGGATTCCACGTTAAACTGTAGATCCTTCATTTCATCTCACAATCACCCTTCCATTACACATTAGCGTAAGTGCATATAAACCGAATGGGTAGTAAGACGCGGTGCTAATAATAATAATAACAATACACCTCATTCCCTATAGTCATACATTGCTTAATCACTGTTGCAATACAAATATCAGTTCCATGCAACCTCTATCTGGAAATAAATTACATTTCACACCTCAAACCTTGTCCGCAGTTTTTCAACGCACGATATCAATTAAGATTATCCCATAAATTTTGCCTGAATTATAGAAAACAATCTTATTTACCAATAATTATTATTACGTTCACTCTTACGGCAAATTACAAATTAACAATGACAGCTTTATTCCAGTCACTAAGAACGTTTAAAATGCTATCACACACATTGAAAAACTCACACAATCTGGGAGAAGTACCATGCCCCCACACTCAAGCATTTTAATTGTGACACCATTTACGCTGGTGGCTTTAGCATTCTTTAACAATTTCACAACTCTTAACACCAGTGAAGTAATAATGTATGGTGCTGACATTTAGTTCATAGTGAAGTGGAAACAATTAGACTATCTTTGCTGAGGAAAATGATAGACAACGTGCGTAAGTTTGCCTGACTTCCGGTTGAGCTCACCTAAATTGAATTATCTTCAAAAATTGAAAAAGTGTGGTATGTAGTTTTCTTTTTTTAAGCAAGTGAGTATTTACTTTTAAATTAAAGTGTTAATTTTCATGTTACTATTCATCTAATTGTTTCGGCTCCACACTGTATATGAGGTGTACAGAATGAAATATTTATAACAGACTACTAATATTAATAAAATTATAAATATGTTATTTATATATTATTTGTAATTATATATATTAGTACTAATAAAATATATTATTAATATACATTAGTATTAATGAAATATATTATTATTAATTTACTTTAGTATTCATAAAATAAATAATTATTAATAATACTAATATTATATTTTAATCCAGCGTTAGATCATGCTATTAGGGTACCTAATGTAGAGGATTAGGGAAGGGTTGATATTATAACGTACAATGCAGCTATTATAACCCGCAAATGACTTAGCTGTGTTGGGCAATATTAAGGAAGAATCAAATAGCCAAAGGTATTATACTTATGTTAGTGAGGATTTACTCTTATCTAGATATTATATTCTGAAAATTGAAAAATAACACCTGGAGATGGGAATCAATTCCGGGACCTTTGGTTTAGTACGCCAATGCTTTAACCACTGAGCTATCCGGGAATCATCCGGTGCTCAGGGTTAGTGAGGATTTACTCGCATCTAGATATCATATTCTGAAGATTAAAAATGACACCTGGACACGGGAAACGAACACGGGACCTTCGGCTTAGCAACTTGGGCACGGGATGATTCCTGGATAGCTCAGTGGTTAGAGGGTTGGCGTACTAAGCCAAAGTTCCCGGGTTCGATTCCCGTTTCCACATGTCATTTTTCAATTTTCAAAATAGTTGTTGCCAGATACACAGAAATTTTATTAGAAGCTAGTAAGGAAACCGGTTTAGAAGTGAACGCTGCAAAGACTAATTTTATGTACATACAGATAACACAAGTTGGGGATGGCAGTTTAAAGATTACTCTGAACAATATAATATTTGACAGGGTTTAAATATTTAGGAACGATTTAACTACCAATAAAGATATTAGTTGGGAAACAAAGAAAATATACAATAGATAAATGCTTGCTATTACTCGGCTGGTAAGTTGTCATATCTTCTTCTTTAAAGGAATTTAAAAACTCATAATATATAAAATAATAATGTTACCGGAACTTCTGTATAGGGTTAAAACGTGGTCTTTTAACTTAAATGAAGAAAAAAATAGGGTTTTAGAAAACAAGGTCCTTAGGAATACATTTGGCCAAAAATGGATGCCTCTACTTGGGAGTGGATGAGGTTACGTATATATGAGTTACATACTCTATACTTATCGCAAGACCTTGTTAGGATAATCAAGTTTCGTAGATTTCGGTGGGCAGGACATGGAGAGTGAATGGGAAAATCTATAGCCGTGTTCAGGGTACTGACTGGCAAACCAAATGGGAAGAAACCATTGGGAAGACCTAGACACAAATAGAAAGTTAGAAGGATAACAATAGAATGAACTTGAAAGAGATAGGGCTAGATGGGGGATAAAATTAGCTCAAAAGAGGGTAGGTCACATGCTTTATGTTAGTACATCAGTGAACTTTCAATTTCCTAATTCCATTAAATAAGTAACAATTAATAATAATTATTAATAATATTGAAATATTAAAATTTTTATTAATATTAATATAAGAAACAATTATATTTGTACTATAAATAACTTAATGAAATTTCGAACTAAACATTGCTTTCACAAATTAGTTAAAAAATAAATTCCACTCCTCTATTATTTCGAATGTGTGAACATACTCTTAAACAATTAATTCATTCATCCATGCAATATTATAGTTATAATCACCACTATATCAACTACCAGCTTATTTGCCCATCCAAAAAAGTCTTGAAACCTAGATCATATAGGAAGCTGAAATTTTCAACTAAAAGGTTTCAAGCATACATGGTGACCTAAATACCTATGGAACCTCCCAAACTGGTGAGAGGAGGATTTATGTTAAAGAAACGTTGAA
Source organism: Timema cristinae (assembly GCA_039000515.1). Taxonomy (NCBI): domain Eukaryota; kingdom Metazoa; phylum Arthropoda; class Insecta; order Phasmatodea; family Timematidae; genus Timema; species Timema cristinae. The sequence goes on from JBCFYV010009882.1 coordinate 57,629,056, forward strand.
AAATCACTAAGCCTGGGAAACAAAAGTATCTGAAATTTTTTGGGCAAGTAGCACCTAACACAAAAGGTTCAAACAACCTTGGTGACAAAAAGTGTCCAATGTATTCCCAAAATGTGTGTGTGTGTGTGGGGGGGGGGGGGGTTGTAAAAAAAAGTTGAAAAATTTTGAGGTCCAGAAGAGCTAGGAAGACAAAATTTTACAGACAGGTAGTCATTTGGCCATAAGGGTACAAAAAATACAAATGGGGACCCCCCAAAGTAGGAAGATTTCCAAAAATCTGTCTAAAAATTTTGAAAACTAGAAGATATAAGAAAATTAAATTTTTCAGACAGGTAGCCCCTAATCAAAAAGGGTGCAGGATTATTTGGTGAAGAAATATTCCAAAGGGTCCCCAAAATGTGGAGGTTTCATTAAAAACTATGTCAAATTACTCTCGAGGACTAGCGTACCTAGGAAGCTGAAACTTTTCAGGAAATAAGCCCTTAACAAAAAGGATGCAGGAACAAGGGGTGTCTAAAAATTCACATAAAGGTTCCTATTATTTTCTAAACAATGTCAAAAAAATAAAAGTCCGGACGACCTAGAATTCTGAAATTTTGTAGTCAGGTAATGCCTCGCTAAAACGGGTGAAGTTATATACATACTTGTTGAACAAACATTCACATTGAGACCCCAAAAACTAAAAAGAATTTACAAAAAGTGTTGTTTATAATAAAATGTACAAGGGTTGAACAGTTTCACACTTTCATTTGAGTAAATAGTTGATCTACTATAGAGTATTTAATTGAAATGTGTCTCCAAAATTTTGAGTGTCTCTAACAAATTATTTGCACTCGCAATCATTGTCCAACTTATGCCAATGGGACGCATTACATGACCGAAATGAGGGAGTTGATTTTTAAACGGGTATTATTCTAGTAATATAATAAGTAATTTATAAACATAGCCTTACGTTCTATAACAATATATATGATTAGAACACTAATACTATGTAGACCTGCACCAAAATAACTATCGAAATATAACATTTTAGATCATGAATTACAGACAGAATTCTTAGGTAAATTTCAAACTGATGTGTTTTCCATTTCTAATTGTACCGGGGGTGCTTTACCCTAAATAATTTTCCATAAAATTAATCTTACCCCAATCATTTTGCTGATAGCGAGACCAAACACACATGCTGGTTGGACACTTTCCCGATCAATTGATATTCATTGCTATTAATCATAAGATATTAATTAATACTTAATTACTGAAACATACTATATGTAAAATAAATAATGTTTATCCATCATACGAACTCAACCAAATAATTGTAATTGTAGAAAATAATATGACTAAGACACTAGGCCTACTTATGTAACGGTGAACTATTTTGGTTGATAGACGTGTGACTTGAGTTGAGAAGATGTGGTTGAAGGTACCATAATAAACTATATGGTAATTTTGATCATATTAGGCAACTAATAAAATATTAATAATTCTCCATATGTACCATACCTTTGAGCATGATATCCAAAATGACCATACATATATGTTGTTGAATAAGCTCTTGATACATAATATTGAATTGTGACACAGATTCAAAGAAACATAATATAAATAATTTATCTCTGAAGCATGCAATTATTAAGATAGATTTTTTTTTCAAATAATCTACTAGCTATCTGATATATCAGAATATTTACACTAATAGAATATTAAAAATGACTGTGAATTTAAAAGAAACACGTCAGAATTTGAATAGAGGGAGAGTTAAAAACCATTTAGTAAACTTCAAATTAAGTTTACAGCCGGGAATTGAGCCATGATCATCCAGTCACTCTAAAACAAAACCATCCCAAGAGACTAACATTGAGAGTATATCAAGAATGTTCAAACAATAATACTGTCGTATTATATATTGCAAAGTGACTAATGTAATACACGCTTAACAAACAGCCGTGTATTCGAAATGAATAAAGGCTGTATTACAACAAGTTATATTACTAAAGTAACACTTATGTGCTCTTGGAATACATAGACATAAGCAAATACTGATTTAAATCTAGCTATTCTCAAAAGAGAGCTTCAAACATTATATACAAAAAAACTATAAAACATGTTCAGGTATGAATATGAAAACGTAACCAAATAATATCCTTATTTAATTAAGGTATTTGCCTTGGAATGTATCAAATACCTGTAGATTTATTTTCGTACCTTCTAACAACTCGGTATTGAGTACTGGCTTTGTATTGTATGAAACCATCTAGACAGCTAATAGGCCTAGGACTCTTTCACGAGTTTATTTTGTCGGGGTGATTTTGTAATTATATATACTATTTAAAAAGAACTCTATTTTCATTTATGACTAATATAATTTTTTGTAATAAATTTAGTCACAATCTAGTTATTAGAAACCTAAACTTTATTATTATTATTATTATTATTATTATTATATTATTATTATTATTATTATTATTATTATTATTATTATTATTATTATTATTATAATTATAATTATTAGCAGCGGCAGCACCGCGTCTTACTACCCATTCGGGTTATACGCACTTACGCTAATGTGTAATGGTAGGGTGATTGTGAGATGAAATGGAGGACCTACAGTTTAACGTGGAATCCGAACCACAGTAGAGGCCTGGCATTCCGCACATTTACAAGTTGTGATTAATACACGTCTTTGTCAGAGGTGAAGAAAGGGTTTGGAAATCAGATAAATCTGTGCCGGGACCAAGGATTGAACCCCGGACCCCAGCCTAAACTTAATTACAGCTCTGTAATCTTACAGGTGTTAATGCATTATACTATTTTACAAATACTCTGATGATATTATAGTGACGACTGTTTATCGGGATCAAATGTAAAGAGCGCAACAAGAATAATTGAGTTTTTAAAGTTTACTTGGAGCATCTACAACTGGAGATGTGCACAACACTGGTACAGCTTATCGTATTTAAACATCTTCCCAGTTACTAAGTTTGACATGGAGTTGAACTTTTAGTGGTCACTGCCCTACAAGTGCTCACCGAGTCTGTCAAATCGTTGCTGTTTATTTCTTTGCGTACGGTACGTGAGATAACAAATCTTTCACCTCAAATTATCTTCTCTCGAGTTCATAGCACACTGTGTTTTTTTTAACTTGCCAAATATATATTCACATGTCCTTTGTTTGGAATACTTCACGCTCCCTAGATTATCATTGTATATATTATTTTTAATATCGTTCAAAAATATTATAAAATTACTTTCATATTCATGTGTTCTCAGATAATTTTTTATTTTAGTAGTTAATCAAGATGAATATAAATTGTAAGCTAATAACTTTATTCAAAAACTTAAAAGTAATGTATTTATTACTATGTAAAAAAATCCACATTAAACCCCTTTTTATTGAGGAAGTAGATCTTTAGATGAATAGAGTGAGATAAATTAAAAACAATGACGATTCAATGTTTGTTAAATAGGGCTACGGTTCTAATTACCCGGAAAGAAAGAGTTCTGTCGAAATATATTTTGATGTTTAAATCTAATGTTTTTGTTAGATAGATGTGTATATTTTTATACAGTAGAAGTATAAATGTTAGATAATACTACTTAAAAGGTTGTGTTATCTCTTTTTAATCATTTAGTACTAAACAACAAATTATGAAAATTAAAATAAGCATTTGAACTCTAGTATATTTAAAATATATAACTGTTAAATAATGAGCATCAGAAGACAATAGACAACTAAGGGAAATGAAGCCTTAGATTCGAAATAGTTATGTAAGAAACTAAACTAACATAGCAGCTAGATAAGCAAACCATAAGATTTGCCACTAGTTCGTCTTATTCTTAGGTGTTAACTATCATTTCAAAAAACCATTCTTAAGCTGGTGACAGATGGATGGACAGGACAATGGAGGGGATTTCATACTGAAGCGTGTGTGCGCATGTGCAATGGACGCAAAAGCACTACACATTCCTTTGAACAAGTTTTGATTAACATGAATATGCAATGTTCTCTTTGTTAAGAAGCTAGTGCGTTTTTTTTTGCACTGAATCTTTCTAGCATTTTGGGTTATTCCCTATCTATACTAATATGCTATGTAAGCAAAATGTGGAATCCAAATAAAGTGTACACATATCGGCGTCCAAGTAGGTTTGGAAACTATCTGTAAGAAAAATTTGAGTACGCCAACCGAGATTCTTACCATGACATCCTCATGATTAGCAAACCCGTTTATTTTAAGTTACGATTTAGACAATGTGACCACCAACGAGGGTTGGGAAGTAAAAGTCTTACTGATTTGGTCACATTTGACGACTATTGATGTATTAATATTGCACACCATTTACGTAACAGAGAGTATCCAATGATAAAGCCTAGTTTCCACTTCAAAGGTTAGGGTCACAACAGTTCCCAAACTAAAATAAAGAACAATTACAGTAGAGGGGGTGCCTGACCAGGATTTATCCATACGCCCGAAGAAAGTATTTTAATATATATGAGATGAGAAAATGGAGATTAGAATTTGTTAAGAATAGTTTACGACTTAGGTCTAATTAAATTTCGATTTATTTTGTGGCATGAAGGAACGTGTATCACATCTTAATACACGTCTGTGCTATATGCACACACACACACACACACACATATATATATACATATATATGTATATATATATATATACACTAATATTATAGGGATGTAATTATTAATGAAGTAAAGTAGGAAATTTATATTTAATGGTGTCTGTAGAGCCTATATATAAAGAGATAATTTTTAGAACTTATAAAAGAGATAGAAAGCTAAATTTAGTGAATTTTTGAGGAACCCTCAAAAGTTACACAGACCCTTCGAAATTGAAAACTGATAAAAATTTGAAATTATAAAAAATAAAACGTGATTTGTTGAAATATTTTAATTCATTGACATATTATTTGAACTTAAAAAAAGAAAGTAGAAACTAGAATACACATTCCAAAGAAAATTCGCCGATATTAATACATTTACCAGATTTTATTATTATTTTTTCCTTCGTATTCATATTATTTATTCTAAAAAAGTGTTTATCATTCAAATAAAGATTAAACACGTAAAGTTCACCATTTTTATCTAATTTAAGATTATATTTAAAATTTTATTCAATCAGACAAATCAATAAATACGATAATTTAAAGACTTCTTAAGAATGAAAAAGTGTGAGAGGATACATTGAGAGAAATGAGCTCTTTTAGTGAATATGCAATATTATTTCAGCCAGATCTTTGCTTTCTTTTATGTATTTGGTTCATCGGCCAAGACTAAGAAGCTGTAAGAAACTTTTTTTGCTAACTTCATAGATGACTCTTACAAAAAAACACGATAATCCCACTATATGATTTTTTTTAGAACCGCGTCTTACTAGCCGTTCAGGTTATACTCTCTTTGATGTTTTTATTAGGACAATATGGCTCTCCAAGATGTAAAAAAAATACTGATCCTACAAGGCATATATTAGGAAGACTTTTAACTAGAAGTAGCCTCCACATCACCTTCTGTAAATGATTTAAGATGTGTCCGACATTAATAAGGCAGAAACAGTCTTCAGCAGCACGTATTTAACGTTGAAACGTAACAAAATCTTACTTTAAGATGACATTAAATTATATAAACTTAATCAGAGATTCTAATGAATAATCAATTCAATTTGGGAGAACATTTTACTGGTGGAAGATAACTTAAGAAATTGTTTACGAATTCATCCTTATGGTCAAAGGGCAGCAATCGTTCAGGCATTTATTAAATACTCTCACCGGTGTAAGTTGTTTAAATTTTCAAGTTAAACAATAATGTACGGTAAAACGTCAGTAGACTTGGTTAATGGAAAATGAATTTTAGTGAGGGATAACTGAAAAAATACATTTTGGTAGAAAATTTAATAGGAGGGCCACAGTAAATATTTAGTCACGGCCCGGCAGTCCACTAAACATTTGTAAATATACTGAGCCCAACTGATATTTCGAATGTCCATTCTGTGTCCGTTAAATAACCAGGCTACACAAATGAATGCGGAGTTATTTAGTATTCTAGAAGTAGGGCTCCGTTGGTACATTAGTGTGAACTCAGTTGACTGTTAGAATGAGCTGAAAAAGGTAAGTGTAGAATTTTTAAACAGTTTGACAACCTCGTGAATACTACCATACAAGTAAAACTAGGTAGTATACTAATTCTACTTTGGTACTAAAATATTAAACAGAGCCATTATAATGGAATGCCTATCAGTGACCAAATTTGATACAAATCTATAATCCATGTCCCAATTTTAACTGTTTTATCTCAAGGGAATATATTTTTTTTTTATTACAGTCAGTCGATTAGGCATCTGAAGACCCCAGCATTATTCTTTTTTCAGATGGAGAAAGTTCCAAGTTAATCTGTTATAAATTATTATATATTTTTTATTATTTAGCACCACGTATTACTTTTCGTAGGGGCTATATGCTTACGTACTAATTACATGATGATTTATGGTTTGGTAGGGTTTTATAATAAGAAGTGAACCCGCATTTGGCTGGAAGGAGAGTGGGGAAAAAATTAGGAATACCCTCCCAGTTCACCCGATCGAGATTCAAACCTCAATCTCCCTGCCTTCGGCAATCCAGTTCAACACGTAACTAGCGCGTTAGCTAACTACGCCACTGAGGCAGTTAAATTTTTATTTAGTAGTTACAAGATCAACAAGGTTGAAATAATAAATCTTCCCCAGCCCATTTTCAACCGTGGCCAATGGCCTTTTTGTAAAGTTTTAAAGAATAATTGTATTAAAAATAGAATTACTTTAGTTCACACAGTCTTAATACTCTATTACGACAGAAAGAAACCTTTTATTTATAAAAATCTAACGTTACATGTGCTTATCAATTGACGAATAGGTTTTGTTTAGTTGGTTACTATGATTATCAATTAATTGTAGACAAGTCTAGGCATTAGTCCTTTATAAAACACCATCATTACTATAACTAGCTGGTATTTAAGCCCTTGCCTCGATTCACAAGAAATCTATTCAATTGCGAAAGTGACACCCCAAAATGTCCATTACTGATAGGGGTTGTAATCTTCTTCTTCTTCTTCTTCTTCTTATTATTATTATTATTATTATTATTACTATTATTGTTATTATTATTATTATTATTATTATTATTATTATTATTATTATTATCATTATTATTACAATATATTTTATGATCTCATAAGTTCATACATGTATTTTCCTTAATTCAGTGTCAATACAAGCTAACTCATACACGAGGAGAGTTTATTCACCAAATCAAGGACTTGGGAGTATTTTCTAGGAATGTCAAAAGTCAATAAACTACAACACATAGTTTATCTATGAATGGGGCAACAACCCTCGTAATATATAACGCTATAACTACAGGCAAGCGTACAGTCCAAACGTTAAGTAAGACGTGGTCTTAAAAAACAACTACTGGTTGTCTGATATATAACCAATAAAATATTCACGGTCTAGAAATAGGAGCAATAGGATTCGTAATTTATAATATTGTTACAAATCTCTTTATATTTAATCAGTTAAATTACTACTTATCTAAGAATGGGAGAAATTATATTCGTAAGATGTAATATTGTAAATAATCTGTGCTGTATTCTTTAATAATCACTTAAATTAGTTTAAATACATCGAAATCGAAGTAACATCCACATAAGTGTATTTTTATAGAATTATAATTCACCATCTAAAAAGATTTAGATAATTAATAAAGTTTAATGTTCATCAATAATCTAAAGATATTTTCCTACCAATAAAATCTACCAAATAATGTTTTAAAATTATCAGATTTTTATATGTAACAGAAAACTTCGGATGATTTTTAACTAGGATATTAGTTATTTATTTTAAATAAAAATCATAAATTGAGATAGATAATAGCTATTGATTCACATAAATAAAAATGCAGGCTTAGCGTAGACTTTATCTCTTTTAATGGAAACAGATAGACCAGGGTTCAAATTCGGAACGGGTGTAACGAGATTATATTATTGTTGTTATTATTTAGCACCGCGTCTTATTACCCGTTCGGGTTATACGCTAGCGAGAGTATACTTTACATTAAAAAAAAAGTTTTGGTGGCCTTATGGTTTAACGTGCTACTCTCGTGTTAGATACTAGACTGCCGAAAACAGGGAATTTGGGGTTCAATCACAGTCGAGTGCACTTCCTCCATATTAAAACTTCCTAATCACCAACACATAAGTGTAATTAGTGCATAGGCGTGTAATCCGAACGGGTAGTAAGACCCGGTGCTACAGGACAGAACTTTACAAAATGTTTTTATCCTCCTTCCACGCAAGTTCTTTTACTATTCCTGCAAAATACTTTATCCTTCATTCATACCATGTTATTGTAACTATTTAACTAGCTTGTACTTTGACTTGGAGTAAGGATACGGTACAAAGTAACAGTTAATTGACTAGCAAATAAAAATATACTATGCCTTCTATAATTTAACTTTATACTGTTGAAATCTGAATATATCTATTTAGAGTTGTTGATTGTGTGATTTTGAATTCTCTATCATTATTGGGGAACTAAATGGATAGTTTTTCACCATTGTTTGCATGATAATAGTGCTAAAATGAACACTTTGTTTGTTGTCAAAGACATATCCATCTGTTTCTTTACCCCTCTGTACAGTACATTGTTTCAATAGGAATAGCAAGAATAATTATGGTACTATTATTTGTTATTATTTGAAAATCCCTAATTAAATTATTTGTTATATTATGCACGTGGTAGAGATGAAATTACTCAATACCAGGAATGTTTTATGGTTAGAATGTTGCCATTTTTAAATAATAGTTGGCACTTTCTTTCAAGGTTAGACATACGAATAATATGAATCTCAGTCTGAGTTTCATTATTGACAGGTAACACTAAAATTTGTTTTCTTACGAAGTAGTGCTCTCCCATTCCCTTAGGTGCAGGCTTCTGACGTTTAAATTTTTTATCCCCCTACACTCTACTATAGATCGAATGTTAACCTTTTGGACAACAGAGTCAGGTAAACTATTATCACACTTTATGAAGCCCGATTTCAAAAATCAGCACAAAATGAAGTATTCTGAAATTTTGTTTAATAATATTCTTTGAATAATTGTTTTAATCAGTTCTTAAAAATTCTTCTCTTGTTTTTAAACGTAAGATCCCGTCTCACAATTTGGATATAGGCTTACCCTAAAATAGGTAGGAGGAACAGCTTTATTGATCTATACGTTGACTCGTAAAGCAGTTTTATGTATCCGATATTAAAAAAAGCACGAATGCCATTGTCTCGCTTGATGTGTAAGTAGTCCCACCTTCACCCCATAGTCTTAATTTCTAAAGTAGATTAAGTATCAAAGAATATGGTAGACCTACATCTCACAACTTTTCCAAGCCCTAATCGAGGGCTATTCCAGCACTTTAGTCTGTACTCACGCGCAACTATATAATATAGAAGGCCTACAGTTCAAATTTTATTTTGTTAGTGTATTGTTCTATGATTATAAAATCTGCAAGGTAGGTTACATACACTATTTATTTTTAATAACTATCTTGAACACAATACTGCACTGTAAACTATAGTTAGATTGTTGTAGTTAATATCCGAAGTATATAGAACATCATAGATTAAACATGTTGAAAAATTACGAATTTTAATTTTTTATGTCATTTTTCCAAATAATAAACAAACAATACATAGCTATTTTCCATCACCACCTAGAATCATACGCTTCACTTCTTAATAAAGGACCTTATTTAGCACTATTCCCTTCAGAGTGGAAGTAAAGCCGTTGGTCCAATGTCGATTATAGCAGTAACAGATTCCTGGAAGGTATGTAAGAACATTTATGGCAAAATGGTTTCGCGATAGCTCATAGAATTCTCTTGTTTCCCAGAGAAAATGTAGGGGCTAGCGTCAGTTATAAAACCGGTTTGTTAAAAAAATATGGCAAATTCTTGTGACCTTCCTTAGTAAATGTTGACTAATAATGAGCGGGACAAGATGTAGGAAAAGAAAGGTATTTTATATCTATTTAATTATATATATATAAAATGTAATACACCTCAATTAACCAATTCCATAAAATTGATACATATTGTCCACAATTTAATAATTTTGAAAAGAGAATCAAAAATGGCGTGACTTTAATTTACTGTTAACTGTTTTATATTCAAAATTCATAGTTACCATTCTAAATAATACTTTTTTTATACTACGTTTCATAAGAAACCATATTTTAATCATTTAAATTCAATGATTTTAGTAATTCCTGAAAAATCTAATGTCAGTCAAATTAATAAATAATGTATTCATTATTTATTAAATAAAATTACATTAGGTTAGTTCAATTTTATACATGGACAATAGTGGTAAAATTTTAATTATATGACTATTTAATTCCTTAGAAAATACCTTTTTTAATTATAGGCCTTTATACACATAAATACGTAGATATCCATATATACATGTATATAATATATATATGTTTGTCGATGTATCCATACGTATGTACAAATACACAATATTTACATGAAATACACACAAAACAGTACATAAAATAAATTTATAATTTTATATTTATGCATAATATATGTACATTAACAGATATACATATATGCACGTGTATTTATGTATCTACACACATATACCTTTGTATATATATATATATATATATATAATATATATATATATATATATATATATATAAAATAGTAACTTTATTAATATATGCCTACATACACTATAATTGAAATCTTTTTTTTTTGTAATTCTTAAACGATTTATTTAAAAAATATTGTCATACCATTCAACGATCCCATTAAATGCTCACGGTGAAAATTTGTTGAAGCTAAATACATTCTAAGCTAGCGTCGGAAGTGTGTATGTGTGTGTGTGTGTGTGTGTGTGTAAGTTTCGTCACAATGGTTGGTTATTGTTGTTGTAAGCAACCAGATTGAGGATGTTAGAAAAATCCTGATACAAATCTTATTTCCAAATAAAATAAGAGTAATAAAATAACATAAAAAATGTGAAAAAGTGTTACAATAATAAATTATATTGTATGGTGTTACTTTTCTCCATGGTTCAACTGGAGCAACTTCCGGAGTTGGGTGAACTCGGCTATCTCTTTAGCGGTACATCAGTAGAAATGTGAACCTGCACTTGAAGAGTTTCAAATGTTCACACACTAGAAACAATGGCAGTTAAGTCAGGTCAAATCATGTTCGCTCTTTCAAGCTTACTAGTTCGTTAACGACTAGAGTTATATACATAGTATATATTTCCTAGATTACAGTTAAGAGGTCGCTCATGCGCATCACTAACAAAGACAATTTTAAATTCATGCAAATAAGTTTCACAAGTTCGTTTGCTATAGGAAACCACATTTTTTTAAATAACTAATTTAAAAATACTCTAATAAACATTTAAATAACATAACATTTATAACAGATTTGTTTTATACGCATACTTATTGATGATGATCAAAATCCATCCTTACCTCATCATTAATTTAATTTAATGGCCCATGTTGATATTAAGACGCGACCGAAAAAAAACCCCGTCTAAATTACATCATATAAATATGTAATTATATTAATACAATACAAACTCATATATCCACTTTATGGCTTTGCGGTTTAGGGGTAAGGTGTCTGACTTCTGTGCTGGGGGTCCGAGGTTCAATCCTCGGTACCGGTACACATATATTGTGATTAGCAAACCTTTCCTTCACCTCTGACAGGTCGTGTTTTAATCCCAACTTTTGAATGATTGGAATTCCAGGCCTCCACCGTGGTTCTGATTACAATTTAAACTGTAGGTCCTCCATTTCATCTCACAATCACCTTACCATTACACATTAGCGTAAGTGTGTATAACACGAACGGGCAGTAAGACGTGGTGCTAATAATTATAATAATAGATATCAATAGATTTGATGCCAGTTACAAAAATAAAAAAACGGCTTGTTTGGGTGTTCTATTAATTTATTTTACCCTTGTAGAAATATTTCTGCTATTATAAAATATGGAGAAATAGTATTGGTTTTAATAGTAGGGGTCAACTTGCAACCCAAAAATTTATTCAAATAATTTAGCTGGGTTTACCGGCTATATTGAGGTAGGGGCTCAATTTTCGCCCGGGTTTACTGAGTGTTTAATTTTTTCCAATATAGATTCTTACTCTTTCCTCACGTAAATTTGTGTTCATTTAAGATAAACTATACCTTTTATGTCCATACACCAATCAGCTTTATTAAATATATTATTAATCGTGATGTATAGATAAACACGTTGGAATCTGTTTAGTATATTTTTATAAATTTAATTTCATATCATTCATAATTATAATCAAATTAGTAGATACTTTAACAAATTAGTATCAATTTTTTTCAATCTTATTATTAGTTTTTTTAATTAATACAATTTCAACTTCATATTATTTTAGTCATATCATGTAGATCTAATGTACTTATGACTGTGATAAACACTTCAAAACAATAATGGTCAGTAAAATAGAGTTACCCTAATATGCATTTCGATACATAACCCATCTGTTGAACAAATTAGTTGATTAATTGCTCCCCCTTCCACCACTCTCACACAGATACGTGACCATTGATCCCCACAAATTAGCCCATCGAGAATCATTACTTTCCACTAATGGGTTCATTTTCAGGTCTGTTAATCAGGGAATTCTATCGGACGACCATCGGTTCCCGAAGGCAACCTGTTGAATACGCGATTGCCTCTTTCCAAATATATAGTCCACGAATGGTGGAAGGGGATGGTGGATGGGGTAGTTTAGTTCGTAAATCGATTCGGCTCCATTCGCTAGCTCTCGTTGAGAGTTTGAAAAGGGGGGAAATCCCTCTTTTCCTCTCTTTTTGCGCGATCGGAAAAGAGAATTTGATGGTTAGCAAAAAATAAAAGTGTGTTTGAGGGGCGGGGGGGGGGGGGGGCAGGGGGAATGAAAAAAAACGAGTCAGGGATGTTGGAACAGAAGGTTAGAAAAAAGTGGAAAGGGGAGGAAATTCCCAATAGAGCAGTGAAGCGTTCCAAACAAACTCAATCTATCGGGCTTTTCCCCCATTTTTCTTCAATGGATTTTCTTGTTGAAAGAAACCTCAACTTACAGTAAAAAAAAAGGTAAAAAAAAGTCTAAGGAAATATTTTGTGGCGCCCTTCGAAAACGATCCACCTGTTGCATTTCAACTTTGAAGTGGTGAAAGGGCATAAGAAAAGTTCATAGTTTATAGGTGAATTACTTACTTGCATTGTTAAAACATATTGATATATATCTGTTGAAAACATATGAAAGACATTTTGACAGTATACTTGTAATGTGTGTAGGGCTGACGAAATAATGAATTCCATACGTTTTTCTTTAAAGTTTGTTTATAAGTTCAAAAAGCCAGACAAATTTTGCAGATAATCCAAATTAACATTATGAGTTTGCGTTTGATAAATTGTCTGTATTAATAATACAGGCTAATCTGTAGTAAGGAATATTTAAGTTAACTATGATACTAAATTTGCAAGTGGTCTTTATTCAATATATTGGTCTATATTAAGAATAAATTGGCAATATTGATAATTTTGTTTGAGTACTTATTGATGAAATCGGTTAAAATTAAATAACAAGTTCCTAGCTAAATAATGAATTATATAAAAACAATCCAAAACAGAATATAAAAAAAGTTATTTTAACAAGTAGTGTGATTTAAATAATTACGTTTCTTTTGAACGTTCCAAATATATATATTACCATGCCTGACATTAAAATACAAATACAAATTGTCTAGTGGTTTTAATCTTGGGTAAGACTATCGCAAGATTCTACCTCCAAGACGGTTATTAATATTTCCTTTTTATTTGCAGGTTTCTTTGGTAAACAGAACCAAAAATACTGAGACTGTTGTATGAGAGAGGAGGGTGGAGAAGGGTTTACTTTATATTTGTCAATCAACAACCATAATAAAGGATATTGAAAGATTGAAAGTCCAGCGTTTCTTTCCACTACAATAATCAATATTAAATTCTTAGATGAAAGTTAGCACCGCGTCTTACTACCCGTTTGAGATACAAGCTTATGTACTAATCACGCTAATGGTTTTAGGGATTTGAAAGGTTACATTTAAAGGAAATGCATCCGGTTTGGCGTGGAGGGCTAGTATAAAACCATTTTATAGAAGCTACCCTCAGTAATCCTGACCGAGAATTGATTTTTTATCTCCCTGTCATCGGCGATTTAGTCTTCTGTGAGGTTAGCACGTTAGACCATGTGGGCACCTAAGCGGGTTTGTATTTACTGCGGTTTACCACTATTTAAATATGTATCATTGGATATAAACTTTTGGTGAAAGGTATAAAGTGAGAACCCTGTCTATACCTCAATCCACAGATACGTACACCTAAATTTAAATGCTGTTTAGAAATACACTTCAGCCGAATCTTAAAACATGGAGTATTTTCTGATGTAAAGCCTTGCGTTAACGAATTATTGACACTTTTCCCTAATATCTTTTATTTGTCAACTTATATCTGGTTTAGTTTAATAGTTAAAAATATAACGATGGACTTATAACCTGAACAGGTAGTAGACGTGGTGCTAAAATAAAACAAAATTACGATTATAAGTGTATGTCTAAGTATGCCTCACGCGTACGAATGAGTGTGCCACATAAACAAGTAAAAGTATATCTCCAACATAATGACTTTAAATTTGACTCACAAACATGTATAAGTGTTCCCCACGCACATGTCTAAGTGTGTCTTACACACATGCCAAATTGTACCTCATGCACATGCCTTAGTGTGCCACATACACATGTCTTAGGGTGTCTCATGCACATGTCTTAGTGTACGTCACATATATATGTATAAGTCACATATATTTCTTAATGTGCCTAGCACATATGTTTAAATGTGCAACACGTACATGTATAAGTGTGATTCACACACATGAAAGATGTGACTAGCACATATGCTGAATATAAGATTGCCTCACGTATATCTACAAGTGTGCCTCACGCACGTGACTTAATTTAGATCATGCACACATATGAATATGAATACAGCTCGTGTTAAGAGTGCCTCACTCATATGTTTAAGCGTGTCCCACGAATATAACTGTAAGACCATCTCTTTGAACATGACAAAACTTGTGTGAAACACAAAAGATTACATCTTTTAGGACACATTTCTGTTGAAGTTTGGTCTTCTACCAATGCCAGTTGTGTAACCGTACGTGTCTAAAGTCTAGAAAATTGGAATGTCTCTCATCTTGGTGACAAAATTAACATAATTATACTACTATCTCGTACATATAGAAGCTATTTATTTTTAGCCCTGCGTATAACTACCCATTTAGGCTACACGCTTCTGTACTAATTACGCTAATAGGTTAGTGGTAAGTAAGGTTGAATTTACAAGAAGTGTACCACCATTTGCATGGGAAGATAGTGGGAAACCGTTTAGGAAAAACTACCCTCAGTACACCCTACCGAGACCAAACCACTATATTTCCATCATTGGCATCCTAGTTTATTGTGTGAGTTGCATGTTAGACCATGTGGCCACCGAACCAGATATAAAGAACATGTAGTCCCATTATAATGTTTACCAAAATTAAATAATAATATAATTATTGAATATTTCTAAATTATTTAAAAACATAAAATGTTTACACTACTTAAGTTTGGTAGTAGTTTTTAAAATATATCACTGTTATCAGATATTACACAAATTGGTACTCCCATATTATGTTATTTGTCATATACTCAATATTCTATTGATTTTACAATACACATATATATATATATATATATATATATATATATATATATATATATATATATATATATATACATACTGGGTAAAATATCTACATCTACGGAAGAAGGAACATTATCTGATTTCATTCAAACTCTATAAATAAATATGTTTTTATACTGCGTCTTATTACTTCTTCTGGTTATATGCATATATTATAATTACGCTAGTGAGTTAATGATAAGGAAGGTTAAATTTAGAAGAAATGTATCCACATTTACGTGAAGGAAAATTGTGTCATAATTTAAAAAAAAAAAAACATCCTCAGTACTCTGGGCCAGGATTTGAACCCTGATCTCCTTGTCAACGGCGGCCTAGTCCAACACGGTAGTAACGCTTTAAACCATGTGGCTACCGAAGAAGTGACATTATACATTTTAAGCACAAAGTAAGATAATATAGGAATTTAATTATAATATAAAATATAAATTGTATAACGACAATTGGAAAGGGGAATATAACCTGGGGGAATGCCAGGCCTCCACCGTGGTTCGGATTCCACGTTAAACTGTAGGTCCTTCATTTCAACTCACAATAACCCTACCATTACACATTAGCGTAAGTGCGTATAACACGAACGGGTAGTAAGATGCGGTGCTAATAATAATAATAATAATAATAATAATAATAATAATAATAATAATAATAATAATAATAATAATAATAATAATAATACCTGGGACCTTTGGTTTAGGACTCCAATGTTCTTATCACTGAGTTACTCAAAATTCGTCCCATGCAAAGGGTCATTTTTCACTCACATTTTAAGGCAGAGTTTATTGTAGACTTGCGGAAATCGTCAGCTACATATTAAAAATTAATAAACTCTCCTAATATATGGGGTCACTGGAGACTCAAACGAAAGTTTGTTTACCTGTATAACCTGTAATATATTTAAAATTTTCTAAAAAATATTATCTTTGTTCATTAATCTATTTACTTTGCACTCTAATTTTTTTTCATTTTTTTAATTTTCTTAAACTTAATGTATAATATTGTTTATCTCTATTTACACTCAGTACCATTTGATTCATAGCTGGCCCCAAACTTAAATCCATTATTTTGTTTTCTGATTTTTTTTCTACAATAGATGAATTTAATTTTATACACAATAAACGAAATCAATTGTGTAGTATTGTAAATACATCTACAAACTCAAACGTTACCAAAACATTGCATAATCTTCAGCATATAAAGGGTTGGTAAGTCTCATGTTTCTCTTCTGGAAATAATAGAACATGCACAGTATCGTTTGTCTTTTGTACTTTCTTTCATAGGCTGCTCAAAGCTATTATGAACTTGTGTACCCTAAAAGATGCTCGTCAAATTTTCATAAAGTCCAATTCACACAAATATAAACTGCTTTTGTGGCCGCATGGTCCAAGGCATCACTCTCGTAATATAATAGACAACTGATGACATGGCGATGGGGCTTCGAATCTTGTTAGGGTGCACTGAGGGTAGTTTTACATTTTTCTTAAATGGTTTTCGACTCTCCCTACATGCAAATATGGGTACACATTATCTAAATTTTACCCCTCTCAGTCATAATTCACTAGAATAATTCGTACATATGCGTGTAAGATAAACAGGTAGTAAAACGTGGTGCACTAAAAATATAAATACACAAATATCCCGTTGTGTATGGTTAGAAAATACTGAATTTTGGTGACAAATCAAAGCCTGATAAATGGTCACCAATAACAAGTGTATTTCGGATGCAGGCAGAATCATTACAGGATGCTTACATTCTACATGAGATCGTCACAGAGGATGAGCAGAATATTATGTAATATCCATTCTGGTATCCACAGGGAAGAAAGCTTATTAACCAAGAGAGATGATTCTAGATACTAAAGTGGTCATGGATCTTGTGAATTACTCAGAGTAAAGTGGAAGTAATACTACCGTTGATAAATTTTTCCCAAGTAAGCAAAATTGTTCAAACATAAAAAAAATTACAATACAAGTAGTGGCAAGAAAACATGTTTTCAAGCCAGTTCAGGAGTTCGTCTCGATTGAGATTTAATAATTCAACAAACATATTGTCAATAAAAAAATTGTGTGCTGACTCTTTTGAGTATCATGCTTTATTCAGCTAAAACAAGATAACAAGAGAGCTAAGCCTGCGATGATTCTCGACTATAACACAACAAATTCAGGAGTTGACACTTGAGGTATTTTGGCCCAAATGTAATTAACAAATGAAAATGGTTTTATTCTTCATATTTTTAAATAAATGGCATGAATTATTTCGTTATTTGATTATGTATAATTAAGTTGGAATCGAAAGATAAATAATTATAATAGAGTAGTATTTCCAAGTATTTGTGTAAATATCTATAAAATAACAGCAAAGGGATGCTACTTCTTAGATAACAGCAGTAGCTTAAAGAGGTCTAAAATGCTAGCAAAGTTTATTATGGGATCAATTATAAGATTAGAACCATAGCTATAAGTGTTAAAAGTGTTAATATTTTATTTGAACAAAAAAAAAATTCGTTGTAGGAAGATACTGTGGAAGAATAGGAAGAATATTTGTTTTCTATGTATTAAGATTTTAAATGCTCATTTTGTATTCACATAAGTTATAATCTATATAACTCTTTTGGTACTTTTTAATAAAAGTGTAAACTAGTTTTTATTATAAAACTAACAAAATCACACAAAATAAAAAAAAAGGATAATATTGTTAGAAAAATAGAAGTTAAAAGAGTTGTACGGGAGGAAAAATACAGATTCTGTGAGGATCTTACATAGAAGATAAAGGAAGACAGCAAAGGTAATATGAATATGCTTTTTGGTCTGTCACTGAATAAAAGATCTGACTAGGAATCTATTGGATCAATACAAAATGAATATGGAGACGTAAATATCAATATGGAGATTGGGAGCGAGATGAAAACATATTTTGATGAATTACTAATTGGTGTGGAAGTAAGCGGAGAGGAGGAAGAGAATCATGAGCCAAACGGAAAAATGACACTGATTGCATGGTCAGAGGTGAAAATAGCTTTACGAGGGATATAGAGTGGTAAGTCAGCTTGGGTGGATGAACTCGTATCAGCTATGGCAAGAGCAGATTTAATACCGGAGGTACAGTGACTGTACCATACATTAACAAAAATTTGACGAAACAATTAGGTGACAGATGATTGAAACAAGGGGATGATTATTCAACTATTTAAGAAGGAAAGCAGAAAGAACAGCACAAACTCTAGAGGCATTTTACTGCTTTCTCATGTCTTGAAAATTACTGAAACAATTATTGAGGTAAACCTTAGAGCCATTATTAAGCCTGTCCTAGAAGAGGAACAGCATGGATTCAGAGGTTACAGGAGTGCATCATACCTTATATCTTTTTTGAGAATACAAACGGAGTACTACTGGGGAAAGGAATGATCTAGTACAGTAATTGTGTTTTTGTACCCAGAAAAGGCGTATGACAGCGTCTCGAGAACAGTAGTTTGGGAGATTTTAGAAAAGTTGTGATTTAGAGAAAATGCTATTGGCAAAGTTCAAATGCTGTATAAGAAGTGCCCGAGCCATGTATAATTTGGAGAAGACAGGTCAGTGTAGTTTGAGACCAAAAGTGCTCTTTCATCACTGCTATTTGTAACAGTCACGAATGATGTACTGAAAGAGATGAATAAAGAGTAGAACGAAGACCTAAATACCCTGATATGCACAGTTGACGTAGCGGTTTGGTAAGACTCTGTGGGAGAAGTACGGGAATGACTGGATAAGTGGATTTCCCTGTTCAAAAAGTATAAGATGAATGTGAGAAAAACAAATACATTTGCATTGGAAATAATTAAAGTAAACTCCAAATGCTACATATATCTGAAAATAAAAACCATAGGAAAATACTGACTATTTCAACTACCTGGGTAGTGTGGTCTCTTGTAAGAACACCATGAAGTAAGAAGTACTCAACAGAGTTACCAATGAGTCCACATCCTTTAGTTTGTCATGAAAGCTTATGTGGAACAAGAAGGTGTTAAGAGCCAAGATGAGTATATGTAAGCTATGCCTTGTACCCAGACTTACGCACATCTGTGACTTACAAAGTAGATATGAAAGATCTGAGTAAGCTGCAAGAATGAAAATTAATTTTTTAAGGATCTAGGAGTAAAGGAATCAACTGAGGGAAGATAAATGTCATTAAGACTATGATGTGAAAGGAATTGAGAAAAAAAGAAACCCTACGTATATACATGGCAAAAGAGGTAGAGGGTATGGTAGGAGTTGGACAACGCAGAAAGATGTGGGGTGATTAGATAAAGGAAGATATAGGGAAGAAAAGAAGATATTGAAGAGTGGTGAAAGAAGAAATGTTCGTGGACAGACAGCGTTGGTGAAAGCTTGTTCGCAAACACACTACCCAGAAAGCTGAAGGGGTTGCATGATGATGACTATGATTGTGATAATAGTTCACGAGTGAAATATATTGTATTTTAAAAAGTGTTATTGGTGTCTCTAGTGAACCCAATGATGTTCAATGAGACAAAAGTCTGGTGGCGTGAAGGTTACGATCACGATATATCAAATAAAACTGTCTCCTCCGACTCGGGAGGGCTTTATGGTGCCGACAATAAAATGACAACTGTATGAATGCACAAATCACCATGTATTAAAAAGACAAGCTATTAGAGTGGTTAAATACTTTTAAAGCTTCATCATGTGTACCATAGTGGTTAGAGCATTGGCGTGCTAGGCCAAAGGTCCCATGTTTGAATCATGTTTTCAAGTATCATATTTATATTTAAAAACTCTAATATTTAGAATCGGCAAATAACCCTAATTAAAAAATAGTTTAGCTCTCCTCTCCAACAGAGGTTCATCGCAGCCTACCTTATCACTAAAAGAAATATATTCTATTAGGAGAGTGACTGAAGCATTATACCATGTGAGAATTGATGAGCAAATATTTATTTTTGGAACAAATGACGGTGTCTCTTATACTAATGAAGCTGAAATACACGATAATCCTCAAAACCACCGCGTATTACTCGAGTATATATATATGTGTATCTATATATATATAAACTAATATTTATATATATATATATATATATATATACATAAACTAATATTTATGGAGGATATATGTGTGTATAAATATATATCCACTAATATTTACTTTCTCACTATCTTAAAAGTAGAGAAAGTAATGTGATTAACAAAAAAAAATTGAACTAGATATTTTGATGAATGTTGACGTTACATGACCCCCCAAACCCAAACAAGTTTTTTTTGAACTTCCGTTTGTCTGTCTATATTTCTGTCTGTACCTCGGACTAGAGCATAAACTATTTTACCGATCGGGCTAAAACTTGGTATTTAGAGTTTTCATAGGGTTGCCCCGAGGTATTTTTGGAATTGGATATCAAACCCAAAAATTAAGGGTAGTTCACTGATGGTAAAAAAAAATATTTTCTCAAAATCGGCTATAACGATATTGATTAGATTTCATTTCAAAGAATTTATAAATATTCCAAACAAAATTGCTACTCTCAATATTTCAGCAAAATGACTTTAAGTGTTCCGGTCTGAAGCGTAAATTCTTATTTTTTAATCTCCGTAACTCTTTGAGATATGAAATACATATCATTGCAAATATGTAGGGCCATTTACAATACAAATATTTTATTTGAAACATATTTTTATAAACTTAATAACTTTCAAGCTATACGGATATATATATATATTTTTTTTTTACGGTCGCAATACTTTAATTTTAATGTATGTATATATATAATATATTATATATATAATTAAAATATTATATATATAATGTATATTATATATTATAAAAGAAAAGTTAAAATATATATTATATACAAAAAAAAATTATATATATATATTAAATTTTAGAAAACTAAAGGTAAAGTGTTGCGACCGTAATAAAAATATAACCCAAAATGTTGATGGATGTCGAACTCTCATGACCCCCCGAACCCCAAATAGTTGTTTTTGTAATGCCGTCTGTCTGTGTGTCTGTTTAACCTTGTTATTAAGAGTAGATTAATGAAAATCGAAAATAGAAAAATCAATTTTCTCAAAATCGGCTCAAACGATTTTGATTAAAATTTGTATCCAGACGTTGATTAAGATCACAAATAAAATGGCTATTTCCTTTTTCTATGAAAACTACTTTTAGTGTACTTTACTGAAGCAGTATTTTCTGTATCTCCACATCTAATTAAGATACTAAATAACTTACCATTGCAGAATTGTAGTATTATTAAAAATAAAAAACTTTTATTTGAAATATATTTTTGTAAAACTAACAGTTTCTAAAATATATTCATAAATATGTTATTACAATTTTGTGAGCTTTAGTTTAAAGAGATACTAATTAAGTTTTAACGCAATAATTCTATAATGCCATAGAGTAATTAAATATATTCAGTCCCTCAAAACGCTTATGTTATTTTTCTTTAAACCTCCTAGGAGAAATATTTGTACATCAATGATCTATCTCCATTTTAGGCTCGGTAGTCAATATTTACATTTTCAATGCGATGACCTGAAGATGTGCATACCTAATAAAATGTCAAAATATTTAACTGGAAGTCGAAATTTCAATACGAAGTGTTTACACTTGTGGAAACTATCGATCTTTTTTATTGGTACAAATATACAAATGAAGACATTTATTCTTTAAAAATAAAATTTAAAAATGTGATTCAAATTTTTTTTTACATAATTATAATGCAATTTATGTTTTGCTTAGCTAGTGTATATTATTTCGTTTCAAATTTATCACGAGATTTTAGTAAATATCTCCATTTTTAAACAATAGAGTGAGACAGTCCTTGTGGAGTACCGTACCATTTATTTTATAAGTTATTTAAATTCTTTGCTATGTCCCAAAATTAGTATAGAAGTATCTTGTTTGATTGTGACTCTGACTCTGTTGGAGTATTTATTTCCATCTTAAGGCAATTAATATAGAGTTTCCTAAGAACTAACCTTATTCGATTTGAACCTGAGTCAAACCAATTTGTATACACAATTTATACATATTGTGTTTAACTTACAACGATTTATTTTAGTTCTTTTTATTTAATTCTTGCCCAAAGTCAACTGACGTATGGAATGCGCTCACTGAGAATACACAAAATATAACTTAAATAAGTTGCATGGTAAATTAAAATAAGATTAAAGAGTTAGCGTATATTTACTGTGTATAAGATTGTCAATAAATTGTATTTAAATTGAATACAAGTTTTATTAAGAACTGAAACAAGCCTAAAATTGAATGTATACATTCTGTCATTCTTAACTAATTCTTAAATTTTAATCTTTCTCTTGTGATAAGGATCTAAATCGAAAAATCTGAACTAACCACTACTTATACAGCAACCAAGATCATTGAGCTTGTGTGAAATACTGAAATAATATTTTAATATTAATACTAAAACTCAAAATGTTTTTCAATTTTTTTAAATTTAGTTATACTCTAAGGATTGAAGAAATTTTATTAAAGCAATTATTTCAAATTAATAAATATATCAACGAGGATAGATATGTCTAATATGGCTTATTGTTTAGAATAATAGGTCTCAATTTATCATAAATAATTGTGCAATGTCTAAAATTCTAAATAATGTGTTATATGACCAAGAAGGAAATATAAGATATTTTAGGGAGAAATGGAAAGGGAGAAGAGTGCGTGCTAAATTGTAAACATACTCATTCAGATTTCATATTGCAGGTAATTAACAAATACATTCATACAATCCGTTATAGTAAAGACATGACTGCAATGTGAACATTTGATGAAATCAAATCGGTGGTTTTGTTCTTTAAAAATTAAAAGTCACTATCAGCAGTTTCAAGTGAGAATATTATTCCGTTTATTTAAAGCAGCAGCAGCGTGTGAAACTCTGATGGTGCTCGGATAGGTCTACTGAGCAATTATCAGGAATTTTCTAAAACAAGTAGGTTGTAAAGTTTCCCATGGCCAAACGGACAGTACCTTTGCGCTCACTGCTAATGATACGTTTCTTTATTTTCTAAATGATAGTGACATTTTGGTTTATTATTTTGGTTATTATGTGCTTCAGGAAGTAACAGACAGGAGGAAGAAGATATGCTCAAGCTTACTTCTTAAATGACATACATTTCATGTGTACAGTGTAGGCTTAAGGTGTATGTGTTTAATTTTTCAGTGTGCTCAAGATTTTACATGAGATTCTATCTATGTTTAAGATTACGAGTTGATGGTTACCTAGATAATTTTATGCATTTTTTTCATAGCTATTAGCACTGTTGACCTTTAGCTAGAGTCTACTCTCTAAAACTTGTTGTGTATACTACTTTCGTGGTTTCTGGATTTCAACCAAGGACACTCAAAACCTTCATTTGGTGATCTACTTTTATAGTAATAAATATTGTTTATTAAAAATATCAGTTTCCTCACATGAGTCTGGATTTCAACTAAATTTGTTTATCTAATTTTTAATTCTACGTCTTACTACGTGTTAGTGTTGTTATACGCATATTTAACATCAATATAGGACTTTTTAAAAATCTATTACTATTTAGCACCGCGTCTTACTATCCGTTCGGGTTATAAACTTTAAGTATTAACTACGCTAATGGATTAGGGAAGGTTGAATTTGATGAAATGAACCCGCATTTGCGTGGCGGAAGAGTGGAAAACCATTTAGGATAAAACCACCCCAGTTCACGTAACGGTGATTCGAACCTTGATCTTCCCGTCTTCAGCAGTCGAACTCAACACGACTAGAGAGTTAGCCAACTAAGCCACCGTGGCGGGTCATAGGAAATTATTTCAAGTAGTTGGTTTCACACTTCATAAAATATCATTCACTTTTAATTACAGCTCAGTGTGCAACAAACTACTTAGAATTATTAGTGTAATTAATAATACATACTTTTCTAACTGAATATTTTTGTTATGTTTTTTAATCGTGTATATATATATTAGAAAACATGGTAAAATATACTTTTAGAAATGTAATGAGGGTGGTTTTTCATAAAAGGTTTTCCATTTTAAATCCACGAAAATGTGGGTACACTGACTTAGAATTATACTTGCCCCAATCCTAACAGTAAAAGTAATAAATATAAATATTGTATATAATATATATACTTTATATATATGATAATAAATATACATATTTTATATATATAATATAATAAATATATATAGTTTAAACGTACTAGGATTAATAATAAATATATATATATAACTTTAACGTGCTAGGATTGAGGAAGGTAGAATTATAAATCAGTGTACCCACATTTGCATAGATTGAGAATAGAAAAACTTTTATGAAAAACCATCCTCATCACACCTGACCGCATAATACTCTAATCTCCCCATCATCGGTATTCCAGTTTATTGAGAGAGTGAGGCATTAGACTATCCGATCATTGAAGCTCAACCCTGGCTTATTTGAAAATGATGCTAATGTAATTATCAAATTCTGTATAAAGATAGATTATATTGTTGGACTATACGATGAGACTTTAATGGACTTTTTTTAGAATGATTATAATGATTCTACATCTACACCTATAGAAAATTTTACTAACCTAGATATAGATACAATATTCAATACATATTTAAAATTGTATATATATATAAATAGAAGCTAGTGTAATGAAACTACGCATATTTTTATACTAATAAGAGGTATAAATGGATTATAAGCAACTCAATATCTCAAATTCTATATCCAACCAGAATATCTTAGAATCGAAAAATTCGTGTTTAGCAAAGAGGACAAAAATCTCCCGATATTCTGTAACCAATTTCATTAAGTTACTCATAAATATAAAGTAGTAATTATTTTCAAAATTGGGCACACTTAAGAGAGAATATCTTTAAATGTTATTTCTTATCCTAATCACAAAAGAAGGTTATTGAGATGCATTTAATTTTTAATAATGATTGTATATTCCTTAACTCCTAATTTTGAATTACTTTTATAGAATGTACGTACAAATGTGGTTGAACTTGACCTGAAATAAAATTTAAACAATCCAATAGAAGATTGGTGTTAAGTTATTTGTTGTGATTAAAGCAAATTTGTACTATTCACAAGTTATGAACAAACATAAAGATATGAAAATTTAGTTTATATGTAGAAGGAAATAGTTTTCATAAGAAGCCTCAGAAGTCAATCAAATAAACCTTACCCGCTTCAGTGACTCTGAGGTCTAATGCGCTTCTCTTGCAGTAGAATAGACTGCCGATGACGGGGAATGCTCGAATCTCGGTCAGATGTAATGAGAGCGGTTTTTCCAATATAGTTTTTCACTCTCCCTCAACGCAAATGCAGGCACACTTCCTATTTATATAACCTTCCCTAAAACTATTAGCGTAATTAGTACATAAGCGTTTAACCAAAACGAGTATTAAGATGTGGTGATAAAAAATAAAATAAACCTTGGGTCAACACCAAACCCTGTATTTATAACATACCAAATGTCATATACATACTTATATTATGACGTTGCCATAATAGGATGAGATAGCTTGGGAATGGTTTCTTACGGTTTATTTTAAGCTAATGGAATCTGTTTATGTCGACCGTTCTTTCACCACTCTAACCGATAACATTGAAAGAGGTGTTCCCGAACCTGCTTGGAAGGAATCAAGCAAGCAAATAGAACACATACTCTAACCAGGTTGGTAGCATGCTTGTTTTTCTCGTTGATTCCTTTTCCTTTACTCTAGGTCTGTCATCATCCATTAGTCGTTGAAAAGTAGCAGGGAATGGCATGGAGGGGCCAAAGGGAAAGAGGTCTGGGAACCGAAGCAGCGATGGCTTTGGTTGTGTGGGATGGTAGCACAAGATTAGCCCCTTCAATAATGCATGGATTCAGAGGTTCGAATGAAAGAGGAGTAAGAGAAGGGAGGTGGGTGAGATTCACTAAGAGGTGGAGGAAGGGGGGGACGTCTTTTCTGCTTACTGAAGAGTGCTTTGCTACCCGTAGTGGGTTGCTAAAACACACCATCCCAAGCCAAACTAACTAACATTTACGAATGGATGACTTGAGAAAGTGTTGGAAATAGGGTGAGATTGAAGCCCCCAAAAAACCTCCAACGTTGACGACAAAGAGGGCACTACAACAGGACCAAATGGGGAAAAATGGGAATGATGTGATTACTGGCAAAGGAGGATAGAAAAAAGGAAAGGAAAATAGATTATGTGTAAAAAAAAAAGGAAGTGAAGATCATAGCACTAGTGAGATGCAGAGGAGGATGTAACGAAGAGCGTTGGGTTACACATAACATTTATTTAAAAATAATTATTCAAATTAATGATGCGTTGACTATATAAGTTGCTATACCCCAACAATCATTATTATAGCTTTAGAATAAATAATATTTTGCATGTATTTTATATTAAAAAAATATGTATGTAAATGATATCAATGCTTATCATTTAGCTGACAAGTTTCCTTTTTTAGGGTCAGTGCAAACACGAGCTCATGTTTAGAGATATGTCATCATCTCTTTAAATTCACGTATTAGAATCAAACAATAAACACAAAAAAACATAGACCTTAATATTTTCTGATTTCCTCAAACATAATTATAAAATACCTTTTTTAATTCGAGAAAACTGCTAATCTAAACATTTAACTTTAATTTAAAAATCCAATTTTAATTTTTAGTTAGCCAAATGTTCATTTGAAAAGTGTTTGTACCTGTATATGTGTCAGAATAGTAAATAAAATAATCCTTTTTGAAAGACGCTTAGACTTTTTATAAAATGACGCTTTTTGTTGAAAAATTTTTTGGTTTCATTTAAACAGCCCTTTAATATACTGCCAGGGATCCTCAGCCTTATTGTAATGTGAACATTTTACTTTGAAACTTTGAAAAGACCATCCAAAGCTAGCCATTTGATAAAAGGGCTAACTTAAAACAACCATATTTTAAAAAGGATAAAGAGCTGTGTTAACTTCAACGGTTTTGTAAAAAGTTCAACCAGAAATATTGTAAAACTTCCCGAGTCGATAGAAGAGTAAGTTTCCCTCTGTTGCTTGTGTTTTGTTGGTAGTGACGAAATAGCCACTTGGTCAACAAGCGTGGAGTTTGACTCATAGGGTTATTTTTATGATATTCCAAACTCGAAGAAAAGTGATTTAGGGAATAGAATTAATTGAGTCGAACGAAAAAGTAATAATTTATGTGAGAGTGAATAACCTTAGTTTTAATAGGGATGGTAGCAGACACTGATGAAACCCTGGGACAAACAGCACGTATTGGTGGTTTATACAGGAGATAAAATATGCAAAAGTAATTTTATCAATAGGTTGATGACAATGCTGAAGAAGCACATTCTATTGTGAATACACACATTTTATAATGAAGTTTAAAGATAGGAGTGAGCTAATGAAGATTATTCTGCCCCTCATTGAGTGCTATGAAACGTTGTTAGAGACTCATTAGGATTTTGACCGTAAAGACAGTGATAAAATGAAAAATTTTGACTTTAGAGTTAAGTTTTTTAAATTAGGAAGCCCGTGATTGATATATATCTTACCATGTACAGTATTAGCTTTGAAGATCAGATCTTAGCCTCATAAATGTCTCGTTACTTGACAAATTTTCTTAAAATATTTTAATGTAAGAGGGATTTTTCTTAAGCAATAAAAACCCGTAGTACAACTTTCTTCGTAGGGGGATTAAGTCCATTGTACTCATTTCGATTGTGGCATTAGAGATAACCCTGAAAGCTATGTGAAGAATACCTTTCTTGTCAAAATTATTAGGCCATTTCGTTATAACCCATAAAAATCATCGTTTGCAGATATAATTAGCCAGTTAAGAAAGTTCACTTTAATTAACTTAAATATATAAGCAAAGTATTGTAAAAGCAAGGTTTGTTTAATTGACCTGCAGTCATCCGACAAAGAACAGTTAAAATTGCTTCTAAATTAGCAAAATAACCCCACAAAGTTTGCTTAGTTAAGATCATTGCACTCCAAAGGAGAAGTAAATGTGGCCTTAAAATTTCTAAAACTATGCCTGAAATTTGAATATCAGTATAGGAGAAACGGGTATACAAGGACGAAAGGGTTCCGACAGAGAGGCCACAATTATAATATGTATACTTGATTATATTTATGAACCTTATATCAATGTGGTGATAGCAGGCCTAATCGATTCCTGCGGATGGGATCTAAGATATCAATCAACCGGTCACTAATCCAAACGACCTCCACATCCTCGCCTTCCATCATCCCTTCCCCTCTCTCCTCCTAACTAAAACAGACTCCCCCTCATGTCGAACCTCGTCAGCTAAGCTGTCAACCTTCATCGTGCTGTCAAGACCTTACATCAATAGTGACGTACGCCTTAGCTCTCTCGATCATTTGAGAAAATAAATATATATAAATCTTTAAAAAAATTATATTAATGATGCATCACTATACTTAGGAATATTCGAGTAAAGTCTCAACTTTTTCATAAAAGTAAAATGGATTGACAAGAGTGTTTTACTGTAACTCTCTAGGTGAAGTTTGGTAATATTAACACTCCTTATCAATTTCAAAACATTAATTGGAACACAGAGCATTTTATTACAAAAAAATAGAAAGCCAGGAATGCAATTATTAACTTTTAATTACAAGCTGAACCTCTCAACAATCTGATCCATCGTCAATGATATGAGAACGCCCTTAAAACTAGAAAACCTTGGATAATCTATTTTTTTGTAATCAAAATTTAACTTGATTTTTTATATTACATAAATATAAATATACATTTGGGAAGCATTCCATACATAAGAATTAAACAATTTGAGAGAAAAGATTTCAAATATGGAGGAACAGTGAATCGAACTCTTTCAACAAATTTGTACGTTATCAGTAACCGTATTACCACCAAGGGTATTATTTTATATATATAAAGGTCTGGATTATATATTTCAGTAGAAATATACCAATACGTAAATAAATATAATCTTACTTACTACAAGAATAAAAGACAAGATATTAAACGAATGGGTCAGCTAAACATATAATTAATCTGTTTTCTTAATTCTATGATACAAATACAATAACTTTAAGCGTATGTATTCCTTTTGTTCCATTTATCTATTGTATATACCTTCGTATTATTACATATGACTATTATATCTTAACTTATATCGTTCCATATGGCAATAATGTATACATTCATATTGTTTCATTTGGCTCTTGTATGTACCTTTAAATTGTTACATATGAATATTGCTTATACATTCATGTTGCTCCAAATTAATATTGTGTACATTTTCATGTTGTTACATACAATCGTGCTATAGTATTTCATGTTGACCAAAATAAATATTATGTAAACTTTCTTGCTGCCTCACATGATATTGTATACTAATTTATATTTTTACAAACTACTATTGTTTAAACCGCTTTGTTGCTATTTATGACTAATCTACATACTTTCATGTTGTTCCAAAACACTACTGTGTATACTTCATGTTGTAATACATGAGGAGTAAAGTGTCACAACTCAAAAACTAGATTTTTAAGAAAATGGAAAAAAACAAAAATTATAAGGTTTTATCAAAATGGATAAAGGGCACTAGCTACTAAGGAATAAAGTTGATCGTAATATGGCCTATACTTTTATAATATATACTAATTTAGATCTCAATAATTCCAAGTTATCATGGTGATGCCACAAGGTCGATTTGTGTTGAGTTGAGTCACTTTTATTGAAAAACTTAATTTATTGTTTCTATTTTGTGAACATAGTTATTACATTTTTCTTGCCGATTTTATTTATATATTTTTTATTTTACCCTATTTTAACTTAAATTATGTCAAAATATGTAGTTTTTCCTTTATGATAAACATAAACTTAAGTGCTCCAAATCTGGAGAGACACTATTCAGGGTGAAATGTATGCAAAATTTCATAGCAAGAAAATTGAAACACCTACCCTTTAGCGGTAAGATATGGATTTAAAGAGAAGTATTGAGATCGTCAAATAAATCGAAATCAAGATTTTAATAAATGTCAAAGTTTCATGACCACCTAAAACAAAAAAACTGGTTTTCATAATTACGTCTATCTATGTGTTCGCCTGTTTCTACATCTCGGCCCAGATCCGAAAAAAGTTTACTGATCGGGCTAGATCTTGATATCTAGAGTTTTCTTAAGGTTCACCGGAGGAGTTTTTGAAATTAGACATCCAACCCTAGTTTACTATTAGGCAGAAAGAGGAAAAAATATTTTCTTAAATTACGCTTAAACGATTTTTATAAAGGTTTGTATCCAGTTACTGTTTAACATTACAAAAAAAAAGAGAGTAATTTCTTGTTTCCCTATAAAAAAAAACTTAAAGTGTTTACGTAAGAAGGAATTTCTAGTTTTTATCATATCTCTGCAAATTTTTGAGCTAAAAAATAAGTTATCGTAAAAATCTAGTACTATTAAAAACTTATAAAATTACTCATTCAACTTTCTCATGTATCATGGATTCGAAGAAAATGTACAAACATACGTTTTGAATAAACTGCACATAATTAGGTTTTCTTCATAAAACAAAAACATTATATTGTCAATAACAATAATCACTCCTAATAGGAAAATCTTAAAATAATTTTCTCAAATCTTTTTAAAAATTTCAAATTTTCAATAATAAATTAGTTTTAGGTTATTATACAAAAAATTATTTTACTTAAACGTATTCTTATTTATCATGAAAAACTATTCTAAGAATCCCATTTTGAATTCAATCATGAAAGTTAACTAAAAATTCATAATTTTTTGCAAGAAACTAACTTTAAAATTAATTTATTTTTAATTAAATAAAGACACTTGCGATGTATATATAAAATAATCCCTTTTTAACTATTTCTATCCAACTAATTAAACTAATTCAAAGAAAATGAAAATCTACAAAAATAAACTATTATTTAATCACCATTAAATGATTTTTCTAAATATACTCAAATAAGTATAATACAAACCACTTAATAGATATCCTTTCTAAAACCAATTATGTAACCCGTCTTTAGTAAACTACCCTTGAATAGATTTTCCCCTTCATAAACAACTATAAAACTTTATTTGTCATATTAATTTCAAACACTCTCCATATATTC
Source organism: Timema cristinae (assembly GCA_039000515.1). Lineage (NCBI taxonomy): Eukaryota > Metazoa > Arthropoda > Insecta > Phasmatodea > Timematidae > Timema > Timema cristinae. Next base: position 57,661,028 of record JBCFYV010009882.1, read on the forward strand.
ATTATAAGAAAAATAAGTAGAGGTATTTTCAAAATCATTTGAATTTCATAAATAACTCATCACTGAACGACCTTTTATTGAGATTTACCCAAAACGAAGTATACAGGGCAATTTTTGATTGAATATACACCCAAATCAAATTGACACTGTCATTTTTAAAATATTTAAAGTTTTTGAAGAATAATTCATCAGTAAACTACCTAATAATCGGATTTTACCACAAAAATAAGTATACACTGTTATTTGGCATTTATATAAATACCAAAATATCAATTTGGAAGCAAATCAATTGAATTTTTTTAAAAATATATCCAGTGTTTTAAAAATTACTCATCACTAAACTACCTTTGAATGAATTTTTATCCTAAGAATAAATATAGAGTATTAACTGAAATTAAAAACATTACCAAGATCCATATTTGTAACAAATCGTTCGGGATGGTTTAAATATTTAAAAGTTTTTGAAAAAACCCATTCATTAATAAACTACTCATTAATGAGTTTCCACCCCAAAAACTAGTTAACAGTGCTATCTGTTATTGTAAAACAATATATAATCTCCACACCTTTAACTCCTCACCTAACTTAACCACTCTTAAAAGTTTTTTTATATTTATATGTGTAAAATATCGCCCTAAAACAGCTTTGTTTTTGCAACTATCTCAAGAACATTCTATAAAATAAAGAAGATAACATCGTCTAAAAAACATGATTTTACAGGTTTATCTGTCATTTTTGCACAATCTCGCAGTAATACTTTAGGAATAAGATGGAAAATGATTAACTATTGAGGAATTTTAATTCAAATTATTTCCCTCTCATGTCCAGGTTACGTTAGGTTTGGAATTTTTAGGATTGGAGACTATTTTCATACCATCCCTCGGATATATAGGAGGCAACTAAAATCCATCCCACCCAGGTGCAAAATTTAACTTGAGCCGCCCCTACATTTGGAACCAAATCGTTATATCCATTTTTAAGAAATTTCAAATTGTTTAAAAATCTGTGATCGGTAAACTCCTCTTTAAAGAATTTTTGCCCAAAAACCAATTATATATTACTATTTTTTACGACAGATAAATTCTAGATATACATTATAAACCAAATCGTTAGAGGACTTTTCAAAAAATTTGGAATTCAGTAGATTCTCTTATCAGTAAACTACCCTTAATTAATGGGCTTGGTGAAAAAAAAAGGTTTTGTGGTAGAACCCTACATATATCAAGTTTGAACAAAATCCATTTAACTGTTTCAGATCGGGTGGCTAGGGACAAACACACACACAAACAATCCACATATTTCCACAATCATAATAATTTCTCTTGATATGAGAAAGAACAATCTTTAATCATGGACTTATGTTTATATAACCATAGTTTCTGAGCAATAAGGAATTATATATTTTATTGAGCTCTTTGAAAACTAGAATTGATTATGCTTTTTGTGATTTAGTTTCTGTAACGGTGTGTTTTATTTTATATTTGCTCTTCTTTGGTGAAGTTTTTCTGCAAATGACCCACCTCGGTGGCGTAGTTGGCTTACGCGCTTGACGTGTTGAGCTCGACTGCTGAGGACGGGGAGATAGAGGTTCGATTCTCGGTCGGGTGATCTGGGAGTGGTTTTTCCTAAATGGCTTTCCACTCTCCCTCTACGCAAATGCGGGTTCACTTCTTCCAATTCAATCTTCCCAATTCTTAATCCATTAGCTTAATTAGTACTTAAAGCGTATAGCCCGAACGAATAGTAAGACGCGGTGCTAAATAAAACTTATATTCTGCAAATGTATATTATTTCATTTCATGGCTCTTACGGGTTCTTGGTAAATCTCTTTATTTTAAGATAAAAGAGAGAGAAAGTCTGTGCGGTCCACCATATGATAGATTTTTTTAGGAGGGTGATGCAAACCTTATGGATCCCCTTGTAGTTTATTATTTTATCGGGAGCCGGTGTGTCATGATTGCTCTATGTTTAATATTCCACAACTTTCCATAGAAAGCTCATCTTGAACAATAGTTTTATTAAACCAGTTAATCATTGACGAACAAGTAGTTTGATTGTCCAGACATCAGAGTAAATATATTAATAATTGTGTTCTAATACTTGAATACAAATATTTCCTTCAAAAACAAGCTAGCGTTTTAAGTTTGGCTTAACAAGAAATTTTACATATAATAATAGTTACTAAGTAAAGCAAATGATATAATTATATAATATATATTATGTATATATATTTATTATTTAGCATCGCATCTTACTACCCGATCAGTTTATACGCTTAAGTACTAATTATGCTTATGGATAAGGAGTTGACAAGGTTGAATTTATAGGAAGTGAACCTGCATTTGCGTGGAGGGAGAGTGGAAAACCATTTAGGGAAAACTCCTTCCAGCTCACCCGACCGATATTCGATCCTCGATCTACCCGTACTCGGTAGTCTAGCTTAACACGACTAGCGCGTTAGCTAACTACGCAACCGAGGCTGGTAATATATTCTATAGATTAAGGTTTTAAATATAGCGTCGTATTTCTCTTATGTTTAACGCATAAATAAATTACAGTGGGAACATCGACAGTCCTTATAGTCAATTGTATTTATACAAATTAACTTATTATTACCCATTAAATAATTTGATAAGCAATTGAATTAGTTTCAACTGTGGGCAGGATATAATAGAGCTGAGTTAACACAACATATTATGAGATAGCTAGAGTTACATGCTTACACTCTAAAAAGAGGTAAACATAGATTTAATTTAGGTTCTTAAAAACTTACAAAAGTTTCTAAAGAGTGAAAATTATCCTATAATTTCGAAATATTTATAAATGATTTATATAATATATACTTTATTATTGATGTTAGTTTACGTTAAGTCAAGCTAGGTCAGGTTAGGTTAGTGGAAAAGAAATCTCCAAAAAGTTAGATTTTTATCATTATTGCATTGTCACTATCCAATTTCAGATCCCAGATTGAAATAACGTTCCTAAACATAAGCCATATTTAAACTTATTTAAATAGTTATATAAATAGTATTAAACCTTCTCCAAGTCTTGCTGGCTATTTTATGAGATTATCCGGCTTGAGTTGAGAATGAGATAAATACTTTCTATTTCTGACTTTATCCACTGCACTTGTATATTGTTGACATATCTCAGCTATGGTTGACATAATCCATATTTCGCACATTACCCATAACATATGAACTGATTAAAACTGTGCAATAAATATTGGTGAACTCAAAGAATACGAGTCTGGGATTCTATTTTGTCACAAGCTGACACCAAGTATTAGGTCTCACTTTATCAATATACAATAAAGGTGTTGCTTATTTTAAGATACATTCAATTTGTATTTTATTCAAGTATCCTTAAACCACTAAACTGAACGATTTGAAAATATTGAATGATATTAAAAATAAAAAAATCCTTTGATTTTATAAATAATATGTTAATGAATTCAAGTATACATTTAACAATGAAATTTTAATGAAATAGCGCTATTGGCCCAGGTCATTCACATTTGGCTATACTAATACGATAGGAATGAAGAAGATGGAGTTTGTTGAAAATATAGAGATATATGAATGTCCCTTAATGATCTATCGTCTAAAAACTCCCGTTCAGTATTCAACTCCCTGACCTCCTCCTCACCGGAATATAAAATGATACTTACCATTTTTAACATGTCCAACAATATGGTATATTGGTATGGTTAGAAACTACATTCTATTTTACATTTCTTTCAAATAGAAACAAAATTATACAATAAATTTTGAGCACCATGTCTTACCACCCGTTTGGGTTATACGATTATGTACTATTTATTTAGCACCACGTAACACGTTAAGGTTATACACATATGTATTAATTACTGTTGTGGTTTTAAGGATTATGAAGGTTAAATTTAGAGGAGATGTACACATATTTGAGTTGGGGTGAGAGAAACACCATATTTTTTTTAAAAAAACCTCAGTACACCCGACCGATATTCGAATCTTGATCTCCCTTTCATCGGCAGATCAGAAAACTGCGAGATGTATGCCTTGGGCCATGTGGCTACCAAAGTGGGTAACAAATACAATTATTTGTATATGAAACTTTGTAGTCGTGATTTAGTTTATATATAAACTATTTTATAGTCATAATATATTTATATTTAAAAAATTATATAATTCTGCATAAGAAACAAAATAAATCTTGGTTAATGGCAGGTAAGTCAACAACAAATTTATTTTAATCATTTTAAAATAATTTCATGTTATCCATCAAGAAAAAAATCTCTCTTAGATATGCTTTCCCATTTTATTCTCTTAGATATTATCTTTATATATGTATAGGTGTACACTCTTATAATCCATAAATGGTAACTTAGTATTTAATTAATATATTTTCTATTTTGGCACCTATCTTACTCCTCGTCTGGGCTATAAGAGTTTTAACTGCTCTAGTGGGATGGTTACAATGAGAGTATAAGTTAGAGGAAATTTAATTGCTTATGCATAGAGATTGAGTACCCAAATAAGATATTATTATTATTATTATTATTATTATTATTATCATTATTATTATTATTATTATTATTATTATTATTAGCACCGCGTCTTACTACCCATTCGGGTTATACGCACTTACGCTAATGTGTAATGGTAGGGTGATTGTGAGATGAAATGAACGACCTACAGTTTAACGTGGAATCCGAACCACGGTGGAGGCCTGGCATTCCCCACATTCACAAGATGTCTTGTCAGAGGTGAAGGAAGGGTTTGGTAATCAGATAAATCTGTGCCGGGACCGAGGATTGAATCCCGGCCGCCAGCACAGAAGTCTGACACCTTACCCCTAGACCACCAGGTCACCTACCTTATAAGATAAAACACTCTTAGAACACTCGATTAGAATTCAAGCCCTAACCCCCTAGTCACCAGCAATCCAGTTCAAACGTGTTTGCCAATTTTGTCTGAGCTACCTCCTCTTCCGAACTAATGTTATTACTTAAATAAGTTGCCTTATCTCCAAATTTAATTCCTGAGTTAGTAAAAAAAATTTAATAGTAAAAATGGAGAACCAAGCTTAGTTATTTGAATAATGTAAGCAACATTTTTTATTTTCTCAGAAACAGTATTTTTTGTAAAATAAACATAGGCTTTTTTATCATGGTAGTAAAAATTTTTTATTTCAATAAATATATATAAAATAAGGCCAGTAGAAACAATATAAATCATCATTTTCACAATATTCCTAAAATTTTTAAAAAATATTAGTATATTGCAGTGTAAGTTAAAACTCAAAATGTCACCCTCTCACACTAAGTTAAACAATATTATTTAATACTAGTTACATAAACTGATATTGATTGAATGTTATATAGGTATTGATTTTAAAATTTATATACGTTTTACATACATTCCTATTAATAATATAGGACTTATATATATATGTTTTTTTTTTGTATTTTTATCACGTTAACAAAAAACATTTTATTGATTTGTTAAAAGCGTGTGTTGTCCGGTTTTTGTAACAATCTCCTCCTGAGCTGTGGGAGCAACTTACCCCACCGTGACCGTTAAGTGCGATCGGAAGATAATGATTACTACGTAGTGGGTAACAATTAGTCGTAAATAACGAATTAAGAAGAATACGTCGGCCATATTGGATGATAGTTGCCATTAGGAGGAGATCACATGAGAAACTTGCAAGGTAGATAGAATGAATGCTCTGTAATCATAGCATTACCACTAAGTTCAACGACCATAATTATTGCCAACATCATTAAGCTGCTAGTGTAGAATGGCCCATCTTCATCAATTTTTGGATGTGCTCTCCAAACAGAATTGATACAGTTCATTCTTTTTTGTGTTACTTAATGAAGTGCCTGTTATATACTTGCCATGTACCCAGATATTACTTGTTTTTGTCTCAGCAGTTACATAATAATCGTCAGGATTATTTGTCAAGACTATGTAATTTTTAATTACGTCAGTGGGCTATAAAATAGTAAGTTAGTGTTGATAATTATTGTACACGCCTTTTCGTGGAAGGAAAGTGGGAAAATCTAAGTACATTTTAGTAAACTCATCCAGGATTCGAACTCAGACCTCTCTTTTACGCCTTTCCAAACTAGATGAATTATTATTAAGACCACGTGCTCATTAATCCATATGGTATAAGGAAATTTTCTTTACAGTATATTTAATAAAGTGTCCGACACCTTAGCTTAGTCGGTAGCGTGTCTTTCCCGGTCCCGGGTTTAATCACCGTCATGGCATAAAATTTATTTTTAGTGAAATGTGGGTTACCCTTTTATAAAGATGAATTAACGGTCGGGGACTGGATGCTGTGCCTTCCCTTGTCTTAAGTTAGATTACAAGGCATATTAAGCTACGACACAACTACCAAACCGATAGTGGAAAATATATAGATTGAATAAATAACTGACCAACATGACCACATGCTATAAACAGTAGTGGATGGATGTATTTAATAAAGTCAATGCAATTTAGGGAAATAGTCTATTACATTCTTACAAAGAAGTAGTTCTACAGGTTTGATGGAGCGCGCAGTTGCCAGATTTTATCCCCTTAAGACAAATTGACAATTTTTATATTAGAAACACATAAAGTTATACTAAACTCTATAGTTATATCCTTTGAAGTTTAGTTTGTATCAATAATTGTGTACTTTTGTGTTTATTATTATGATTATTATTATTATTATTATTATTAAAATATTAATCCTACGTTAAATAGACTCAATGCCAAATCCCTTGTGATGGGTAGGTTGGGGCTTATGATTTGTTGAACTAAAGATGGTTTCCATAAGTTAATAAAAACAAATTCCCCCTACCCCCCCACCTCTATTCATAATAATGTGTGTGCACTTTCTTAAGCAATTACCTAGCTCATTCACCATTTATTAGATTGACTATAATAGAATAGGTCGTTTATAGCTTTAGATAAAAGTCCGTTAACAGTGACGATAACCAAACCCCATGTATCACTGCAAAAACAAAAAGATCCAAACACAACACCAATCGATCATGACTGTTGGACACACTTCGAAGGTACCGTACATTTCAAACGGCTGTATTTTGTCTATCCAAGATGAGATTGGGGCAAAAACATGATAACCTTCAATTTATGAAAAAATGTGTTAGCAGTGGTTTCTGCTAGCTTACCTATTAAACTACAGGTTGTTTTTATGGTAAATCAAGACCTTTAGGTTAGCCAATATCAACGAGTACATTATTCATTCTTTTTAGCTAGATTTCATTAAAGTTTAAATAGTGATTTATCCCAGCTAAATCTATGAGGGCTATCATGTTTTGCTCTGACCCCCTAATATCATATATAAAACTGTTGTGAGTAATTAATTGGTGATAAGCTCAGTAGGACTGTATTAATATTTACACCTGGTGCCTGTATTTTTTCTTTCTGCAACCTATACTGTTTTAATTCTAAAATATAGTGGCTTAAGGATGAGTTAAGCTACTAAGAATAAGAACAACAGTATTCACTTGGAACTACGACCATAAAAAATGATAAAACCGAATCTATGGAATTAAATCTTTTATTGGTTGTATTTTACGTGCGCTTTTCAAACACATACATTATACCTAATTATAAAAATATAATTATATACAAACTAGCCTAATACTAAGAAAAATACGGCATTCAGTCTCCCATTCAAAAATTTACTAATAAGTAGTTAATCTTCAACTGTGAAGGGAATGAAAATCGGTAGGTAATCCTAGATCAGTTTGCACACGCCGCTACCGACTGTACTAAGTTGTTTGACTCGTTCAAGTGAATTTGACCAGGATTGTAACCACAACCTGATTAATAAATATAACAAAGTTTAACAAATTTAGACCAATCTCCACGACGGTGGGGAGCTGGTTTCTTAACCCGAAGGTAGGCCCATATTATGGAATAATATATTGCTTTTATACCTAATATATATTCTTAATTATTTGAAAGGGTCTAGAAAATTTCAATAAAATCCACTCTATTGAACTATATAAAAGAAAGTAGTTAATTTTCCCCCATATGAATGTAAAATTGATGAACGTACTTTTAGCCAATATTATCAATTTCTATGTAGATTGGATTAAGTGACATAGCTTTTTAGTTTTAATGTCACAAATATCTAACAGTGCTGGGCATTGTGAAAATGAGCTACACACTAAACAACTTTAAAACGCCACCACAAACAAATGGGTATTGCTATTTGCCAATAGTTTAAAATATATATATATATATATATATATATGTGTGATATTCTAATAATTTATTTCACATAATATAAGTTACCCATATATAATTCAAAAAAATACATAGCAAACAATTTTTTACATGTTTTACTTTAAATAATTATAAGAGATAAATATGTTTTAAAATTTTCAAACCTCCTTTGAAAAATATCTATTACATATATTGCAGTCATTGTTAATGACTATAACGAGAGCAACCATAAATAAGGTATTGGCTTTCCCACCCAATTGAAACGATACTCTTAACGTGAAATATTTGGAAAGTCGAAAGACTGATTGAGACACAATGTTATTTTTCATATTTTGTAAAAAATATATATTTTAAAGGATTTTCAGTAGATAAAATGGTTTCACTAGATACATCTGTAAACTTAATAAGATATAACATGCCTATTTCATAGAAATTAGGATGTTTGTTACCATGCAAACAAATGGCAACCCCGCTGTATAGAGAAAGCACAGGAATAACGGGAAAACAATGGGTTGGAAATAGTAAGTGCCCAGAAGAGCTTGTAATGAAATTTAAGATTAGAGCGTTCTTTAGAACAAAAACGATTATTCTTATTTTAAGACAAATATTTGATGACCTAGCTGGTTGTTTAAAAAATAAATATTTACCCTTATATGTTATATAACATTTAAAAATTTCATAATATTTCTAGATTATTATTATTGTTAGCACAAGGTTTTAATACCCATTTCTAGAACATTAATCAGGTACATATCAAATATATTATTTTCTAAATAAAATAATACAAATTTGAGTTTTTCTTACTACAGTTACATTTATTTTTTGGTCACAATATTTGTTCTATAATAGGACTTACATATCATATTGTATTTCTAAAACTGAGATAATGTTTTTAATGATATTAATTACCTACATACAAATATTACATAAATCTTCATTTTTAAATTCCAACGTGCATATGTAATTTAATTTTAATAATCTTTCATAAGTGTTTAAGAAATGAGAGCAAATAAGATTGGCTATGGATAAAAGAATCCACATGAATTTTAACCATATTTTGACTAGAGAGTTTAATTAATTATATTTACACTTGAAATATTGTTTTTCATATAAAGTGATATCCAATAATTCATTTAAACCACTTGGAATATGTAAAATAGTCCAATGAAACGGTTCAATGTAACCTCACACATGTATGATCTATGATAATGTTTCATTCTTGCCCTTAGTTTCCAAATATATAGGGGCCTACTTGATATTCAGTGGCCAAACAATCTTCCATTCGACCTTCATTGATGTTGATCTTGTACTTAGATATTGTATTGCTCCCGGGGTGACCTGGTGTTCTAGGGGTAAGGTGTCAAACTTCTGTGCTGGCGGCCGGGATTCAATCCTCGGTCCCGGCACAGATTTATCTGATTTCCAAACCCTTCCTTCACCTCTGACAAGACATCTTGTGAATGTGGGGAATGCCAGGCCTCCACCATGGTTCGGATTCCACGTTAAACTGTAGATCCTTCATTTCATCTCACAATCACCCTACCATAACACATTAGCGTAAGTGCGTATAAACCGAACGGGTAGTAAGACGCGGTGCTAATAATAATATTGCTCCCGGGACTATATTATAGCTTGCAAATCCCTGGGCATATTGCATAATACTCGTACTTAGTTAAAACTGTTAAACATTATGTATTTCCTTTGTAATGAATTTATCTAAACTAAAATTTAAAAAAAATTTTTTATCTTAAATGAATAAAACACTAATAAACGTTTATTTAGTATTAAGGAGACTTTATTTAAAAATAGATATTTACAACATATATGAGGCTTTAAAATTTACAGAGTGATTGAGAGAACCTTAGTACAGACAAATTATGTTCCGGTTCCAAATGCCTCTGGGAAGGGAGGTTAAGGGATTTTTTTCATGTAAGATCTTCAAAGGTACCCCCAACCTAAGATGGGCCCCATCCACACACTTTTCCGAGATGCGTCTGGGGGCGGAAGAAGGAAGAAGAGGGGTGATCTTTCAGAATTCCGGTAAAAATTATTGTATTCGCGTATAAATGTCGCTAAAATTAAGGTGAAAATTTTTGCGAAGGACAGTTCAGGAAATGATTTTTAGATTAGTAATAATGAAAAACTTTTAGAAAAGTGAAGGATTTTTGTATCTGGGTGAATTATTTTGTAAAAATATAAGGATAGACTGTGAAACTGACAGACGGGTGAATGCATCTCAGAGATTAGTTAGCTCTATGTAGACAATCACAAAGAATTAAATAGTATCTAAGGAAGCAAAGATAGGAATATAATAAAATGTGCTAAAGCCAACTTTTTTAATGGATGTGAATCATGGTTGCAGAGGGATTGTGGTTTGAAATGGAATCCAATTGGTAAATGGGAGAGAAGCGTCTTAAGTTTGTTTTGGGCATGTTGAGATGATGAGTGTTGATCAAGTGACGAAGCAAATATCTGTTGTAAGATTGTGTGGATCAAAAAGAAGGGGTAGGCCATGTAAGATGTGGTTGAATGTTGCAGACAAATGTGTAAAAAATAGAAATTTAAGAGTTTCAAGAATAAAATATCATGTATGTCTCGGAGTATGGATGTTGTTGAAGTGAAGGAGTATGCACGGTTAAAAAAAGTGTGTAGACATCTAATGGGGATGGACTAAGTATGGATTTGTTATTTATTGAGTTGTATCCACAGTTCCTTGACTACGTTTTTTACGTTCATCGGAAGTTTCCAGAATAAAACAGGACTCACCTCCATCACTCCCTATTCAAAACTCAGCTCATATCATTTGCCACCTCTTGTAACTGCAATAGCAGTTACGACGAAGGTTCACTGCTTAAACCAGTTTTTTACTTTCTCGCTACCTTACAGGTAGAGAAAGTATTAAGTTCGTCAAAAATGTCGAACTCAAGATTTTGATTAATTTCGACGTTTCATGACCACCCGAATCCAAAAAGTGCTTTTTGAATTTCCGTTCTGTCCATCTGTCTGTATCACGGGCTAGAGCCTAAACTATCATACCGATAGGGACAAAACTTTGTTTCTAAGGTTTTGATGGGTTACTCAGAGGGATTTTTGATATAGGGTATCCAACCCTAAAATTAAGGGTAGTTTACTGAAGGGTAAAATGAGAAAAAATCTATTTTATCAAAATTGGCTCAAGCAATTTTGATTACATTTTATTTGCAAACTTTCATCAATATTACGAACAAAATGACCACTCTAAATATTTCGTCAACATGACTTTAAGGGTACTGGTCTAAAGCGAAATTCTATTTTTTATCATATCTCCGTAACTTTTTGATACATAAAATTAGTTATAATTGAAAAGATGTAGGTATATTAATAATAAAGATCTTTAACTTGAAACATATTTTCATAAAACTAATAATCTTTAAGCTCTACGCAAATACATATATTTGTTGAGTTGACGAACACATATAAGGTAAAGTATTGCGCCAGTCAAAAAATCTAAATCTAAATGTAAATGGATGTAAACTTTTCATGAACTCCGAACCCTAAAATGTGATTTTTGCAATGGCGTCTGTCTGTGTGTCTATTTAACCCTAAAATAAAGTGCAGTTTACTGAAGAGTAAACAGAGAAAAGAACGTTTTTCTCAAAACCGTCTCTAACGATTTTGATTAAAATTTGTATCTATGCGTTTATTTAGATAATAAATAAAATTGCTACCATGATTTTCCTATTAAAATTAATTTTAGGGTACTTTACAGAGGTAGAATACTCCACAACTATTTGAGAGACTAAACAACTTATCATTGAAAAATAGTAGCACTATTGAAAATAAAATAAACTTTTATATAAAATACATTTTTATAAAACCAATAATTTCTGAGCTATTGGCAAATATATTAATACAATTTTGTGATCTTTAGTTGTAAGGAGATATTAACTTAAGTATTACCTCAGTAATACTCTAATTCCATAGAGTAATTAAATTGTAGTAAATCTCTCAAAAAGTTTGTTTTTTTCCTTTACAATATCAGGGAAAATGTTTGTATAGCAATTATTTATTTCCATCAAATTAGGCTCAAAAGTCAATATTCTAACTTTTTATTTGCTAAAATAAATTTGTTAAAATGAGGAATTAATTAGAAATGCAATGACCTGAAGTTGTTCAACAACTAATAAAATGTCACAAATTTTAACCAAAAGTCGAAATATTCGTAAGAAGCGTTGATCCTTGTTGACCCAATATCGAAGTTTTTTGTTCCAAATATTCAAATGAGGACATTAATTATTTAAAAATAAAGTTTTAAAATTGAATATTAGCTGTCAACAAATGTTTTACGTAAGTAAAGCGCAATTTATGCTTGGATTTGCTAAGTATAGTATTTAGTTTTACATATTACAAGGTTTGAGTAAATATCTTCATTTTTAAACAATAGAGCGAGAATGTCCGTGCGGAGTTTCGTACCATTTATTTTTCACGTGACTTTACTCTTTGATGAGATAGCGTAAAGGTATTGGTCTTGCCATGGTTCCCTGAAAAATAGGAAGTACAACAGAATAAGTCCTGCCTTGATCAGATGACTATATTTTATACTGATGTCAGCTAACAAAAATTATAAAAAGTGACTATTTGGTATTCTTATCGTTTATACTACCCACTACCCAGAAAATATATTAACTGCAAAAAATTCGTATGCGTATACAAAGCTTAGATTCTTAATAAATGTTTAGAATTTCTGCCTAAGGAAAAATAATTAAGTCAATTAAAAGAATCATTATATATTAAGCGTTCTATTACACATAAAGAAAAACTATGTAAACCTATTCACAAGCAACAACATCAAATGAGCAAAAAAATTTACCTAAATTTAATACACAAATGCAATAAACGCTAACTGTGGCTATCTTACGTGGATGCATTGTTATACTAGCACGAAAATAAATGATTTAATTTACTAACAAAGACACATAAATATATTATCCTAAGCTACACGCAAAACAATGAGTCAACTGAAAAAAAATAACTAAATTTAATAGCGTATATCCCAAACGGGTACTAAGACACGGTGCTAAAATAAAAATAAAATACAAATGTTAAAACGCCAACAGTGGTTCGCCTAAGAGGAAGCATATTTGCAGTGCACAAAAAAAAAGTAGTTTAAATTTACTACTCTGTCAAATAAACAAAAATAATTAGACATAATTGTCAAGTCAAACCATAAAATAACTGAAAAAACCATAATATCTTAGATTATAGTATAATCACGCTAATCTTATTTCTATTAAGTGGAGTAGTTGTTGCAATGAACATTATATAATACAATTTTAATTTATTACTAAAGAGGCTAAAATAAATTAATATAATTTACATTCAAAACCATAAAATAGCTGAAAGATCTCTATATTTAAGATACAAATGTAGTTACTTATACCTAGGACACCATATATGTATTCCAGATTTCATGAACCTTGATTAAGCCCCCCAGTGATTACGGGGCTTAGGACATCAAACTCACATTTTTTGAAAAATGATAAACTAAGGTTAGCCAAATAACGTAATCCTAGATAAAGTTTCCATTTTTATTTTATTTGTTTTTTAGTTAGCCTGATTGGTGATCACAATGTCGATTGCGTAAGGCTATGGATGTGATTTAATTTTTAAAGAGGTCATGCCAAAGACTTTCCTGATTACGGTACGTATGTAAGGTTTTGTCTTTCTTGTTTTATGGGTTTTAAAAGCAGGCCTAACCACACCATTTGGTAATATGGTATATTAAATCAAGTAATATATGATTTATAAAATTCAAAATCCTGAGTTTTCACTAAGCTAAAATACAAAGTATAGGCTTTTCATATTTCTTAATTTTGAAGCTACCCCACACCAGTGGTAAAATGGTAAAATGTGCTTGATTTATATGGTAAAATTAGGTAAATATCCACATATGGTGTGATTTTCAATAATACGCAAAACTATTCTTAACTTCAGACTGTTATTTTTCTTTGTTTTAGATACCAACGCCACCGGTACCTAAGTCTAAGTCATAAGGATCGTAATATATAAAAGTAAAAATACTAAATTAATGCATATTCTCGAGTTTCTCTATGCAAAAAATATCAAGTTCTCACTTTTTACAGGTTTTATTTGGACCCATATACCCCAATGGTAGAGTGGTTTAAAGTACTAAACTCGTAATATTGTGTAAAAGTAAGATGCACATCCTAAGATGTCCAAAAGTACGTCAATATAATGATGATTTAAGCTATATATTTTTCTTGGTTTGTGCTTTCCTTGAAGTTATGGCCAAGTGAACCTACTCAAGTAGTTTAATGCACCATATTCTTGACATATATAGGCCCTAAGAAAAACACGATACACGAAATCTTTAATAAATACCTTCATTAAATAGGTGTTAAATGTCTTATATTTCTAAGTATTTTGATATTTAATCTAAAACACTAAGATCCAAGGCCTGGGATTACCTTAATTTCAAAGGTCTAAGTAGGGCGGCAATTTTATATTCTTTTCTTCTGATTTTTCCATGGTCTAAAACGTTAGGCTCACAATGGATGTAAAATTTATAAAATTAATATGCTTGAGATGTGAAAAATCCCGAATTGCTCTTAATGAGGTTTATTTGTAGCATGTCAATCAGTCAAATTGGACAGCTACAATTAAATATCAATATTTTGATATTTCATGAAATAAGGAAGTGATATTAACATTTTTAAAAGTAATCTACCTCATAGTTTGTTTACCATGACTAGATGCAGTCAGATACAATTATGTGTCTCCCTAAATTGAAACACGTGGTTATTCAAAAAATATCGACTTTTGATAAATTCTGTAGCAGATATCAAAAAAGAGGATTAACATTATCATATTTATGAATAAAATACTTTAACGCATATTCTTTGCCATTGGATGATATCGGATAAATTTACATACACAAGCCATGCTGCCGACAAGAAAATACAGTAAAAGGACGTCTATATCACAAATTCTCATAAAAATAATAGCCGAGCCTAAAGAATACAATAAAACCATATATATTTAAATAGAAGATGCTTTAATATCTACTTACCATTTCAAGACGTTCTTGGATTTGTTTGCCACAAGTTGGAAGGGAAAATTATTCAATGATGGCTGCCTAACTTCAGTCCCACGTGCTTTCATTTTCAACACCTGATCAAGTAAGAAGTATAAAATGAACTTGATCTAGTGACCCACTTCACGTCAGAGAAGACTAGCGGCAGTCCAAGGAACCATGTTTTCCCCCTTCCCCGCAAGAAACTTTTCCTGGTTCATTTTCCTTTCACCCCGCCTTCGTCCGTCTCTCTCTTTTTCTATATTCCTAAGTTTATCACCCTTTTGCTTTATTCCGTTCATATCAGATTTTAGAGTATATATAGGGCTGCTCTCAGGTTCACATTATACCCATTCTACTACAATGCAGCGTCGAAGGAGGAACTTCTACACCATCACGTAACGAAGAAAACGACGACCATGAAATGTTGGCCGTCAGATCCACCACCTCCCAGGCCAGGAGGACATTCTTCGATTATTTAAGTATCCTGTAAACATCGTCAAGTCCTTATGACTTAAAGTATAGTTTTTGTTCAAAAAAACTAGACAATGTCTACTAGATATTTTGATATGTTATATGTTGTATAGTCGAAGCCGACTTTGTTTTGGTTTGTTTAATATAATGTCGAATGGACAGTTAATCCATTTAGAGTCTTGCTGACTTCAAGACGAAAAAAAGTTTATTTAATGGGTTAAATATTGTGTCCTACAGTCTGAAGGACAAGTCTCGTTTTTGACTAGTTAAGATTTAGTATATCAGTACTATCCACTATTTTTCTCAGTGTCCTTATGATACAGACTTTACGTTATGAGCCGTTGGCTTGGAATGCAGTAATGTCTTAGTCAAAGACTTACTAACCTCCACCAGTTCCATTTATATATTTTGAGCTAATGTTTCTCACGACGCCGAGGACGTCATGTGCATCTGTTTAATATTTGGATGGCTACAACCAGGCTGTCTGTCTTGTTTTTCCAAATCACATTTGGATTCATGGAAATCTATGTTTCAAGTTGGTCAAGTAGTCACGCTTCACGTGCGGTATAAGCTTCGGTGTGCAACCCGTGGAACTGCACTTGAGTCATGTGGGGTCCGCGCAAATAATACTTTTTTTTTGCTTGGTTTTAGGCTCCTATTGTTTTTGTGTTGCTCTTAGTGTAATTGCAATTAGAATTGTTTGTACTATTGAATGCTCTGGCAGTACCGAAAGGGAAAGAGACCAGCCATAGTACTATTTTGTAGACACCTGTTTATTAGCCATCAACCAAGGTTATCCATAGACCTGTCTATTGTGTATCAATATACAAAATGTTTTAAGGATATTATCTTAAAACCCAGTCAAGCAAACTGATTAAAATCTATATGTATGTCTTGTTCGATACCTTTTGTTAATAATTACTTAATTGTTTTCTCCTTTAGAAAACCTAAACCTGTAGCTTGGCTCTTGCTCAGCCCTTGTAGCTGCAGCAAGACAATTAAATTTCACAAGTCTTATTATTTGCAACAAGCTTCAAACTTATAACCCTGTAACATTATTGAAAACCTAATTCTCATTATTTCTTTTTTTAATACATTTACTTATTGTTAAACAAATTATCTATTACATTTAAATGCCACCTTATATTTCCAGTGGTGCATCATTGGGTACATATGTAATTTTAAATAATTCTAGTTTTCTATGTTTCTGAGCTATTAACGCCTGTGGTCACGTGACGGCGTAAAACTTGCAACACGTAAAAGTTAAAAAAAAAATAACCTAAGGCTTATATCCTAGGATTTCCATACTAAGTAAGTCTATGTCAAATTTATGCTTTTTATGATTCTTGGTTTAAAAGCTACCCAAATCAGTGGTCAAGTGTTCTAGGACTTTAACTTCTCAAAATTAAAATGTCATGCTCAACGTCCATACATTCAGGTTTCATACATTATTTTACAAATCTTCATCCTTATAATTATTTTTTTGTGGTTACCCACACCAGTGGTCAAGTGCTCTAAGAAATTAAACTCAGACTAACAGAAAAATTATAAAAAACAAAACATTCTAGGGATGCAAACCTTTAGGTTTCTCAAAGTACAGAAATAATGTTAATTTATCTTGAAGTAACAGTGTTTATACAAAACGATAGAGTCTATATGATTTGTATAATTATATTTTATTTTTGTACTGTTCTCTCCTTTTTTCCTATGGTGAGTTCCACCTGCCTGGTAATGAGAGGAGTCATCTTTTTGTCTTTATACATAATTATCTAAGCGAATTTAAGATCAAATCAAAATAAGATGTGGAATGTTACCTGTATACTTATTATATACAAAAAAACATTTTTTTACCTACTAATGTGATTACGAAACCACAAAGAAAACCAAAGTATCATTCCTTTATGGATTTAAAAGTGAAATATCTCCTGGAATGTCTCCTTGGCCTTGAAGTTGATAATTTCCCTTGGTGATGAATTTATGAATAACTATAAAGGGTTTTAATTTTACTGCCCCTTATGAGGTCATTAAAGATATTATTTGTTGATCAACAACTTAAAACATTTCCGTAAATGTTATAGATAGGTATTTTATGACCAAAAATCATCTAAATCTATTTTGTAGTCATACAATAATAAACGAACATTCAGAGGTAGAGAACCTATCCTTTATATATTTCCAGAATTTCCAGTATCAAAAATAAAATCCCGTATGTTTCCAGTATTTCTAGTATTGGTAGACACATTCCTTCTCCATAATTTTCCTTGTGTTAAGAATCAACATATCTGTCTTCCTTCATATCAGTAAATTTGTTTTCCATTTCTTTAATAGTAGTGGACAAGCTATAACCTCTTTAAAAAAATTTGATTCGTTTCCCTGGCATGTCATCACGATGAGTACATGTGTAGTTTTCAGGATGTTTCATACTAAGTTCTTCAAAAAGACATAAATCCATTAAGAGGAAATGTGAACATAGACCTACACACACTCAACAATTGATTTTAAATTCTAAATTTAAAATGCAATCATGAATGCTAAATATTTATTATGTTGCTTGGTTAATTAGTTTTACTCTGATCTACAAAAAATAATAAGTGGAAAGGAAACTACAAACAATCATACCTTTTAATGGTGTACAAACACATAAATAACTCTACCACGGGGCCACATCTCAGTAGTGAGCTCAACCTTAACAACAAAAATAGAGTGCATCCTAAAAGGGTAGTAAGATGCAGCCCAAAAAAATAATAATTAAAAAATCATATCAGTACAACTATTGCCAGCCCTTAACACAACTTTTAGTCTAAGATCAAAGTGATCGGTTTTAAACTTTTAAAAAAATCCTGATAAAAATAAATTTTTATTCTGAACAATAAAAAAAAAGAAATCATTTAATTCCTTTGTAAGATTATAATTTTACATATTGTATCTAAAGTAACTAGTTTTTGAGAGGTTATATGAAACTCTTATGGCTTAGAGAAATATTTTCTTGCAAAATTGTTTCACTGAGTTGAAAGATTGAAAAAAAAAATTGTAATCAAACGAATGGGAACTGAGATACACTACATCTAGAACCACTCGTGAGTCTGGCATTTTGGTTTTAATCAGCATTTCATGAGTAAACCTTGGGGACATCAATGGAAATATAAGTAATTCTATTTTTGTTCTCTTGCTCTGAAATTGATATTTTGCCCTATAAAAAAGTTATTGAACGAAGAAATCCATTTTTAAAAATAGTTAGAACAAGATGTTCAGTTTTTTTGGAAGATTGTGTGGAAACCTTAAGGTTTGGAAAACATTAGTAAAGACTATAAATGGTTGGCTTTCAAATAGCTTTAAAACAAACAGATAAAAAAAAACATTCGGATCATTGATTTAAAAGTTATAGGCGTAAAACAAATTTTAACCGCAATTTTCCAATGTGGCGGCTCCAATTGCATTCCACCAATACTTAAAACGTTTAAAATTTCTAGCTAGCTATAAATAGTACGATTTCCAAGTTTAATGCTCTTTCCTTTTAGGTGGACTATTATGAGGCTCTGTAAATACCAAACAATAAACCAAACTAAAAAATGATTTCCCTTTGGATTTAAAATAAGAAAATCGTTCTTTAATGAACTCTTTGGGTTGGGCGATCAAGATAATATAAACGGAAATAAATCTACATTCAATATGCTAATACACCATTGATCGCTTATTTTAAGACAAAAATTTCAAAAAATATAAATTAGATTTGTCTTAATTCGTTTGATAAATGAACTAACACGTATTAGGTTAAAATTTACATTTATATATAAAAAATTACCGCATTCAGATACATTCAGTGGTTATTTAGTTATAAGTGAACATACGAATGTTCAAAAATTCTTCTTTATGTATAGAGATGAGCATGGACACAACTTTAGCTTTAGGAGTGTCGAGCATCATCTCATCTACACATCAAACAAATGTATGTATTTTGAAATACGTTATCTGTTGGGCGTGTAACGTCTCCATCATTATTTCTACAGTCAGATGTGGTAAAAATAGGTTCTGCTGGCAATCAATGACTGAAACTAATCAAAATAATTAATTCCTCGGAAATAAATTGAAGTTTCAGTTTGTTATTATTAATAACACTGTGAATTCACAATTTAATTTATACGAAGAAATATGAATATGGAAAGAACAGTATTTAGAAAATTTACCCGTATTCACGTTGAAGAAAAATTTAAAACAATTTAGGGGAAAACCCCAATACACCCTAACCAGATTTGCTCCCCATTACTTCGCTCATTTTTAAACCAGATTAGACCAACATTACGTTTGATTCGTTTGCCCACCGCGAAATATAAGTTTGGTCCAAATAATTTCCAATGCGATCGTTTAGGAAAAATTAGTGTGTACCACTTTGTTCGTAATTGGTGTTATGAACACACTTAATAATGAAAATCACTCGCTTTGGTGGTCACGTGGTATATGACGTAACTTTCGTAATATATTAATTGGGGGAGCTTCTGTTTTAATTCTGCCCACGTGTGCCGTACTTAGTGTTCTATTTCTTAAAAGGGTTTCCCCCTTTCCATCCACAATAATTATAAATATACTAGTAGGTCGTTGCAGCGATGGCTACAGATTATTGTACTAAAGTGTATTTTAAACTTTTTGTTGTGAAAGGATCTATAAAATAAGCCCTCACTCACCTTTAAGATAATAGTTTACTCGTTAAAGGCTATCAACTCTACTTATATATATTTTTTTTGTGTGTAATTTAAAAAAACACGTATATTTCCCTCCTTCACACCCTAATAAGAACTTTAAAACTACCCCGCTATCTATTCGTTGAACCAAAGATCTCAAGTAACAATTCAGCTGATCTTATTTTAAAACCAAGACAAATATTTTATTTACCAATATACAGCTATAAACAAATCATTGATTCCATGTTGATGTAAACATAGAATTATTGTAAAGATGAACCACTACCCTCACAGAAAGAAAATATGGAAAATTCTCTAGGAAAATTGGGTATTAGTTTTAGTCCACTATTTCTCCCGGCATCCTGATTACTTAATCTTTAGAATGAATGTTTGTTTGTAAAAATTGTGTTTAGTCATTTCCTCATAATTTCTATTCCTGGAAACGGGCTTAACAAATTATATATAAGATATAAAATAGAGATAATGATAAAATGTGATAGTGAAAAATGAGAATTTAAGCGTTTGAGTGTGTGATTGTGTGTGTGGGTGACTGTAAAAATGAGAGTGCGAGTGTGAGAAATGAGTATGAGAAAGGAGTGTGAGTGTGATAAATTGAGTGTGGAGTGTGATCAAGTGAGTGTAAGAGACTGAGAATGAACAATTGACAGAGATCGAGTGAGTGTAAGCGATTGATAATGAGCGTATGTGTATGTGTTGGAGAGAGAAATACTGGAAGAAGAGAATAAGAGAGAGTGTATGTGTGTGGAGAGAGAATGTTTGTGAGAGAAAAAGTGAAAGAGAGCGTGTGAGAGAAAGATAACATTTTCGGGAGATTGCGTGATATAGTGTGTGAGAGAAAGAGAGAGTGTAAAATTTTGGGTGAGAGAAAATGTGAGGGCTTGGGAGAGAGCGTTTGAGAAAGATAGTTAGAGAGAGAGTTATTACTTTAGAGAGAAATATATTAGATTGAGAGAGTTTAAGAGAAAGACTTTTAGAGAAATAGTTATCATTATTATTATTATTATTATTATTATTATTATTATTATTATTATTATTATTAGCAACGCGTCTTACTACCCATTCGGGTTATACGCACTTACGCTAATGTGTAATGGTAGGGTGATTGTGAGATGAAATGAAGGACCTACAGTTTAACGTGGAATCCGAACCACGGTGGAGGCCTGGCATTCCCCACATTCACAAGATGTCTTGTCAGAGGTGAAGGAAGGGTTTGGTAATCAGATAAATCTTTGCCGGGGCTGAGAAATAGTTAGAGAAATAAATTGATAAAAAGGTTTGAGAGAAAGAGAGTGAGTTTGAAAAACAGTGGTTTTTAAAGAGTTGGAAATAGAAAAAGGGTGAGTTATAGAGAGTCAAAGTGAGATACTAAGATTGAGAGAGTTTGAGATAATGAAATAAGAAAGAGTTTAAGTCAGAGAGTTTGAGAGGAAGTTTGAGAGAGAGTTTGAGATAGAGAAAGTTTGGATGGAGCTTAAGACAGAGAGTATAGTAAATATGATAATGTGAGAGAAATTTTGTGTTAAATAGTGTATATGAGGTTAGTGAGTGTGTAAGAGAGAGAAATAAAGTATTGAGAATGGGAGAGAATCAGATAGAGAGAGAGAGAGAGAGTGATTGTGAAACTATAGATGTGTTACTCAAATATTACAGTACTTTGAAATATCATTCCTTCAAATTTATCAACATGGCAATATAACTGAACTTACTGTATTTGTAAGAATGTGAAAACATAGCTGGAGTACACAAAACATTACTTTTAAATATACAGTAGATACTCGATAACCCGACATTTGGTTAGCCGACATTCCATTTAATCCGACATATACTTATGACGTGCAATTATTTACTTTGTTGTGCAGTATCCACATGCGTGTTATTTTCCCACTACCATCGTTACTTTGCTATTTAGTGAGTCACACACCTCCGTGGTTGTAGCTCTGTTCGTCAAACTTAGTGAATGTTTACACTGTATTTGTTCATACTGTGATTGTATTTTTCATTTTCCCATTAATGCAATTTTATTGTGTGAGAAATATGGCAAGTGAAAAGAAAAAAAAAAAAGAATTAATTTCGATTGAAGTAAAACTTCAGGACTTAAAAAGAATAAATTACTAACAAACCATATTACATACCTGTTTATCAATTCTATTTACGGTAATTTGGGATTTTTTCTCTGCTCTTCACCCTCATCCTTCACCTGTTTCTGTATTAGTTGACATTTCGGTAATCCAACCACCTGTCTGTCCCGTTTGAGTCGGATTATTGAGAGAGAAAATGAAAACATAGATTAACTTTTGTATTTGTATTGTGCTTCTATTAGCTAAAAGGAATATCAAAACCCTTTATTTGAAAAAAAAAATCAACACCAAAACTCATACTTTAATGGTTAAAATGGATATTTTTAACATTATTCAAGATCAATTTTTTTGTTTATTTTATATTACAAACTATAATACATATCAAAACATTTTTAAATAACTTTTTATCATGCACGAAACAAAATATAGACAATATTTTCACGAATCAAACAACTTAACTTATTAATTTTCGAATTATGCTCAATATTATTGATTTAATTGCGAATTAACGATAACAACATTCCAATAAAAATAAAAAATTCCCTAGATTAGGCATCTCAATTTAGATGTGCTATGACCAGCATCCAAAGAGAAATATTCATCCAAAGAAAAATTGTTATGTGTTCGGAACCAACAGACAAAGATTGAGCTATATTTTTTTTATCCAAAGAGAATTTTTTTATTTAGAGATTTACAGCCGTGCAGCAAATAACGGTTTCCATTTTGATTAAACAAAGGATTAAAAAAACTGTAAATTCACTGAGAAAATAGGGTCTTAGTGGAAAAATACTATTTTTACCGGTATCTTGGACTCCTAACCGTTAAAATGAGTGGTCGTTTGTAAACATTTGTTCAGTAATTTCCACACAGATTCTATTACCGGAAAGTATCTTACCAAAATATATATAATATAGGGAGTTTCTTTAAATTCAACCTAACTCAAAACTATATGGGTTGAATATGTGGACATTTCTGCTGTGTATTAAGACAGTAAGCGAGTTCATTATAATTATTATATGTAATGATATAATATAATAATATATATCAGTTATTATATTCTGAGTATGTAATTAAGTAAAGAGAGTACTGAGTTGCTAAATAAAAAAGATAAAATAAAAAACAATTAACATTTACAAAACAAAAATCTAATTTATATTTTAGTATTAATAAATGTTTCAATCCACAGCAGCCTCGTAGAACCGATACCAATACTTATTTATTTGATGAGATAGTATACATGAGAATAAACCATTTTATCCAGTGTTATATCTTAAGATCCTAATTGTTGTTAAAATATAGCTTATTATACTTTGTGGGCCTAATTACTTACAATTGTATGTATTTATTGTGAATATACTTATTAACTTGGTTGGGAGACTGCATAGTCCAAGGCGTCACTCTCGCAGTAAACTAGACTGCTGATGATGGGGAGATCAAAGTTAGAATCTCGTTTGGCAGTACTGAGGGTGGTTTTTCCAAATTGGTTTTTAACTCCCCCACCACGCAAGTTCACTCTGGTACATGCTTCTTAAATATAGCTTTCCTTAATCCCTGAAAACATTAGCGTAATTAGTATATATATATATATATATATATATATATATATATATATATATATATATATATATATTATATATATACCATTTTTACTTTCTCGCTATCTTAGAGGTAGAGAAAGTATTGTGATTGTCAAAAAAAATTGAACTCGAGATTTTGATGAATGTCGACGTTTCATGACCCCCCAAATCCAAAAAAGTGGTCTTTGCAATGCCGTCTGTCTGTGTGTCTGTTTAAACTTAAAATTAATAGTAGTTTAATAAAGGGAGAAAGAGAAAGAATTGATTTTCTCAAAATCGAATATAACGATTTTGATTAAAATTCGTATCTAGGCTTTGATTAAACTTATAAATAAATTGTCAATTTTCACTTTCCTATGGAAATAAATTTTAAGGTACTTTACAGAAGCAGAATTTTCCGTATCTCTGCAACTATTCGAAATACTAAATAACTATTCATTGCAAAATTGTAGTATTATTAAAAATACAAAACTTTTACATGAAATATATTTTTATAAAACCAACAGTTTCTGAAATATTGGTAAATATATTAATAGAATTTTGTGAGCTTTATTTGTAAAGGGATACTACTTAAGTTTTAACACAATAATTTTTCAATGCCATAGAGTAATTAAATATAAGTAAGTTTCTCAAAAAGTTTGTTATTGTTTCTATAACTTCTTAGGAGAAATGTTTGTACAAGAATGATCTATCTCCATTTTAGACTCAATAGTCAATATTTACATTTTTTTATTGGTCAAACTTTATAAATGAGGAATTTAATAGCAATGCGATGGCATGAAGATTTGCAACACCTAATAAAATATCAAAAATTTTAAAAAGAAGTTGAAATTTGAATATGAAGTGTTGACCCTTGTGGACCCAACATTAATCTTTTTTATTGGTCCAAACATACAAATAAGGACATTTATTCTTTAAAAGTAAAATTATAAAATTCAAAAGCGGGACAAAAAAAAGTTTTACCTAGGTATAGTGCAATATATACTGGGGTTTATAGTGTATATTATTTCGTTTCACATATATTACGAGTTTTTGGGTAAATATCTCCATTTTTAAACAATAGAGCGAGAAAGTCCGCGTGGAGTTACGTACCATTTATTTAGATTGATGTTTTCAAACTATGGTTCTATTCTATATAAAGAGAATTATTCTTTATTTAATTCATAAATAACATTTTTTCTTATGTTATATATCTATAAATCTTAAATTTATATAACCTTTTTTTATCCTATACTTTCTAAATTAGTTGTTAAAGCATTGGCGTACTAAACCAAAGGTCTTGGGTTCGATTACCGTGATCAGGTGTCAATTTTTCAATTTTCAGAACGATATCTTAGATAAGAGTAAATCTTCCCCAAAACAACTATAATAGCTTTGCCTATTTGATTCTTAAATATGCGAACCCTTAAAATTACAATAATTGTACATGTGTCAGCAATAAGCCAACTACCGAGTCGAAGGTAGCTGCCGGTATCTGATAGCTCGTGATCTTAATAAATCACACATTGGTAGCCGTCAATTTCCACACGTCCATCATAGACTCTGCCTTAAAATATGAGTGAAGAATGACCCTAGGCACGGTACTAATCCTAGATAGCACAGTAGTTAGCGCATTGGCGTACTTAACGAAAGGTCCCGAGTTTGATTACAGTGTCCAGGTGTCAATTTTCAGTATATGATATCTAGATGCGAGTAAGTCCTTACTAGAACAAATTAAAATAGCATTGGCTATTTATTCTTATATAGGTATTTGTTTTTGGAAGTAAATTCTTTTATGTTAGTTTGCTGATGACGATTTTTTTATAATTTAAATATTTTAAAGTTGTCTTTTGTGATTCAGTTCAAAATGTGTGTCTGTTAAGTTCTTTACTTTATAAATTATTATTGACTTATATATGTTTTCTAAAAATAATCATTTTATATGATTTAACTAATGAATATTTTTGTTAAATATTTTTTATAAAGCGATTTGGTTCAAAGTTATAAATGGGTCATTATTTTAGATGATTAATACTTATGTATGTATATTTTTCTAAAATACACTAAATTAACTAAACTTATGAAAGATAATAGAAAATTTCATATTTTTAAAATTTGCCTTAAAGATTTTGTTCATAATGTGTATTTGAGCAGTAAAAATTAATTTTAAAAGTAAAAATTATTTTATCGTATTTAACAAATAACTTGTTCCTGGAAATTTGGAATGTGTTAAAAATACTAATGAATTTGCTTTGTTTGTTTTTATGAGAAAAAGATTATTTTATAGTAGTTAACTGAAACACTATTGCTGAACATTTATTCCAATATAAAATACAAAATATGAGAAAGTTTGTGTTTGTTTTAAACAATTTTTTATATTTATATAAACACACAACTTAGAGTATATAAGAATTCTTTAAATGAACTCATGGTAACATTAATATAAGAATATGCTTAGAGGTAAGAAACAATATTTTTAGCTAATCTAAGAAAACTAAAAAGGAAGCTACAGTTTACTCGTAGTTCACATTAGTTAACTAAATAAATTTGCCCTACTGTGATGAATTAAATTAAAATTAATTTTAATAAAGCTATACTATATTAGATTTTAGGAATAAATACATATTATTATGTTAGCATTTTCAAAAACTGTCCAAAATGTACTGGATTTTAATGGGGTTAGGGAACCTCTTATGTATAATTGAGGTAGTTCTCTGTTCATGTTATGGACTTTGTATTAATTTTCACTTGATAAGGATCAATTTTATATTTGTATCCTTCCTTATTTCTTCTATTTAACTATTTACTTACAAATATTTGTATTAAGAAAATAAGTGTTATTTCATCACATATTGTTTAATAAAAACATTTATAGGATATTATACAAAATGGCTCTCCTAATTTTAGCTGATTTAAAAATATTGCACTCCATACTGTTTATTTATATTATTTACTACTGGCCTATGGTTAAAACTTTTAAATCGTTTACAATTTATTTCATTTTGACTAGGCTACAATTATATGCCAAAAATATCTTAAATTTCTCCTTTATCCTAGGGAAATAACAGGTCGAGAATGTGTGCGACATGTTATTTCCCTAGGGTAAAGGAGAAATTTAAGATATTTTTGGCATATAATTGTAGCCTAGTCAAAATGAAATAAATTGTAAACGATTTAAAGATGTAAAATCAGTATCCTAACACTTTCAGAAATCACATATTTTTAAAAGCTATGTATTTTTTTATGATTTCAATATATCAAGTGTGAATACTGTGTCCGGTAATACTTGAAAGGACAGGTGTTTAAAAAATTATTAGATGTGATTTCTGTAAAAAGCAAGCGTTTAGAAACTCAAGTGACCTATTAAAAGATTACATGACAATGATATTATATAATTTTTAATAATACCATTGGTCTGAAACCTCGGTTGAGCAGCTGAGTTTTGTGTATGTACAAGAATTAAGTTAAATTGCTAGACAACTGCTTCTAAGTTAATCAGTTGGTTAAGTATATACACGTCTAATTCCCTAAATTAAATTAGCCTAAAATATTTTTTTTTATTGTAGGATATCAAAAATAATTAAAAAGCAAAACGGTTGAAATCAATTTGCATATAATAGTGCGGAAAGTCCAGAAACACTGAGGGAACTCGCTCTGTAAAGTCAGTGAAGCTCAAAGCCTCAAGATTGAAGATAGAGACGAAGACTACAAGCTCAAAACACAAGCTTCTTCCTCCGTGAAAAAAGTAATCAACTCACCAGTTCTATAATTAAGGACCATTGAATGCGTTTGGTTCTACAATTTCTATTTAATGATAAAGTAAAATTTGTTTTAAAGAAACACTTTGGTTTTCTAAACAAAGCATTTCATGCGTTCGTGTCACCTGAATATTATTTGTGTTGTACCTGTGTGGGGTTTCCCTTTCGACGTTATCCCGCTTCCAAAGTCATTATAGTGTCGCAACAAGGATGGGTACTCCCCAATACTCCAGCGAAAGATTGCCATCAAATAGGGTGTCGCAAGCATGGTTGGTTTTCCCCAGTGATGTCATCCCTCCCCCATAATCATTAAGTGTTACAAACTCGATGGGTACTCCACGATCTACCGGTGACAGCTTTCTGGAGACTTTCGACAGATTGAAACACTTTTGACTCGACCGGTGACGAACTTTCACCAAGGAGAGGGTTGAAATCTAAGTGTAAATTACCCTCTAACGTCAAACCCCCCTCTTATTCCCATATAATATGTGTTTCGCAACCTGGATGGTTATTCTAGATCAACTGGTGAGAACTTGACAGGAAGTTATCTACATAATGGAAAACGATTGCGACGTCATCAATCCATGTTCTTGATGACCTTGAGGTGACCGAATTTTAAGTAGTTTTTGATAGATTTAAATAAGTCTGATTTGACCAGTTTACGAAATATGGCACCTCCTTTCATCCCTTATAAATAGACGGAAAAATATCACCCTTTATTCATTCCTGAAACTTCTTTGGAAAATTATATTGTACGTGAAGATGGATTGTTTGAATTAGATTTATAAGGATGTTCCAAATTATAAAGGTGTCCCAGGTAATTATATTGTTGTCTATTTATTCTAAATGTTAAAATAAGCTGAAATATAAATTGTTATTTTTGTTTAGTTTTTACATTTTGAATTGTATTTTTTTTTTTCAGTAGATTGGTTGAGGTGCCCTCAGATTACCCTAGTTGTGTTGTCCTCAGACGCTGTATAGATGGGGTATTCTGTTCAGCCGTCGGGGCTTAAGGACTCCTTGGTCTCAAGTATGTGGGTTGAGCTCACAGCTCCAGACAGAATGGAAATTTGAACTTAAAACTATTCAAATTACTTTTACTGTTATTACTATTCAACCAATCCAATTTTAACGCATTTGTGGTTGGGAAAATGTTTAGCTCTTTTTTATTGTTAGCATCGCAAATCACTACCCGTTAGGGTTATACGACAAAAACATTCTTTTAATGTGTATGACATTTATATTCTGACACTACAGCTTTGTGGATAGTCTAATTCATTTATAAATATTAAGGTCTGGCAACTTAGTTAAGTTGGTAGCATACCTGCCTATTGATATTGTAGCGGTATAGAGTCCCAATGGGACCAGTATTTAAGGGTAGTGTTGTGAAAATAAGTTGACCTTCGCTTTCGCGGCTTTTGTGGGGTTTTTAATTATGTAGCTACATTTACACTAAAAGGCACTAATGCAAAGTTAGATTTGTTTCAGGCACCTGGAAAAGTCATAGGGGGTCCCTTAATAACCAGTAGGGTGCAGTCTCTACTTTTGAGAGATATAATTGAAGGAGTTTGGGAGGGATAGTGCCAAGCCTCATTTTGTGTATTTTTTTAAATGATTCTGCTATGTTTACGAACAGTTAAGTACAAGCAATTTTGGAAACTAAATTTTGAGACTTTGCTCTAACAGGTCATATTATATTTTTTTCTGTATGTTGGACACTAGATAGTATAATCAACTCTATTTTGATGAAAATGTGGTTTGGAAATATCTAGTCCGATCCCCTCAGTTATGTAACCCCCAGGTGCTATTTATCCTTTCTCTTCCAGTACCTGTGTTTTCCTATTAAGTCATTGACCTACTGGGTTTTCCCCAAATAGGTAATCCCCTTCCTCTACCTTAGGTGATTGACCCTAGATGACACCACCAGACTGTTACAATCCCCTCGATCCCCCAGAAATTACGTTATCAGATCAACTATCTTTTTTCTGCATAATTTTATTTAAACCGATAAGGTTCCTTCACGAATCTTTGTTATAAAGTTGTTTATGGAAAAATGGTATTATTTTTATCAGTTGAAATACCCATTTGTGTATGGTTGGTTTTAGTTTTACTGCGGGCATTGGTCGTGTTTGATTTTTATTCGTATCCCTGAGAGGATATTGCTTTGAAGGGAATTTTGATATTTTTTATTGTTAAACTGCTTTTGTTGTATTTTGTTTTTAGGCGTTGGTTCCTTTTCATTTTGGCTCAAGTCCTTGAGAGAATATGATGTGATTTTTAGGGAAGAAATTGATTTTTTTAATGGTTTAGGCGTTACCTACCCCCACACCATGAAGAACATTCCCCAGCCTTGTCAGATACTATGGTGTGTCAGCCACTCTTTCCCCTACTTCCCCTGCCTAAAATGTCACAAAACTGATGACATTGGTATCTATTTCAGGAAATATAACTCAAATTGGGTGCCAGATTTGTGGCATGACACGTCGAGACAGGAATAGGTTAGGGGTAATATCATAACCCTGATGACGTAGAAAATATTTTGAAAAATATTATGCAATCCTGGCACCAGTTTGGCGGCATGACATGTTGAGATAGGAATAGGCTACGGGTGATGTCACAACCCTGACACTATTCCCTGATAAAAATGTTCTAAACTTACATAGTAACCACCTTGAGAGATATTAGTTTAGGGAAATTGCGTCTTTTTATCCGGGAATTTATGAGGGATGGTAACGAATAACTGGTATGAACATAATGTAAAATAATATGTTTTCTCAAAACTTAATTGTTATACACATTGAGTGAGAAAAGTATAAATGATCTTCGTAATTTACACCATTTTATCGATTTTTAAAGTTTAATTTCTTCAGTGTGGAGAAAGCCTTTATCAGTTTATTGACGTTGAAGTGGAAACTGTGCACGGTATAAAAAAATTTGGAAAAATATTTTAGCTTACACAACTGTATACAAACAAAATTCCCATAAATAAAGGTTACATTAAAAAATACGTACAAACAAAATTTAAATACAGTAGATACATACAATCAAAGGGTTACTCAATTTGTCTAACTTAGGAACTTTATGTCTATTTTGAATTATTTGGATTTTGTAACCAGCTTTGGTTAAGAATTAATTAGATGTAAATTTTATATTTTCGGACCTCACAGGCCCACTCCTTCCTAACACCACAGTCATTAGAACCTCTTAAATTCTGTACTTGTCGGTGAAGGGAGGGTTTCCGTTGCAACATCTAAAGTTTCAAGCACTCTTATAAATTCTTTAGTGGTCAACATAGCTCCTACCCCACAGTTTCGGTAACACTGTAATAATGCTTTGCCTGAATAGTACTAAAACACTCCATTATTGTTTGATCGTTTGTTTGAAGCAAACATAACTTTCTATGCTAAATTTGGCTATATAATTTAATACTCCTCTTTTACGTAACTAAAACTCAAAACATTCATCTTGATTTAGAAACAAAACATCACCACAAAACAACTAGACAAGACTTACACCTTTGTTTGCATGATCACTGATGCTTGTGTTTGTAAAATATGTTGCAAGTGTTTGTTGAATTGCACACAAAACATATTTAAATTATTGTATTTAAGTATTTTCTATATATTCTTAAGTTTTTATAGATGGTTGATATAATTTTTTAATATTGCTAAAATTGTAAGTTTAGAAAAGCCGTGATATAGTATTTAAAATGGTTTGTAGAATCCATTTGCCCTGAAAGGTCGCATTATTATCTTTACAGATTACAACATGACCATATTTTAGGAACTATAGGCCTTCCAGAGTGGAATATTGCAAGTTAATCGTGCTACCTTGAAGTGTAAACGAAGGGTACTTCCAAACAGTGATGGTATTTTAATTGCGTTAATTTCTATTATAGGATATTTACCAGGCTAATAATTAGAGTAAAAGCTCTATTAGGGATACCATCATAATTATGTCATGAAGAGTATAAATACATTGAAAATCAATAAATTCAATAAGGAGAGCAGAAATTATTGTAATATAATTGAGATTTAACGTATCATTATGCGTTTCCCCACTTGATTTGAGCGTAGGAAATTGCGCAAGGGTTTTGCTACCAAACTGGTCTTCCCCACAGTCTCAAGTTACGTTTGGATGGCTCTAGAATGGTCAACTAACTCTGTTATGATTTGTATCTTTACCTAAAGTTAAACTGTAGGTCAATTAAGATGATTTGTAATATCAGCAAAGAAAGAATTAAATCAACAATCCATTAAATTCACTGACTAAACATTTTTCATCCATAAATAAACAAAATAACCTTTTGTTAAAATAATGGTTTTAAAACTATTCCCTGATCCATAACTAATGAATGATAAAGTAAGTTTGCATATTATTCACCAATTTATTCCAAAAAAGCCTAAAAATGCCGTTGATTATACGCGTGCTTATGTTGAAAGTGTGTCACTCGATACAATTTTCTGTTGGCTGGCGCGCTTATTATTATTATTTATTATAGGTATTTAACTTGCATTTTATATACCGATTCATTATTTAAATACACGAAAATTTATATAAGCAGGAGTGAAGGAGTTTAACAATTTTGCCAAGAAAGGTATTTTCACATATCTTCCAGGGTTCTTTTATTTACCATAGTTTTCATACGACCGACTGCTTTGCTTCCTTTACGAAGGAAATTGTGCTACAGATTTGTATCGCTCAAGAAAAATTTGTTCACCTCATATTGGTTTGAACCTACGATCATCGGGTCCTGAGATGAGCACATTATCCCAAAACCACTGAGGTCGATTACAAAGCACTTAGTGTTTAAAATCATTTCACCCACGTCCTTCCCGCAATGCGTGGAGGTATTCGTTAAGGGAACTCCATACTTAATGTGTAGTCGAGTTCTCAAACACGCAAATGTCTCAAAAACGCAAATGTTGGTTTTATACTGGCTTAATACATATTTTGTGTCCATTATGTTCGCATCTTGACTAAGTCTACTGAGGGTGTTTGATTCCCTACACCCCTCTACGCAAATCTAAGCACATTTCCTTCCAATATACCACTCTCATCCCTCTCCTATTATATCCCTAAAGGGTAGTAAGACGCAATATATATATATATATATATATATATATAATATTGGTGGGTGAATCCTAACTTTTGAAAACACAAACTCACATCACTCTCGCTACCACACAATAAACAGGAAAGATTAGCATGTGTACTAGACGTCAATCTCATTGTGGATGGTTTGCTGATGGTGGGGCGGATGAGGTTTGAATCCTTGACGAGTATACTGACTGTGATTTTTTAATGCCACGCTGACTGAACGTCAAGATAAAGTATTTGGTTTGAATCCGAACCAAATTGACGTGTACAAAAGAAAAATAGGGTAAATGATTTCATGAATTTCTTAAATCTGTCTTGATTACCATGAGTACTATAATGGTTTATATAGTGGTTATGAAGTGGTTAAGACAGTGGTCAAGACAGTTGACTGTGGGCGGTTGCCCAAGAGTGAATAAGTAACATGAGGGCGCTCTTGCCGTGTGCGTGTTTTTATGTGACACCATTTTGGAAAAGTTACGTACATTAGACTAAAATACGAAATCCTACTTGAGCCCACAGGTGATCAGATAACAGGAGGATCCAAACACTTATGACGATCGTGTATACGCTTGTTTATAGTTGTTTTATTTTAATAAACCCAATAGTATTTATCTTCGGCCATTGATTCAACCTATCCCGACTGACCCCACCACACTGTAGTCTCGCAAGGGATTGTAGGGCCGTATCTTTATAATGTTGTGATCGTTAAACGTGAGCCCTTGCAGAATTATCCTAAATATATTGTGCTATTTGCTATAATTTTAAAATTATTTTTTAAGTTTGATAAACATATATCGCGATTTTTAAATCTGTGGTACATCTTAATATATATATTTCTTCTCTACGTGTATATGTCACTGAACTCCTCCTAAACGTCTGGACCGATTTTGATGAAATTTTTTGTTTGTGTTTGTGTGGGTCCATGGATAGTTTTGATTCACAATTGAACCCGGTAGGTGGCGCTGCAATCGGGTTCTAGGATTTATTTTTATTTTTTAGGGAATTTATTTGAGGGGATATTTTTTTAAAAGATTTTTGCATATCAGAACATGTTACCTCACAATTTCAACCTCCCCTCCTCCCTAATATATATAATAATGAATATAATATGAATAATTGACCGTTAAAACCTTCTGAATAGTGAATAATTGAACTTCTGAGATTAATTCATAGTTATATTTGTGTACCGTTAGGTGGCATTGATTTCGAATTCTGTGGTATTTGACGTATGTATAATTGAACTTATGAGAATAATTCATAGTTATGTTTGTGTAACATAGGTGGCATTGATTTCGAATTCTGTGGTATTTGATGTACGTATCAATACATGCGCAAGTCTCTTGCGTCATGGCTTGGCGTTGTTTTGACATTTCATGTTCTGTACGATGTGTTTCGATAATCCATGTATTACAATCGCGTGAATATTGAGTGTATTTTTCATCAAGTGTACTCAAATACATACATTGGGAAAATGTGTAAGGTGCTGTGTTGAAGTGAATATCTTATATGATCTTCCATAAATTTAAATTATATATATGCGTATTCAATGACAATATATCTAACTTGCAAAATTTTATTTTAAGTGCTTATTTGTGTCGATCATTTTATAAAATTTACTTAGTGTTAAACGTTTCATCGAAAAAAAACATGTAATCCATAAAATTCAAATATAAGTTGCTTATATTTAGGTGTTGTGTGTTTATTAAAGAACAATGCCACGTCTTCGTGGAAGAGAAGGAAATATTGGTCGACGTACACAGAATTCACAAATAATCCACACCTGTCGGTTAAATCGAACGGCAGAAGATCAATTGACAGACAATGCAAATTTAAGAGTCCAGGTTAAAAACACACGTGCAAATGTAAGTCAACAGCAACGCAACGAATGCCTTCGAGCTAATGCATTGAGACAAAGACAGGCGCGTCAACGAGCCACTGACGCACACAGAGCACATGAACCACAGCGCCTGCAAGTACATCACGCATTAACACGCGCATCACTTCTCCGTCTTGCGTTCGAATATGAGTCGGACATCGACTATTCGTCACATTCACAAATTGTCAGTGGCGCTATGGACTAAGAATGCCAATCTGCCATGCATTCAAATACAAAGGTGAATCGGCCGGTTTCTGCTGCGCGTCTGGAAAAGTTGTACTTCCACCATTGAATTCGCCGCCAAAACCATTGAAAACACAATTGGCTGGAGCCACACCTCAATCAAAATTGTTTTTGCGTAAAATTCACAAATTCAATTCTTGCTTCCAAATGGCATCATTTGGAGCAACAAAAATCGTTGAGAATGAGAATGATCGCAATTTTGAATCAACGTTTAAGATTCAGGGCCAAGTATATCATCAAATAGGTTCTTTAATCATAATGCCTGATGCCGATCCAAAATTCTTGCAAATCTACTTCATGGGCGATGAGAAGCAACAAATAAACGCACGCTGCCAGTACAACCACATCGAGCAGATGGAGGAGCGAGAAATTGTGGCGACTTTGGAACCGATTTTGCGAAATCACAACCAGTTGGTCCAGTTGTTTTATACCGTTTCAAACAGACTGCAAAATGACAACTACATTATCGTCAATAAAGCACACAAAGTACCATTTGGAGAGCATGCGGGCCGATACAATTCACACACCGTTAATGAAGTTGCAGTTTTTATGGTTGGCGACGCATATGAACGTCGAGATATATGGATCCAACACAGAGATAACATGGTTCACACAATTCAAGACAGTCATCGTTCTTACGACGCTTTGCAATATCCGTTGATATTTTGGGAAGGAGAAGATGGATATCATTTTAACATCAAACAAATAAATCCAGTGACAGGTACACTCTACATATTATTTACTTTTTCTTTTTTTGTAAGATTAATTTCTTTTTGTCTTATTTATATATTTACTTTGCTGGTGCAGAAACCAACAAGAAAGTGAGCTCGATGAACGCATATCGGTTGATGATTCGTGCCAATGAATACAACAACATTCTCTGATGCCTCCAG
The DNA here is from genome assembly GCA_039000515.1 of Timema cristinae. Taxonomy (NCBI): domain Eukaryota; kingdom Metazoa; phylum Arthropoda; class Insecta; order Phasmatodea; family Timematidae; genus Timema; species Timema cristinae. Next base: position 57,697,012 of record JBCFYV010009882.1, read on the forward strand.
CTGTTTCATCAATACATCGTTGATATGTATCCGAAAATTGAAAGCGAGCGATTACGGTAAATCAAGTATAATCAAGCGAAGCTGCGTTCTGAGGAGTACATTCATTTGCGTGATCCTATGGTCGGTAACGTCGGTAACGTTGATGGAACCACTAATAGCATATATTCTTTCATCATCATATATTGGTAGCCGCGTCATATGCAAGAATACATTCAAGATGCCATGACTTTCATGCGCGCGTGCGGCCGACCAGATTTGTTCATTACATTTACGTGCAATCCTAAATGAGATTAAATTAAAATTTTGTTATTGCCAGGTCAAACAAAAATGCATCGCCATGATATCACTGCACGTGTCTTCAAACAAAAATTAATATCGTTGATTAACTAGATTACACATCAATCTGTTCATTTATACACCTCAGGGATTATACGAAAAACATTGTTCATCAACTCGCATTAAGATAAAAACAAAACTTACTTTATTGATTTTGTCGGAACGTTTTTATAACATCACAACCTTAGGTATAAGAGGGGGTGAGATTTCTATGCAGCTGACTGTACGTATCATCGAAATAGTATGTACTTCGTACAACAAGTATATACTATTTAGATGGTACGTATATAGGTAAGTTGTTCTGCTTAAGCCCGTAAAGGTTCTAGGCCCAAAACAGTATATGTTTTGCACTATGAAAATAGAAACAATTAAAAATAATTTGACATTTGTCATATTTGATGGTACATCAATAAAATACAATTAGCTGTACCCGGCATACAAATTTGTAAGCAAGCTTCGCAATTTTTTTCGATACCGCTGATATTTATAGAGTTGTGGACGAAATTCCAAAAATTGTTGGGATCAATATTCCATTTATTATTACTTTTAATAATGGATACGATGTATGTATAAGTGTCTAGCAGTTCCTATTCTAAGTAAAATTTATTAGTTTCAGAAACAGACAGACGGAATGGGAAAGCATTTCCATTACTGTGAAACAAAGTATTTGTAATGTACTATTGTCTCAATATAGTTGATTTTGAGGAAAGAAAAGATGTTTTATTTGTATGTTGTCTTGACAAACCCTGAATTTTTAATATTTGTGTAACTCACTAATTGGAGTTCATTGTGAATTTGTAATTGTGATGATCACATAGTATTTGTTTTATTATCGAAATCAATTATGCCACCCAAACGAAAAGCCAACGTTCGGGCAGGACAACGTCTGTCGGGTCCACTAGTATATTATATATTCTTCTTTGGTCCTCAGCTCTTATGTTGGTTGAAAGAAGCCCTTTACTCTTCCCTAATTCTTGCTTTATATTTAATTTATTGATAATTTTTACACCCAGCGTCTTGCATCACTTGTTATATAAATAAATCCCTTGGTAGAACCCTAGCTTCTTTCCTTCCCTCCTTATATGATGGTATGAAAAATATCTTGATGTATCATTATGCGCCCAATAAATGTGTATCTTCTTTTATATAGTTTCTGCCGGAGTTGTTTTTCTTCTCCTGCTCCTATAGGAGCTTCTTCATTTGAAATCAGTTGTGTCGAACTTATCTTCATCATTCAACTATAGCACCTCATCTATACTGATTCAATGCTTATTTTTTCAGTGAATGCTATTGTCAACGTTTCGTCTTCATATGCTCTAAACAAAGGTATTAAAATGTCTTCATTGTCTCCAAACTAATACTCTTGCTTGTCTTCTTACCAATAAATGCCTTTTGAGCTTGATTGCAGTCTGCATTTTATTATTATGTGTACCTCGGACCTCTCTTGTAATTATACTTCCTAAACACACAAAATATCTACATTTTGTAGAGCCCATCCCCCAATTAATTTTTTTCTTGTAACTTTCCACTTTTACTGCAAACCATTACTTTATTATTTTGAATATTGATATTAATCATATAAGATGCATATTTTCACTTGATTTCTCCCACAAGTGTTTGAAGTTCTTCTCCCAATTCTCCTATACAGTTATGGTATTCAAAAATATTAACATGTATATTTTTTCTCCATTATTACTGTCACCAATATTGGTTCTTTCAATGGTTTCATCTATTGTAGATATGATGTATGCATTAAATATGGCTGTTGACAATAAAAAATTTAGCTTAAGTTTATATTTGAGCTTCCCTCTCTGTTCCATCCAGACTAATTTTTGCTCTGTGTCTTTAATTTGTTGCCTTTAGTATATTTTTGTCCTTATAGTTAGTATTATCCTCAACCCGTTGAAATTAAATAACAATAAACTCTTATTTAACATTTTAAGCAGTATATAGAGATATATATATAGTTATAGATATAGATATATATCTATATATATAGATATATGAAAATATATATATAGATATATATATAGATAGATAGATATATGTATATATATATATAGATAGATAGATAGATATATGTATATATATATATAGATATATATGTATATATGTATATATAGATAGATATATGTCTCTATATATAGATATATAAATATGTCTATATATATATATGTCTCTATATATAGATATATATATATGTCTATATATATAATAATTATGACAATCTAAGACCTCTAATAACCATAAATTTTATCATTTTCCGGTATATCATGATAATATCAATACCGCGTGGTAGAAGTCCGAAATAGTTTATTAAATACTTATATATCAAGTTTTTCATATATAGTCGGTAAATTCTGTCATTTACCGACATATATTGGTAAAGGTAATAATAAGCAATATTTCCATCAAATAATGTATTCTTTTAGTTAACTATTATCATTTTAGCCTTTTGTTGTTTGAAAAATCAATTTTTTATCCGTGTGTCGTTACTCCCCACAGCCCGTGGAACTACTTGTCAGGATGGCATAGTGGGATGGATAGATAGGGGCAACTAAGCGTGGGGCTCGTTTTGATCTTGTTAAATGAAATAGATTAGTTACTATGAGACTGTATTAATCTGACGCAGGTTTTAGAACTAGCTGAAAGAGTTTAGTAAAAGGTCCTCATTCTGTCAATGTTCCTACTCAGGAGTTTTGCACGCTGACCTATCTTCGGTGTTATAACTCTGACTAGTATAAAACACACGGATTCACTGCTAAGCGTGGTGGTTCTATAACTCAGCCTTTGAATATGGCATGGGGGCTCTCTTCTCCATACTGAACATAGAATCAAGCTGTAGAATTTTCTTCTTGAAAGTTACTGTAACTCAGTATCTGAGTATATAAAGCACTTCAAAGTAGCCCCTTAATATCTGGAGTCATTCCTAGCCTCCTATTTTTTTTAAAATGTCTAAAGCACACTGTTATATACCACCAGAAAAGGAGTGTTTCCCATTAGTTACTGTTTAAATCGATATTCTCTGTTGTGCTAGCTGGCAAAACAATCTCTGTTTCTAAAAACGGGACTTGGTGCGCATGCACAACTACTGATATAGAACAATTTATAGTAAGATTGCTCAAGCTTACATCATCCTTGAAGTTTCTTGATTACCGAAATCTACAAGATATTTCACATGAGTACTTTTTATAAAAGTCCATATAAATGTTCTATATGACATTAGCCAAATATTTGTAATCTCAATGTGACCGTGCTATTAGTAGTACAAAGGAAGCGAAGTTGTTTACATTTGCAGCCAAGTGTTTTGATTTTAAATTATTTTGGCTTTTTATACCGGCTGTATTTTAGCCCTTAATTGACACTATTTTTTAAATTTCTTTAAATCATATTATTTATATGTATTAATCTTCTAGTTGACTCCAGTGATCTTGGAGTAATGTGTTCACTTCATGACCCACTATTCGTGGTCTCAAACTCAGCTCAACTTCCTTTGGAGGGTAAGTAGAGCCGTAAGTCCCATGTCAAATAAACTTGAACCATATGTTTTAAATACCTTTACGGCCATTGGTAGGCCCGTTCTATATTATTATTATTATTATTATTATTATTATTTGGCACCGAGTCTTACTACCCGTTCAGGTTATACGCCTTAAGTACTAATTACGCTAAAGGATTAGGAATTGGTAAGGTTGAATTAGAGGAAGTGAACCCGCATTTGCGTGGATGGAGAGTGGAAAACCATTTAGGAAAAACCACTCCCAGTTCACCCGACCGAGATTCGAACCTCAATCTCCCCGTCCTTAGCAGTCGATCTCAATATGACTGGCGCATTAGCCAAGTATGCCACCGAGGCGGGTCGTTCTATATTACTAATATACATTTTCATCTGATGATGAAAGTGCACGCAAAATACCTCAAATTTAAAAAAAACTTGTAAATAGTAACTATTTTCTCAAATAGTTTATAGCTACGAAATAGGATCTCCATTCCACGCGTAAAAACAAACCTGTACAATTTTGTGTTCGTCTGACGTCATTCTTGAATAGTGTAGGCAGTTGAGAAACAAATTCCCATATGTTATCTCTATCTATTATACTTTGTTAAACTAGTTTGTAGTGCTATATCATTTCATTATCATTTCTTGTTTATCTAATTAATATTATAACAATTTGTTGTTAATTGTGTGTACGTTATCGTTTATTTAATTATATAAATTATTTTAACTGCCGGTCTTGATGTGTAATTAAATAGGCCTAATTTTAGCTTTATTTATTCACAATGTGTCCAGCCAAAAAAACATATAGATAGTGCTTTGTAACATTGTATAAACAGAAAACAATTTCTTTTATAGATAAGCTATTAATTCATGTTCCCAGAGACATTCGAATGAGAAAATATTGGATAAATTCAGCAAGAAGAGATGTAGATTATATCAATTAATTCCTAGCCTCAAATTATTTGTTGTGAAGATCCAGGGCCTTGCCGTGCTATGATACAGAAAGGCGGCCTCGTCAGGCGGCACCATAAGGGGGTGGAATAAGCAGAAAAATCAAAGAACCATTCAATAATTTGAAATATTTAGGCAACGATTTTCTATATTGTTATAATATGTTATTCCGTTATTGATGCATACTATTTATGATTTATTGCACGCCTTTGCCAAAGTGCTTTCGGTACTCTTTGATTTTGGTTTCTGGTGCAGGTGCATCTTTGGCGAGCGCTCGCAGTAAGGTTTTGGATCTGACTGCGTGGAGCTATTATTTTTGTTTATAATACAGCGCGCGGCCGCTCCTAAAAGCTGAGGCGGCCATTATCACAAAAGACAATTGCACGTGTTAAATGTTGATAGTTCTGCTTTGATCTTTCAATTATTGACAATATTTGATTTGAATGTTAGAAGTGGCAAGTGGCTATGCTGTGTTTAAATCAGTAAATCAGATATATAATAATTATATATGCATCAGTATAATATTTTTGCATTCATACTAATTCAGTTTTTTGTTTAAAAAGCAGATCAGGTAAGAAAATTATTGTTTTTTACAGCAATTTTAGTTACTTATTATTATTGAAAATTATTATGTTATGACAATAGGTACTCGAATTGAAAAGTAGCATTTGCATGGGCTGGGTATATCTCAGGTGCGGAACGTGTATCTGTGTGTGATAGATAAGAGAATTATTTAGGTAATATTGGGCTACTTTTGCGTTCTGTGTGTGTTAGAGGGAGAGTTGCTTAGAAAATATTTGCATTTGCCTAAGTTTGCGTTCATTATTTATTGCTCTATTTTTACCAAATTAATATACGTTGAAGAGGAGAAAATACAATAACACGTTAAAGAAAGGCTTATGTCAAAACGGCTGCTAGCTCTAAATTTGACCGATATTCTTTATCTATTTATTATGATCTGTTACCTACTAATATTATTAGCTTTGCAGCTCATTTCATGATAAGCATAATAATAATTAATCATTTTCAATGAGCCCCCCCCCCCCCCCCCCCCAGTGGCATATTTTCGAAGGACTGTTGTAGCTCTGATAATTTTACTAACACTCCCTGTCTCTATAGCTAGTGGGTATATAAGTTTTCCCAAATTAAAATTAATAAAACACCACTTAAGAAGTTCAATAAGCCAAACAAAACTTAGAAATCTGTCATTAATTTCTATTGAATCTACATTGGCTGCCACTCTAGACTACACATCCATAATTAACGAATTTGCTAAAGTTAAAGTTATAAGGGTAAAATTGTAGTAGATTGTTATAGTTGATAATTGATATCATTATTTTAAAGTAGTTTATATTTTCAAAATAAAAATATTATTCATACATTCTGAGCAGTTTATTTTAAATCACAATCGAAGGTTATTTTAAAGAAAAAAACATTTAAGGGACGGCATTTCAAAGACTTTCATCATACTGAGAAAATCTTCCGCGCGTCCCTGTGAGGATCTATTCATTGTAAGTACTAAATGTACTATATTAATACCAAATATAACACAAAATAGGATTTACAATATTTGTTTGATTCAAAAGTTACAGGTAGCATGGTGATTGCCAATTATCAAGAAAGAATCTAAACTAACATTAGGGGGCATATTTGTTTTTAGAACGCACTCTCAATAATTTTAACAGACCATACTATCTACTCAAAAACCATTGGATTATTAAGATTAATTTACTATATATTACCAAAGATAGGTGTTTTCAGTAAAGTGGATTGACATTAATCGTTTTAGATAATTATTAATTTTTTTCTTACAACAAAAAGTTTTATATGCGTCCATGGTAACACGAATAATCTGGTACATAACGACTTAATAATATTGGATTGGGACGATAAAGAAAGTGTTTGCCATGTACATCACCTGAATTGGCGTGAAAGGTGGTGAGGGGAAATTAAATTGTTAATCACAGTTTTAAAACAAATCCTAAAGCACTTGGATGAGATTTGAATCCTGGCCTTATGTATATGAGTGTAGCGCGGCACCGTGAGTTGGACTCACTACAGTTGAGCCATATCCGCTTGTCCATTTTATGTCTATTTTATCTTGTCGAATATAGTAATACAACTTATGGCATCTCCTCCCATAAACACCTCCCTCTCTATATCCACCACACTTTTCCACATACATACACACACATACACATTAACACGAAAGTACCCGAAAAGAAAAACACCCTCTTTTTAATACCTTTAGCATACTGGCTATTTAACGCCTTAATATAATTGGATTGAGAAGAGGTAGGAATATAAGAGTCAACCCACATTGGCATAGAGATATGAAAATAATTATAAAATCACTAGAGGAAAACCACCCTCAGTTTACCTGACTGAGATATCAACCTTGATCTCCCAGTCAATGAATGATCATGAGTTTTTGAGCCAGCGAGCCTACTCCTATATCAACGCTGAGGGTAACAGCATCTTCTATTATCGTGTGTTTACGAGTGGCTTTGGAACTATATAGATCGTAATACCATTCAACACTTTTTATAACAAGGATAGGTCAGCTGAGTTGAAATATTTATTGTATGGTATTTAACGAGCAGGCCATTGCATTTCCGTTCTTATTGGGTAGTATGTAGAATAGATCTATCATAATTATGTTAAAATTGATGAGCCAATTATATACAATTTTGATTAAGGAAAATTAAACTTTGCAACTAATTTTTATTATTAAAGTAGTTTGATCTTTTAGTCACACCAATATTTATTTAATTTGATTTTCAACATTTAAAGCTACAATTAAATAAGGCATTTAATATTTTTACACCAATGATCATTATAATATCAAACTCTTGAAAATATTTTATAAAACCATTATAACCTACAACTTTGAAGGATTTATTTAAAAAAGGAATTTAACCTGCAAACAGGACCCAATGTCTGTGATGATCAATCGATCTTTCCAAACCATAGACATACTGATCTTTTAATATTATATTATAAGTTCCTCAAATTCACAATTTTAGATTCCCGTATTAAAGTTTAAATTTTACTTTTTTATTTTGATTACATTTTGTAAGAGGTATACGTTAATGTACAGATTTTAATATTTAAAACTTTTTTTGCTCAAATTCACTTACTTAAGTCTTTGGCCAGTTTATAATCCTATAAATAAAAATGCATATATATATAGATATGATTTCAAATATTTCTCACGTCACTATAAACACATTGAAAATACTATGCCCTTTGTTTTTATAATCTCCTTATTAAAGTATCATAAATGATATATTAAAACACTTTCAGGTGTTAATTCTTTCAAATTTACTCTAAAATTGAATTATTATTGTTTTAGCAAGAAGTGCATAAGATAAAACCCTTCAAATTTAATCCTTGTATTTTCCTCAAGATAACTCTTAATTATTTTATCTAAAAAAAGTGCAGCTGCATAAAAAGTTAAAGTGTCTACATAAAATATATCACATAAGCTCAAAAACAGAAGAAGTAATACTGGTTGATCACGACTTAATCTATTGTTTCAGGGAACTAACTAATCTAAGCTATCTTAGGTCACAAGTTGTGCTAGAAATGTTAAGACAGGTGAAATATTCTCCTAAGAGGAAGTCAGATGAGAAGATGAGATAAATTCTAACAAAAGACATTTATTTCCAGAGGAAACATGTTCAAAGAAAAATAATGAAAAGAGAGATAATGACTGAATAATTAAAACTGTAAATTAATTGTTTAATTATTCTGTATATTATATTTTTCATTCTTTCTTTGGTTTTCTTTATCTGTGTATTCATTCTGTGTCCATTATATATGTCCTTTTCAGTTTCATCATTGAGTTCAAACTCTAGGAAACATAGAAAAAGTTGATTTTCCATGAAATATTAAGATGTGAGAACATGTATTTGTTTTATATTGGTAGTGAAGATTTATGAAGGCTACACTCGGGCTAAAATTGGATGGATCCATAAGGATATTTATGTATTCAATCACAATTTTTGTATTTTATATTTTGTATTTCCCCCCTTCTTGGCGGGCTGGTTCTAAAGTCGAAACTCAAGATATGTGGACTAAAAAGAAATGTGTTTTCCTGTCGTTGCTTGTTTAAATATAATAATGTAAGTTTCTCTCAATATATGTGTTTAATGAGGCGTAAAAAGTGTCAGTCTTAATATGTCGTAATATAATTGAATGATAATTTTTATTCGTTTGTCAAATTAAAAGTTATAACAAATTATATTGTTTGTGGATAGTTTAACAAAATTCCAGGTCCCTTCATCAATATCAGTTAGAAGCGCTTGGCCTTTGGTTCGTATCCGATCCTATGAATACTCCTCTGGTAAATATGATGAAGTAATAAATATAATTTAGTTAAATTGCAGGCTCTAATATTTTTCAATTATTAAAAATGAATTCATCACTCCTAAATCAAGGTTAGTTAAACGCACTGAACCTTACATTCGAATACAAGCCAATGACTAATCACCCGGTTAATATGATAAAGTAATAATTATATTTTTGTCAAATTGTAAATTCTAAAAATTTGTGAAAATCTTGGGGTCAAACCCTCTTAATGGTATTCCATCCATCCCTAAATCCTCTATGATTAGGTTCTAAATCCTTGAGTCTTGAATACTTGATTACTCGATTCTAAGTGACTCCATCTATCTATGTTCTAAAAATTTTTCAATATCCACCTCGATTCAAACTATGGTGAAAGTTTCTTAAATCCAGCTTATTATTCTGTGAGCATTAGAAAAAGTGTTCATTTCATTATGCCATTTTGGTATGACCTGGTAACATATATCTTTAATCATTAACGTTAAGTTATAGAAATTGCAATTTTCTTTGTCCAGCCAAAGATTAATGGAAACCAAAATTCTAGGAAGCTTAAATTTTTAAGACAGTTAACCCAAACCCAAAAAAGGTGCAGGAATACATTAAATCTTGACGCCCAGAAGACTTAGGAGCTGACATTTTTTAGGCTGGTACTTCCTAACCCAAAAGGATAAAAAAAACTTGGTGACAAGTAATTCCCTTCAGGCCCCCAAAAATTGGGGTTCTCTAAAAAACCAAAACCAAAATATTCTTGAAATCCGGAATAGATAGGAAGCTGTAATTTTTCAGGCAAGTAGCCCATAGACCTCAAGGCTTCAGGAATATTTTACGAGAGAATATCCCAATTGGGGTCCTCAAAGTAGGGGTGATTTTCAAAAAACCAAAATCGAAAATTCTGAAGTTTAAAAGATTTAAGAAACTGAAATTTGCAGACAGATATTCCCTAACACAAAAGGGTGCTGAAATATTAGGTAACAGAAATTTTTAGAGGGATCCCCAAAATATGGGATTTGGGGGGAGCGGGTTCGTTCCAGAAAAAATACTCAAAATACAATAAATACTCTTGAAGCCCGGTATGCCTTGAAAGTTGAAATTTTTCAGACATATAGCACTTAACCCAAAAGGCTACAGAAATCCTTGGTGACCAAGAATTCACACGAGGGCCCCCCAAAAAATAAAAAAGTTTATGCAAAAAATTGAATATACAGTATAATGATTTCTTCAGTTGTATAACAGTTTCACTCTTTCATTGAAGTAAATAATTTATAGTCAATTAAGATATTAATTGAAATGCGCCTCCCAGATTTTGAGGGCCACTAAATATGATTCCCATTCACACACATTGTCAAAAAAATGCCAAAAGTACACATTGCTCGACCAGAAATGTAGCTGATGATATTTAAACGAGTATTACACAAGTTTTTAATATGCATGAACGCCTTTCGCAATGTTTTGTGTATCATCATATAAACATATTCCAGAAAAAATTGGAATGCTTTGTGTTACTACTTCACTAATGATGATTTTAATGATAGTTCTTATACTAACTATAATAATAGTAATATCAGTTTTACAAATATAGAAAGATATTAATATGATAAAGAAGGTGGATAATTTTTATTTTTATATATAAAATATATTACTTTACAAAAATATTGTAACATTTTTGGATAAAACACAATTAATGATTTTAAAATAAATGTTGACAAAATCATACAAACTTTATCATATAGTCTCTTTTAGCTTGTGATAAATCTTTAAAACATATATATTTGTTTAACTACACCGAAGTAAATTTTATTTACAAAAACCAACACATAGTATTGTTTATCAGAAAACACATTCATATCTTATATATTTTAACAAAATTGTTTCGACCACTCTTAACAAAATCTATTTTTCAAAAATAAGTTATATTTATTTAGACTGATATCAATTTATTCATATTTGAAAAAAATAGAGAATAAGATTATACTTACATTTTAAAATACTTCCTTGGATTCTTGAATAACCTCTTTGCCTTCTAGCCAAAATACTATTTATTATCACACAGATAAATGAATGTTTCTGGAGATAATTTACTAAGGGTAAGTCGACTAAAAACCCTATTTTAAAAATTTTGTTCCTGGCTATAATGCTCGTAGTCTATATGAGAAAGTTTATGCGATTGTGTTGTAATATATCAATTTATCTTACAAGGATATATTATATTAAGACCAATTTAGTTACTCGGAATGATACTCTACATGCCTGATGATCTGAATACCTGATAGAGACTCTACATACCTAATACTCTAAATACCTGATTGATTTCAATTTATAAATATGTATATATAATATTTTTATACCTCCACCCATTTTCCACGAATTCTCTTTTTAGTATCTTAAATTTAATTTCTCAGATTAATTATTTGCTTAATTAAAGGTTTTTAACAACTCTGTTAAAAAAAATCTCTTTTAATTAATCCTCCCATTGACCAATTTTATACTTCACCTCAAATTGTTTTATTCTGGTTAATATTATCAATCCACTCCTCCACTATATTTTCTAGAGTGAAATATTAAAATTGAGAATATTCAGACTTTCTTGTTTATTTGGAATGTTTCCGCTACTTGTGTGACTAGATTCAGTTTCATCCCACAATGAGAAATAGTTGTTTATATTAGTTATTGAAATTTTTACCACCCCCAATTTATTCAATCTCCATTTAGAAATTTACAATTTTAAAACTTACTTGCCTATCTGGAGTGACCCCACCCACCCTTTACAATTCCTAGAACCCCTTTTTGATATTTCTAATTTTAAAATGTTTCCTGTTCAATGTGGTGATACCTAACTGCTGTCCAAATATCGGATTTATGTCTTATCACTAAGGGGCTTGCTTAGAATTTAATGGACATAATAATGTTTTTGAATTTTACAAATAATAATTTAATATAATGTTCTCTAATGAAAAATTCAAAAATAATCAGGAAAAAAGCCGCAATTAGGTTAAAAAAAGAATGTTTAATAATTTTTTCCATGCAATAAATATTGTATATCTACGAAATATCCTTATTCAATTTGTGTCAGTTATTTAAATCAATGACTTTTAGTGTTTATAAACATCAAAATAAATAATTCTACTTTCAGTATATGTATTTTACCGATCTTTTTTATATTGAATAAGAATATTGGAAATCCTAACGAAAAAGGCTTTGGTTATCGGTTTCTAAGTCCTGACCTAGTTACGGAATAAACTTGTAAACACACGTAATTAGTTTTCTTTCCTAATATTCACCTTTTCTTTTAAAATCCCAAACCATGTGCTAGAGCAGTACTTACTATAGACCGCCTGTTACTTGATAAAACAAGTTTCCTCTTCGTTTATTTATCGTTCACTATTTTAAATATAAATACACTAATTGACTAATACATTACTCTAAACTCATATCACATTCTTGACGCCTATGTAAAAAATTATAATAATAAAAAGAAGAAAGTAAAGGAGCTGTTCACCCTCTAAGGCATCTTGATTACCTGCTGATGACAGATCCCCTTTTTGTAACATACACACATTCATTCATACATACATACATACATACATACACACATACACACTACTATTTGTGCCAGGACAGCTTTGAGTTGAATTTCAAAATAACCATTTTCTCGCTTACTATTCTAGAGAGACATATGCTTCCACGGCCATTTTACTTTCTCGCTAACTTTCATATAGAGAAAGTATTGTTATCGTAAAAAAAATATAACTCAAGATTTTGAAGACTTTCGAAGTTTCATGACCCCACGAATCCGAGAAACTGTGGTTTTTTTTCCTCTGTCTGTCTGTACCTCGAACTAGAGCCTAAACTATTTTACCGATCGCGCTAAAACTTGGTATCTAGGGTTGTCATATAGTTGCCCTGAGGCGTTTTTGGAATTGGATATTTAACTCTAAAATTAAGGGTATTTGCCTTAAGGGTGAAAAGAGAAAAAAAAAGAGAATTCGTAAATTCTATTTTTTTTTATCATATCTCTGTGACTCTTTGAAATATGAACTTACTTATCATTGCAAAGAAGGTATATTTATAAGAAAAATCTTTTAATTGAAGCATGTATTTATAAAACCAATAATTTTCAATCTAAACACAAATATCTATGTTTTTTAACCTTTCGAACACTAAGGTATTGCGACCGTAAAAAAAAAAATGCAACCCGATATGTTGATGAATATCGACGTTTCATGACCTCCCGAACCCTAAAAAGTTGTTTTTGCAATGCCATCTTTCTGTGTGTCTGTTCAACACTAAAGTTAAAATTACTTTAGTAAAGGGCGAAAAGAGGAAGAATCAATTTTCTCAAAATTGTCTCTAAGGATTTTGATTAAAATTTGTATCTAGCCTTTGATTATGATCACAAATAAACAAGATATTTTAATAATTCTATGAAAATGACTTTTAGTGTACCTTACAGAAGCCGGAATTCCCCTATCTCCGCAACTATTTGAGATACTAAGTAACTTATCATTGCAATATTGTAGTATTATTTTAATTAAAAACTTTTATTTGAAATTTATATTTATAAAAACAATAGTTTCTGAGATATTGTAAAGATATTAAAACAAGTTTGTGAGTTTTAGTTGTACAGAAATACTACTTAAGTTTTAACGTAATAATTTTCTAATGCCATAGAATAAGTAAATAAGCAATGCTCTCAAAAAGTTGATGTTCTTTTTCCTTTAACCTCTTAGGATAAAATGTTATTACAGCAATTATCTATATCTATTAATTTAGACTCAATAGTCAATTTCTACCTGTTTTATTGGTTTAAATTTATAAATGAGGAATTTAACATAACGGCGATAACCATAAGATGTGCAAGCTCTAATAAACTGTCGAAAACATTAACAAGAATTCGAAATTTTAATACGAAGTGTTGACCCATGTGGACCCAATATCGTACTTTTTATTATTTTTTCCATCCAAATATACAAATGAGGACTTTAATTCTTTAAAAATGAAATTATAAAATTTAAAACAGGGAGTCAAAAATTGTTTAGCGTAAGTGCTAGTGTGTATCATTTCGTTTCGCATATATTACGAGCTTTGAGTAAATATCTCCAATTTTAAACAATGACGTGCGAAAGTCCGTACGGAGTTCCATAGCACTTATTTACTTAAAGTTCAGGCAGGAAGAAGCCTACAGACAATTTTATGAGTAAATCAACTACCCTGAGCTGTGGATTATTTTAAAAATAGTAATTTTACAAAAAAAAACTACTTATAGTTAAGAAATATAAATTTATAGCACTGTAGGGCCATTCTAAGAATTCTTTATGATTTTGTTATCTTTTTTCCAATGAAATGTCTTAAAACGCACTAAATAAAACGTAATTACATTACCATAGGAGACCCTATCTTGAGTTGTAACGTCACAGGTAGGCAAAGTCCCTAAGACGTGTATAGATAAAATAACGATTAAACCTAGTCTATTCTAACCTAGATTCATGTTAGTTATTTTTCTGTTAACGTAGTCAATAAATCCTGGACCAAAACTGTTCACACATGAAAACACATTCACCCCTCTTTTTCAGGCGCTATAAATGGTCTATCACACGTGATATTTAAAATTTAATTTTAATAAGAAAAATATAAGTTTGTTTAATACTACACTGATTTTGAGTTAGGGCACAGACAATTGTAAGCCAAATAGTCACTCACATTCCAAATAGTGAGGAGATATCTAAATTTGTGTTATTTTTCACTAAAATCTCAGTTTATATACTAACTTTAATAAAGTAATTGTAAATCAAAAAGGTGGAAAATAAAACGAGTTATGGATTAGAAAATATATTTATAAAATTTTATTGTTGTTTAGAGGAGTGCCCACAATTCTCTTAGAAAAACCTTGTAAGTAACACAACATAGGATTGTTAGGTTTTTTTTAAACAACATCACCTAATATATATTTTTTGTGTTAATCTACTAAATTTGAACACTTTTTGTCAAATAAGGTTCTCTTTCAAATAACCGATTCTAATAATTATTATTGGAAACCAGACAAGATAAATAATATTGATCATTCAGATAGACACACATCAGGCACATCTCATTTATCTGCGTCCTTTACAAATACATTCAAAAGTGCTTCATCACCGTTCTTTACTTATATATCCCATCCTCTACCAGTTAAATAGTTTTTATTTTTTTATCTTACACTTTATCTTTTAATCGTTCCTTTATTAAAAACTAAATCTGTCTTTTTATCATTCCTTTATTCATTATTTATCTTTTACTCTTAAGATGCGTTTTGAAGGGGGACTTTTCTATCCATACAATAACGTTTTATATTACCATCCATATTAAATAAATATTTTTTTAAATGAGAGTTTAAAACACCATTACTATTTAAAACTTATAAGTAAACTAAATCAAATAAACAACTTTTAGTCCAGGTTTTTTCGAAAATAATTAATAATTATCTTCATTACTATTTTATATTACGTATTGTGTTAAAATTAAATATTCTGCCTGGATTTAAAGAGCTAAGTTCAGATTTTTTAAGGTATACGTAAAGGATAATTTCATGGCCGCAATTGGTTAATGAATGTTTATGGGGTTGAGGAATCATAATAGAGAGATGTTAGACATCATTTGAGAAAATACTAATCCAATTCTCTAAGGAAATTTAATCAACAATAATTCGACATGAACTAAATAGTTCTAATTTTTATTCAAGTTGTTTTTAATTGTAAATCCATAAGACTGTAGTAAGATTTTTAATTAAATGTATTTCTAGAGTTATAATTTGTAATATATTTTCATAATTGTTTTTAACCTCCAACATTTTTCATTTTCAGACTCTTCTAGCTTGAAAAAAATTGAGTACATTTAATTAATATTTTCACGTATTCATTCCATAAATAATGCGATCGGTAGTAGTCAAAATTGATAAAGATTTTTCAATCAAATGTGATAAAAATGGTTTTAAATGTTCTCATTGCTTTGTAAAACATGATTCAATGACAATCTTATATTATACACCTGCAAATATTGAATATATTTATTAGTAGCTAGACCCTCGCTTCTTGTGGAACCTTTTCAGTTGGTTGATAGAATGAAATATATTTAAACACGATATATTTCAATGATTTAAGAGTAAAAAATATTTCAATCATTTTCCTTATGAAACACTTCGTCATTTTCTAAAAAAAATTATATAGAAACTTTTATTTTCCATAATGTTTCGGATATATATTTTATCCTATAAGGATACGAGTATTTTATCATATTAAATATGTATTGGATGAACATCAAAAACAATACACCAAGTCGATATAAGTTTTTTTAACAGTAAGGATACAGAATTATAATTTTACAGTTCAAATAGAGAACTAACTTGTAAATTCGAACCATGAGTGCTGTCCTCATAAGTTGTAAATAACTTATGTATTAATAATAGTTGCATACAGCATTTTCATACATCGACTCTTAACAGGTGCTAGTCAATTTTTGATTTAGATGCGCACTGCTGGTCTATTTGTGGGCAAGTGGATTACTTACGCCATTTATGCGCGCATACATTAGAGTGTATATGTGGGAAAACAGTTTCGTTTATTGGAAGATTCATAAAATCTGCTGAGGTGAGTGAGATATTTCCCCTATAAACAAAATACATCACATACGACGAATTTCAAAAGGTAAAACCATTAGTTTACATTATAACAGAAACATATATCAGTCATCTTTAAAACATGTATCATGTATGTTTCTCAGTTGCTAAGTTTTATCAAGGAGACGGAAATATTGAACAAAAACCTTAATGAGTTGGAGGTTAAGAAGCTGTTTCACGTTATCAGCTTGAAAATGATAAAAACACGCTTAGGAATCCGTCTGATCATTGTATTAGAAATAAATAAGAGTACGTTCCTTCGAAATCGTTTCGATCAAGTTACCGACACTTAACTGTCTGACATCAGTGGAAAATCTAGTTCTGGGACACAATGGTCTCTTGCAGTCTCCCGTAAAGCGCTGATATCATTTGAAGTTCATTACACTTTGCATGTATTCATTATGCTGTTGTTTATGTGTCTTTGCGGCGTACGTAAGCTAATTAATGTGACGTTCTTGCTATCCCGTAGCATAATCTGGAGATTCTATAGAGGACCTGCTCGAGTTTATTGAGGAGACTGAGCAGATAAGGATATGAATTATACGATATATTCAATTTATTTACTCAAAGATAGTTTCCATATATGAACTATAGGATAGCTTCCTTTAGTTTACAGATGTAATCTATAAGATATATTACATCTAGATAATCGCATAACATGCCTAAACTTTGTTTCATTATGAGCCTACCTTACGTATAGAGACTCTCTTATAAAGCTGAACATAGAAATTGAGATGGCATTCTTACACTAAAGAAATGAGCTTTTAATGTACCAATTCTACTCAGATAAGCTGGATATGATATAGCCCGACATACCATTAAGCTATTAAGATAACACATAAAGATAATACCAGGCATAATTCAAACCTCAAATATGTTGATAACTGGACTGACTGAAATATATAGACAAATGGAAATATTGAATATTCTTTCACGGGACATAGCCAACATATTTACTTAATACAGACTCTACCTTGAACCTGTAGGATCCGCTGTCTGACTAACTTTATTCAGACATATTATGCTGAACCTTATATCAGAATACAAAAGGGATAACTGACGACTCTAGCCGATAAGACGGGTTAAGTTGTTCATTGCCATCATCAAAGGTATGCTCAAAATTTAATAAAAATACACTTATTCCATGACAGTTGACAGTGCATACGAATGGTTTCTTTAAAAAAGAATATATAAATACTTCTACTTACGAGCCTGACGATGTTTACTGGACACCCCAAGTAAATAAATGTATGCTAGGTTAACACACAAAAAAAAACGACATGATGGTAAACCATTATCGAGTACAATGGACTTAGAGCTAAAACTTTACTTTTGTGGTTAAAGGAGGTAAAGGAAACGTTCAAGGCAAAAGAACTAAAGAATATCACGTTAAGAACACTCAGTCTAGCAGACTACTGCGGCTATGTGAACAATAAAATCATCATTTTGAGAGAATTGCCTCTTAAAAGATCGGTTAGTCATTAATTAATTACCCAAAGGGTTAATCTGTTTACTTTACTCTCTATCTCTCGATGGAAAACGCCATATCATGCCTTGCATTCTTCACACTCTACCATGGCACCACTATTCTATACGGAAGATGTCATTGGACTAATCTTAAGAAGAAGAGGAAATTGAAGCTATCATAAGAAAGACTTTCCATATTGGTGTAAGACTTAAACTTGAAAAAGACTGTATTTATCAAAATTTAAAAATACTTTTTTCATTAAGAAATAATGTTTAAGCATGTATGTTTAAAAGGTTAACAAACTTGTATACAAAAACATTTTTCATGGTGAATTGTCTAAACCTACATAGTTAAAGTATGTGTAGGATTAAATAATAAATGCTTTTTTTTACGTGTTAGCTCGTATGATTAAACAATGGGATAAATTTAATATAAAACACTTTTTTAAATAAAATAATAATATGTAAGATTAAACCGTATATAAGCTTTAAATGTTCAAGATTATTTATTAACTGATAATCACTAGTATTTTTAAATATATAATTGCTAGTACCTCAGATCCAAGGTAATGAATAAAAAATACATTAAGTTTTAGCAATATTTCTGTTACTAAAAAAATTATCTTACAGGATACTAACTCTACTTACTTATTTTATGGCACTTGTAACTCGAAAGCTCACTGCCGAAATTATAAAATTACGACAACTTTCCCTATCTTGAACTTGCTCTAGTCAGTCCACCTCACTACACCCAATCTCTTTTATATTTTTTTAATAGATCTAACTGATTTCAAAATCATATTTTTACATTGAAAGATAACATGCATATACTAAACAAAGATGGATTTTCCTAGAAATATCCATGATAAAAATAACCAAGCCATTTTCAGTCACGATTTTATTACCTGAATTTCACTCAGTTGATCCATCATATATTATATAATATGTTCACACGAATGTCTGTATCCTTCACGTTGTAAATAGGTCAAGATACAATATGTAAGATCCCTTATAGATTTTATAAATGGAATTTATCCTACTCCTTAACATAAATGATACGGCTGAAAGGATTAAGTGTATTCACCATTGGCGCACGCAAGATTACGGTTTAGAGGGGGCTATCTTAAATTGTATTTGAGTGTGGAGATACATGTAAAAAAAAAAGTTAGCGAAAAATGTTTGAATAGATTATAGTCCCAACTTAGAGAATAGACGAGAGTTTGTAGCGACACCCGACTTTTGTTGGCTAAAGAGCAAACTAGCAAAGTAAATGTATCCGATCACCAACACATTCATGAGTTTAACTAGGCTTATTTTAAAATAAATTGTTTTACAGATCAATTTCCTAAATAATAACATACATATACGTCAATGCTTTAATAAAAGTTGTATTCTCGTTCATTATCTTTCTTTATTTATTTTGAGCCTCCTTATTCCCTCCTTGGGTAAGCTACTGGTATTCAACAGAGCAGCTATCTCGTCATTTTCCATCACTTTATTCCCAATCGTCAAGATAGTTTGTTTTAACCATTGGCGTTGATAGACATGATTAAAATCTCCTACTAGGTAAGGAGGTTTAAAAACCATTATTATAGTCATATTACTACTCATCGACACACCATACATTTGTTTACCGATGCAACAATGTTTGCATTTACCTGGTTAAAATCATTAAATGTCTAAAAATATAACTAAATTTATTAGTTCCATACACATTGTATATTATAAAGCAAGGTCATTCCTATTATAACGTTTAATATCTTGAAGAGAAGGAGGGGTAGTAGAACTATTATATTTTCACCTTTTGCACAGAAAAAACGACTATTTTTAGAAATTTATAATACATTTGTACTCGTTAATAAGATTAATGATTGGAATCGTAGAAGGGATAACAAAACTGCTATCGTTTTGATAAGTACTCTTGGTCAAATCACAAAGATTTTGATCAATCAGGCTTAATATATTTAATAATTTCATAGAGGAATCTGACATATTTTGTAGCTCATGTGTGGATGGTACCAGAATGACTGGAACACTTTCCTACATTGAGGTGAACACTATTTCTAACCCTAAAACCCAACTAATAGGGTTCAAATACAAAATAAATTAATTAGTCAACAAAAATAAAAGAATGTGCTAAGCGAGTAAAGACTATAGAGAAAACTGGGCAAGAAATCAATACCTATAACAAGCAATTTTGAGCAATTGCGACGCTCGTCCCCATGGTCAACCTCAACAATAAATAAATATATAAACATTCCCCTAATTCAATTAACCGCTAACAATTTAGATAGCGTTATACCTAAGGATAAATAAGTTTAAAAAAATTAGAGTAAGTAGAAAAGATTTACCAAATGGGTTGTTTATTAGATATTCAAAAAAACAAATGAACAACAATTAATATGAAAAATCCCAAAAAGGGGAGAAATAATGTATAAAATATTTTGTGATCAAAATAGCATGGTTTCATTAGAGGAACGCATTAAATGTTTTAGTAATCACCATCACTAATTTACGTTAACAAAATACAAGTTGGTTGCATATTTGTTAGCTAGAAAGAACAGTATAGAACTCATACATTATATCTCTGCAAAATACTCATGTTCTTTACATAAACATCAAACTTAATTATATCATTACCATTACATCTCTTTGTCCCGACCAAATGGAAAATATGTTATACCTAGACATAAAACTATCAATTTCTTATATTGATTATAAAGTAGAGCAATCCACATTTTAATTGCCAACGCTCAAAAAATTGCCATCAATAAACCAAGTTATTATGGCGGCTATTACTAAACTGAATACTAGCGCTGATGGTGCCCAATAAGCTAAGTTCATGAGTAAACATTGGAGATAAAACATTAAGATTGTGATAAACTGTATGTCCAAATACATATTATTATTAACAACAACACTAGCGTACAATGATTCAAATTCGTTATGATTGAGATAAATTTTAAGTCCAAAAGAAATATTTCTACTAACACCATCACAAGTGCTGGTTTCTAATCAGTTCAAAAAATTAAATTCAATAAGCGAAAAAGAATTTTGAAATAAAAATATTACATGCCGAAAAAGAATTTTGCTTACATTATTATTAGTTTCCGAAGCCTTAGCTTCCCCTAGTGATGATCGAAGCCAGTCCAAGAGTGCGTCTCCACCCGCACGATCACTCTTTTATACGATTATAGTAAAGTCCACAGAACACGGAATGATGGGATCACGAGGGGAGGAAAACCAAATAAGAAAAAAAAAGGCGCGGGGGGGGGGCGGGGGGGGGGGGGAGGAAATTCTACACGCTTTTAGACTGGAGTAGAAACAAAACTGGGCACTGGCGAAGAGTATCGTCTTTTCTACTGAAGTTCTTTGGTCAGGAAATTTTGTAACTTAGCGTTGAATTTGTGCGGCTTCAGTATTCTTTTGTCAGTTGTTGAGTTCGGACGTGTGTAGAATCGATGGGGTGATTGAGTGCGAGCCGGGCCAACGGCAGACGGTGTCCGTGCAATTGGGTAAGTCAGTTTGTTGTTGACTTGGGTATCGCTGACTTGTGGCTAATGCTACAAATGTTTATTGTTTTCTCAGGTAAGAACAATAAAGGTTACTCAACTCGGAAACCCAGTACTCGTTACTACTGTCCATTAATCCTCGAGGTAATGTTATCTTATCCGTTCCTTTGCTATCTCTCTATAAATGAGAATTAATCAATAAGCCTAGATCAGAGTAGGGTATACCTCCCCTCTTTGAAAGCCATATCATCACTATACACACTTTTTGCTCCATAATAAAATAAAACCAATATTGAATTCAATGAAGAACTTATGGCTGATTTCATTAGGAGGATAGGAATGAGTGATGGATACTCTCTTAAATAAGAATACTCTCTTATATCTTAAAAATACATGGAAGTCGATATATTGCGTGTAGATAGGCCGATAGGCAGCCATTTATAATTCCATTTTGCCTGTGTCACTGCTGGAGAGATGTAGAAGACTACTCAATCGGGATTAAAGAGACAAAATGAGTTACTATATGGTGGAATATTTTATAATTCCTCGAATCGTATATCACATGTTGTCATGACGTCATTGAGAGTACCTTCCTCACAACTCACACCAAACACGAAGATTGGTGAATGAGACCTGAAATGAGCAGAATCTGTGCTTTGTCTCTGAAAATGAAGTTTGAAATTGGGCATTATCCTACTACCATTTCCAGAAAGAACTATTATCTTCTTATCTTAGTAAGGGCACATAGAAAAATTTAGGTATAATTTAACCGTATGTAAATGGCAATGTTTGAAATATATCTATCTCATACAGCAATCATATTGTTACCTCCTTTCTGAAGAGCGGTAATGACGTTTCAAGGTTTTCCTTGAAAAGTAAAAGATTTCACTGCATAATCATGTTGATAAAGGCAGGTACGTATGGGTACTCTAATAATTTCAATCTACAGAAAGGTAGATATATAACTCGATCATTGTTTATGTAGTTGAGTAAATTAAGACGGTTCAAATAATCGTTTCTGATATGCATTAATGAAACCTTCCCTCCTTAAAGGCCAAAGACAAAGGCAGATATGAAACAAAAACCAATATTAAATTAAATTAATCGAGATAAGGCCTACATAAAATAATAAATAACAAAATAATGAAACAAAGCTTTGGTTTTACAGAATAGATGTCTCAACCTGAATGAATTGTCAGTACACACATACTACGTACAAATATAAATCTTGTGATAAACCACATTGACACCATTGCTGGTCAAACAGTTATTTGGTACGCTATCATACATGATAATTGGGATTGTTAGCTAATGTCACTGTGACATGAGGTCCTACATTTTTCCCTATGATAACCGAATAAAAGAAAATTATGGCCACAACAAATTAAATATTGCCATATAAATAATATGTGCAGCATATAGAGACTGACAATAAATACGGCCTCACGAGCCTAATGTACCAAATTATTAAACCATAAGAACACACTCTTCTTTAAGTGTTGTAATCAAGAACGTCATCAAGATCCCAAAGCACACTATGGTTCCATAAACTGTTTACCTAGTAAAAATGGTGACGTTGTTCAATGCTAGCCCAGTTAGCTTGTCCGAAACCATGATGGTAGCAGCGGGACGTGGGTGGGACTTTATTGAGTTTTAGTCGCGCTTACAATCGTGGTGACTGCACTAACCCTGAAGGGACAAGGGGCTTTGCCTCTTTACCTAGGGGATGTTTCTTATTCGATAATCCTGGAGATGTTCCTACTTGTAGTGGTCCCCGGGTAGCGTCTGAAGAGTTTGAGGTCTCCACTGGGCAACTCAGGTTGAAAGCTATTCGGAGGGACTTCCTACGAGGGGTTAACACCTTACATGAGATTCCAACCCTTACTTACCAAAGCATGCCGGCCAGACTGGGGGCAGTTCTCCGTTGTTCATTAATGACAGGGTCGACAGCAGGCACGGGATCGTTGACCCCTAAATAGTCCTCTGCTCATGTAATGTGTGTGGCTACGCACAAAGGACACAGCTATGAATGGCTAAGGGAGCCTCACAATAAGTATTTACTCTCTAGATAATTGAATACCGAACCCTGACATGACAGGTGTGTTTCCACTCATGAAAATCTCTTAATTATTAAGGTGTCATACTAGGTACGTAAGAAGAACAGTATTTTAATAGAATTGTTCAAACCCATGTACTGTACATATCTATAAGAGCACTAATTTAACAAGAAAAATGTATTTAAAATTCAAAAGCTAATATTTTATAAAATTCCTACTACGCAGACCAACTAATGAGTACAAAAAGCTTTGTAAAACAATCATGATTTAACTTTGGTGCGCCTACAAAAGATTATAATTTAGAGTATATATAATAAATCGTATTTTAAACCTGCTTCCAACAGCAACAAAGACCCAACCAGGTGGATGACATTTCCCTGAAAATACGAGTAAAACTAACAATCAATATTAAGATAATATATAATTGAAATCCAGTATATTCTGACACAATTCTCAAACATTGACCATCATGCCAATCTAGTTGCCAGAACCTAATGTTCATTTAACACTAGGAGGTCCAAACACATGTGTATACCTAAAGAGCCCATTAGCGGACATAATGCCTGCTTCTCATAAACAATATACAGTATGCACCATTTTTTTAAATATATGATTTAGAACATTGTAGAAAACTGTTTGGGAACGGCTTAGGATTTATTTTTCTCAATACACACATATGTATTTCATACTTGAATCCATATTGAATTAAAATTAATTATATTTTGCATCGTGAAAGACCGTATGTAATTAAAGGACTTGAAATTCTTAGGAGTCAGTATTTGGAATACATTTTGTAAGAATATAACAGTTTGGCAGCTAATTAAGTACATATGAATATAAAGATAAAATTAATTAAATAATTGCTTCATACATTTATTTCTTGCTACCTATTTTACATCACGTCGGATTATATAGTTATAACAATTTTATATAATATACAGAGTTATACAAATATTGTGCTAGAAATGTAGAATTATGAGGAGCTCAAATATGCATCATCCTATATATAAGGCAATTACAAAAAAGAAATACATTTGTACTAGAATCATAGCCGAGAAATGGGATACTTGAAATATACCCAGGCCTCACAGAAGCTACAGATACTGAAGTTAAGTGACTTTTTCGTTGACTGTCGCTGAATATTGGGAACTGACTGCATTTATTTAGTTTCAACCGTTTGGTTTCTCATACATAAAGTGACCACTTGAATCTTGCACTACTTGTGGCTTTAGATTTTAGCTCTTTCACCACTGGAAATATACATTTGTGCCAAGAGATTTTCTTACTTGTTACCTCGTGTAAATGATGTAGGCAAAGAGTGTTGCCAGGTCAAGAATGTTGTGGAAAACGTGTAATTGCCATTTACAAGAAACGATAATTCTCATTTGTCCGTATCTCAACACTTGGGTGGAGCGTGCTCAAAAGAAAGATGTGTTTCAATGTCATTCCCTGGTACACAGTTAATGTAATGCATTCGTTAGCCTTGAGGATAGTGATCTAGTCAAACGGGGTTTAGATGTCTTCACAGATTCTGGGATGTCTCTCCTTGTGCAATTCACTATCCCTAAATTGCTCGTTTCCATTGATTCATTCTCCGTGATAGCTTCAATAATATAAAGAAAATGATCAAAATAATAACTCTCCATTTTTTGAGGTATGGTTGTATGAGCTTAAAAAGACCCTTTCTGTTGGGAAATTGTTCGCAGGATACAGCTTGTCTCTCCTGAAATAAAAATAGAATAATCTGTTCATCGCCGTGCTTCTAAGAACAATAATTGTATTCCCGTTTCATTGCTTCACAATAAAGAGTCATTTCAGTATAAAGCAAAGGCACGTGATAAATATTATATCACATTTCTATTAGTATTGCTATTCACTTGTAAGTGCTAATCAGTATATAAAATACTTTTAGTCATTTTTCAAATATATTCTTCTATTCGATATCTTGTGTCACTTATATAGTCATTCATCACATGTAGGTGGGGTGGTGATAAGAAGGAAAGGACAAGTTTGAGGAAGATTTAGGATAGCATAGGGGGAATGTCAACCATTATTGGGCAACCTTAACACTAAAGTAGAAAAAATAGAGTAGGATTTAAAAATATATTAAGGAAAGATGAAGAGAGAAACGTGGAATGTAAAAGGCTGTTGGAGCTATGTGCATGAAACTAAACGAAAGTGGCAAACATCAGGTGTAAGAAGGAAAGAGAAGGCCATTAATTCACTAGATACAGCATGGATGGGGAGAAAAATTTGGTGAAAGCCTGCTTTCTCGTGGATGAAGAAATGAAAAGGTAGTCTGTAAACATCAAGTTAGCACTATATGTGTACCTAGATATTGAACATAGGTTGTTGTTGGTAGATATAAATGGATTGGAATGTAGGAGTAAAGTATTAATGCAAAAAATAAGTTTAATGGTCAGGTAATAAACGGGAGTAGAGAGAAAATACAAGAATTAAGAATGCTGAGTGTATAAACAAAAGATGAAACAGAAGTAGAATGAAACGATGAGGTTTCTGAGAAAACCTTAAAACCTGAATAATTAAGGGATAAAAGTAAACTAGAGGAGCATTAATAAATATCAGAAGAGGAGTAAATGGGTACCACATGGAAAAGATGGAGGACACATTAAAGTGGATGAAACAAGGAAAAAGCGCTGGGTGTTGATGAACTAAATGTGCAGCTGATAATAGTTGCAAGGGAATCTGGTATACAATGGTTATTCAGGATGACTATTTAGAAATAGAAAATCACAAGAAGTCTGAAAGAAGTTAGTTATAAAACCGATTTTCTAGAGAGGAGACTTGTGGAGGTGTATGAATTTTGCAGGAATAACGTTTATGTGCCACTGTGAAGAAGTATAGGGTAAGATAATGTAAAAGAAAGTAAGAAAGAAAATTAAAGGAAGTTTCATAAAGTAACATAATGGATTTAGTGAAAATATGTCAAAAATAGACTTGAATGGTGTTATCAATCAGCATATGGAAAGAAAGTATGAATTTGGGAAGGAATTGTATTGGTATTTATGAATGCGGAAAAAAAAAACATTTTAGTTTGGATAGAAATAATGTTTTGAAATAAATTAAGAGTTTGAAGTATAAATAGGAGTTATAATGAGAGTGAAGATCATGTTGTATGAGGTTACCATAAGTCGTGCTAAGGCGGTGAAGGGGTATACGGAGTGGTTTAAAATAAAATATGGGGGGACGACGGGGGGAGCTCTCTCATCACTACTATTTGTAATAATAATGGATATTGTCATAAATGAAGTGACAAGGAAACTCGGGGAGCAAATAATGAAGTCCATGTTGTTTCTGATCACTTGATGGTATGAGGGGAGAAGGAAGAGAGAGCACAGGGACCTATACAAGAATGTAATGAGAATGTAAACGAGTGTGGAATGAAATGCATCATGGTAAAGTCTGAATTAATGTTAATGAGAAGAGAGATGGCAAGGTTTAGTAAGATATAAAGATGGATGGAGTTGATCTGAGAAAGCACGATATATGCGAAGGGTAGGGTGGAAAGAATCTATTAAAAAGATGACAGCAGAGGGAGTTATTATATAGGTTTGTAAGAGACTGTCTATGTATAAGAGAAGTGACTTTAAAGTTTAAGTTACCTTTATATATAGAGTTTACATTTTAGCCATTGTCACATATGCAGCAGAAACATGGACATTGAATATAAGAGAGACTAGGAAGTTTGAGAATATGGGAATGAAATTTGAGTGGAGTATGTTAGCGGGCACGAGGAGAGATAGCATAAGGAAAGAGAGGGAGTACAGAAGTACATGAGATAGTAAAGAAACAAGACTGAGATGGGATGTAAAGGATACCAAATAATGATGGATAGGAATGGATTTTTTCACACTTTAAAATATCTTCATTAATTAGGATTGCCAATATTTTCAAATATGAATAAAGGACAATTGCCAATGTCTTTGCCAAATCATGTGATGCTTTCCATTTTAATAATAATGACAGTTAAATTTTACATTTTTAAATCTATAATTATTATAGTTTTATAAATGTAAAGTTTAACTGTCGTTATTAATCGTATCCATTGAATGGGTAGTAGGACGCATTTCTGAAATAAAAAGTCGTTATTAAATGTTTACTATATTAGTGTAAACATTTTTATGAGTATTCCAGCTTGTATTTTTTCTTATGAAAGGGGTCCTTTTCATCTAAATTTTGGGAACCCTTGGTCTAGGCTTTGAGGTAATAAGTTTCACAAATAACTGGACTTCTGATGATGGTTAATTCGGCAATATAGTTTCTTTACATAAATTAAACCTTCCTCAACCCTTATCTACAACTTAGTTGGTAAAAATCTATATATCAAGCTCAAAAACCGAAAACGTTCAATGAGAGGGGAAAAAAAAGCTACCAGAACTGGTTATGGTATTATAGAAACAGCCACAACAAGAAAGTTGTCGTCCTGATACGCTTTTCGAGAGCTTAAAAGTGTTTTGGCATTTTAAAAAATTGCATACAGTGAAATACGTGCTGTAGCTGTTAAAGAAAATGAACAAAATGTGCTACCACATTTTTATAATAACGCGGTGCGTCTTGGTCTTTTCTTTATACGGCTACGACGCTATGTCAGAGCAGTATAAGCCAATTTTCAGAAAAGGTAATAGTAAATAAATACTTTATAATCTTACTAATCTTTTAATCAACAAAACATGTAGCAAAACCCTGATTAAATAAAACGGCAAATCTCGTTTATCCTTGCAAGGTATATAAAAGTGACACTTAGAGGTTAAGCCGGGTTAGGTTAGGTCAAGCAAAGATAAGTTATTCTTAAAAAACATAATGAACATTTAAATAGAGAAATTCATGTTATTACAGTAAGGAAATTAAATTCAATTAATTAAATTATAACTGAATTAAAAGCTTTCTTACTATTACCAAGCTAGGCTAGGTGAGGTTAGGCTAGTTTTGGTTGGAAACGTAAAGGGATATGGCCAGGAAGTGTTAGGCTATTTTCTTAGTGTCAGAACGCGTTTTGGTCATTTTATTTACAAGTTAATATACGAACTTCGTTATGTAGTATTATCTTTTAAATTACAGAATGCGTTATAGTGCTTCAAAAGCAACCAATCCAAAACATTCACGCTGTGGCTGCTACTCTAATTTCATAACGCGTTTTTATCGTATTTCTTGCTCATTTAGAGTTTTATGTTTTTGAGTTTAAAATATATAAATACCTTAAATAGATAATGAAAAGCAATATAAAATATATTGTTAAAATACCTGAAATTCTATGAAAAAGCATTTTATATAAATTACACATTTAATCAAATTAAAAGGTAATCTTTTATAGCTAAATTACATCTAAACAAAAAAGTTGTAAATAAAACAACTCTGCCTCAGGCCCATACCTGTATGATTCTCTCACTCAAAGATGAGTAAAGATCTCCTAGAACAAGAAGAAAAATGTGTTTATGCCCGAGTCAACACGATCTATATATGCACTAGTCCTGATTACCGACTGCCTCTTTCCCACCCCCTAAAATCCAACCAGTGTAACACGCCTTCAAAGTCTAGCCTATGATTTGTTCGTTCATTAGGCCATGCAGCCAGCCAAACGATGCTATCTTACTCTGCACAAGTGAACTGATTGATGTGCTAGGAGGCTAGCCTTCTAATGAGTGTTTGGATTCAATGGAGGCCAACTTTCAAACATTTCACTTCTATTTGGACATACACTCACACTGGTCTTGGGGTGATATACATCAACAATCAAATTTATTAATTGAATAAATTCGATTCTTCAAGAAGTGCTAACAAATAAACCAAATCCCCTTATTTTTTATTCCTACATACCCTCCCCGACAGTGTCAACTTTTTAAATGGAAAGTAAAAATTTTACCATATTTATTATGGTGGGTTTGTTTTAAACCGAAATCCGTTCCTGTCAGTATTAATAAAGTAATAATTAATACTGAGTGACTGATCGTGTATGGGCAGTACTGATGGACTTCTGGATGGACTTACGATAATACTGATATGATCAGAATTTTCTGATCACATCAGTCTCAGTACATCAGTCTAGCAAGTTGTGGGAGAGACTGACAGTAATACTGATGGTAAGACTGACCATGTGCGTGCACTTGTCAGTATTTCCTTCAGTCTCAGTAGCAAACATAGACTGCACGAGCATTTTTCTTATCATCCATGTTGTTGCACGGTGCATACAGGATCTGAGACCAATAAAAATAATGACTCAATGACTGACAGTGTACGGTCTCATTGTAAATACTGATGCATACTGACAGTCAGATTTTCAATCTTAAAATTGACAGTTTGACTGATCGCGTAGGGGCCCTATTACAATATCACACGATCGTAGGTCCAATATATATATCGCAGTCTTTGTAGTCTTGCTGCAAGGTTTGCCGTCTGGTCATTGTACATTACATCGCAATATTAGAAATACGGTAAAGTAATTGACAAAATAAGTGTGGATTTAATATTTATTGGTTTATATTTTTTCAGCCGCTTAAGTGAGAGTATGACAAAAAAAAACTTTTTTACATATTTCTGTGACATGATTATTCCGTGTGAGGTATTATCTCTTGTATTGATGTGAAATTTAATGAGGATACTACTAATCTTTTTGACTTGTATTAATTTATTAAGATTATCTAGGATTGGCATTAAGACCATTTTGTAGTGACTAATCATATGTTGCAATTAAGTCAGTAATCATATTATTGCCGGCATAATCAATATGATAGAGGAAGATGATAAATAGAGTTGGAAATAACCGGCATTTAGATGATTTTGAGACTGGTACAAACAACTATAGATATCATTTATAAACATTGAAAAAAGAAGTGGGCCGAAACCGAAGCGGGTGGCACTCCAGATGTCACTACTGATCGCTCTGTTGGTTGATTTAGTGTCACCTCTCATGACACATTGCTTGTAGTCAGTTAGCAATGACTGCATCCATTGCTTAGAAATTAATGAAAAATGAAAGTTGGTTTGTGATTTATTGGTTATTGGTTATTGGTGTCAAATATTTGCTATATTCCAATAAAGCCAACAGTGTCAGCTGACTTATATCCGTGTCTAGTCTTATATTATCATTTACATTTATAAGTGTTGTGGTTGAACCGTTATGTGATCTAAACACAGATTGGTATTGGTCTAGAGCTAGTAGTGATTTATGAAGTTATATATTTGTCTGTGTAAGATGTATTGAAAGACTTTAGAAAGCGCTGGAAGTATGCTTAGAAGCCTATAATATGTTAATGATAAGGTTAGGAATAGGTTTTTAGGAAATAAACTTCACTATTGCAGATTTCAAAAAAAAAATAATAATAAAAAAAATTGAAAAACTCCTACTTATAGAAAATTATTAAAATATATTTTGTACTGTTTAAAACATATATTAGCGCCGCATCTTACTACCCGTTCGGGTTATACGCTTTAGGTACTAATTACGCTAGTGGCTTAGGAATTGGGAAGGTCAAATTAGAAGAAGTGAACCCGCATTCGCGTGGAGGGAGAGTGGAAAGCAATTTAAGAAAAACCACCCCCAGTTCACCCGACCGATATTCGAACCTCGATCTTTCCGTCTTCGGCAGTCGAGCTCAATACGACAAGCGCGTTAGCCAACTACGCTACCGAGGCGGGCTTAAAACATATAAAAGTGTTTTTAATTTGATTTTAATTTGGTCACTTTCTTGTGAATTTGTTTTGATTCGCTAGATTGACTGCACAACGCCTACTATTGTTATTGCAATAAAATATAATTTTTCAGGATTTTATAACCGAGATAATAAATTAGTTAAGAGTCCTAATTTTTTTAACGGGATTAATAAATTAGGAGTGTTCACAAAATGAGAGTTAGGATCATCAGACGATATGGTAATTTCAGTGTCACCATTATGTTTGTATCTAACACCTAATTTTCCTAGGTATTTTGATAAATATTTAGTAAAAGAGATATGTGATAGTAAGATATATGTATATAGAAGTTTAGCTTTGTTGACGTCCTATGTACATGTACTTATACGCAGTATATGTTTCTCAAATAATTCAGATGTCATGTAGTTGTTTCTACGTGCTTGTTTAGACTGCCTAAAGGCATCATCCTTGTAGGATATCAGTACTTGTATATAACCCACCTCGGTAGCGTGGTTGGTTAACGCGCTAGTCGTGTTGAGCTCGACTGCTGAGGATGGGGAGATCGAGGTTCGAATCTCGGTCGGGTGAACTGGGGGTGGTTTTCCTAAATGGTTTTACACTCTCCCTCCACGAAAATGCGGTTTAACTTCCTCTAAATCAACCTTCCCAATTCCTAATCCATTTGCGTAATTAGTACTTAAAGTGTATAACCCAAACGGGTAGTAAGACGCGGTGCTAAATAATAATAATAATAATAATAATAATAATAATAATAATAATGTACTCGTATAGTCTGAATCAACCAAAGAGCAGGTGGTTGAGTGGTCGACTTTGTTTCAACAGGAGCTTGTCTGTCAAACAGTTCAAGTACAATTTCATTAAAAGAATTCACTTTTACATCAAAACTATTAATAGCTAATCATAACAAGCTTTATTTTTTTTCGTGCCACTTCTGATTACGTTTTAGGGTTATACGCTTATGTACAAATTACGCAAATGGTTTTAGGGAATAGTAAGGTTAAATTAATAGGAAGTGTATACCCACAGTAGCCTCGAGAGAGATTGGAAAACCATTTATAAAAATCAACCTCAGTACACTCGACAGAGATTCAAACCTTGATCTCCCCGTCATCGACAGTCTAGCCTACTGCAAGAGTAGCATTTCATGAATTTACTTGGTCAAAAACTACTCCTGTACACGGTAGTTAAATTCAGTACTTTTAGCATAAGGTGCTAATATTTTTAAAATATGACCTAACAATGATTGTCACCAAATCATTATTTATTTAGGTTAGTACATTGTGTCTAACTTACTGACCGAGTTTCTCAAATATTGACAACTCAGATGAGGAAATAATAATTTAGAAAAAATCTACTTGTATTTAGATGGATGTAAAGCAAATAATCAATTAAAAAACTATATTGTGCTACACCCTCAACCATTTGAACCTTGACCTAGTTATACCCAGCAAACCAACTTAGACGAGACCAGGCGAGACTTTATCCTATTTCTAAACAGTCCAAGTAGAATTCAAATTTTTCTTCATGATTCTAATTATAAGTTTAGGTATATTTTTCAAAATATATAGAAAATATTTTTTTTTTTGAAACAAAGACATCTTTTAAATATTCCCAAGGACATGTAGATTGTAATCTATTGTGTCTTCTTCGAAAAACTCGTAAATTTCTAACGATGTTTCTATTCTAAATGAGCAAACCTCCTTATATTCCCTTTCCCCTTAAAGTATTATTATTAATAATAATTACCACAAATGGCTAGCTAGTAGCTTAGACACACTATTAAGATCTAGCCATGTATCTCAATGCTATTATTACAAGCCATTAAAAACAAAGCAGAAGCCAATCCAAACTGTAAAAATAAAATATAACATTACTGTTTAGAGAATAAGAAATATATTTTTATAATATTCAAAAAATGCTTTCAGCAGTAGAAGGTAAGGAATTAAAAATAGAATCATCGTAATTTATCTAAATTAGGGATGGCAAACCCATATTATTATTACTCTTATTATTTATTATAAGTTTTTCTGTTTTATGACAGGTCAATTCCTTTTGTCAGTAAACTTTGACAACCAATGAGCAATATAATCTTCCCCTCCTTCAGCGCCCAGAATTTTCTTCTTTCCTTCGAGTCATCCAATATTTGAATGTTCCTTCTTCCTAAACTCCTCTTTCCTTCAAACTTGCCTTTCATGACGTCGTGCAGAAGACAGCTCCTCCTAAGGAAAATTAAACTTGGTTGAGTGAGTGGCCATTAAGTGGAGAGTCAGTGTGACAGAGACAAGCATACTATTATTAAAAACAAACTATCAGTCGGATTGGTATCGGAGGTGGAATATATATACACACATACATCTAATCTACTTTTTTTTTCCAACCGATGGGTGAATCAAGGCTTAATTTCATGACACTGATGAACCTCCATCATTTTACCCGCATAATAAGAAAATATGGGCCACGCCTCAATTGTTCGAGCTGAAAGAAAACTTTAGCATCCATTCTCCTGGGAAGAAACGTTCTAGCAATTCAGGCTGTGTCTCTAATACGATTTTAATGATAAGCTGTTACTGGTGAGTGTAAGGCTAGCGATTGCCCCCCCCCCCCTCTCCCCTAAGGGATCAAGGGGAGGACACGAAACTCTGGCAACCCAAGAGGTTATTGATTACCTAACTGATCAGCCTCACATCACAGAGTTAGCAGGGAAGGGGGAGTAGGGGATGATAATCCATCAAAAAACTACTCCTCCCAAAACATTCTGGAACGGCTTTCATTTGTCTTGCGTGCCTTTCAATTATTACACATTTTAAGTTTTCTGACGTCACACCAAAATCCGTAATGATGATGGGAAATTTCGTTTTGGTTTAGTTTTCCTTTCATTATGTATTCTCATTACAATCGTATTCAACACAATGAAAAAAATAATAATTTCCTAGGTTAAAGAGCGCAATAAAATTAACCTATGATACGCTGAGCAACATGATATATTTATGATCAAAATAATGTGTACTTCAAATTGTTTGAAAATATTTGTTTTATCATTTGTCATAGAGGTCAGTAAGTCTAATGCTGTAAGTATTTAATCGAATATTTATTATTAATCGGAACTAATTGTATTTACATTTATATTTGCAAATTACATAATTAATAGTATTGATTTGAATAATTATTTATAATTATATTTTTAAATTTTCTTTACATAGAGACTACTATTTTTGTATTTCAACACTAAATAAAATATTGTAAATCAAAATTATCATATGACTAATAATAAAACTAAAAATATTATTTTAATATTTCCTATGCTTTAAACCAATTAATTTCTCCTTTCACAGTTTCCTAATATAAGCATTATAGTAGAAAAAAACTAGTTTTTATAGAATTGTCAAAATAAACATAGATAAAATTAATAGTAAGAGTTTCAGAGAACTTTATTTATATTTATTTTAGTATATTTATTTTAGTATATTATATCGTTTCAATAACATTTACAAAGGCTAAATGAACAATTAAAAACATTTACATATTATTTTATTTTATTATTTAAACTATATTCCCCATGACATAAATTTGTTGGGGAGTTTACTTGTGATAAAGTTAACATTGTCTTACCAATTTTGATTGTAAGACTCTGAGCCCTAGGCATACGGTTTAGGGCGTCAGTTTATTATGGTCTTGTAAACCGGTGACGTAGAGGTCATAGCTATAGGTGGTTCCACTCATAAATTGCAGTACAGGTCTTATGAAGCGCACATTTGTAAAATCTTACATGCTTGTGAAATTAGATTAATAATTTTCATATTTGAAACTATCAGCTTATAAAAAGTTTATAAAATATATGGAAATGCATTTGAAGTTTGGCTTATGTAAATAATTGTATATTAATATTTTTACTATTATTATTATACTCTTATAAATAATAATACTAATAATAATAATAATAATAATAATAATAATTCTATAACTTCTTTAAATAGACACTGCACAAACTTACCTGTGATGAGTAGGTTGGGGTTTGGAATTTGGTGTGTCGAACTAAAAATATTTTTTACAGCTACATCATAGCAAATTGTTTTCCCATCATATATACTTGCAAATGTGTGTACAATTTCTTAAATAGTTACCTAACTCATTTATACCTTACTCGATTAATAATGATTTAAGTTGTTTATAACTATAGGTTTACATTAGATAAACTATTACTATTAGATTACCAAACATCATGTAAGCCTGCACCAAATCAAGGAAGAAAACACAAAATTAATAGTTGATGACTTGTAGATGGGCTTCTGAGCTAGGCCCAAAATTGATTTATTTGCCTTTCCAAGAAGTAATCAGTTCACATGTAGGGCTGTTATAATTGTTGCTGGGCTTAACAGGACTGTTATATTCATATTTACACGTAGTGCAATGTCTATCTATCAACAACTTACACAAATTTAAATTAAATATGTATTGTCTTAAGGATAAGGAAGGTTGTTAGGATTAAGTGCACCAGTATTTGAATTTAACTATCAAAATTACTTTAAAAAACTAACTCCAGTGTCTTATATTGGATATATCTTACGTGCACTTTACTAACACACGTACTACAAACTAGCATAGCAGTAAATTCAGACAGGCTTTGAACTCTGACGTGTGACAAAGTGTAATGAGAGTATAACGCCTTAGACCCTTTGGCCACCACTGTGGGTAGTTAATATCTTCATCTGAAAATATATTATAGCATTATATATAATTGTTACAAACATAATTTATTTCGAAATAACATTTTCTCGACAAATGAATTAAATCTCAGCCTATTATTTAGAATAATAAGTAGATTCGTTTTTAGATTAATATAAAATTTGTATAACATTGTACGTATTGCCAACATTATCGTCTTTATGTGGAGGAGTTGAGATGAAATAACTCTTAGATGTCTTCTACATCACAACTATATTATAACAGTGCTGTACTATTAAAGACAGGGCAATGTTTAAATCCAGCTTCTCTCTGCAAATTCATGAAAGGTGCCCTGAGTTTTTTTTTTTTTTTTTTCAAAATTAAATTTGAGCTATTATTAAAATTTCTTAAACCCGCCTCGGTAGCATAGTCAGCTAACGCTCTGGTTTCATGTCAAGCTAGACTGTTGAGGACGGGGAGTTCGAGGTTCGAATCTCACTAGGGTGAACTCGAGGTGTTTTTTCCTAGATATTTTTTCACTCTCCCTCCACAAAAATTTGGGTTCACTTCCTCTATGTTCAACCTTCCTAATTCATAGCTCATCAGCGTAATTATTATATAGGTGTACAACCCGTATGGGTAGTAAGACGGGGTACTAAGTATTATTATTATTTCTTAAATATAATGTTTTCATATCTTGCTCCAAGATGAGACGCTTCTGCAAGATTTTGTACCTCATTGAGATTGCTTTCATCCGGAGGAATATGTGTTGAACAATCTTCACCAGACGTGTCAACTATTTGATCTACACACTCGTTGTGGATGTATGTGACACGACAACCAAGAACGAGGATGCCATCAACCTCAAGCAAACTACGGTGTAAACGTACATCAGAAACCTGGATCCAATTAGTGCTACCCAATATTTACGTTAAGTTTAAACGTAACATAACAAACTAACTAAATGTCAAATATTTCAAGCATGTACAGGTCACAGTCTTAAGTAAGAAATTTTGAGAATCAAATTTTTCACTTTCCCAAATCAGGTTACTAATATATATTGTACTTATAGTATCTATGATCCTTACATAAAAACTAACAGCGTTAAGAAGAAAGGTCTACAAGATCTCCTAGACCCAGAGATACAGTTTTTTTTTTTTTTTTTTTTTAGAATAAAATCTCTAAAGGGAAGGCCATTTCAGTCGGAAAAGTGATGTTAATAGAGGTCCCTGCGAGTCACATATGGAGGGGGATTTGTGGTCACGCCATCGAATAGGTAAGACGAGTGTTAAGCATTCTTCTCTGAGCAGTCATATAATATAGAATTGGAGCAATCACTTCAACTATGTTAATTGTAACTATCCTCATGTGAAATATGATTAAAGTGCTCTAATAAGACAACCTACATTATTAAACTGTGATATGTATTGCATATATAAGCTCATCATAGTTTATTGGGAAGATAACAATTTAACTGGCATCCTAACAGATTATATAAGTTAATCTGCGTCAACTCGTTATTAGCCTACTAATATCCAAAAAGATTCAGAGACATTTCAAGTTAGCTAGGGTCTGATCTGAGTATTTCCGGTTGGAATACTCAGCTTAAATCTAGAATTGGCACCTAAACAGGGACTTTCGTTGCCAACATTAATAGCGCTAATAGAATTTCATATTACAAAGAGACTTGTGAAAGCAGATCACAGAGCATGTTTGACAAACAGGCACCAAAACCCACTGACCTCTATCGACGAGCAAACCAACATAGATAGTCATAATATCAACTGAATTAAGGCTCTACCCTACTGTGTTTCAACGCTGACTCGAAGCTGGAGACAACAACAACAGACGCTGGTAGGTGTGCTTCAGAAATACACCAGATACCATGAATGACCAAAGCAACCCAGAGATCAGTGACTCGTGCTAGTAAAGAATAAACGTGCCAAAGGACCAACCAATAACATATATTGGATTAATATTTTAAAAGGATGAGTACCACCCGCCTCGATGGCGTAGTTAGCTAACGCGCTAGTCATGTTGAGCTCGACTACTGAGGACGGGGAGATCAGGGCTCGAATCTCAGTCGGGTGAACTGGGGGTGGTTTTTACTAAGTGGTTTTCCACTCTCCCTACTCTTAAATGCGGGTTCACTTCCTCTAAATTCAATCTTCCCGATTCTTAATTCATTAGCGTAATTAGTACTTAAGCGTATAGCCCGAACGGGTAGTAAGACGCAGAGCTAAAAAAAAAAGGATGAGTACCACAACAATCATAGGGCTTATGACCATAAAATGTATATCTACTATTCATAATTATTTGTTTAGAGGTGTGAAATCAGACAAAGAACAAATAACGAGGTCGTTAGTACTTTTTAATTTCACAACACTCCGTGAAAACAATAAAATGTGATCAGTTTCTTGCAAACACAGAACAAAAAATATACACAATAACAAACCAAAGACCACCGTGAATGTAGGTGAATAATATGTCAAGGAAGATGTTTCTTTTTTTTATTAAAAAAACACATAAAAGGAAAAAACAAAGGAACGGCTAACCCATCACCTCACAAAAAACAAAACAAGCTATAAGGTAATATAATCTCCAATACATTACATGGTACTGACTATGAATGAAAAGAACCAGTAGAATAGCCTTCCGTTACAATAAACAGAAAAGATCTCAAGGAAATGATGTAAAGAATAATAAATGCGATCCAGGACTCTTAGATTTGAAACATGCGAGAAAACTCACCAGCTAATTAAGTCGTAAAACATGATCTCGCAAACCCGCAGCTAGCTAGCTTTGAAATGTGTCTGTCGTACTGCGAGTTGATGTGTCTTGGAATGCCAGCTAACCCGCTAGCACCATAGATTCCAATTTTCAAACATTGGAAAACCAATATGATTCAAATATTTTAAGCAATGGTATTGAAACACACCATTATACAAGTATGTACAAAAAAAACAACGCATTTATTCTATTGAGTGCACCATGTTAAACGATTTAGATAATTGTATTAATAATAAAATCATTGTGCGTATAACCCGAACGGGTAGTAAGACGCGGTGATAATAATAATAATAATAATAGTAATAATAATAATAATAAAATCATTAATTCGTTTCTGAACAAGATGATTGTGTCAAAAATTGCGTAAACTAAAGTTGCCACACATAAAGTAAGAGCGTATTTATCTTTAAAATCAGATATCCCTAAATAAAAAAATTAATAAATTTACAATTATTCTGAATAAAAATTTCATGTCAACTCTAGTATACTATCAAATTAGTTTTATTTTATCTTGCAACATTTTTAAAAATATAAACATGGCAGATTATAAATGGTTCACCATCATGGTAATAATTAACATGCTTTGTTCTTTTTTTATATGCATAAATTTTTTATTTTTTAAAACCCATTAATATTTTGTTTGGATAATCACTTGCTTACAATATTTTTAAGGTTATGCTCGGCATTTAATATAGCTTGTTAGTTATTTTAATTAGCTTATTAGTTTAGATAAATTGTTATTAATTATAAATAAGACTAACAGTGTAATTTACATAAGCTAACCTAAAAAGTACTATTACTTTGAAAATTCAAAACTAATAAAAACATATTTTCTATTCAATTTCTGAGTAAAAAAGCTATTTTTTATTCAAACAGATGAAATAAAAAAGTGGATTTAAACAGATTGGTAACTGTGATCTCTAGACTAATAGGAACTTATGTTACCAATTGAGCTACGCTTACAATAAATAATTTAAACTGTGATATAAGTCAGTTTAAGTCAGTCTGATCGATTATAAAAGAGGGAAATAACCTAAGACCTGCTATGGTGGCCTATTGTTCTAAGGCCTCACTCTCTCAATAAACTAGACTGTCGACGATAGGGAAATATGGAGTTCGAAAACCGGTCAGATGTATTGAGTATGGTATTTTCAAAATGGTTTTTAACTCTTCTTCCATGAAAATGCCCTCAGTAAGCTCAACCGGTATTTATAACCTATAATCCTCATTACTGGCAAAGCACACTACTAGATAAGCTTTAGAATCTGCCCGTTTGCCCATTGATAAGGGTCACTTATTGTTTGTATAATTTACATTTCATCTTCATTGTGAAAAACAGGTGTCACGAATGAAAATGTATTATGTTGAACTGTTTGATAAAACTATTGGAAAAATGTGACATATGCGGAACTGTTATTCCACTGGGACATCTTTGTTTAATCCCAACAAACAAGTAAATAAATCAATAGGCTCAAGAAACCACTTCCCTTTATTCTAGATACGATCATTAGTTGGACCTTCAGCGGTCCATTCTCTACACCTCAGAAGTGTGGTTTGCGGCCATTTGACAAATTGTGGATTTTATCCCTTGGCGACCCTTTCTGTCTCATTCGGATGTTGGGCTTTCCTTTCAGGGTACATCAGCCATGGGGTCCCTGACCCCCTCCCCCTTACCAACAGCCTATTTCCCCAACGCCAACTCCTCCCCTCTCAAAACTCTCAGGAGGCAAGCAAATTCTCGTAAGCCCTTGTAAGCGTGTTAATATCGTTGAATGGAGTTGCAAAGTCCAACGAGTTTGGCGATAAATGGTCATTCAGATAAGAAGACATCTTAGGTCAAATCATTATTACAGTTAAAATCACTCAATTACTACTCCACTCATGATGCTTCAATATAGTCGATTAAATCAAATTGGTTAATTAGAATAAAAATTACTTTTTACAAATAGAATATAAAGTTACGTATTTTTAACAAGAATAACCAAAATTAGTAAATGAATATATACTACTTAATAGTTCTTTATTTGAAATATAAATTTTTTCTAAAGGGAGGGAATATATTTTTAACACATGCTACATTTTAATTCAATTTGTAAATATGTTAAATACTTTTACCCGTTAAATATATATTAAATAATAATAATAATAATAATACTTAGCACCACGTCTTACTACCGTTTAGGTTATACACCTAAGTACTAATTACTCTAATGAGCTAGGAATTGGGAATGTTGAACATAGAGGAAGTTAAACCACATTTGCGTGGAGGGAGAGTGGAAAACCATTTATCAAAACTACCCCCAATTCACCCGAGCGAGACTTGAACTTCAATATCCCGGCCCTCGGCAGTCTAACTCAACACGAATCCAGCGCGTTAGCTAACTACGCTGCCAAGGTGGGTATATATTAAAATAAGATATCTATCTATCTATATATATATATATATTTAAATATAATTTAATTTTGTCCCCCTCGACAGATGCGAGTCATCTAAACTAAACTGTAAAATTATATGTCTGACCCAGGGATTGCAGACTTTCATCAACAGATGCCCAAGGAACGTATTGAACATATTATGGCCAAACGTAGTGAAAAATGAAGAGCTGTAGAACCAAACCACCCAGAAGTCCATCCAACTGGCTATCTTATGGTCTCATAGTGTTGTGGTGAGTGCACTGGGTTATGAGTTTAGGTGTCGTGGGTTCAGTTCCCGGCTGGTACCATGGTTATTGTTCCCTAAAGGGGAGTTACACAACGGTCACTAGGGTTTAGTTAATTAGGCTTAAGCTAAGTTTAAGTGTTTCCACTGGTTCCACACACTCATACTCACTATCATTATCATCTAATCTCATCTCATTGGAACATGGAAATAGCCTCCACGGTAAGTATGTACGATTAGTACATTTGGGAATCCCCTGGGCAATGGTACATTATTACTGGCTAATCTTTCCACAAGTTTGGCTACGAATGATATAGCTCAGACGCGCAATACTATTACTACACTCCGGACACCAGGATAACGTTTCTGGAGAAATCTGGTCAGGAGACTGTAAGGAAGCTGACGTAGCACAAGCCAATAATTACTTGGTAGAAAGAGCAGAAAACTAGTGTGGCAGAGAAAAGACTTGAATATCAAAGCTTTATTGCGATACAAAACGGATTTACTGGAATATATATAATGCAACAAATTTTGATCCAGTGATAAATATATACCATTACATTTAATCATAAATCGTCCATAATGTTTTAATTTTCTAGGTAATAGTTTTGTTGACGAAATCTTTTTAAGATTTTCTAAAAATATCTCTTTCATTTAAATGGATTGACCGAAGTATGCTCTTCTGCTTGGCACCAAAGGTGGGAGGGACCCCGCTGTCTTGAATAGCTTTGACGTCTATCGAATGCTCCACGTAGTTCTAGCAAGACCAAAGGGGCTGATGCGTCAGAGCAGTAAAGGCGCACTTACTGGAAGAGAAGTGACAACACCAACAAGTGTTATATTCAGTATCATTTCCTTTACCGATGAATAGTTTCAAAATATTGGACCTACCAAATAAACATTGTCTATTCCAAATTATTTAGCTTCTCAAATCAAATGAGTTATCGAGACTACAGCGATCCATATGGAGCAATGAAAATTATAGAAAAATATGTTTACTAGAAGATACATTGT
This sequence comes from Timema cristinae, assembly GCA_039000515.1. Lineage (NCBI taxonomy): Eukaryota > Metazoa > Arthropoda > Insecta > Phasmatodea > Timematidae > Timema > Timema cristinae. The sequence continues at coordinate 57,739,625 of JBCFYV010009882.1, forward strand.
TTATTTGTTGGGGATAGTATATAGACATGATATTGTTTTGTGTGTGTATTTAGGAAGAACTGGTTTTCGTATAGTTTCCTAAGCCCAATTACTTAGCATACCTTACATTTACAATAAATCAAAACCTCCCTACATTCTAATATAAATTCACGCCAATAATCCTCTCCTATATCAAAATATTTGACCTACCGAATAAACACTGTCAATTTCAAATTATTTATTATTTCCTATTTGCACAAAAAATCGTCGCATTAGAGTGAGCTATTTTATCAAAGAAGGCTACGTCTGCTCGGGAAATGTCATTCGGATCAATGTTATTTTAACAAGAAGGCGTCAACATGCCCGTGCCTGTGCCTTCTATGGTGTATGCGTACACTATAGTATAAACTTTACTTCAGTACAATGTAGAATGACGTCTCTCAGACCAAGTTCCATGAGGACTGGGCTCTATGGAAAGCTAGACGCGTCGCAAATGGGTCTGCAAGTCAGGCATCCCCAGCTCTGGAACGTAATGTGGATCGTTCAAGGCCATCCACGGACTTTCTAGACGATGCTCCGTACCCTTCTTTCCGGCCATACCTGAATAATTGTTGTCCCGGCCACTGTTTGTATATTAGAGGCCCAACCCAAGAAGATAAGTTGTATTTTTGCGCGCACTGCGATCCTGGGTACATTTTGCTTGGAGATTATTATTTATAAGATTAAATGCTTTGACTTAAATTCCTTTTTATAAATTTTGGACTAAAATTATATTTAAAATACATTTTCAACCAATTTTCTTGTCATGTTCATAATAATTGTAATTTTGTGTGTCTGTAAGAAAATGACTTATTTGTTTAATTTTTGTGGTACTGATTTCATTTTCATTAATTTCATTCCTCTTTTAAAAAAAAAAAGATAATGTATCACTTTGTTTAAGTAAATTGACTATGTCATGTATTTGTATTATGTACTTCTCTGGACTCACTCTTATTTTCACTCTTTTGCATAAATTGAATGTTTGTTTGATAGTTTGAGAAAATGAATAGAGTGCTCCTTTATTCGAACAGTAATAGTCTTTTAATAGTTTAGTTTATTTTGTTTAAAATAAAGTTGTTTGAGAAAGAGACTAGTTTTCACCTGGTTTTGATGTTTTATCCATAAAGATTTATTTTGTTTAAATTAAATGTGTCGAATAAATCAACTGATTTCTGATAACGGTTCTGGACTCCTTTTGTCCTCTTTATTTAATAAACATTTTCGTTGATTGTAATTAGGCATAGTAATTTTTGTAAAGTATCAAGTTGGGCAATTATTCCTCTATATTCCTCTATAGGTCAATATTTAAATATATTGTTTTGCAGTATTGAAAGAATATGCATCTGTTCGCTTGAAGCAAGCGACTTGAAATAACATCATGTCTGAAGGCTTTTATATATTATAATAACAAACTCTACATTTTTATTACTATTAAATATAAATATTGCAAATCAAAGAGAAAAGGCGATATATTTTACTAATAGTACTGGGCTCTTATTTTGTTAATACGTATATTATTTGTCCACAAAACGAATTAAGCTAATTCAAGGGTGTATGTACATTATATTTAGTTTTTTTTACTAAATAAACTCAACTTTTTTTTATTCTTTTATGTTTATTGTTGATAATCTTCCAATTGTATATTTAATCCTATTTAAAAATGATCTGATAGTTTGAAGGCTACAAAAAGTTTCAAACTTTCTGAAATTTATATTAATACATTTATTTTCAGCTAAATATTATATTTGAAAAACAAAACTACCACATTATTTATCATAAAAATTATTCCCAATATATTAATTTTAAATATCACTCATCGTAGCTTTATTCAACATTTTTTTAAGATCTCAATGATAAGCTATCATTAAAATAATATTAAACCTTCATTAAATAAAACACTAAAATTATCTACATAGAAAAATACAAGAATCCCACTTCAAATCGTTAAAGACCTTTCAAAAATATAATTAAAAAATTATAAACAACTCTTCATTAAATTTCAAAAAACCAATTTTCATTTTTATTTGCCAAGTAACTCCTCAAGTACACATTTTAAACAAAATCGCAAAGGCCAGTTTTTAAAAATGTCAAATTTTCACACTCCTTTGTCATCGTTGAATAAACTTTTCAGCATAAACAAGTATACAGTATTAGTTCTGATTTCAAACACTCTTTAAATATTTATTTGAGACAAAATCGTTAAAGTGATTTTAGAAAAATTTGGAAGTTAAAAACCACTCATCAGAAACGACCCTTAGTATAAGTTCTAGGATAAGACTTAGAACAACTTATTCTGAAGTTTAGGCATATCATTTCTCAATAGGCTTATCAAGATTGAAAAAAATCCATTTTTGGATTTAGGCTCAGAAAAAGACAGAAAGACACATGGACATACAAAATTGTTAAACCCACTATTTTATGGGTTTGTGGTAATATTAAACGTCATAATCTTGGGGTCAAAGATTTTCAAGATTAAAATACGTTCTCTTTATATGAAAAAGTAAAATTAAACACCACTCTTCAAAAGATAAAGAACCATTATTTTGACGGTATCTTAAAAATAATAGTCATAATAGTACTAGGATTTCATTTCATTTTCCTTTATTTATTTGAATATATTTTTATATGGTTATTTAAAATATTTATAGATGAATCAATAAACAAAAACAGAAGAACCTTATCGTTGGACACGCAAACAATATTTCAATCTTATCTCGTTTGGTGAACTAGGATTTCAAGCCCATGTGTACCAAGGGTGTATTTCTTAAATACACGTATCTCCACTCAGATAATTATACATTTTTTCCAAACTATACTTTCTCTATCCCTACCCCATACACATGGAGGAAAAATAATCCATTTGGTCAGATACCCCAAAATATAAATGAATGCTTCTTATATGTTAAACTACTGGCGCATAGATTTCACGCGAGAATATTTTCACCGATAATTTTTCTACACTTGTTTTACAAACTGATTTCAAACGAATACCGGGAATGTTTATTAAACGTCCAACAACCTCATCATGCATTTTATTATTGCTTTTATTCGAGCTATTTTGTACAGTACATGTAAATAACTATAACTAGGAAATACAAATAATATTTAAAAAAAGGGAGCCTACCAATTAGCATAAACTATTTTATTCTTATTACTGTTTAGTTGAAACGATTTTCTTATATCATGTCTTTTTATAAAGAGAAGAATTCATCCTAAGAATATTGGCAATCTATATAAAACTAATGTGTAAACTTGTACCACAAAGTTAGTTGTGTCTCGGATGTTATCGAAGTTAGTAATTTTATTTTATCAAGCCAAACCAAGTTTAACGTTTTCATAAAAATAGAGTGAGATAAACAAATTATAACGTCACTCGGTTCCCATTAACAATATATCACCGAAAACGTAAATAGCTTTCATGGCATGTCTTTAAAAAAATAAAGATCAATAAGATAAAAGGGTATTATAGCATGTTAATGTATGCATATACATTTAATCGATATGCATATTTATCGCGTTGTAGCAGTAGGGGCTCTAACTGTTGCATGATGAAAATCATTAGCTTCCCAACGGTACTTTGCATATTGGCCTCTTTTCAGCATAATGAGATAGGGTAGCTCTAGCTACGTTTCTGTCCTGACCACCCGTTTACATTTTATTCTGACAGGGGAGAAAAACAAGAACAAACTTGAAACAGGGAAACCAAAGACTTAGATAAATGGCCCCATGTGGCTCTTAAAAATAGCTAGATTTGTATCAAATAAAGGGTTCTAATTATTATCCTCATACGTCTAAGGTAAATATGATGTGTATTTATTAACATTTATTGCTAGTAAAATTAATTTGTTTTATAAATAAGTAACCATCAAAATTTACCTATGACATCGTAGAAATTTTAAAATTAACGCTTTAATCTACAAAAAAAAATTCAATTTTATTGTAAATAACATTAATTACTCTAACGTAAATAATGAGATTACTCCAATAAATTATAAAATAATACGTAAAAATCAATTTTATAATAATTCCGCTTGATTAATATTTTATATTTATTTGGTTACTATATCTCCATTTATATTTGAGATGTTGTGTTAAACCAAACAATATATCCATATTTGACAATTTGTTATACATTCTAACAGTCTCCTCGCCACGTAGCTTCATTCATTACTAAAAGAAAGTAAAGCTACAGTGACGTAAAAATAAAGTTTAGATATACTGATTATTCAAAATAAGGATCGAATTAATTATTATCATTACTTAAGAAAAGAGCATCACGTAGTCAGAGCTATAGTTTAATTAAATGTGCATTTGAAAAGATCTAAAATCTTGTGTTCACTGACTAATCATTGCTTTTATAATTATATTGTTTGTCATGTTCTATCATCTGTCCAGGCTGTTTGTGTAGTAAAACTCGTAGCACAGCAAATCGGATCAAACCAATGGCCTCAGAGACATGATTAAGACTGACAAGACCTATTACTAAATTTGTCTGGAAACTCGTTTTAGACGATCTGGAATGGCACTATAAGCATCCTAAACACTTGTGCTGGAAGGTATTGACTGGCACAAAGCTTGAACTAGACACTTGTGCTGAAAGATCTATAATGGTAAGGGGTATTACTGAGAGTAGTCAGGAAATTCAATATTATTCCAACCAACAACATTTCTTTCAACCCCAAACTATTTCAAAGATGTCCATTGGAGCATGCCCGGAAATAGAACCTTAAAATACATTTTCAAACTGTATTTTAAATTGTCACTGAGCTAGAAATTGCTTGCCATCTGTAGCAATTTCTTACTCTCTATTTCAATGCCCCATTCAAATCACTGTTTATTGGAACAAATTCACCTAAATTAATGTTTTTAACATTGGATGTCACTTCTGTAAGTCGTGTACATACGGCTTATTCTAATTTACCTTACATATTCTCACATATTTTGATTATGTCTATACATTTTAATGGATTCCCTATTCCAAAAGGTTATACATACATTTCTGACACTGCAAGTAGGCCTCTCAAGTGCCTAAGGCTATTTTCATATTTTATTCTCAGCAGCAACACTTTTATAAATATGCATCCCATTTATTAATTTGCCCTTAATTGATGATAAATTCGTTTTAGAGAACCGGATTAAACTGAATTCTAACATTTTCTACATTTTAATTTGTACCTATACTAAAAGATGCCCTACATAATATCGTAAATAATTCCTACCAGCTCTGCATCCTGTTTCTGAAATATCCCTTTGAGAGTAAATATCTAGGGAGATAACAGGTCCCAACAATATTTCCGGTTTATTCTCTTCATACATTCAGAACACCCCATAAGTAACAAGGAATGTGAGAAACAACGAAACCTAAGGAACACAATCGCAAAATCCACCAACCAATTTGCCCTCGTTCACAGTGGATGGTAAGAAATCCATTTCTACTACTCGTTATAAGTTTTTAGCAGAAACTTAGTGTATTCCCAAATATAGGTTAAACTTGTTTGTGCTAAAATATATCCTAATGCCCCCAAATCGTATGTAGAGCAATTGCGTTCATGGAGTGGATCATATAGCTTGCAAAAACACATAATGAAACAACCATAATACATTTGACACAGAAAGGCACCTAAGCCAAAATAAGATATATCTACTTGTGAGATAAACTCTTTACCATCTTAAAAATGAAAGGACGTGTTAAACATTCTTTCAAAGAACTGAAATCTTGAACTACTGGGGGGTTCAGCCAAAACGAGATTTCTTTCTTTATTAAGTCATAAAAAAGAACCAGCACTCTCACCCAATTAGATCATCTGAAATTTATAATAACGTCCAGGCTGCACTGACTCAGGTTGAATAGATATTTCTCTCTATGTTATAAACAATACAAGGTTGGTTATGTTCTTAATAGTCTTGGAAATCCCACAACTATCTTACCCACCCCTGTGTTCCAGTAACATATCTCTTATGCAAATGTTGAACATTCTACCTCCCTTCCCACAACCTTCTTTTTAACCGACTTAGTAAGACTTGGATTGTTCACATACAATGTTGGCCTCCGACTGGTGATTTGCTTTCACATGATGAAAAAAATAAAAAATATACCTTTGGAGCTCTGAGCTTACCTTTACTGTTTTAGAATCAATACGTATACCGTTGATTGTTAGTTGGGCAATGGAATATTATTGAAATCCCTAAATTAAAGTAAGTAAACGGCAAGTTTTTAACTGCACCTAAAAGATTGTGTTTCAATAAATTAACATGTAATTATTATTTTGTTGGCTATTTAAAGAGTTTCCGACCATTATTCTATATTACATCACAACATGGATTGTTGTTACTCACGATGTAACGAATTATAAAATTAATCGAGAGTTCTCACCCGATTGGAATGATTTATATGAAAGTATACATATTTGCCCACACTCCTTAATGGTAATATTTAATTAAATTTGCTAAACATAATTAAATTTTTATATTAATTATTCACATATAATATTTGCTATGATAGACGCTAGCGACAAGTTCATCAAACAATCATATTTATCAATTTGAGAATAATTTCTAAGAGTACAAATTATTTCCAACCAAAATAAAAAAATATATGCGTTTTTGGTTAATTTATTAAAGTATTATTTTATTGGACAGTATACCAAAATGTAATGTTTAGATACAGTAACTATAAAATTACCCGCCTCGGTGGCGTAGTTGGCTAACGCGCTAGTCATGTTGAGCTCGACTGCTAAGGACGGGGATATCGAGGTTCGAATCTCGGTCGGGTGAACTGGGGGTGGTTTTTCCTAAATGATTTTCCACTCTCGCTCCACGCAAATGCGGGTTCACTTCGTCTAATTCAACCTTCCCGATTCCTAATCCATTAGCGTAATTAGAACTTAAAGCGTATAACCGAACGGGTAGTAAGACGCGGTGCTAAATAATAATAATAATAATAATAATAATAATAATAATAATAATAATAATAATAATAATATAATAACTATAAAATTATTACCTTCAGGGCTAAATATTAGAAAAAATAACATCTCAAAATGGATGTACATGTAATATATTCCACAGCATATCACTTCACGACGTCACGTATGGGCTTTACACAGATACATTAAGCCTAATAATCAAGCTAATGTGCTAGAGATTAGGAAGGTTGAAAATAGATTAAATATACCTCCACGCGTATGGAGGACGAGGGGAAAACCCTTGAGTAAAACTGCCTTCACTACACAGCGACTGGATTCCACTCCCAAAACTCTCGACACCAACAGTCCAGTAAGTTGCGAGATCAAGCACCGTTTACCCTTAAATTTAGTAGTCTTACACTATTATCCTATCTTAGAAGCTATAGCATGGTGGAATAATTCAAATTTAGATTGATGTCTTACAGGATGAACCAAGGGTACATACAAAGTCACTTTTACATTTTCATTTACTATTAGAAAGAATGTTGTGCAAATAGATTGCTCCAAGAAGATGGATATATAGAGTAGTTAGAACTCTGATTTTTTCTAAAATTTAGATTCCTTTAAAAGCTTATTGGAATGAGCTTAACACATTAATGATATTTGGATGTCTCTAGAAACTATTTTAAGTGGTCCTCACCTAGACACTTTTAAAATAAAATTGAATCTCTCTAGAAAATGTTTGGAATGATATTTACCATATAATTTTTATATGAATACTCCAAAAACCTATTTCCAATGGCCATCAACTGGAATATTTTTAAAGAATTATATGCCTTTAATATCGTTTGAAATTATGCTTCACAAAAATTATTTTTAATATCCATTGATACAAGAAGTAATTTGAAGAGGCCCTGATGCAGACATATTTTGGAATTTGGATGGTCCATGAATCTATTTGGAGTCGCCCTCTCATGCGAATTTCTTGGATGTGTATGCTGCTTGAAGCTATTCAAAATAGTATTTACCTGTAGAATCTTTGGAAATTAAATGCCTTTACACATCAATTGAAGTGTATTTGGCACATTAAAATAAAATATTTCTCTAAAAGCTATTTGAAATTTGATGCGAGGCCATATTCTGATTAATATTAAAGAATATTGGAGTATAATGAAATAATTTAGTGGTGGTAAAATTTATCCTTGAGGGGAGGGGGATACTCCATGGGGGACTTTACATTTATTCCAGAAGGGATGTAATTACTTCCTAAGGGAGAAAAGGCCTTCCTTGATACACACAATTCGATTCCACCACCATTGTCACGGATTATAGGTGAAGAGCTTTTGATGCTTGAGTTGTACTCCAAATTTCATAGGAAGAGTCTTACCTAGATCTAAAATAACTACTTTATCTACTATCACGTATTTAACAATTAATTTCATGTGATCTGCAGATGTTATTTTAATTGATAGATGTAATCAAATCCTATAAAATAATTGCAATTAGCTAATATACTAAAATATTATCAATGGTGTCTTCAAAATTAAAATGGATTACTATTTTACAAAAAGCTCTTTCTATAAAAATTGAATTCAATGTGGTCACAAACTAAATGTTTATTTGAATATAGTGTCTATTTTATCAATTCCCCTTATCCCAATGGACAATCATACACTTTCTTTATGCCTTTTATCCCCAAAGGTTTTCTCTAACTTTTGCCAAAATTGACGAATTACGTTTATAACAACTGCCATTATAAAGTAAATACACACTAAGGAATCTTCATTAAAATAAACTAATCACACAAAAATAATGTATGGACATGCTTTTAATGAAATAATTTTATAAAAAAACGTGAGATAATAAACATTTTGCATTGTAACGAAATAGTGCTTCATATACATAAAATCTTTTCCCATTTTTTACCAACTATATATCAGATATTGATTTAGGGATATACAGACAATATAATTTATAAATGCTTGCACGATAACCCCCCAACTCCACCCCGCCACAAATGAGTGTTCGTTCTCCAAGCTGTCCGTGACCGGTAAAATTAATTAATTTTTTGATTGTCTAATCCCCGGGAGAGCAAGGTGTCGTCCTGCCTCTCTTACGTGTTCCAATATTTCGGCCACAAGCGCGGCGATGAGTGAGTGTTTGTTCTCAAGGACGTTTGTGACCAAAATTATGCTATAGTTTCAAGTAAGTTAACGTGTGAAGGCCTACACCAACCGCTTGGTAAGAGGTTATTAAATCAAATAATAATAGCTGGCCCTCAGGCCCGGCATGCTTATGTTTTGGGTACAGTGCGCTTGATACTCTAAATTTTACCGAGTGTTGTGAAGTGATATTTAAAGCGATTAAGTTTAGTGAAAAGCTCCAGTACATCATGAGTTCAGAGTTTCAACTTTCAGACCAGTGTAGTGTAACACTGATGGACAACAATACAACACCAGTAGACACCCAGGGCGAGGCCATTTTCCAAACAGTAGGACACAGAGGGAAACTCTGCAAGACAGGGGTAAGTAATCTTAACATGAGAACCTCAGCTAAGAATGAATTAAATGTAAATGTTACAGCAAAAAGGAGAAAGACTGATTCAACTTCTGAATCTAGTATTAGCGATTCTGAAGTTGACGTAATGGATGAAACACCTGCTGTAGAGAGTAACTCCAGCACTGAGGTTTCCAACAAAGGGCGAGTCGTGCCAATCTTCTTGTTCTTGAAGAGAATAGCCTACCACATGCTTGTGAAAAACCTCAAAGAGAGGATTAAACTTAGCTCAAATGCTAGTAATAGAAGATAAACTGGGTGGATGGCCGACGATGCTGCGTCCTCCACCGCGTTAATCGCTTCTGTCCTTGACTTGGTTACTGCGATGAACAGCATATTCAATCGGTGCAGGACTTTCTGTCTTGTGTTCACCGGAAGCTGGTCATTGTCCGCTATCACTCCTAGGAGGAATTTCATCTCGTGTGCGTCTCTACCTGGAGGAAGTTCCAGTGACTTCGCCTTGGTTGCTAATGCTAGTCGGAGTGCTTGGTCCTCAGAAACCGCAAGTTTCAGAGTGTTGATAGGTTCCAGGGAGGCCTACGCGTTTCCCCTTGATGTAGCATCTCACGTCTGTCGGGGGGCTTCCGTAGAAGGAGGCGGAATCCCAGAACCACTCGTTTGTGCATCCGGATCGGTTGATCCAAACCGGTCGGTGATCTGTTGGAAGTGGGCTTGCATTGTGTCCATTGTCTCTTGAAGAACCTGGAGCTGGTAGACCAGGTCCCGGTTGGGGTTTGCCATTTCTCTCGGCCGTCTTCTTGCGTATGTTTCTCTGGGAGCCTGGCTGGCCAGTCGTGTGACGTATCCAAAGTCTGGTTTCGCGAGGACGTCTGGAGTTGTGAGCTCTGTGGTGTCGAAGCTGTCTCTGGCTTCTCCGTCGGTCTTGACGGGCGTACCGGTTGTAGATGCCGATGATTCAGTGTCTGTGACAAATGAGTCGACTTCGCTTGGCGGATCCTGTGGAGGTTCCAGGTTGACCGGAGATCTTCCCTATGCAGCGGGTCTCTCGACAAGCTTGATCTGCAGATTCAACGCCTTCCTGGGTTCTTTCCCCGACATGAGTTGTAGATGTTGTTGGGGTCCCTCCCGCTGTCCGACTGAGTTCCGATTATGGTTTCTTCACGCTTTTATACCCATGAGCCTCTCCTACATATGTAGTCGTTGGAGGACTACAGAATAGCCATTCACGTGCTAAATAACCTCCAAATTGAGTGACCCTTGGTACAGCCCAAGCATGAGACTACTGCAAAGATAGTAGTTAAAAGGATCCCTAAAGGGACTGATCCCAGAGACATTCTTGAGAGCATTCAAAAACCAGGATTTTTGTCTACCAGTGTAAAGCAAATAACTCACCCAAGAACTAGAGAGGAGCTCAACATCTCTTGTGGAACTCCCCTGAGTCTTTGGCAAAACTAAGGCATGTCTTGTATCTTAGAGTGGTGGTGGAGCCATTCCATAAACCCTTGAACCGGTGAAGTGTGACGACTGCCAACGCTTTAAACACGTCAAAGCAGCTGTACGTTCCAATATACATGTGAAGAGCCGACAGTCATAAAGAAATTACTTCATTATAATAACAGAGTAAGTATAATTGTTTTAAGCCCCTATAACGAAGAATTTTGATCTTTAGTTATAAATCTGAGTGCCAACATGTGCTATCTTAAGTTTCCAAAAGAAATCATCCCTCATTATATAATTGTATTTTATTTCCACGATCATTTAATATTAATTTTAACTATAGTAGTATTTATCGTTCTATATTTAATATGATAATTAATTAGTAATTAACAATCAAATCTATATTTTTAGAATGACAAACTTTTGAGATTATTTGAATTATAACCATATAAATAACTTTATATTTAATTGGTATTTAATTATTTCAATAACTTTATTAAAATGATTAAATTTGACGTGTTATTGCATAAAAAATATTGGACACCAAAGATTTCATTAATACAATTAAATGGAAATAAAATTAATAGATTCTGTCTTTTCAATGTAAATTACCATACAGTTTCAACAAATATATATTTATTTGAATTGTAATTAAAGCAGTATATTTTTTACCCCACTACTTGAAAATAGATTTTTAAAAATATCTTTCTATCAGATAAATATCTTCCTGTTGAAATTGGACTGTGAAATGTGTATAAGAAACAAAGTCATATAAATATGCTGTCTGTATAGGTTTATAAACACTTTCATTAGAACATTTTCTGTTTCTACAATTGAGAGGTTGGTGGAAACCAACAGCTAAAATAAGCTAATAGATCTACTCTCATGTATCCATTCAAAAAACCATATGATCTGCAATACCATTATGTTGAGTTTATGTCATTTTTGGCATTTCAAACTTTTCGCATCAAACAATATTTTTAATGTTTTCAATTATTGAAACATTAACACTTCCTCTAAATTCAAACTTCCTTATCCTCAACACGCTAACGTAATAATGCATGATTATAACACGAAAGGGTGTGATAATTGGTGCTATAATTTATATAGGACTATATAGGTATAATAAATAATAATAATAAATTTAGAACTACGTCTTTATATAAGTTCGGGTTATACGCTTAAGTACTAATTACGCTGATGTGTTAAGAATTGGAAGGGTTGAATTTATAAGAAGTGAACCTGCATTTTCGTAGAGGGACAGTGGAAAACCAACCACCCCTATTCACCTGACTGAGATTCGAACCTTGATCTACCCGTCCTCAGCAGTAGAGCTCAATGAATATTAATATAGTATTGATACTACTATATATATAAGTTTAAACTCAATATATTTTACCTCTTGGAATTAATTGATTGGTAATAAACAAAATGCATTAATAAAACATATATATTATATAAAATAATTAAATGTATTTTATATAAAATTAAAATAACATTGCTTGCCAAAAACTAACGTAAATGCAATTATTCAGTCAATTTTAAGAAACTATAACTAAGATAAAGTAGGGAAATTATTAAATTAGTTTATAGGTCTCGAACTTTTCATAACTTGTTGAAAATAAAATAAGATACATAATTCGAGGCGTTTGAAAGGGAAAGGAAAACAATGAATTACTCTTTGACACAAAGGAACATCTGCTCCTTATGAGTCTAACACTACAAAAAAATGTAAACAAAAATCCTGGAGAAGTTAAACGAAAAAAAAAAAGATGGAAGTAAAAAGATAATGACAAGTCAGTAAAATACGTCCATATGATTACAAACGATTATTCAACGTAGTTCAATCCTCCCACAATCCCATACTCTCACAATGACTGAGAATGGGCCATTTTAGATTTATTTATTTTGTGTTTTATCACAATTTAAATTCAATTTAAAATCAAATGTAACTTATTCTTAGTTATTTCCGTTTATTTGATTATTTGGGGCTTAGCTCTCAAAATAAGACATGTGTCTGGGCACAGACTGAAAGCTTCTTTGATTGGTCCACACCTGCATACAGTATAACATGTTTATTTGTTTTCTATTTAACTTGCTCACCAAGGAAATATATCATCTTAACATTGCAATAAAAATTACCGGAGTAGTTTTTACTTTAATTTCAAAGTGATATTAAATTAGATTATCGCACATTATTAGATGGTATTATCTCATGAAAGTTGCAGAGGGGTCTTGCAGATCATGTTTAAAGTAAAGTGTTTTTATTCGTGTGGTCTTGTAGAAAGTAAAATATTAATATTGAAATTATAGTTTTAACACAAAGTAAAAACAAAAATTGATATCTCAATGAAATGTCAATGAATTAACATCCATTAAAATTTCCAGCCTGTGGCCTTTGCCCGTTTTTTATTCAAGCCATAATTATTCCACTACCGGCTTGAGAGGCCTGTCGTATGCCTTATAATCTAACTTAGGACTTGAACAGGTACACATATATTCCCTTGCCATTATTTCATCACTGTGAAAGAGTAAAACCACATTTCACCGAAGATAATATTTTTGGTCATGCTTGGATTCCAACCCAGGACTATTAGCTCAGAAAAGAGACAAGCAACACACTGAGCTAAGGTGTCGGAGAGATTTTAATATATCTTTGTCAAATTTTCCATATGAAATGGAAATAAATTAAATACTTGGTAATAATAATGTCAAATAACGATAAATAAAAAAAAATAGAATAAGTGGTGGAAGAATATTAGGCGAACTTACTACTTTTTTCTAGTTTATTACACTGAAAACTACCACTACCAAAGAGTGCGCAAACACTCATTTGTAGAACCTCCTTGTACCCTTTTAAAGTTCAGTTAGTTTCTCACATTGTCAATACTCCCTTCATTAATAGTGTTTATACTTTACGTTGTACTGTACATCTCTTGGAAAAATAAATCCAGTGTTCTACCCAGAAAAGAAGAATGATCTAGCGAAAGGTTTTAGGGTTTATGATACAAAAATTACGTGTCTACAATGAAGCTTCCAACTGCTTTGAACACACGAACAAAATTAATAAAAATCTCAATTCAACAATGGTAAAAACTACTCAATACTTAATATTTTTATTACTTTTATCAATACATGTTGGTAAATGCAAAGATTTGCCGACGAGAGTTGGTAAAAGATAAAAATGTAAACATTTTATCAGATATATCAGTTTTTTACCAACCGATATTGTTACTATTAGGATTTACCGGTAAATTCTATAATTTTCCTTTCTTCGAAAACTTACAGTATTAAAATGCGACTTTTTTTTAGGTATAATAAAATAAAATTGTAATTTTTTCAGCCCCCTAATTCACCATCTGGTAAAATTTCACTTACTAGGGAAGTTTAGGTTGTGTGGTGGTTACACTTGCACCCCACACTAAATTTCTAATATCAAATGTGAAGAGGACTAGCATTTTTGCCAGAAAGTTATGTTTAAAACCTTACAGTACCTGGGTTCTTTTACATGCCACAATCGATATGGAGGTAATGGATTTACTTTCCCTCCGAAGAAAGCTATGCTATAGATTTTTGTCTCTCAAGACTAAATCATTGACCTCAGCAGGGTTTTAACCCACGGACATCGGGTCTTGAGGTGGGTATTTTGCCCACCAAGGTCGACTATCGTGATATATAGAACGGAAAAGCCGCATTGTATTATATAAACGTAAATCTATGGATCCGTTACAGTTTAACAAACAAACAATATTGGTTTTATTTCTAAATGAATAGCATAAAGTAATTAGAATAGCAGGTTTTAGAAAAAAGAAAGAAACACTATATTTTCAGAGAATGATTAAAGCACTAATCCATGGCCACATGGGCTTACACATTATATGGGATGTAAATAAATATACATTGTAAGACAAGTAAAAAATTAATGTAATTTTTATTATATTTCTTTATAGCCTGTGTAATAGCAGCTCTACCCTTATTTACGGCCGAGACATCTGGGATTATCAACATTACATTATGGTTGGTAAGTATAAAGTAAATTTAACTTTAATAATCATAAGAATGTTTATGTTTATTGAGCTAATGTTCAAGCAACTGCTGTATATTTTATTTTCAATACTATAGAATATGTCATGTATATGACGTTATAGCTATTTAAAGAAGAGAGCATGCAAATTTAGTTTTGATTTTGTTGAATTAATAAATTTCTTGCAAGTTTAGTCATTAGCTAGAAATTTGGTTTTATAATATAAGAAGAATTACAGTTATCAGAACCAAATAAATGGTTCTGAACTAAGCAAGGACTTTCTAGATTTATTTTCAAAAAATTGAGATATTTACTCAAAAATCGTTTTATTTATGTGAAACGAAAAAATATATAATACAAAACTCCAACATAAATTGCACTATACTTAAGTAAAACATTTGTTGACTCCCAGTTTTAAATTTTATAAATATATTTTTAAATATTTTATGTCCTCATTTGTATATTTGGACCAATTAAAGTAGATCGCCAAAAGGTTCACAAGAGTCAAGCTTTCGTATTAAAATGTTAACTTACGGTTAAAACTTCCATCATTTTATAAGGTGTGGCACATATTCAGGTTATCGTATTGATATTAAATTCCTCATTTATATATTTTGACCAATATAAAATCTAAATATTCACTATTTAGTATAAAATGATAAAGATAAATAACTGCTCTACAAACATTCCCCTTAAAAGGTTAAAGGAAAAATAATATAAACTATTTGAGAAACCTACTTATATATAATTACTCAATGGAATTAGAGAATTATTGCTTCAAAACAAAAGTAGTATCTATGTACAACTAAAGCTCACAGAATTGTATTAATATATTTGACAATATCTCAGAAGCAATTGGATTTATAGAGATATATTTCAAATACATTTTTGATTATTAATATAGTGCTACAATTTTGCAATGATAAGCTATGTAGTTTCTTAAATAGCTTCGGAGATATGGACATTTCTGTTATTGTAAAGTGCCCTAAATTAATTTTCATGGGGAAATGAAAATAGCTATTTTCTTTATAATCTTAATCAATGCATAGATACGAATTTTAATCAAAATCATTAGAGCTGATTCTGAGAAAAATATTATTTATCTTCCCGCCCTTTAGTACACTATTCTTAATTATAGGGTTAGATATTCAATTACAAAAATCCCTGGTGGCAACCCTATGAACACCCTAAATACCAACATTTAGTCCGATCGGTAAAATAGTTTAGGCTCTACTCCGAGGTACAGACAGACAAAAACACACTATTTTAGATTTGAGGTTCATGAAACGTCAAAATTCATCAAAATCTCAGGTTAATTTTTTTTGACGATCACAACACTTTCCCTACCTGTAAGGTAGCGAGAAAGTAAATATATATATATATATATATATTATTAAACTAATCATTAAAATGTTTATCTAGAAAGATTTTCAACAAAAATTAGAATATTTTCTGTCAAAATACTATATAAGGATAACAAATTAATTTCCATTACAATATTAGTAAAGGTAATTATTTAGACAGTCTTACCGATTTAGGAACTAATCCCGCCCCACTTTTTATTCATAAACACGCGTTTTTATTAAGTTTTTAGATTTTTGTTCTTAATAGAAGAAAAAACGAGATAATATCCTAAGGTCATTTTGAATTAGATTTTCGTTCTCTTTCTATGTCACAAAGTTTAGCTGTTTAATGCCGGAGCATCCTGTAAGTACTGTATAATATATATTGTAGCTATATATATATATACTGTATATATATATATTAAGTATATATACTGTATATATACTTAATATATATACTGTATATATACTTAATATATATACTGTATATATACTTAATATATATACTGTATATATACTTAATATATATATATATATAATTTACATAAATACAAATTTATAGTATATTGATATATATACCGGTGGTCGGAAACTCATAGCCCAAACTGCACATATAGCGTGTTTGACCCAAAATTAATAAAAAATCCCTATACATTTACATCTGAAAATCTATACTAATACCATTAAATGGTGTCCAACGTTTCGGGTTACATCGCTGTGATAGCAAAGTTGTTCAAGCATGTGTGTACAACAGGTTGTATAAGAGTTAGGCGCGTGGGACTACACACCTCGACATCTTAGAGCACGGCAGCAGAAAATACCACAACTATTATTATTAATCAACACACCAGTCCATTTAGAAATGCAGATATGTTCTGAGGGTCATCATTAATGGTCCTACAACACAGAAAGTGCTTGCAATTATTACATGTGCAGTGTCACGCACTTAACTCCTATGCAACTTGTTGTACACGCATGTTTGAACAGCTTTGCTATCCCGGCGCTATACCCTGAAACTTTGAACACAATTTGATGGTATTATCATATGTTTCCTGATTTAAGTGTACAGGGATTTTGTATTATCTTTGATTCAAACAAGCTGTATGTGCAGTTTGGGCTTTGAATTTTCGAATAGTCTGTGTATACAAATTCATAGTATATTGTTATATATACATATACATACAAATTTATATTATAATTATATATGTATAGCTATTAATATAATGAAATATGAAGTGAGTTAGCATGTTGTACACATTTTAGTAATCCTGGACATAATTAAAAATTGCTTTACATACTATCGGTTTTTATTTTAATCCCTGTAATCCGTATAACCAATTATCCTATAACCTAGAATATAATTGTAGTTTCCCTAAATTGCTTTTGGGTTAGGTACTTTCTAATTTCCAAACAAACACATTTGCATCCATGTATTTCAAATAAATTTGTCATAGACAGTCATAATATATTCAATCGATATATATATAATTAATTATAATAATCCTATAAAATTAACTGAACTAAGGAGTTTGAAAATTAATTGGAGAAATAAAAGGTTTTGGATTTGTTTAGACATATTGTTCATCAAAATATTAACTAATATGGCTTGCGATGAAAGTATGGTTATGACATTTAGTCAAAGCACATACATTAGTTAAAACTTACTTATCGTCCTAGCGCATTCACAAACAGACCAGTACTTTAGTATTTGAAAATCCCCTAAAATATATTATACATTGGTCTAATTAGGTATCAGCTAGCCGTTTCATCTTGAATTTGCAGTGCAGGTTCTTACGGACTCTACCACATCTTTCCAAATCATTGGTTTCTCCGTTGGTACTTTCCTTTTTCTAACCAAGTGAATCTGATATTTTGTAGGTTAAAATCAATTAGTAGTTAATGAGTGAATATATCAGGACTAGATAAAATTATAGTGTGTTCAAATAAACTTCAAATAAACTGATCGGGATGGATAAGCTATGTATGTCTAACTGTTGCCAGTGGGAGTTAGTGAAGATTCAATGTATTATTTCTATGAAAAAACATGTAATACTATATAACATTCAAGAATGAATATAGAGAAGGCAAAATAAACAGCCCATAATGTTTTGAAACTGCCTATTTAATATATATATATATATATATATATGGTAATTTGCATTGCGTCTCAGTTTCACGGTTTCCTAAGACTCTATTTTACGTGTGCAGTCTTGTTTCAATTGTGTTGTAAGAATAATACTATTATGGTGACTGTAGTAATATTGATGAACAACACCTGCACAGTCTATACTTTTAAAACAAATTAGACAGCATTTTCAATATTTAGAGTAATACAGAAAAATTAGTCTTGTTGGACATTTTTTGTCTTTTGAATTTTACATGGATATATTATGTAAAATAAATGATAAGAATAGTTAGAATCTATAAAAATAACTATAAACAAAAAAAAGAACCTCCAAATTAGGTGTGATGGTGAAGTTGCTAAGTGTATAGTTTGATTTACAATATTCCCATTCTTGTTTAAATGGTTGTGACTTCTAACGTTGAAGAGTAAAGTCAGTTCAACCCATTCCCACTATTATTTTAATGTTGCTTACACGTAAACATTTTAGTAAAGTTTACGTTCTTATGGAAATAAATATGACTATTTATTTGTATGGTTCAATATACTGGATTTTATTGAAATTGCTGAGAAAATGTTAAATATTATAAAATATATTGTATCTGCAACAACAATCTATCATTATTTGTCGCAGGCAAAATTTCGCCTTCTTTTTAAATAGGAAATTTTTTAATTGAACCTTAAATTATTTGTCAAACGAAACGTTTTTCTGAATTTTTCATTTAAATATGAATATCTCGAAAGCACATAACATCCATTTTTAAATTGAATATAAATTGATTTATTTAATAAGACTATATTTTTAAATTTTTAAAATTTTAATTTATATGGTTACTTTAGTGAATAAATTTAATTACAAGCCTAAATGAGCTATATTATAATTAGTAAATTCTTTTGATAAATACATTTTAGAACATACTTATAAAAAACTTTCTTTGCTTAAAACAGATTGTTCTGTAGGCTACATCACTTGTTTTTTCTTCGGTTAGGAATATTTTTACGCATTTAAAAAGTGGGCTAGACAATAATATTCCAACTTTTGAAAAAGTTTAACCATGACTCAAATTAATGATGATGACAAAAACAACTGTGCATGGAAATTTAGTGAGTTGTAATTTTTAGAGAAAAAAAGTTTTATGAAGGAGGTAATTTCACTCTATGATTAAGTACTCGTTTCCCACGTGGGCCTCTGTCAATATCTCACAATCAATGGAGTTATTGTACAAATGTTTCCCTCAAATTCTTGTACCATTTATCAGACACTTCACTCTGTTTAAGTTAGATAAAAGCAATATAAATGCCTTTTCTTTGAGCGCCAGTCTTTGCCTGGGCACTCTGCTTACTTCAAGTTGATTTTTCTAGGGGGAGGGGGCTTCCGGTAGAAAATGTTAGTCTACTACCGGTCGATCTTTAGTCCATACTTGTGGTCTAGGGGTAAGGTGTCAGACTTCTGTTTGAAGGTCCATGGTCCAATCCTCGGTTTCAGAACAGATTCATCTGATTGCCAAACCCTTCCTTCACCTCTGAAAAGACGTGTATTAATCACAACTTCTAAATGCATTAAATGCCAGGTCTCCACCATGGTTTGGACTGCACGTTAAACTGTAGGTCTTCCATTTCATCTCACAATCACCCTACCATTACACATTAGCGTAAGTGCGTATAACCTGAATGGGTAGTAAGACTTGGTGCTAATAATAATAATTTAGTCCATACAAGTTTTCATAAGCATATATAGACCACCCCCTGGTGGTATATCAAATTCCAGGGGGAGTCCAGACCCCCCACTCCGACCCCAGCTCTTTTACGCCTTTTCTCTTCATCATGTAAAACACTCCTGTGATATATGTTTTAAACAAAGTCGTAGAGCAATTTTCGAGAACCATCTAATTTTTAAAAGTTAGCAGCTAATAAACTACACTTAAGCGAACTTTCTGTATAAAAAGAGGTATACATAATTAATTTTCATTTCAAATACATCACGGATATCCAATTTAAACAATATTTTTAGAGTCATTTTAGAAAAAAACAAACATTTTTTTAAGGTTAGTAATTCATTAACAACGACCCGCCTCGGTGGCGTATTTGGCTAACGCGCTTGTCGTGTTGAAGCTCGACTGCTGAGGACGGGGAGATCAAGGTTCTAATCTCGGTCGGGTGAACTGGGGGTGGTTTTTCCTAAATGGTTTTCCACTCTCCCTCCACGCAAATGCGGGTTCACTTCCTCTAATTCAACCTTCCCAATTCCTAATCCATTAGCGTAACTAGTACTTAAAGCGTATAACCCGAACGGGTAGTAAGACGCGGTGCTAAATATTATTATTAATTAACAACGCTTACTTTAAGGGCTAGAGTAAAATTTTGAAAAATGGCTGAATATAATATCATTTAATGACTAAATATCATGTTTGAAAAATCCATCAAAACATCTCAGTTGTATCACCAGGCACAGACAGACAAACAGAGGGATACACAGAATTTCCATTTCTACTTATTTGGGTTAAGAGGCTCATTAGATGTCGATATTCATCATAATCTGTAACTCGAATTTTTTCACATTTATAATAAATCATTATTTCTTTATATAAGAAATTAAAAATATATACAGCTTATATATTTAAAAGGAATAAACGGTTTTGCAAAAATATTAGTCTTTAATAATATTTATATCTTAAACATTAAGTCTGGTTTTCTGGTGATGGGGACGTCAGGGTTTGAATCCCGGCTGGGTGTACTAAGGGTTACTATCCCTGCATGGTTTCCGACTCTTAGACCTCCAAGCAAATGTGGGTTCATTTCCTCCACTTTCTACCACCATCATTCTTAAAACAGTATCGTAATTATTTGTCTACTTATATACGTATAACCGAATAGGTAGTGAAACGCAGGTAAATAAGGAATTAGAACACATCCCACCTCTCGTGTCTCGTAGGGAATAGTTTATGCTGGTGATTCTCTTACTAGCCGAGTGTCAAGCGTATATCTTCCTTTTTTTAGGTTTTAAATATATTTAAATATTTAACACTAGCATATTATTAGCAACAGGCCACTACTATTTTACCACCGATTTCCTTTTCTCAACTCAACCTTTCACAGCTATCAAACTATTAGCAATGCTGTTAAAATTATGTATATGATTTTAAACATTTCAGATCTAAAAAAATAATGCTTTTGGTACGTATATGTGTTGAAATAATGGATGGGGAAGGCTAGTAAGCCCGCCTACATAAGCTACAAACTCCCTCCATATGTGAGAGGTGCGCTTTTATTTAAGTCGCTCTTTCCTCTTTATTCCTCTAGTAGAATCTTATATGTGATAAAAAAATGTGTTTGTCTCCTTTTCTTGTACCCAACCTACACTGCTCATTCCAGTACACGTCCTTTGTTTTCCACTACCATATTGTATAAAGGGAAAGAAAGAAATTGGAAATGTTGATAAATCTTATTTTACAATCGGTAGTTTTACAAGTTGAATCTTGGAGGTGAACATTAAATTGTTAAGTAACAAGTAGTTAGTTGATGACATATACAATTATGACTGTAGTAAAAGTAAAAAAAAAAATCTATAGCATTAAGTTTTTATATGTATATGTGGACCCCCTTTTAAAAGTGGTCTAACAAATACCAGAGGAGACCGGAACTCCTAGAACTCCCCTTCCCCTTTTCCATCGTTCTTGGTCAGGTAATCTACCCGCATTAGCGTGGAAGAATAGCATAAAACCATTTCGATAAAATCACCCCTAATAGAACCGACAAGGATTTGAGCCCTGATCTCCCCATTATCAGAAGGCCAGTCTAACAAAACCATTCAGTCATTGAAGAAGGTTAGTTTCTAATTTTATAAAAATTGTCAATATGTTTAATCAAAAGAGATTTGGCAACTGTTCGTTCCATAAAAATTATAGGCCCACTGAAATTTACGAGTGGAACAGCTCATAGTTCCTTATACACCAATGATAATTGCTATCAAAGTGAGACCAAATCGTTGATAGTGCTTTGAATTATTCACTTTCAATTCACTACAATTTGGTCACATTTTAAATTAAATATAAACAGATTTAAAATATGTTTATAAGAAAATTTGAAATAATTGCACTTAAATTAAATAAAACAAATTTATTCCTGTATATAAGGGTTTTCTCCTTTTAATAGTGAACGACTAATACTATCGGTCACTCAAGCTTAACGCCAGGCTCATTATTCTGGTATATCAGAGAAAAGGTATTCGAAGTTCGAAACCCTCTGATTGGACGAGGTTATGTATTTTTCTAAATATGTTTCTCACTCTCGTTCCTTTAAATTATACGTAAGACCTGTACTGCAATTTATAAGTGGGACGTCCTAAAGGTATGGGATACAAATTTAATTACTATTAATATGCAATCATATATTAGCTAGGTTATCATGTTATCGCTTGCTTATTTTATCCGTCAGAACTCACCATTCTTTCAGGCTATATGCATCTTAGTTACACTAGTGGGTAAGATATGAGGAAAGTGTTATTCATATTTACATGTGTGACTAGATGAGTAGTGATTTTAGTCCGCGTGTTAACTTATGAAGAAATCTAGATTAACTGAATGAAATCATGTAGAATCATAAGAATAAGTTAATTGTTTAAAAAAAATCAAAACCCCCTTACACTTTTGTAATAAAATAATGACTTATTTTTTAGTTTATTTGGTATATTTCCTCTAAAATTTCTCATTCTCTTTTGACTTAAAAACAAGATAAGCTTATTGATATTATTGTTTGAATACCCAGTGTATAACGAACAAAAAAAGCAAAGCTTCAGTTAAACTGGTCACATGCTTCGGTGGCTGCATGGTCTGAGGCATCACTCTCCTGACATACTAGACTGCTGATGACAGGGAGTTCGGGGTTTTAATCCCAGTTGGTTGAACTGATGGTGGTTTTTTCCAAAATAGTTTTCCAGTTTCCTTCGACGCAAAATATTGTACACTTCTCCTACATTCAACCTTCCTCATCCCTATCTAATTTTCCTTACTGGTACATATGCGTATAACCCTAACAAGTAGTTAGACGCAGTGTGAAAAAAAAAGTTCTACTCTTACGGGTCGGGTTCTAAACCATGCCTTTTGTATTAAAATTCGACGTGTCTAACTCTTGCCAGTGGGAGTGATTGTTGGTTTGATGTTCTACCGTAAGTGGAACCGATTTCTCGAGATCTGTATAGTTGCGTACACCCCTGAGGCAAGGAGAAATCTTTATTTTATTTCCAGAAATGTTTTATCTTGCTCCAGAAGATAGCCAAATGCATCTCTGAATTTTTATTGTTGCCTAAAGCTTTTCAGTTTGAGAGCATATATGAATTCATTGCCCCGTTGATGACTTGAAAAGGGAGATGTGTTCTAATGCAAAATAAATCATAAAACAAATTGGGGGTTAGAGAAATATACAGAGGATATAAAAAAGAAAATGTATTATTTATATGTATCTTTTTATTAGTAATCTGGTTGTATTGTTTTCTTGTATGTCAATGTCAAGTAAGAGAATAAATATAAATAATCATGTGGAAAACAAGACATGGAATGAGGAGTATAGTTAATATATGAAAGATAGTTTTGTGTGGTATTAATTACAAACATGAATATTAAATAATTTGTCGATGGAACTATTTATAATCATTATACTATTTCATACATAGCTAACGATTATAGGTTAGATTAAATAGTGACGCTATTATAGTTTTTAAAAACTTTTATATAATATCGCTAGATATGAGATAACGTAATCACCTTTGGAGGGCTTTATCCTGCAAATAGTTTAATTAAAAATGTATGATTACCCATATCATGATGGATATACTAGCCGATCTAATATAGTTGTTAATTACGGTCATAAACGCATGCGTTATATTAAAATTGTAACTGTACTTTTAGCTGAATAAAGCTCTCCCAAGACGAAGATGGTTGCGTTAACAGATAGTTTGTGATCTTAATTGATTGATCATAATTATGTAGCTTATGGTTTCTGCATGTATATCACAGAGACTGCTTTAAAATATGACTGAAGAATGACCCTGGGGACGAAAAGAATCGTATATAGCTCAGTGATAATAACATAAGCGTTCTTAGCCAAAGATCACGGATTCGATTCATTTGTACAGGTAATATACTTTTCAATTTAAACTATTACGATAAATAAATGATTCCATAACCATACACAATAAATATAATAGTTTGGCTACTTAATCCATCATAACCGCAATCATACGATATTCATTGCGCCATAAGTTGCATAAATACCTCCAGAGTTGAAGGTGGCTGCGTCACCTGATAGCTCACGATCATGATTGATCGCTTCTAACGACATGGTTTGATCGTCCTGGATTCATGTGCGTCAGTTTATATCTCAGCTCATGATTGAAATATTTAAATATATTCATTTCATTTCACAGATCGTAAAAAAAGTTTTACTGGATTTGATTAGAATTAAACATAGCATAAATTAAATTTTTCAAATTAATAAGTAGGTTAATTTGTTCAACATTTGGGTTCTTATATTAATATAAATAATGGTAATTAAGGTGGAGTGACTTGTTAATCTCCAACACTTTGACTGTACGTCAATCTGTTTACTGGTGTTGTTGTGACTGTTCCTCTAATAACTTCCGCGAGTGCTTCTTATACCCTCACCATGCATAAAAGAGTGTCCACCTCCCTTGTGCGATCTTTCCTGTTGGAAAAAAAAAACCGGCCAAGGTCACTTTCACTGTCACTTAAAAAACTGGAACTCGGGTTGGGGAGATTAATTAAGTACTGTCATATTCATTACTGAGAGATTTTATCAAAGGATCGTAAATAATAAAAATTATATATATTTTATAATATAATATAATATAAAATATATATTTTACCATTGATTTCGTAAGTAAGAACAAGTGACGCTTCAGTACGTCCTTCACTGTAACGCATAAATTCTGCTAGAGCTAACATGAAATCTATGTTATGCTTTACACTCATATGTGGCAGATGATTTCTACACTACCATCACAAATTCTGCCCAAATATAATATGAATGAAGAAGGACCCCTAGCATGGGTTGACTTCTAGATATCTCAGTGGTATGAACTATTGAGTAAAAAGCCAAAGGTCCCGGGATCATTTCTCATATTCAGGTGTCATCTTTCCATTAAAAGAATATGATATTTAGATTCTACTCTAACCGTAACTAACAACTATAAACCATTTCGGTGGCCGCATGGTTTAACGCGCTACCATGGCAGAAGACTATACTGCTAATGACGGGGAGATCAAGGCTCTAATTCCGGTTAGGTATACTAAGGGTGCTTTATTTCAAGGGTGTTTTCCACTCACCTTCCAAACAAATTCGGGTACATTTTCTATAAATATAACTTTCTAAATCACTAAAACCATCGCGTAGTTAATACTTAAACGTTTAGCTTGAACGGGTAAAAAAAGGTGATACTAAATTAAACTATAACAAAAATATGGCTATTTAATTTAAAATTTATATTGAAAATCAAATTTATCGAATAGTTTTGGAAATTAAATGAAACCTGAAACAATCCTACTCTATTTAAAATAGTTGAATGAAGAAAATATATAAAATGGCTAGTATGATACAAGCTAAAAAGAAAAAAATAGTTAAAGTATTAGGTCAATTACTTAACTGATCGGAAAAAAAAGAAGAAATAATACTACCTTTTCAATTTTCCTTCTACAGCTATAATATGAGCACACATAACCATTTTTATTAGATAAATTTTGGGCTAATGACGTGCTAAGGGCAATGAGTTGTTAAAAATTGTAGGCCAATGCTGGATAGTACTGATAATCAATAGCTAAATAGAGCTTACTTCTATTATTAAATATTTGATTTGTTCATTACTTAACTAGCTAGACTCAACATAATATATCCTAGAAAATGTCTAATATATATAGCTACGGCGTCTAAATCTAGCCTTAAACAATTTGGTCAAACTATAATGTTAATACAAATCATAGAAAAGAGGGGAAATAAATACTTGTAGCTTTTTTAACCTTCTATCTGGCTTCTACTAAATAAGCTAATGCATTATACTCTTAATTTCTTTCCATGAATCAGTATCATCCAACAATGGGGTACATCACAAAAGGTCTTATACATAGATGAACGTATTAAATAATAATACGCGAGAACATTACCTTCTAAATATGGCATCCATTAAACGCAGATTTGACTTTTTAATCTATCTTCACAGGTTTTTAGAGCCAACTGAGCTAATGTGTTTTTCTCTCTCTATCTTTGAATATTTTTCTGCTGTATTTTTCTGCTGTATTGTGCTTTATCGCAAGGTTTTCATATCAATCATATTTATGTATTTTTATATGAAAGTTCTACAGTAACATAATTATTAGTAAATTATGGAACGTAACCTTAAGGTAAAAAAACTTCCAAGGCTGTATTTAAATAAAATAATATTTCTTTCACTAAAATAGTGTGGAAAATGACAAGGAAATCAAGATAATATAGTTTAAAGACCAGATTTTTTATATCTTCTTCTTATTGAACAATTTATAGCCTATCTATTATCGCGTATTACTACCCATCTAAGGTTATATGCATTTTATCTATTATAATTGGATATATATTTGAAAGGTAGAATATAAAGAGCGAGAGTGAAAAAAAGTACAAAAATAACACTCACCAATTCAGGTGGATTTCAAACTTAAAATAGGTTTTCTCTGGTATACCTGACTATATGAGTCTGGAATTAAGCACGTGTGTCCATTAATGTTAGTCGTTCCATATTAAAATGAGAAATACTTTGAAGTGTTGCAATATTTCTTACTATTGAACTTAAATTTTAAATTGTTTTGAAAATCAAATAAAATCAATCTAATATAACTCATGACAATTTTTTTTTTTTAATCCTTGGTCTTTAATTTAAAATATGACCAAAATGTATTGAATAGAAATTTTATAATGCAAAGCATTTGCAATGATGTGTGTGTGTGTATAAGGCCGTTCCACCCTTAAATTTTACTAAGCCTATAGTTCTTAAGGAACGCTCAATTGTAAAGCTTATCTGATTGAGACATATAAACAATTTCAATATTAGAAACTTATCAAAGTATAAAAGTTAATACACTTTTTTCAATTCGATTTATATTTTATTTAAGTCCATAGTTGTGTATTATTATGTTTATTTTTATTATTATTCCATTATACCCTTTGTTAAATTGACACTGCAAAAAAACATCCTGCGATATTTAAGTTGGGATTAGAAAATGAAGAAGGTTTTCACAATTCAGTTAAAACAAAATGTTTCCCCCTCATCCACCCATGAAAATGTTTGTACGCTTAATTAAACAAGTGTCTAACTCATCCTTGCCTTCTTAGATTGACTAACCATTTTTTAACATTAGATTAAAATATGATTAAATAATAAAAAAATATGATAGCACTCACTTCAGTGGCTGGATGGTCTAAGGCATCACTCACTTTTTATACTGGCCCGCTGAAGACGCGCAGATCGAGGATCGATTCCTGGTCGTTTCAACTATGGCTGGTTTCTCCTGAAATGGTTTTCCAATCTCCTTTAACTCAAATGTTGGAATATTCTTTTTAAAATATTTTCTTCCACACCCCTACTCCATCAAAGCAATTATCATAAATGCGTATGGCCTGAACTTAGAATAAGAAGCAGTGGTGATAAAAATAATAGTAAAATCATGTAGGTTTATCACCAAATTATTGACTAAGACACAACACTTAATGCTTACGATTGGTAGACATACTTCTTAACTATATTTCAAACTACTGTGTTTTCCCTTTCCGATAAAACATTAATTCACATTTCTGCCTGTTAGCAATTATTATCGCTAAGCTCAGTGGGGCTATATTTATATTTACATGTAGTGCTACGTTTGGCGTCTTTGTTTTACCTATAACTGACTTATACTAATACATATACAAAATATAATGTCTTAGATAAATGAACGTTTCTAAGAGTAAGTGCACTGATATTTGTCAGGACCATAAACAAATCTTTTTATAAATATCAATTCTAGGGAATAGTTAATTTTATTGGGTTTATTTTACGTGAACATTTAAAACCCATTGATAATATCATGATTAACCAACTAGCTTAGTAGTAACAAAAAAAAATTCAAACCCCTAGCTGACAATTCACCAAAAAAAACATTCAACAAAACTGGGTTTGTAACTGGTGATACCTAGCTCAGTTGGCACACACTCTAGAGACGGTGGCAAGGTGTTGGACTCAATGTTAATGAATGCATCCTGAATTAAAACCTTGACCTGTTTACTAACGATGGACTAGTGTAATTAGCGTATAATGCCTTATACCAATCGAAAACCCCGTGGTTATATCATGGTATAAAAATATTGTTATTGCACATAAAATATAGTTTCAAATATTGAACATTATCTCGGTAATTGCAACAAAATCTTGTTTGTAACTTTTCAAACTATGACGTATATTG
This sequence comes from Timema cristinae, assembly GCA_039000515.1. Taxonomy (NCBI): domain Eukaryota; kingdom Metazoa; phylum Arthropoda; class Insecta; order Phasmatodea; family Timematidae; genus Timema; species Timema cristinae. Next base: position 57,768,466 of record JBCFYV010009882.1, read on the forward strand.
ATTTCAACATGAATGTAAAATTGACTAAGCGTCGTATGTTTTGCCAATATAATCAATTTTTATGTGGTTTGGATGATCTGCAATGCTAGAACTGCCTGACAGTGCTGTACTCTTTAAGTCCTGGCAGTGTAAATTGAAATACTCACTCTGCAACCTTAAAACGTCAACCTAAATAACTGTGAAGTTTATAGTTTAGTTCTTTTATGTGTGATCGGGGTGTACTTTACATTGCATCCTTATATTTTCCCTTTGTATAACTAGGAGGACATATAAAAATTACGCGTGGAGGAAAAATATAACACAATTATAGTTTTCGTGCAAGGAAAGATTATTATAAAACACTAAAAGGCGGACAAACAAGACATAACTTGGACAAAGAAAATAATATAATTTACCCTTTTCGGCTTGACTCCCCCCCCCCCCCCCCGGAGGAAGGTTAAATGTTAAACTCTTTGTTGAGTGTACAGAATTTTAAAATGTTGGTTTTTACGTGACACCTTCAGACTTGCACAATTTTGCACGCTGAAAAAGATGTCAAAATACTCTTGTCTGTTGTTTTTTTCTGGAGAGAGGCTAAATGCTATAATCGCTGCTGATTGTATTATACGAACTATCAGGAACTTTTTTTGCTTCTCCCAAAATAATTTTCTGTCAAAAATGTCCCCCTTTATTTTGTGTTCTTTGTCTTACAACGCATCCGGACTGTACGCATAAGCTTTTTTTAATTTGCGCAGTTTTTTTTTGAGTATTTAGAACGACTTTATTTAACACAAATACTTTATAATTATCGACTCACCCCATTTTTTAATTTTAATGTTATCGTGTTGCTTAAACACGTGATTAGAGTAGGGGGGCTGTCATAAGACATAATTTCCACGTTCTTTTCCTGTTCCATGTCTTACTGCCCAATTTTGCTGTAAGAAAAGGGGGAAAAGAGAGGGTAGCTAATCTACCAAAAAGGGTGCCTAGCGTATCAAAGATGGTTCTTAACCTAATTTTCTCGAATTCTCAAGTTACAGGTAAAATATTATTTCTTACAATTTGTCAATACAATATTTTTATCTCTCATAAGTAGACTAATCTCAAACCACAGAGTAATTCTTTCGGTATAGTGTTTATGGATTCTGTCCGAAACTGACAAATATAACTATTTTACTGACCAATTAAGGTGTACCATACTGTTGCTAGAGCGCTTCTTAGAGAATACATTCCAAGCGCCAAAAAAATGAGAATCAAGTTGACGTCAATAAGTGTGTGCGCAATCAAGGGCACTCTAAAAAGAGTATTTTACATCAATATGTGTCAGGCTTTTGGTAGGTGTGGACAAGCTCTCAAAAGTCTAACGCTATGTCTTGAAGGTGTTCCAGTGTTATGATACCAACGATAAATATTGGTTCACAACTGGTAGAAAAGTGTTGAAAGTGTTTTTTTAAAGGCATGGTCAAATACATTTAAATTCATGCAATGATGTACTTCATTTAAAAATAAATGGTAGGGAACTACACACGGACTTTCTCACTCTATTGTTTAAAAAGGAGAAACTTACTCAAAACTCGTAATATATGTGAAACGAAGTAATATACACTAGAAAACCCAAGTATGAATTGCACTGTACTTCTGCAAAATATATTTTGATTCCCGGTTTTAAATTTTATAATTTTATTTGTAAAGAATTAATGTCTTCATTTGTATGGTTGTACCAATAAAAAATTACAATATTGGGTCCACAAGGGTCAACACTTCGTATTAAAATTTAGACTTCCGATAAAAAAAATTCGACATTTTATTAGGTGTTCCACAACTTCAGGTATTCTGATTGCTATTAAATTCCTCATTTATAAGTTTTGACCAATAAAAATGTAAATATTGACTATTGAGTCTAAAATAGAGATAGATCATTGCTGCAAAAATATTTCTCCTAAGAAGTTTAAGGAAAAATAAGATAAATTTTTTGAGAGACTTCCTAATATTTAATTACTCTATGGCATTGGAGAATTCTTGTGTTAAAATTTAATAATATCTCTTTATAACTAAATCTCACAAAAGTGTATTCGTATTTTTTCCAAGATATCAGAAATTGTTGGTTTTATAAAAATATATTTCATATAAAAGTTTTTTAATTTTAATAGTACTAAAATCTTGCAATGCTAATTTATTTTGTATCTCAAATAGTTGCGGAGATACAGAAATTTCTGCTTCTGTAAAGTACCCTAAAATTCATGTTCATGGGAAAATAAAATTATCCAGTTTATTTATAATCTTAAACCACGCCTAGACACGAATTTTAATCGAAATCGTCATAGAAAATTTTGAGAAAATCGATTTAAAAATAAAGAACACTACTATATTCCACACAATAAATATTTACTTTGTTTGCGGTAAAGATTGAGTCCCATCATTTGTGGTAATTTTATAAGTACATTTGGTTTTCCACTCTCTCCACGCCTAAGTGGTAGAAACGCCTCTGAACTCTACCTTCCTACCCATTCCACTCTCTTATAAACAAATGTTGGTACGTTTTCTTATCCATTAAGGTAAATAATTTAACTAAGTTACTTTATTACGTCTATACCTAAATCATTATTTCCTCCTCCTCCTTTCCCCCCCTACCCCAACTAAGACTTACTAATCTTTTAAGATAAAACATGTGGATGGTTCTTCTTTTTTTAGTCTAACACGATTCCCTTTAACTATCTATATTCCCCTTTTGGTCGATACGTCCCCATATCGGTCAATTATGTTTCACCTTTGGTCAAACACACACCCCTTTTGCTCAAGTTAGTTCCCTTTTCGTTCGAGCACTTACCCCTTTTGATCAAATTTGTGGACACGATCCCAAGGTCTTATTCCTGTAGTGCCAATGATCTCAGGAACAGGAATACAGGGTTGGACAAGATAAGTTTTGGGAAACATGACATTGACCCAAAATGGACAGGAATGAACACGATCACAGGAGGCTATTTCTATAGGGTGGGTTGAAACATTCTGGGTAAGGAAACTGATCTGGTCTTTACATATATCTCAGTATTATATATGAAACCTCTATCGCAAGAGGAATCTTGTTACACACCTCAGGGGCTGAGGCCCCAAAACACCAACATATTCTCTGGAATTTGAATCAATGATAGCGAGCTACAGGAAGGAACACATGTCCCTAACCCACGTCCTCTTGATCCCCAGAACTACTGATGATGAACCAGAACATGCGCCCCAACTGATGAAATAAACAAAAAATTAAAATGGGGCCAATGGTAAAAAGTGGGTGGGATTTAAACATAGGGTCAATGTCCGGGCAGGATTGAATACGATTAAGGCAGGGTCTCATCGAAATGGAAATAACACAACGCTGGCGGGTGTGACGTCACTGCTCATATCGCCTCGGGGTTGTACCTTAAAATCCCGCGCGCTAGGGTTGCGAAACTTGACTTGAACACGGGACACAATATAACAATTACCTAAGTTACACGAATAAGTCATACCAAGGCCTATGGAGGCGTCTGGCGTCACAATACTTTACGTATATGATGGGTGACGTAAATTTAGCATAGGCTCATGTACCCTACAAATAGGGCTTGTTTCAGACACAATATTCTTAATTTACGACACAAATTATGCATGTTCGTGTATGTTTATGTTATTCACTTTCAAACCAGACTAGATTTCACACAACATTAAAAACTGACAAAAAAACGAATTTTCAATCAAAAGGATCGTTTATAGTCAATGGTTCGTCACTTACTTCCAAACTAAATGTACGCCTTACAGCCGTTTGAAATGAAATCAAAACGACTATTTTATGACTTCATGGCATTCAAAACGTATTTCAAGAGAATAATTTATGCGAACAAAGCCAAGTTGGGTAGAGTTTGAAAAATATATCCTCCTTTACCATCGTGTTTCTTTTTTATGAGTCACGGTACCAATCTGTGTAATTCTTGTTCTGGCACGTTCACAGAACTAAAGATTTGAAGGTATTGGAATGAGCTACTGTACCAAAGTTGTTTATAGCTTTCATGCGTAATATATGGTACAGTGATGCAAAGAAATAACACGTTAAGCCCGTACGTATCAAAATATCCCCAAAATGTGTTTTATAAAAATTACTAGTAAAGTCAACTAGAAATAAATTAATGTGTTGTAATATTATTCATAGTGCTGTAAAATCTATGAGTTTAAGCATATCTATTAACTTTAAATTACAATATATTATATATATATATATATATATATATATATATATATGTGGTTCTATAAACTTTAAATGTATTTTATGGGAAATTATATTACTTATATAGACATACAGCTTTAAGTGATTGCAGTATTGATTTGTTCGTTCCAAGCTAAAATTCTAGCTTTTGTTAACAATGAATTTTACTATCAAAACTAATATAATAGGACTAGAAATGTGATTTATTTTATTAAAAACGGGAAAAGGAAGATAAATTGAAGATATAAGGATAACATAGTTCTCACTCTTTTATTTTCAGTTAAGCGTGTCTTCGGTTTGAAACTTGGCTTCCCTTTTCAAAATCAATGTTTCTAACAAATTAACTAGATCAAAATAAAGTGTGAGTGGACTAAACAAACATCGAGTGTGGATTTCTGGTGACATGGGGGTTGGTTTAATTTCAAATCCTTATCGAGTAGAGGATGTTTTATACGTAAATGTATTTTCACTCTCTCTCCACTAAAATGTTGATGCTTTTGCTCTGAATTAAAACTCTGTCATACCCCTTATTGTAAACAAATGTAGATAGCATGTAAGAGTAGTAGCACACACGCTAAAAACCAGCTTGCCTTATTCCCTGGGTAATATACACTTAAACACTGATGTTCTTACTTTGACATATTTTTGGATAATAATATTCACGAAAAAAATATTCCTTCATTCATTTCATAAATTAAATTGTCTGTATATGTATATATGTATAAATGTAAAAAGAAATTATTTAATTTATGTATTAAATTGTATGTATTTGATTTATTTTATTGATTAGCTAATTTTTCAAAATGAAAAAAATTATAACGTAAAATAAAGTAGCCTAAACTGAAATCGAGTTTTATAAAATAAGACATTATTCTATAGACTCATTTATTTAGAGAAAAAGTGTATTTTAAATAAAATTAATATATATATATTTTTTACAAACAAACAAGGGCTTCCAAAATTAAAATATATATTTGTAACATGTGATTTGTTTTCAAATGCAAATCTATCTCATAAAATAATATAGTTTATATCTGCATTATGATTTTTCTTTAGTAAAAAAAGAAACTAGTTCCGTTCTGTTCCACTTTTAAATTCATTTTTATAATGGGTTTATACAAATCTCACCTTTAAAATATATTTGGAGCGTTCTTCATCACTTATACTTGTGTCATTGTCTTTTCTTTTCATATGAGTAAGACTTTTTTTTTTTACTTCCTCAGTGAATGGTTTGGCATTTCTTATAATGGGCTCCCAGGTAGAATATTCAAATGAATCGATCGTAGATGTATCATAGTTCTCAATCTGGTGGTTTACTCATTCAGTCCAGGGCAAGTCTCACATATTTCATGTTTTCTCTCCTTCCATTCTTCATTATCATTATCATCATCATCATCCTTCCGTATGCAAATTATGATTTATTCTTTTGATTTATCCCAGAGACGAAATAAAACTTTGAAAGTTCTCCCTGTGATCTCTTAGATTCAAACGTTTAGTCCTTACCCTCACATTTTCATTATGATTTGCATATTATTTATTTTTTCCCAACCGGTACTGATTATTATTCTTATTATTATTTCGTATGTAATGTACTATACCAAAGTATACACAGTTAAGTGATAATATTCCTCATTAATTCTCTATAATATGCACAAATAATAAATATATCAATATACTAAACAAACAATTGTTTATAACCAAATACGAGTATATTATGGTATTTTAAAGTGATAGTATTCCTCATTAATTCTCCATAATATGCACAGATAATATTTAAATATACTAAACAAACAATGGCTTATAACCAACTACGAGTATATTATGGTATTTTAAAGTGGAAGCAGCGTTAGTATATCCTCTAATGATCTTTCCCTGATCTAACAGAATTATTTTGATATAGTACATAGATTAGGGCGTATGAGTTAATAACCAATATAGGAAATAAAAGATCGTGATAATTAATATCTTAATAATATTAATTAAAATATGTTTTAACAAAATATCAGTAATCTCGATCAGAATTTTACCCCCCAATTTTCCTGTCTCCAGTAAATTAGACTAGACAAACTTCACGTAAGTCCACATTTCTACAAATGCTGGGATCCCTATGATAAACAGGGATATTTGGCGTCAACGTTATCTAATAAAATGAAAGTTTATATTAACATCTCTTGCTTAAACATACCCAAGAAACCATAACTAAAACTAAAACAAGAAAAAATTTGTATCAATAATATATCGTAAAGTTATTTAGTATTCGTTCATATTAGACTTGATAAAATGTATATAAATTACACTTCCCTTTTACAATAATATTAATAGTAATACTTAGCAACGCGTCTTACTACCCGCTTGGGTTATACGCTTAAGTACTAGTTACACTAACGGGCTAGGAATTGGGAAGGTTGAATTTTGAGGAAGTGAACCTGCATTTACGGGGAGGGATATTGTCAAACCACTTAGGAAAAACCATCCCAGTTCAATCGAGCGAGATTCTAGCCTCGATCTCCCCGTCCTTGGCAGTCTAGCTCAACACAAAACTAGCGCATTAGCTAAATACGCCACTGAGACGGGTATTTCCCTTTTACAGTTTTACTAAGTCTACTCTCATGATTTGTCGATAATATTTCCAAAATATTTTAATTTCCAATCCATTAAAATCCATATTTGGTTATTTATTCAATTATTTTAACAAACAATTATTATAGCTCCCTATATGATAGAGACAATACGTTTAGTTATTGTTTTCAAAATTATTAAATGCTCAAACATTTGAACTCTTAATAATGTTATTGGGTTTAACTAGTAAATTATTTATGTTGTTAATACAATCCGAGCCTAGAAATTATTTTCAAGAGAAATATCTAAAAAGTAATTATATGAGTAGCAGGAAATAAATACTTAAGAAATTATGTTTTGTTTAAACAGAGTATTATGTCTTCAGAGAAATCAAATTGCCATAAAAAAATTGAAAACGTGCTATTGTAATCCGCCTATATTATTTATAGGGCATTAAATACATATTCTAATTTGTTTAATTAAATGGAACCAATGCCCATTTAAGTGTTAGGTAAAAACTTCAGTACAAGTATAAAAAAGGTTACAAAAATACAAAAGAATGGTATGTGTACTAAATTAAATCTAGAGAGAGCGCATGCATTCATTCCCATACTAATACGTTTTGATACGTCATTTTGAGAAGGTTTTTGTGTAAAGTTGATACGACCGATAAAACGAAGGGATGCTTTGATAACTATTAGGTGGTATCCATCAAGAGTGATATTGAATAGTTTGGGAGGTAGAGGAAGCAGGAAATTGGGGAGGACAAGTGGGCTGAGGGAAATAACATATAGTACGAGCATATTAACGTTCTCACGATTCCTTTTCTTCATCCTGTGTACTTACATTAGAGTAACCCACGCCATTGGGATTAAAGGGTATGTTTTATTTCTCGTCCAGTCAAATTTTCGGGTGAAAGGAGTGCATGGGTTTGAATACTGGCAGGGTGTGTTGAGCTTCTTTCTCTTAAAGGGTTTTCAACTCTTTATCCACGCAAATCCATATAAATTTCCTAAATAGGTTACTTACTTCATACCTGCCCCATTAGTCTGATTAAATATGAATATTTCGTAGGACACAATTCTGGACTGGAATAACAGTGTAAGCTAGTGAGTATTGAATGGGATTTAATTTAGTACACATACCATTCTTTTGTATTTTTGTAACCTTTTTTATACTTGTACTGAAGTTTTTACCTAACACTTAAATGGGCATTGGTTCCATTTAATTAAACAAATTATAATATGTATTTAATGCCCTATAAATAATATAGGCGGATTACAATAGAACGTTTTCAATTTTTTATGACAATTTGATTCCTCTGAAGACATAATACTCTGTTTAAGCAAAACATAATTTCTTAAGTATTTATTTCCTGCTACTCATATAATTACTTTTTAGATATTTCTCTTGAAAATAATTTCTAGGCTCGGATTGTATTAACAACATAAATAATTTACTAGTTAAACCCAATAACATTATTAAGAGTTCAAATGTTTGAGCATTTAATAATTTTGAAAACAATAACTAAACGTATTGTCTCTATCATATAGGGAGCTATAATAATTGTTTGTTAAAATAATTGAATAAATAACAAAATATGGATTTTAATGGATTGGAAATTAAAATATTTTGGAAATATTATCGACAAATCATGAGAGTAGACTTAGTAAAACTGTAAAAGGGAAATACCCGTCTCAGTGGCGTATTTAGCTAATGCGCTAGTTTTGTGTTGAGCTAGACTGCCAAGGACGGGGAGATCGAGGCTAGAATCTCGCTCGATTGAACTGGGATGGTTTTTCCTAAGTGGTTTGACAATATTCCTCCCCGTAAATGCAGGTTCACTTCCTCAAAATTCAACCTTCCCAATTCCTAGCCCGTTAGTGTAACTAGTACTTAAGCGTATAACCCAAGCGGGTAGTAAGACGCGTTGCTAAGTATTACTATTAATATTATTGTAAAAGGGAAGTGTAGTTTATATACATTTTCTCAAGTCTAATATGAACGAATACTAAATAACTTTACGATATATTATTGATACAAATTTTTTCTTGTTTTAGTTTTAGTTATGGTTTCTTGGGTATGTTTAAGCAAGTGATGTTAATATAAACTTTCATTTTATTAGATAACTTTGACGCCAAATATCCCTGTTTATCATAGGGATCCCAGTATTTGTAGAAATGTGGACTTACGTGAAGTTTGTCTAGTCTAATTTACTGGAGACAGGAAATTTGGGGGGTAAAATTCTGATCGAGATTACTGATATTTTGTGAAAACAATTGTAGCCCACTCTCAAATATGTATATATTTCCATTTTTTTCTTAAATGTAAATAGCCTGAACGGGTAATAAGACTTTTCACAAAGATTAACGTCCATGGGTTATTGCTCATGACATTGAAACTCGCTTAGCAGCCAATACTAGCTTTAGTGATATGTAAGCTTATACAAAGGATAAATCCAGCTATAAAATATTAAGATTGGCTTTCTTACTTTTTTAAATCCTGTGTTTACACTGGCGTTTCGTGAGGTGTTGCCCGGGTAAGCAATATTAGTTTAAACTGTACCTGTGAATTGATCACACCCCTCAGTAGAACACTAATTGGTAATTTATTGAGTGGAATACATTCCCGTGTGAGGCATGCAGAGCAGAGCATATGTATGATAGTTCAAATATGGCTCAAGTGAATGAGAATTATCACAGGTAATACCAAGGTCTGCTTCCCTTGCAACACTCCACGACACGCCACTGGGTGTTTGATTTATACCTTCTAAGCCTACAAATGGCATAAGACCGTATACGTAGATGTACCCACTCTGCCTTTTAAATAAAGTACGTATACTAGGCTCAAATAATTTTGTGTTGAATTTCCTTTGTACCACAAATAGGATAACAACGTGAACCTTTATTAAAACAGAAACAGTGAATATTCTCACAAGCTTCGTCCAGAATCGAACTAGGTCCTCCTGTACCTGCATTATATCACTTTAGTCATTAACATATAGGGACAGGCAATAAGTTATTTTAGACACCAGTTGGTAAAAATTCACGTTCTCCGCAACGGTAAAACTGTATAAATTATTTGAATACTATCCGTGGACTTACCAACGGTCATAATGAATATTTTGCAGACAAAATAATCAAAATTTCACTTGAGACTCTACATTTTATTCCAACCAATTTAAGTGATCGTGAGAAAAGGAGATTCCTTTATATATATAAGACCTTTTATTTTTTCATTAATATAATATAACTACAGCTAATTTAAATTTAAATAAATGGGCTTCCCAACCAACGGAACGGCCTCTCAGTTAAACGCAAAGCCAAATTGGATTCAATGAATAATCTATAAGTGTTCTTTTTATTCAAACTATCGTATGTTTTTTTATTTCAGTGGATAAACAGTAAGAGGAAATTCAATATATTCCCCTGTAACATTTCCACAGACAAAGGTGCTCAAAGTATCAATCATATATTAACATTAACAGTACCTATAAAGTTCCTATACCACCATTATACACATATACACAGCAGATATGCAAATGCTAATAATGGATGTAAATAATATTATTCTCTTTATCCTGTCTACTCTCATTTTTTTCTGAACTCTTTTGTGTGAATGATTTTCTCGAGGGTTTTTCTGTATCCAATCTTTCTAAAGCATTGAGATCGAATCAGTAATGCCTAGAAGGCTTTATGTTTTACCATGCTCTATGTGTTGCGTCATATGGCACTGCACCCATCCAAAACATTATGCAAATTTAGAACAAGACAAACCCTACCCTTCATTCAGTCCTAGTATTGGTTTCAATTGTACGATGGATATTTCTTTTTTTTAGCTCTTCCTTATTCTTTTATTATTTCTTCTCTTTAGAGATGGTACGTCACTTTGTTTTTGTTTCTTATGTTCTTTTTATACACATTTATTTATCTTGAATCAAATCAGGACATCTCAAATAAAGTTTACTAGAGTTCTAAAAGCTCCCAAGATAAATAAGAGAATAGACGGAAGAAAATGGGTGTATGGTAAATTTGCATTAAGAATTGAGGCAAAAAAGTTATTTGTTGGATTGAGACAAGTAAAATAATACCTGTGAAACTAGTTTGTAAAATATTTGAATCAATACAATCTAATAAATTATCATTAAGAATATAGTTTGGGGATAAAATATATCATTTATTTTTATAAAGCTTTATTAAATAAAATAATCAACATTATTTTGAGATTGTTGAGGTCATTTACTACTTAAACAGGATTATATAAGAGAAAATAAAAAGGAGTTAATTTTGAATTGAATCACGTGAAATTGTTAGCAAAAGTATGATAAAACTTAACTCGAGATAAATTATAATTTTCGATTTGGCAAAACATGATCTTTCCAGAATGCATCTCACCATTTTGGGAACTTGAAATAAATCTCTTTTAACGACTTTTTTTTGTCATTACTCGGTCTTGTTGAATGCATTATACTCGTATATGTCCCGCTTTAAAACATGTAGACTTATTTTTTTGTATAGCCATTGAAATGTAAATTAACATTAATTTTTCTAAATTAAATATGTATTATTATAATATTAATTAATTTATTCCCAAAGCTACTTAAAACTAACCCGAATACATTTTAAAAATGGTTTATAAATTATATCTTATACTTTTGTGAAGATTAGTTTTTATTTGTAAATGATTAGTACTATATTTTATATATATATACATATATGATGTTAATATTCATATATATGTATATGCAAATATTCATATATGTATATGTAAATATGCATATATGTAAATATGTATATATGTACACGTGTTTATACAATGCATATTTATGTAAGTTTATACGAATACAAGTGTATGTGTATATATAAATATATGTTTATGAATATATACATATATATGCATAGGTACATATATATTTATGTATATACGTATAATTTTGTCTGATAAATTGCAGTATTTACACATTATGAATAATTTAATACGTTAACTTTTCAACCCAAGCTTCACAGATCAAAACAAATAGCATCATTAAAATTATTAGATATTAATTTGTACGTTATACATTATAAGTGGTAAAATATAATCAAAATTATACAATTTACAGGAATAAATATAAATAATATATTTGTAATTAGATGTAAAATACCCTATTCTCTAATTTCCGTGATAATATTCCAAAAGTATAGAGCTATTCTAAATTGTTCAAAAAAACTTTTAATCATAGTATACCTGACAGAAATACGTGTAAACACTCAGAGACACAGATACAAAGAGAGTTCATAGAAAGAATAAATATACCTACTCAGAGTCACAGATACAAAGAGGGTGTATTGCAAGAATAAATATACCTATTGAGAGTCACATATACAAAGAGAGTGTATTGCAAGACTAATATACCTACTCAGAGACACAGATATAAAGATAGTGTATTGAAAGAATAAATATACCTATTCAGAGACACCAATATAAAGATAGTGTATTGCAAGAATAAATATACCTACTCAGATACACAGATACAAAGAGAGTGTATTTCAAGAATAAATATACCTACTCAGAGAGACAGTTGCAAAGAGGGTGTAATGTAAACATACAGATGCCTACTCAGCGATACAGATGCCAATATACATTATTATATCAATACAAATACCTACCTAAAGAAACATTACTCTACCAAAAATCACCAGCCTCGATTTAATACGAGTTTTCCTTAACGGATTTAACATAAAAATACTAAATTAATGGAATATGGATGAAGAGTTATATATACAGGATATGTACGGTACCTGAAATAATTTGGAAGAACAGGGAGAAAACCACCAGCAGTACACCCAGGCAAGATTGGAACCTAGTCTTCCCATTATCAGAAATCCAGTCTTTCATGAGAGTAACATCATATACAAGATGCTAGCTTTATTGGAAAAAAGATTGTACCTTTCAGTTCTATATGTTTGTGTCTTGAATGACTGAAACACTTAGGAGAATATTAGTTGCTTTATTTATCTTTCGTTTTAACATTCTATATTGGATTGATTTTTTTTTTCAAAACGTGGACCAATCTATATATTCCAAAATTATTGTAGCAGCGGAAACCTCAGATATCATATTTCTTGGTTAATATAAACTTTTTTTTAAGAAATGCTATTTAATTTTGGGTTTAAATGAACATTAAACCGTCAAAAATTTCATTTTGATCCATAAATAATATTGTAAAATGGTACTGCAGTTTTATAAAATATATGCAGGGTGTGGCAGAAATATATGACAGTTTACATGTGTAATAACTTTTTTATTTCAGAACGAATAATTGTTTACATTTTGTCATTAAATTCAGAATATTTTGCCATTGTTATTTACACCATGAAACCATTTTTAGAACACAAGTTACGTATGGAAAATAACGTCTTGCAAATGTCCTCCATTTTCATTCACACATTGCTGAAGTCTTGCTCTGAAGTTAGTCATGACATCATGAAGCATGTATATCGGTCTTGCCCTAATTTCAAGTTCGATAGCAACCTTGAGGTCTCCCCAAGTGCGTGGTTTAGCAATGAAAACTTTCGACTTCAGATGACCCCACAAAAATCAGTCACACGCCGATAGATCGGGTGACTGCGCTGGCCATGGGATATTTCCACAAAGTGAAATTAGGCGTTGTGTGAACATGTCTCAAAGCCCTGCCATGGAAAACCTTGATGTATGGTGGAGGGGGGGGGGGGGTTGACCCATCCTACAGGAACCACACTCGGGCATTGTTCAGTTGCATTCTTTGATTTGAGGTCTGAGTAAATTTCCTAACATCAAAACATAGTGATCAGAATTCACCGTAACACTTTGACCATCATGTTCGAAGAAATACGGGCCAATGACCCCATGATGTGTCATCCCACATCATATTGTTACTCGTTGTGAACGAAGGGGATGCTCATGAATTACTCTCGAATTCACTGCAGACCAATACCGACAGTTCTGTTTATTAACGAAACCCGAGAGAAGAAAATGGGCTTCATCAGACATGATTACGATAGTGTCATCACTCATCGTTTCCAACATCGTTGTAGCGAACTCAAGTCTTGTCACATGGTCACATGGTTGTAACTCCTGAGTAAGCACATGCTTCGTGATGTCATGAGCCACTTCAGAGGAGGACTTCAGCAATGTGTGAATGAAAATGGAGGACATTTGCAAGACGTTATTTTTCATACGTAACTTGTTTTCTAAAAATGGGTTCATGGTGTAAATAACAATGGCAAAAAATGCTGAATTTAATGACAAAATGTAAAGAATTTTTTGTTCAAAAATACAAAAATTATTACACTTGAAAACCATCATATATTTCTGCCACCTCCTGTATAACAATTTGTTTGTAAAAAAAGTGTATGTAAAATTAATTTTAATTAAACCATAACCTAATACCAACGGAAATTACTCACTTGTCATTGGTTGTGGTAATTTGCACCAACAAAGATGTTCTGTGTTTTTAATGACCCATACACTCGCATGTGGCTCGGTTAACAGAGCTATTAATTGATGAATGTTTTCTGAATTGAGATTCTATTATGTATACTTTAAAATATATATATATTATTAATTCTATTTGGTTAAATTAAAATAAATTCTATATTTTGCTGTACATTTACTTTACCAGGTATTCATTTCAACAGTACCAATATATATCTTTATGTATTACTAGATAGCTGTTGCCCGCGGCTTTGCTCGCGTGGAAGTTGATTATATACAAATACGAAAATATACATATGTATTTACAGATTAATTTAAAATATTACGTTACGTTAATGACCATAACATGACCTCAGATCAAAAATAATGCAAGTCTGATAAAAATTTTCACCCCCTTTTTCATCCCTTATTAAATAAAATTTCCAAAATTCCTGAAACAAGTATTTATTTGTTTTACGTCAATAACCGAAATACAAAATTTTGTTTATGTAACTTTCAAAATGACGGACTTTCATACATATTATCATGCATATTATCATTCCCTATTTTGATCCCTTTGGGGTGGAATTTTCTAAAACCCTTTCTTAGTGGGTGCCTACATAACAAAATGAATATACAGTCCGAATTTCATGCTTGTAGCCTTGATAGTTTGCGCTCGGCGATGATGAATCAGTCAGTCAGTCCGATACAAACTTTCACCCCCTTTTTCATCCCTTATTAAATAAAATTTCCAAAATTCCTGAAAAACGTATTTATTTGTTTTACGTCAATAACCGAAATACAAAATTTTGTTTATGTAACTTTCAAAATGACGGACTTTCATACATATTATCATAAATATTATCATCCCCTATTTTGACCCCTTTGGGGTGGAATTTTCTAAAATCCTTTCTTAGTGGGTGCCTACATTACAAAATGAATATACAGTCCGAATTTCATGCTTGTAGCCTTGATAGTTTGCGCTCGGCGATGATGAATCAGTCAGTCAGTCCGATACAAACTTTCACCCCCTTTTTCATCCCTTATTAAATAAAATTTCCAAAATTCCGAAACACGTATTTATTTGTTTTACGTCAATAACAGAAATACAAAATTTTGTTTATGTAACTTTAAAAATGACGGACTTTCATACATATTATCATACATATTATCATCCCCTATTTTGACCCCTTTGGGGTGGAATTTTCTAAAATCCTTTTTTAGTGGGTGCCTACATAACAAAATGAATATACAGTCCGAATTTCATGCTTGTAGCCTTGATAGTTTGCGCTCGGCGATGATGAATCTGTCAGTCAGTCAGTCAGTCAGTCGTCAATCAGGACATGTTATTTTATAAGTATAGATAATAAAATCTCTAGTAATACATTGTCTACATTCCTCCATTTTAATTTTAATATTTATGAAGACTATTATATTTTATTCAACACCGATGTTATTAAATATCATAACATAAGTTGTGTGGATTATAACAATTTCTTAAATAAAATGCACTCACAGTAGAGAAAAGCATCTTCTCTAAATATGGGCGGTCACAGTAACGGGCAAGGAACTCGTTCCCCCTCTCCCCAACTGGAATTTACAAATTAATGTAATAGATTAAATGTTTTCTTTTACAATAAAACGGTGCTAGCATTTTAGATTGCTTTTCAGTCTGAAATTCTAGCTCAGTCGGTGTCTTGTCTGTATACTGAAATAAGGACCCCGAGTTCCATTCCCAACCTGGCTGAAACTGTACTATTGGTTAAATTGGGGGTAACACTTTCATAGTGATGAACTAACGGCCGGGGACTGGATGTTGTAACTGTCCTAGTCTTAGGTTATATCATAAGCCATTATGAAGCTACGAAAGGCCTAGCCAACCGTTAGTGGAAAATGTCTTGAACAAAAAACTGATCCAGGCCACAGGCTAGAAACTTTAAGGTATGTAAAAAAATTGAATAAAAAAGTACCCAGGCCACAAGCTGGAAACTGAAATGGATGTAAAAAAAAAGGATTGCATTGCCATTTTTTTCTTCAAACAAATCTGCTTTTAAATAAACGGTTAAGAAATCAAGCAAATAATGACTCTAGACTCTTTTGCTTATATTTAAGTTGGTACTGTTTCTATATAATGATGAAATTAGTTCAAAATATAAAATCGTATTAAATTAATTATTTAAAAAATATTAATTTTGCCTCACACAAATATTAATTTCACCAGTGTAGTGAGCGTTTATGTTTCCATATGAGAAAAATTTCTTTGCAAATATTGTATAAAAATATAGTTTTTATCTAATTATTATGATTAAATATAATTGAGGTTTTAGTATATTTGAACTATGTAGCTATTATTTTGACCGTTTTTGGGCTCTGTTTTTATTTGCGTGTTTTTTTGATTCAGGGGCATATAAGGCCTCAGAATTAATCATAATCTAGAGTTAAAAAAAACTCTGCCGATTACAATACTTTTTTCTATGAGAATGTGAAAAAGACACTTAATACACTCAAACAGGTTTGAACCCCAACTTTCTCATTTCCTACAATCCAGTTTTTGCTAAACGACGAATAAACGATGCCGGTTTTATAAATATTATATTTTATATTTTATATTCAAACCAGCATACTTATAAAATAAATTAATCTCTCAACTGCTATATGTAAAATTCATCACAGCTCAAATAGTCTTTTTGAATATTATTCCTAAGCTTGCCTAGTGGTTCCCTTATAAGCCTTAGTTGGAAATATAATGAAAATGAAAGTACCCTCGATTTTTCAATTGTCTTAAACAGACGACATCCATCTCAAACTTTTTAATACATATATTTTGTATTAATACAGTTATTTTCTTAGTTTAGGGAGGAAAGCTTTCTGCGGAGTTTTTTAATATTTTATGAATACATTTTCTATGGAATGAAACAAATGTCAGTGAATATACGTTATAATTAGTTCCGGAGAAACCAATTTTTAAGTTAGTTTGTGTATCCATCTGATTGTTACGTCAGAAGCTTGTAAAATGCCTAGTGGTTTGCCTCCCTAATAATCAGACAAGCAGGGAATCTGCCCATGACAGAAGTAGAAAAATAAATAATTCTACACACCGCTACTAGTTAAACAGTTTATTTTTTTTTTACTGTAGATATCTAAAAATCATAAAGTATGGAATTATTTAATTTCCGCAAGTTTTAGGAATACAATATATATGTATATATAAATAAATATATATAATATAGTAAGAAATAAAAAGAGATGTATGGGATTGTTACCATATTTAAACTATGTTTGGCCTGAAATAGATAAAATAGTCAAAATAGTCATATCATTAACAGATTTTAAATTATCCTATATTAATAATTCAACCATATTACCTTTTATAACCCATTTATTTAGTCACCATTATTGAAGTTCAGTTAAAAACTATTATAATTGAATGTATGGTATGAGGTTTAAACTCACATAATCTCATAACATAATATAATTTAAACATTGGAAATCATGTTTTTAGTTGCGTTATATATTAAGATGTTATTAAGTGTGATATGTATTATTATGTATACTAGTATCATTCTTCATTAAGATTAGACTAAGGAATATATAAGGTATCATTCTAAGTAGAAAGTACAGTCGAAATATTTCTATGAAATTTTAATTTTCTTTAAACGCGGATAAAATTATTATTTAGACTCAAATGTTTTTCAATTCGTAAAATACAACCGCTGATTCCTTTAGTAAATAAACCCATAACTTATTGATTGAGTAATCAAAGTTCTAGTTCAACTAATAGCGATATTTAGAGTTGAATTTTTTTATTAGAAATCTGCCCATTTATTTCAACAGTTTATTTGTACAAATTTGGTGAATAAAATAATCCTTAATTTCAACCCTTACGAACAATGTACTATTCAAATTAAATCCTTCAGCTCTAAACTAATATTAACTTATTGTAGTATCTAACACCGGCTTCGGTAGCCATAAGGTCTAACGTGCTACACTCAAAATGGACAACACTACCGATGACGGAGAGATAGAGGCTCAAGTCTTGGTCGTGTCTATTGATTGTGATTTTTACCAAATGGTTTTCGACTCTCCCTCCCAGCAAATAAGGGTGTACTTCCTTCAAACATAACCATCTCCTCAGCCCTAAAACCATTAACGTAATTAGTACATAAGTGTGTAACTCAGACGAGGTTCTTGGAAAAAATAGCATATGTTTTAATGGTTAAAATCCTAACAATATGTATTTTACCTTAAATTAAGACAACAGAACTAAAATAGATTTCGATCAATTTTATTTTTAAAGGGTATTACAGATTATTCTATAGTAGTAATACTAAAATACGTGGTGTGGTGCGTGGTTTTCTTAATTATATGTCACTTTTAATAATTTTTCACAACCAATAGACAAATAAGCTAACAATACCTTAAAAAAAATTACAAAATTTTTAATTTTAACCCGCCTCGGTGGCGTAGTTAGCCAACCCACTAGATTCGTGTTGAGCTAGAGTGCCGAGAACGGGGAGATCGAGTCTCGAATCCCACCTGGGTGAACTAGGCGTGGTTTTACCAAAATGTTTTTCCTCTCTCCCTCCAAGCGAATATTCAACCTTCCCAATTCCTAGCTCATTAGCGTTATTAGTACTTAAGCGTATAACCCGAACGGTTAGTAAGACGCGGTGCTAGAAAATAGTAATAAATAATGTTCTCGCACACTTTTCTCTAAAGTGCTCAAAAGCCTATATATAAAAATAAAATTTATAAAGTTATTTGGTTTCACCTTTATTTAAATATATCTTAAGAATTTAAGGATTAATTACAATAATTACATTAATAATTTTTTTTAATGTAAAGAATAATTACATTAATTATTTGTTCCTTAAAATGTAAGGATTAATTTTATTAATTATTATTAATGTAAATTATCCTTACATTTTATGAACTATTCTAATAAATATGAAATCAAATAGTTTTATAAACTTAATGTGTGCATATAGGCTTTTTATCACTTTGGTAAAAAGTATGTGAGAACATTAGGCCATTATTGAAGTGAATCCACATGGTACTAACAGTAAAACCTACTGAATGGTAGACGTCCACTGTTGACCAGCATTTCATAAACAAATAGACTGTCAGACTGTTTATAATATCCCATAGAGTACGTGACCGTGTGCTCTTCAATAAGACCCTTGGCATCCTGTAATGGACAGAACATTCCAAAACCTTCCTTCGTCTCTAAATAACATCATTACTGCAATTTACTTCCCTCGCTTTTTATTTGCTAATATTGTAAGAAACCGAATGTATAGTACCTCTTTTTAACTTTTACATTTTTTTTTCAATCTTTATTTTTTTTTTATGTGATTGTTGCAAGTTATTCCCTCTGTCTCCCGCCTTCCCTCCCTTACTATGAATTATTTCCAATTTTTACTTTCTTTCAACACCTCGATGAAATAAGTATTATTATCGTAAAATAAGCGAACTTAAGATTTTGATAAATGTCGAAGTTTTATGACTCCATGAAACCTAAAAATGTGTTTTCACGATGCCGTCTGTCTGTCTACCCTAGAGCCAAAACTGTTTTACCGATTGCGCTAAAACTTCTTATCTAAAGTTACCATAAGACTCTTCAAAGGAATTTTTGAAATTAGATGTACAAACCGAAAATTAAGAGTAGCTAATTTAATGAAAGGCGAAAAGAGAAAATATCGAGTTTCTTAAAATTTTCTCTAACAATTTTGATTCAATTTTGTATCGAGCCACACTTTAACTTGGCACATAAAATGGCAACATTCATATACACAAGAAAATGAGTTTAAGGATATTATACATGTGGAGAAATTTCTTATTTTGAATATACCTCCTAACATTTTTATAAATGAAATAACTTATAAGCATAATGTTGTAGAACAAGGGGTGGTGCTAAACTAATTCCTCTTGCCTAATGCTGTAGATAAGCTTAGTGCTCACCGAGTCTTCACTAAAGATTTATAATTTCACCATATTTAGTGTCACTACAATAGGTATAGTTAGTGCAGACCACGGAAATCTCAAAATGGTGGATGTGATGGACACACGTACCAAACAATGGGTGGTGATTGAATTCCTAATTGTGGAGCAATAGTGATTCATACGTGTCTTCTCAAATATGTTTTTGGTGACAATACCGTTGTATGAGCACAGCAATTGAGTCAAACACTTAAAAAGTAGGTAAACTGTGATTATTGACGAGCACCTACGTGTCCGGTCAGTGATGACAGTGACAACAGACAGGAGCCGGATCGAAGTGATGACCAAAGATAACTGCCCCATCACAACATGTGAATAGTACTATTCAGTATTATTGAAAAGCCTGCTTTGATGACCTTTATAAAATAACTAGGCTACCACAAGGTTTGTGCCCAGTGGTTTCCGAAAATGCTAAAAAAAAAAAACACAAACAATTCCGGAAAAACAATTTCATTGAACTTCTCAAGAGCTACGATGGTGATGAAGAGGATTTTCGTTCATCCATAGTAACAGGTAATGAAACCTAAATTTACCACTACTACCCTGAAACAAAGAGAATGTATATTGTATGGCACCATCTGGATTCACCACACAAGAAGTTCAAAAGAAAGCCTTCTGTTCATAAAATCTTGACAACCATGTGTTGTGACAAATTGGTCTAGATAGATTGTGGACTTCTTGAAAAGAGTCACCACGATAAACTTGAATCAAAATGTGGAAACGTTGAAAATGTTGAAAGCACTAATTCGTAGTGTTAGGCCTGACATAAACATGAATTAAGTTCAGCTGCTTCAATACAACACATGACCCCACACAAGTCTGCGGACAAGGGAGGCAATTAAAAATTGAGATGGACTTTTTTTCCTCACTCCCTTTATAGCAACCCTCTGTCCATCATATTTTTGGCCAAATAAACTATGCACTCCGTGAGTACCATTTTAGTGACTGCGACGATCTCAAGCGAGGGGTTTATGAGGACCTTCCTTCAGAGGCAAGGAATTTTACCGGACTGGAATACAGCGTTTGACTCAGAAGTGGTGGAAACACATAGAGAATTAAAGTGACTGCGAAAAATTAAAAGGCTGTTTAATGAATGAGTATTATTCCAAGTAAAATACAGGGTTTAAAAAAATATACTATTGAAAAAAATTTGTAGCACCCCTCGTACTTTTCAAAATAAAAATCTCATATTTGAAATATATTCTTAAAATAGGCATTACCTATAGTTTCAGATTAGTAAGCAAATATTTTTTAATGGAAGTCTTTGAAAATGTAATGATCATTATGGTCTTTGGTTAACAACTATGTTTCTCTTTTCTCAATGTTTCTGAAAAAGTTTATATATAACAGCCTCAGTGGCGTAGTAAGCTAACGCGCTTGTTTCGTGTTGAGCTAGACTTCCACGTACAGGCAGATCGAAGTTATAATCTCGGTCAGGCGAACTGGAAGGTTTTTCTTAAATGGTTTTCCGGGTTTGCTGGTTCACCTCTTATAAATTAAACCTTCTCAATTCTTAATCCATTAGTGTAATTAGTGTTTAATCATATAACACGAACGAGTAGTAAGACGCGATGCTAAAATAAGAAAGTGTATGTAAGTTAATACATGCTCTACGATGGAGGGTTTTTGGAATATTGCATATTATTTAATTTCGCAAATATTTTACTAGTTTTTGGATAAATGTCTTTATTTTAAGATAAAAGAGAGAGAAAGTCTATACAGTGCACAGTACTATTTATTTATTATTATATGTTTTCATCTTTAAGGAAACCTTTTGTTTATAATTGAGGGTATACACTCAAATTTGCTAAAGTATTATTTCTACATCTGGTAAAGATAAATTATTTCATTAAATAAAGATGTTCATCTGTATTATTTGAAACCAACAACCTAGATTAGAAACAACTTAAAAAAAAGTGGTCAGATTGAAATATATTGAAAAAGTTTATTTAATACATTTTTTGCACTGCGTTTGGTTTACACGCCTAGTTAATCCTAAATAATAGCAATAACTATATTAAGGCTACCTTTTGAGACTATATAGTTATATCATTAGCTTACGATACATTTAATCGACATGAGGTATTAGCCTAACAAGGTGTTTATGTTTATTAAATGCTAAGCTCATTTAATCAGTTGTACAGAAAGGAATCTCTGTGTTAGAATCACAGATGGACGACTTTTATTGATTGTATATTAATTTTTTTCACACACACTAAGTAACATTCGTAAACTTTAACCTTCTTTTTACCATCAAGTTAAGTAAATACATATAGCTCGGACAAGTAGCCAAAACAAGTGAAAAGAGTACATTTTTCTATAACTTCTTAAACAGGTTTCTTTATGAAGCAACGCTAAAAACAATATAACCTACTTAGAATTAATATGAGGATTTTATTTTATTCAATAAATTTTATAGAATATTTCACTGTTAAAACTAGTAATTTTAGATTTATCAAATCCAAAGGTCCAAACACGTCACTAATTTAATTTTTAAATCCCTATTTTAATCAAAATGTTTTCTACGAGGCACCGTCTCGACATTCCAAAAGTTGTATCATTTTCTGTGTCTCTATAGATAATGCCATACCTGACTATTACATACATGTACCCCCTAAACCAAGGAATTTTAATTTGTTAGTTTACGTTAATTCACTGTTTCATTTCCAATTTGAATTCGAGATGATGGTCGGGATGGGAGCTTGCCTCTAGTGAGAGACCGTCGTTTGAGCAGTTAATGGAAGTAAGTTGCATATAGCCTAGAAATTCTCGGGATTAGGGAGGGAGTGTAGGAAACGCGAAAACAGAAAAGTGTTTTTACAGTTTTTATAACAAAATTCTTTTGGCAAAAAAAATTAATTATTCCTCCGGTAGGAATATAAAGTTTAGTTTTCTTCACAAGGTGATATCAACAGTATTTGAATATTTGTCAAGGGTTTCATGGAACTAAATTAATACTTTTTCCCTTAATTCAAAAGTTTCTTAATAATTTGTAATGTTCATGACATTCCAAAAATGTTGAATAAACCTATGAGAAGAAAATTAAGCTCTATGTTTCTACTGGAGAAATATTTCAATTATTTTGGCAAAAAAAAAAAAAGGTTTTGTTAGATAAACTGCAAAAACCCATTATCATTTCTCGCGTGTCCTACACTTCGACCTTCAATAGTTTCGTTGGCAGGGAGATTGAATGATTAGCATACTAAAGTAGCAAATAATATATAGTGCGAGCCTAAGCATCACAATAAATATGTCTATAAATTAGACTTAGCTATTCTTACACACACTGGTGCTGTAATAGTAACGATTCTACTTTCTCTCGACCCCTCGGAGAGAAAAGTATTTTGATTAGTAAAATTGAGCTCAAGAATTGTATGAATGTCAACGTCTCCTGACTCCTTAAAATATAAAAATTGGTTTTCACGATGCTGTCTGTCTCTATCTTGGCCTAGAGCCGAAATATTTTACCGAATGAGCTAAAACTTGATATCTAGATAAGGTTTTAATAAAGTTCCTCCAATGTATGTATTGAATTAGATATCCAAACATAATATTAAGTGTAGTTTACTGAGAAAGAAAAATAGGAAACATTGCTTTTCTCGATATCCCCTTTAACAACTTTGATTAAATTTTGTATTTTGGCACTGTTTAACATTAAAAATTAAATGACAAATCTATTTCCCCATGAAGATGACTTTGAGGGTACTTTATAAAAGCGGAAAATAATAATTTTCATTATATTTCCACAATTATTTCAGATAAAAAGTAACTTATCAAGATGACGCATTATTATATATATATATGAACTTTTATTAAAATTTTAATTTTATGAAAGCCAATATGTTTTTAGTTATAGGAACATATAGCTATATTTTTATTCGTGTCTTTGAAACGTGAAGTTTATGGTTATGATCTTTGGTAAACATAGATGTTCCCCTTTTCTCAATGTTTCTTTAATAAATATGCTCTTATGCGGGGTGTTTCCGCAAAAATATAAATTATTTTTCGTTTAACAAATCTAACTAGTTTTTCATAAATATATTTATTCTAAAATAAAATATGGAAAGTCTGTGCGGTGCATCGTGACCTTTATTTATTTGCTTTTGAAATCAGAGATTTTTTTTTGTGCACCGCGTTTTAGTACCCATTTGCTATATATCAGTACATTTACAATAGTTGTATGGGGATGAACTAAATGGAATTTATATAATTGGACCCGATTATATAAGGTGGTATAGTGGCAAAAGCCACTGATAAAATTAAACACTCCATACACCCGGATAAGATATGAACACCAAACTTTTAGTCACCATCAATTCAGTCTATTGCAAGAGTGACTCACAAAACCATATGACCAATGGTGTGGATAGTAATGCAATAGTAGACCTATCATTTTACTAAATGTTACATTAACACTGCCAATGTATAGTATTTAAAACAATACAGATTTTACTGGTGTCTAACCCAACAATTAATTGGCCTAAGATACCGGTAGCATAATCATGATAAACTGTATTCCTCATGTTTATGATTTACGTTTTCAACGGCCGCTTACACCAAAAAGAGGAACCATTGATTCTTTTAAATTTATTTTATAACTTTATAACTCTAACTAGCTTAGAATTTAGTTTTATTTTGTGACTATGCACCACGTCTTACTAGCCGGCCGGGCTATACGTGTATACTTACCCGAATGAAACATAGGTGAGAAAGGTAGTGTTGTATAAAGTACACTGCATTAGCGTGGAGGAGGAGTGGAAATCAGTTTTGGAAACGGCCATGTCAATACATCTGAGTTTTATTCAAATCCCATCGTTCCCATCACCAGAAAACTAAACTACTATAAATTATCTTCATCATGCTTTCCCAATGATATAATATTAGTTATTTATAAATATGCCATGTAAACTCTTTGCTCTAAAATATAATCTAAGAAAATATTATAATATATAATAAAAAAATTATTATTCTAATCTAAAATTAAAAATAACTACTTATTTATTTACGGTTATGCTTTGTCGAGGGCGTGAAGGAAGACAATTATAGGTTTAGGTACTTTTCTTTTTATCTATAAATTATTTCTCAATTCTTACACTTGATGTAATGTTTGCTGTTCGCTACAGTGATTGGTTTGGTATAGGTCGTTTAAAGTGGTACAAATCTGTTAATGCAATAAAATTGTAGACCTATTGACATTCGTTATCTAGCTAAATATATTCTAATTATTGAAATAAATAGCAATGAAATTGGTATGACTTAATTATGTCAATTAGAATTTGGATAATTCAAGACCGATCACTGTAACAATGTCAAGCATACTAATGATTTTTTCAACCTATAATTTAAAATATCATTAAGCTTAAATATCTCTAAATCTGAAAGGATCCTCCCTTAAACAAATTGTAAAGCTGTCTGGTATTTTATTGAATACAGTAGAACCTCATTAGTCCGAACTAAAAGGGGCTTGAAGTTTTACGGATTGATAAAAGACTGGATTAAAAAATAACTATAAAATATTGCAAGGAACGTTTAAAAAGGGCTATACAAAAGCATAACACATTTATAGAAAATTTAATGTAATACTAATGGAAAATAATCAGAAGGAAATAAATAAATATATACATCAATATATAGTTTGCAGTCACACTCCCACAATCCAGCTTTATCATCGGCGTTGTTTAATATATAGTTTTGGAAAAGGTCTGTCCCGATAAAGTAAAATCCTATTTAATAAACTCCAGGTTAATGAGTTCTACTAAAGTTTCCAAACTACTTTTATATATTTTCTCATATATTTTCCTAAATGTAATGACATGAAAATAGCCCAAATGGGTTTTAGGACCTGGCATATTAACAATATTTAGATTTATATACAAATATATATACATACAAAATATATACATATATAGCAAATATAAGAGTAGTGTAAAATAAACGGTTCTAGCTCAATTTTTAAGAGGCAACGTTGCTAGATCCATTCAGGTGGTGTGCCACGTATAGGCCCAAAAACTATCCCCCTGTTCTCAAACACCTTACAGCCAATGAGCGTCAAGCAAATTTACAGCCAATGAGCAAATACCAAACCTTAAAGCTAATGACCAGATCCAAGATGTTGGATTCCCACCCTATCCTAAACCTTAAAGAACGTCAACGACTCCGAGGCAGCGTTACCTACACCCCCTCTCCACCCTACTAAACTCCGTCACCACATCTTTATAAGGATCAGTTGGGACCATTACTTTCTAAAGATTTGAAGTTAACACTGTAATATTCCTAAATGTTCTAACATGTTCACGTAATGTTCCGATATACTTCGAAAAGTTTCCATAATCCCACCGTAATTTTATGTCATCTTATAGTAATGTTCCGGCATGTTCCTAACGATCTGAATATCTCTCTACAGGTTGTAAATTCAAGATGACTTTCAAAAAACTTACAGAGCGAAGTAAAATTCAAGTATAGATATGTTGAATACATCTGAACAAAAGGGAAATTTATCAATCCCCAGTCAATAATGTTTGAACTTGTATGAGCTTATCTAAACATATCATTATTTGTACATGTGTGATTATTACCGATAATAACTGCTAATCCTCAATCGTGTCAGTACATGATGCTCAATAAAACTGATCACAACCGATCAAATAGATCCTGACAGATTATGATGTCGGATCTTAACCGATCATGTCCAATTATGATGCCTGAACACAACCGATAAAAACTCATCAGAACCTATCATGAATGATCACAATCGATCATTACTGTTCATAGTCCATCATTAGAGATAATGATTCCCTATCATGCTTGCAACTAAACATTTTTAATAATGTTCGGTGAATTCATTTCCTTACAATTTAATAAAAAAACACTCTTTTTCTCCCTACCACACAAATCTTTGCGGAAGACTGATATTTTCATACCACTAGTGAACTTATTTGCAAACCCTCATTACCACCCTCCTCAACCCTCCCCACACATCACCTTACTCCATACTCCTTAAACACATCCTCCTGCTGACACGGCTTCGCCACACAAGCTCATAGGAGAAGGGACCCGACACATGCCTTGAAATAGATTCTGGCGGTTATACTGACCTCATTCTTTACTAATGACACAATACACATCTCAGATGTTTACAAGGTAAATTCGTCCAGACAAACTCTTACAAGCCATTGAAGATGTACTCCTTCTATCTCTTTCCCAATATTGCCAACCTTTACGTCCTTCGTTAAAGTTAAACATTAATTCATCTGAAACTTATTAGAGTTACGAAACAATAATTGAATCGTAGGCTAATATTCATTTACTCTACAACATTTATTGACCCTACAACATTAATGGTTGTCCTGGTGGTCTAGGGGTAAGTTGATGGACTTCTGTGTTGTGGTCCGGGGTTCAATCCTCGGTCCCGGCACAGATTTATCTGATTACCAAACCCTTCCTTCCCCTCTGACAAGACGTGTATTAATCACAACTTGTGAGTGTGTGGAATCCTAGGCCTCCGCCATGGCTCGGATTCCACGTTAAACTGTAGGTCCTCCAGTTCATCTCACAATCACCCTAACATTACACGTTAGCGTAAGTGCGTTTAACTCGAACGTGTAAGTAAGACGCAGTGCTAATAATAATAATAATAATACATTAATTGACAAAAATAATACAAATAATAATTGTGTATTTATAATCCCATGCATCATATTTGCGCCACATAGAATCATCATTTATTTATCTTGACTTGTTCACAAAAATGATAAAAACTAAATTAGCTCATCCTGACACAGATCAACCTTACCTTAACCTTAACCTTAACATAGCCTTAACCTTAACCATAGCATAACCTAGCCTATTCCAATCAAGGCTTCTGAAATTAATATATTATCACATACAAATTCACATAGAGAAACCTCGGACTATGCATGAATACAATTTAATAAAATTACATTCATGATGTCTTAGATACCTATCCTGTTGGAAAAGATTTCTCATTCACAACGATATCTGGTACATTACGGGCATCTCTAGATCCCTCTACCCTAAACTCTCATAAAGATATGTGTATAACCATCGTTCTTACCCTCAAGTCTATAACCTCTTACAAAACTCATCCACTTACCATATTTGCTGATAAACTTTTCATCTTTGAGTATACTGGTATAAGACTCAGTAATACCACAAACCATGCATACATTAAACCATAGAACATAGATAAATGTATACAATACATATAATCAATACAATATAATATACAATATCATACATGCATTAATAATTAATATTTATACAAACCTTAATAATTCTAGCTTTCCACCCATCCATACCAGGCTACAAACATACATAATTTAATGTATACAAAACAAACAATAACATCACAAACCAGTACAATACAATACATGTAATAACACCACAAACCATATATACATTCAACATAAACACAAGTATACAATAAATAAAAAATAGATGCATACATCAAATACATATAAATCAATAGATAAAATACAAACCATTATACATACATATATACAAGAATTAATACCTATATATAAATATATATATCCATCCATCAATAAAATATACAAACATGCATATCATATATAAGATACATACAAATAATAACGCAAAACATACATACATTAACATCATAAGCCATACATTTAAAACAAGAAATATATTATGATATACAGCATACATACATATATAGAATAAAGATAAGATTAATACAAACTAACACACTTACAATACATACATCAAATATAATTATAGAAAGCAATATATACAATTCATATAAGTCACGCTGAAAATACAGACAATAACACCACACACCATAGGTAAATACTTGTATACAATACAGATTAGGATTCAATACAAACAAACACACATCAAATACATATACAAAATTACATAGAATAGCACACAATATGCCCAATCCGGTCTAGATGGAATTTTCACATCACACTGTAAGATATCTTGAAGCCATCTTGAATTTTCAACTTGTCGATATCTGTCAAGACCTGTGACCACATGTCGTAACATGGTGGAACATTACTGAAACAAGCCGTAACCTTACGGTGACATTACGGAACATGCAGAAACATGTCGGTACATTAAGGGAACATACGAGAATATTACGAGAACACAGGTGTTGGGATTGGGTTAAGGTCTAGAGGGTTGGTGAAGTACATGATCATTTTCCCGGATATAGAGTATTAAAACTTTGCATCTTTAGAGCATTGGACTCACAAATGATCATGATGAATTATTATTAGCACCGAATTTTACTACCCGTTCGGGTTATACGCACTTACGCTAATGTGTAATTGTGAGACGAAATGGAGGACCTATAGTTTAGCATGGAATCCGAACCACGGTGGAGTAATGGCATTCCCCATATTCACAAGTTGTGATTAACACACGGATCCTGATGAAGATGTTGGCTTGAGGTCGGCAAGGGTGGAGAGGGGGTGATGAAAACGCCACCTTGGGGCTTCGATGTGGTAGCTCTAAGGTGAATTTGGGAGTGGGAATCCACCATATTTAATCCGTTCATTGGCTGTTAGGCTTAGGAGGATGGTGTGGATTCGCCATCTTAGATCCACCATCTTGAATGTGCCATCCTGGAAAAGTAGACTAAAGGCTCACTGGCTATAAAGTTTATGGGGGAAGGAGTGGGGCTTTACGCGCATTGGATGTAAGGTTTATGGATAAGGGAGGGTGTGGGGCTGGATGGTCATTGGTTGTAAGGTGTTGGAGCAGAAAGGGAAAATACGAGGCGTAAATTTGGCAACACCACCCGACTGGCAACGTTGCCTTACAAAATTGTAACAGAACTGTTCTTTTTACACTACTTACATGTCAAAAACTACTTTAACTATACAGTTAATTTCAAGTAATTTCCTTAGTTAGCTAATTAATTATTTATTTAGTTAGTTAGTTACTTAGTTAGCTAATTTGTTATTTATATATTTAGTTAGTTAGTTTTGCAGAGTAAAACTGGAAGTTTTCTTGGGTATTTAGTGCACGACCAGTCTGATTAGCTAGGCCTAGAGATCAATTATTAGCACTCGATTATATTGAATAACCTATTTTATAAATATAAATTAGTACTCGAGAGTAGACCCTAAATTTGTTAGTTTCTACTAATCCGCGCTCGTTTACATGAGGCCGGGGCTATAGATAGATTCGACTGGCTTCATGTGGACAGCATGTGGCTTTATTTTTCAGTCAAATTGTGACTGAACTAGAGAGGCAGCTTGACTTACCTGAGGAGTGGGTTTTGAGTCAATTGTTTGAGTCAGTGGCTTCCCCACCACAATTTTCTTGACTGGCACTTCAACCAACGTCGTGAAGACGGTCCCAAGGACGATTGACTCTTCACAAGCCAGTTGTATCAGTGTGGGATGCTTTGGAATTGCAGTTTGCATTTATTTTCATCCCTATATTTTTTTAACTGTTCTTGATGGCATACAAAGTGGACTGATAAAATTACCCCCCAATTAATTTACCTCTACAAAAATAGTAATTTATAAATAAAAACGTTTTGACACCACATTACATAAATTGTGTCTTAAACTAAAATTGAGGGTCGTGGTGTAGCTGATGTCAAAACAAATATTAAAACATTACGGCTAAATAATATATTGGGGAGCTAGTGAGAATAGAGAAAACTCAGGATAAGGATGTAGTCAGGTGATGCTTATGTGCCCGTTTTAGAGTGTTTTAATGTGATATTGGCAATTTCACAGGTCCAAAACCTGCATGGTTTTCAATTTTCATCTGAACGGACCACTGGAAATTTGCAGGTTTGTCACTTGCGTCAATCAAACCAACGCCAGTTGAACTTGCCTATAAACTGGCCTCGTATAGTCGTGGCTTTACTTTAAGAATTCCGGTAATTGCATCACCATAGGAAGAATACATTTAATTCTTACCTTTTTGATGGCCGCATTGTCTAATATTTCACTCTCGTCATAAACTAGACTGCCGATCATAGGGTAGTTGTGGTTCAAATCCTTGTAGGGTGTACTGAGGGTGGGTTTTCCTGAATGGTATTTCACTCTCCCCCATGTCAATAGTAATGCATTTCCTCATCCCTAACACGTTATCGTAGTTAGTATGAATGCGTATAACCCGAATGGGTAGTTAAACGAGAAGGTAAGATAAAAATATAGTAATATTATTTCTTAAAGCAACTGAGTAAATATATCTAACTATACAAATATACTCCTTAAAATGTAGAATTAATTACTAAACAAAATGTATCAAAAATCCAGTGCTACACCCACTCATATTAAAATACTAATATAAAAACCATTAGTTTTGTTACATGTGATATAAAACATATCATTTTGGATACATGGTGATTGTGTGTCTAGTCTGAAACCTTTTTGAATGTGTGGAATACAAATCCTCATTCATCATAGACGTTTAGCGCCTTCTTCCACTGGAAGTGGTTTGGACCCAAGGTGCACCTTATACAGTAGCTAATATCAACCAACCTAATAATTTGATGTTAAAGTTTCATAAAAACCACTTGAGGAAGCATAATAGAAGTGCGCCATGCTAGTGGTCTAATCAAGAGAAGACCAGTAGCGTATTACAACAGGTCTATACCCAGTCTAAGATACCAATTGAATTTCCAAAAACAACTAAGATACCGAATGCAACAACGTCACAGCGACTGGGAAATAGATATGAGAAAAAACTACAAACTATTTCGTGATGATTGTATGGCACCTGCCTTCTTATTTCAAACCCTGACCGCGAAGACGCTGTGGGTTCACATCGGACGAAGTAATGAAGGCAGACGCCGAATAGAAACACAGTGGATAATTGAGCACAGTCCAAGGAAATGGAAACATCATTAAGTGGTTGAGGGAGAAAGGGGGAAGGGGGAGGAGAAAAGAGATGAAGAATGGTTGTGTGTAATGATTTAGCCTTTCCGTTCAAATGTCCTTCCAATAATGATTGGGAGAATTTGGGGAGTTGATAACTTTAGTGGTTTCTTTTGACAGAACCGCTGCAGAGTCGCCATGATTGGGATTCTGGAGACATGTGCTGGGAAAAGCCTTTGTTTTATAATTGTCTCTGACTAGACTTTCCTAGAACAGACTAATAAGTAAAACTATAGATCTGGCTAAGAGGGGGAATATTTCAGTTAAAATTTTTTGCCAAAGTATCTAAGGCTCAAGGCGAAAGTAATTTATACATCTAGGCCTAATTGATTTAGTGATTTAACGTGCTTGGGACAGACAAGATGAATTTGGCTATAATTAGTTTACACAGTAAGATTAGCTGATGTACCCGTTCTTTCCAAGGAGAGTCTATAATGTAACTATGTTCTTTTTAAAAGGCTATATCTAATGTAATCACTGTGGAAAGTAATCAAATATTTATTATATAAAAATAATATATTTTTATTGGTTTAGATTGTGTTAAGCAACGCGAAAAGAAGGTTAACTAAAACACAATTTTAAAATAGATACGTAATCAATCTGAACATGTATTAAATATTAAAAGATAAATTATTATTATTATTATTATTATTATTATTATTATTATTATTAGCACCGCGTCTTACTACCCGTTCGGGTTATACGCCCTTACGCTAATGTGTAGTGGTAGGGTGATTGTGAGATGAAATGGACGACCTACAGTTTAACGTGGAATCCGAACCACGGTGGAGGCCTGGCATTCCCCTCATTCACAAGATGTCTTGTCAGAGGTGAAGGAAGGGTTTGTTAATCAGATAAATCTGTGCCGGGACCGAGGATTGAACCCCGGCCGCCAGCACAGAAGTCTGACACCTTACCCCTAGATCACCAGGTCACCTAAAAGTTAAAATTTATTTTGAAGACAAGTTAATAAATTCTTTACTAACATTATTTGAAATATGCCATTTTGATGTTGATAAAATAAGAAAGAAGAGTAACACTTCATAAAGAGCTGGTTGTTAAAAAGATTTTTTTTAAATGAAAAAGTTTATAGTTTAGAAAAAAAATATATTTTAAAGGTTTCTGGCCTGATTCAATCCAATATTTTGAATCTACCTTATTAAATTTTCGTTCTTTAGACTTTTCTAGAGAACACCATCTGTATATCTATGAGGATGCAGTAATTTAGATTTCAAGGATGTTTTGAAGTGTTCGAATAATGCATACGGAGAGACAGATATAAAAACAGAATCGATTTAGATTGTCCACCATCATGCTAGACTAGTTATATAATTTATTCTTTTACAATATCAAGATAACCCTGAACATCTAAAACTATATAGTCAACAAACAAATTTTAAAAACCACCATTGAACGAAACATTAATCATCTTATAAAATAAGTGCAAAATTGAATGACATTGTTAGAAAACACCATATTTGCCTAATTGCAAAAAAAAATTGCAATTAAAGCACACATTTTGTTACAGAAACTCTTTGGGAAAAAGAGCTTCACAGTTTAACAAAGAGCATACATGAAATAATAGTCTGACCCCTGCCATTGCTGGTCAAATTTCAATTTTGTACCACCACCATAAGTTTTTATTCAAATAGTTTGTGAAATGTTGAGCCAATTTTTAGTTGGATCAAATTTTCAAATTTAAAACTTTCATTATTTCATGATAAATTTGGGTAGTCTTGATACATGATTGCAAGTATGTCGATCTTCTACTACATCTAGAAATATTTTTTTGTTTAATAGTTTTAAATTCCAGCTCTCCTCTTATTTTACAAGTTATAGTTACAAAATCAAAAAACTTTCATACTTTTCTAGTAATTGGAGTAGTACATCCAACTTTATGATACATTTAAATTTTCTACCACATAAAATAAATTTTAATTTTGGAAATTTCCATCCCATACTTCCTCACCCTCCCTCCCATTTCACTGACAATTATTTTAAAATTATTGATGTGAAGAATCATTTGGTTATTTAAATTTTGTCCCTCTACCTGTTTAATTGTACATATTTTAATATTTGACTACACAGAGCGTGTTTTATTGTGTTAGTTTAGGACATTTTTGCGGAGACTATTCACCTATATTTTTCAATGATTATTTTTTAAATGTATCTTTTTTCAGAAATTTTTGTGGTGCTCCTATTCCTGTCCAACCAATTTCAATCATCTATCCCAATGAGATGTAAATTTTAACATAAGATTTAGAAATATTGAAATCCCATAGTTCACCAATATCAACTTAGAAACTTTTAAATTTAATAATGTATATGTTTTATTTCATAAGGAAATTCGAATCTTCTACTAATGTGAATACAAACATCCAACAAAAAAAGTATTTCTATTTAAGATTGAATATATGTTTTGTAATTATTATTTGATGGTAGTTGATTTGACGGTTAAATATGACAGAAAAAAAAATTCTACATTCAATAGAAAAATACATCAATCGATACTATGGCTTAAAACAGAATTTGAGTAAAAACATCAATTATTAGTATATGTGTTGACTGGACCTAAAAGTTATATTCATGCGAAAATGTTACACGATCGGTTCAGAGGTTTGGTCATGATTAATAAACAATTAAACAGACCAACAGACAGACAACATTTAATTTGTATTATATCAGTAGGATGTTTGATTCCATTCCAAACCATTGGTGCCAAGGAGATTTATAACTGGTTTGTTGATTTTTTTAAATCCCTCGATGCCAAGTAGACTTACAAAAATGATTTAAATTATATATTAAAAGTGAATATATTTGGAATGATTGTTACAAATTTAAGATGACAGTATAACCACAGGAACAGTTAGTACTTCAACATTACTTAACTCACGGATATGATAGTGTAATGTTATATAGCTTAAACTGTTTCCTGAAATATAAGTAGAAACACAGAAGTCCCATCCCGATTGGATGAGTACTTTTTGAGTTTCCTCTAAACTATCAAACAGGAATAAAATCGTACTTACAGAAATAATTAGAGTTTTATTACATGAGAGATATTCATTGACTAAATCTTAAGTTGTATTCCGTATAGTCATTCTCTTTGATCAAATTTGTCTTTACGTTTCCAGTCATCCAAATTTTTCTAAATCATTCGAAAAATTTACTGAGAATATAGATCTTTTACCTCTTATATTTAGAGCTTAATATTTGGTCTATTTTTACAGCCTAATATTTATCCAATTTATCTAAAAGAGCGATTAAGTCAAGCCAATACTATCAATAATTATAATAAACTCTTCTGAAATGCCTAGTTAGATAAATAATACCTCTAAAGTTTAATTCAATAGATTTTTATAATAATTTATTTCATGACAACGTACTAAATGTGGCAAACAAATCTTACTTTTAAAAGTTTAAAAATTGTTTTATTTCAAAAAAGTATGTCACATTTTTTTAATCACCTTGTTTTACTACCCGTACGGGTTATACGGTTATGTACTGATAAACGTAAAGATTTTAGGGATTAGAAAGGTTATATTTAGATGAAGTATACTTGCATTTGCGTAGAATGAGAGTGGAAAACCATTTAGGGAACACTACCCTTAGTACACCAGACCGAGATTTGAACCTCAATCTAACCGTCATCGGCAGGCTAGTCTAACATAAGAGTACGCTGCCACTGGTGCAAGTGATTAGTATTGTTAAATAAATTCGCTAAATTCTGTAAAATAGAGATTATAACATAACCATTAATTAATTCTAGTTTATTTTCAAATTAAATATATTCAATTTAATCGATGTACAAATTAAATTGAAATGGTACTAATATGGACATAGTCAGTTATGAATGGGCTGTGAAGGAGTGCAGTTTGAAAGGGAATCCAATAGGTTAATTAATGTAAGAGAAGTGTCTTACGTTGGTTTGGGAATATTTTGAGGATGAGTGTTGATCGAGTGACGAAGAAATTAAATGATGGAAGAGTGAATGGTAGGCCATGTAACATTTGGCTAGATTTTATTCACAAATGTGTAAAAAAAGGGGAACATTAAGAGTTTTAAGAATAAAAGATCATGTATGACTCGGTGTATGGATGTTGTTTAACAGAAGGGAGTATGCTAGGACAGGAAAGTGTGGAAAATATTATTGAGGATGGATCAAGTACAGGTTTTTTTTTTAGCTATATGCACATTTTCTTGCCTACTTCATTAGATAACGGCTTTATTAGGTATGTATGTGTTACTAGTATTTTGACCCATTATTTTGATGGGTAATCCACATATAAACTATCTAAAATTAGGAAGGTAAACGTCTAGCTGCTAACATTATGATTGTTCCTTCTTGTACAATCCTGAGCAAACTATGTAAACCACAAACTAATCATGGCAATTAATACATTAAAATAATAAAAATAAACATTTTGAAACTAGATATTGCCTAGTCCACAAACTAAGTAAACCAAAGATCGCGCAATCTATAGTCAACGCAATATTTACCTAAGCACGATTAGATAAGTGAAATCAAGTAATATAGGGTGTTGGAGAATTATGTTGAAAGAAAAGAATAACGGTTCACAAAAGAAAATTAATTAAATAATAATCTATTAAATAAACATATTCAATTATGAACATCATTGTTTCCCAAGGAGCATATTGGTTCCCGAAGCTATGTTTCTAGAATTTGTTTATTTTAATAATCGTTATGTCGATCTTATATAGGTGCTAATTTAACCGTTGATTAGAGCTCTGTGTTTTCAAAGCGTATGGATACTATTTAAGATAATAGTGAGTTTTTAAGATGTTGTTTATATTTATATATTTTTGCTCACCTATAGAATTTTTTTACCATAACGAGAATTATTTTCTATTATTAAAGGCAATTTTGAGTCAGCTCCTATTTCCCTGTCCCCAATTTCTTCATTCCAAACACTCCAAGGTTTATTGTTATGTGTGGTGGCCCTCTAAAAAACTGGTCAATTTTTTTTAATGCCAAAAAGTAAATTTTCTAATAATTTCGGAAAGTGTATCAGACACACAACCTCCCTTTTTTATTTCTTATATCAATTAAAAATTAAAATATTTGGCTATCTGAATTTTTTTTCATGGCCCTGCCAGATTTAAATTTATAGCTATTTTGGAAAGCTTACCAGCCAACCCGCTCCCCTTTCTTACCTATTCCATTCCCAATTAAAATTTTTTAAGACTTAGTTACCTGATATATATATATATTTTCATGGTCCTGCCAAATAAATATATTTAGCCACACCGATAAGTTGTTTTATAAATTAGATGTATTAATTTCGTGTTCTCCCATTTCCTGGGCTTCAATTTTGAAATTTTGTGTATGCAGACGTTCCTCGGATTTCTAATAAATTCTATGCACATACATGCAATATATTTATTTTACACCAAGCTTAACTTTGCTTTTTAAATCAGATTTGGAAGTTTTTATAGAACTCCCCCATAAATTTTACGCTCCTCTAGTTTGAAATTCAAGAATTATTAAAATTTATGGCTCTTTGAGATTGTCCTTATTCTTAAACTCCCAGACAAATCTTACTCATATATCTTACTGAAAGTTATCTTATATATTTTATTTAATAGATTTCAAGGCCCTCTTTCCTACTCCCACTTTTAAAAATATCAACTATTTAAGAAATACTTGGTTATTTAGAGTGATATTTCTAGGTATTTGGAAAATTTCAATTTTATACCTCACCTGAAAGTGTAATTTTTTTACATCTAATCCTCCACACCTTCCTCCCCTATTTATTGGGTTCCAAATTTATAATTTTTTGAATTTTGGGTTATTTTGATTGATTCCTATACCTGCATGCCATCTAGTTTTCTATTACAGAGAGAGATAGTGTTATATTATGTTTGGACATTTTACCTTCATTTCTATTTCAACAACACCAGTTAAAAATTTCACATATAAGACCCATTTGGTTATATAGTCTGCTTATTTCACTCGATTAGAGTGTGAATTATTTAATATAAATTTACTATACTCATCCAAGCCCCTTTAATGACATTAATTGCGGATAGCACAGACGGGTAATAAGACGCAATATCTAATATATCTACAATATTATTAACTCTGAAGCTGATATCATCATATATGATGAGTAATTAAAGTGAATAGAATTGGTTCTTCTAAAATATGTAGCTTTTTATACATTTATATCTTCTGAACCTTTTTATAATTTCTCGGTCAATTTAATAGCCCCCGTTTTTATCCATTAACCTCGCTACTTTAAGGTTATACACATATTAACAACAGGTAAACACAACCCCCCATAAAAAGATGTAAAAGTATTCAACAAGTATACTTGCGATAAATTATGCTCCAAACAACATTAAGTAAAAATTAATACTTCTGGAGAACCTCTGCAAAATATAATCTTATGTTATGATACTGATATCAAATTCATGTGCAGTTTACAAATTCAAAAAGTGGTTTCAACGATTCATGACAAGTGCTAGTTCATATAACTTGATTTAAAAATAACCTTCTTCATATCTAAGAAGTTGTGTAATTAGTAATTAAGCATATAGTCCAAACGGGTAGTAAGACATGGTTCTAAAAATAGTTGAACTATTGTTACAGGCTTATCAATTTATCATATTTATTTCAGTTTTGATTAAGTTCACCCCTCCGTCCCTTAGTGTAGAGAGAGAGAGTGTTTAGGGGAATGTGATCACATTAGTAATGAGGGAGAGTTGGTAGTTGCTACCATAAAACAATTGGCATGCAGACCAAATAGTCAGATTTACTTAAGATACCATTTGATAGCCAGCGGGAGCGTAAATGTGCTACCTATATTTAAAATACTTTCACAATACACACACAATAAAATTTCAAATGGATGGTTGCGTTTTAGTAAAATATGCAATATATTATGGCTCAGGCTAGGGACCCATGATAAGAAACACCTCCAGTTAACTCATTTGATAGCTAATAAAACCCAAATTGAACTCCGTAGGGTGAATATTTAAATTTGTGATGAAGCTTTACGCTTGTTAGCGCGGATCTGTAAAAAATTGAGTCGCATATCATATAATGATTTTTGTATTTAAAATGTAGTCTTACTAAATATAACGAGTTTAAAATGATATTGTCTACCTCGATGTTCTTGGGATAAAGGGCTTGCCTTAGGACCCGACAATTTTTAGTTCAAATCCAGCCAAGGTCTGTGGATCTGGCTGGCAGTAGAGAATGAGTTGGGTCTCAAATCCAATTTGGGTTAAATTAGTGGTTTTCCCAATATGATTTTCCACTCTCCCTTCCCGCATGTGTGAGACATATCATCTAAATTCTACCATTATCATCTCTACCCTATCAGTTTAAATAATTAGAAATCCCAGGTAGGTAGTGGGCGTAAAATTTTATCGGGTTAAACGAATTTCTATAATGCCTTAGACCAATTGGTTGCCTGAGAGTGTACCCAAGTCGCTCTTAAATAACAGAATAGCTGCTGAGTCGATGAAACCTGTCTGCTAATTGTCGAGCGGACCCACAAGGAAAGTAATACCCTCTCATTACACACCATTACAACATTCCCAAACTCCGCTACTGGTGTTTATAAAGTCCCCGCCGCGGTTAGCTGTGGCCCCAAAAGGTAGGAATGAAGGCTGAATCACCTCAAATAGTAGCTGAAACAATATCTACAAATATAGCTGGAGGTAACATTGAACCAAGTGATCGCTCCCCATAGCTTGGAGCTCAAATTGACAACCACACCAATAGTTGTACTCTATGGATTCAACGATAAATATTGTACAGCATGTACCCTTACGTTTAAAGTTATATTCAATGGTGGTAGATACTGACGATGCGGCATGCTCTTTTTTTAAATATATTACACTTAGCATATGGTAGCCTATAATCGGAGGACAAGGAAATACCTATTAGTTATTTTTATCATTTATTTGAGGTAATTAACGTGAACTTTCTTATCCGACTGATCATATCAGCACATTAGAATTTCTATCAGCGATAGCAAAAAGTCCTATCAATTTTACCTGGAAAGGTGTTTACATATTTCTTCCGCGGTTCTTTTTTCATACCATAGTTGACATTGGACTGATGGCCTTACTGCTACTCCAAAGGAAGTTGTGCTACGCATTTTTATCGCTCAAGATAAATCCGTCAACATCGGCTGGTTTCGAATCCACAAACATCGGCTGCTGCTGAGGCGAGAACATTACCCCAAGAACACCAAGGTTGACATCATTTAAGTCAACAATAGTTTCATCCACGAGGTGAGAATGAACGTTTTCTGGATAAAGTGGGGATCGAGATAAGCCACACGTGAGAAACCATTCTCACTGCCCCGATACCAGTAATACAATCTATTGCGAGATTTATCCTTTTACCGCTGAGACACATGAAGCCCAATTTGATCAAAAATTAATAATAATTTTCAATTTTAATGTAGATACCGTAACCAACAATATATTTAATAATTTATAATTCTTACATACATAAATGAAAATAACTCTATTTTTGTTAGTTTTTTATATACAATTTTTCAATT
This sequence comes from Timema cristinae, assembly GCA_039000515.1. Classification (NCBI taxonomy): domain Eukaryota; kingdom Metazoa; phylum Arthropoda; class Insecta; order Phasmatodea; family Timematidae; genus Timema; species Timema cristinae. The sequence goes on from JBCFYV010009882.1 coordinate 57,809,097, forward strand.
TATTATTTCTTCATATTTTTGACTAAAAGTTCTTGAACATTTTAAAATCTTACATCTGATAAAGTCAATTCAGAAAACTTCTGTTTTTCTGATATTGTAATCCAAAACAATTATAGTTGTAGAATTTAGACCCCGATTTAGATCACCTGCATTCTATTGTACTCTGTGTGATACTACACATCCAAGCTCTCGATATATTATCATCACTATAACAGGAATGGTTTAGGTAGCATTGAAAGGGGGCATTTTTGTTGAATGAGGGTGAAAAGACGTTTAGGGAAATATTCTGTTGTCCGCAGTGCAGGGATTCAATCAACATTAGTCTCAAACTTTGCGAGACTGGTGCCTTAGTCCACATACCCACCAGTGAGGGTCACCACTATAATTAAATACCATAATAAATGTCTGGCCAGGAGATATGAGATTATTTTTTAGCTCCACGTTTTCCTACCAGTTTTGGTTATACGCTTATTGTTTTAGAGAACAGGAAAGTTATATTTATAGAAAATATACCCGCACTTGCGTTGAAAGAGAGAGAGTGGAAAAACATTTTGTAAAAATCATCCACAGTACACCAGAACGAGATTCGAACATCTATCTCCACGTCAATGTCAGTCTAGTCTACTACAAGAGTAGCGCTTTTCTCCACAATGCCACCAAAGCGAGTTATATAAGATGGTGCTGGATTTATCCTTTAGAAATGAACCTCTGGTAGATTAACTATCAGGGAGGCAGTATTTTAATACATTTTTTATTGATCATCACCTTTACTTTCTGATAGTGAGGAAATGTTGTTTGGGACTTGACTTGCTCTCAAACCAACACAGTGGGATAAACAATTATATCCCTCTACCCGCACCTGGGAATAAAGTCAAAACGTTTTGGGGTATTTCTTTCAAACATTAAGTCATTCCTTGAAGAAAAATCCACGATTTTAATTCTTGCCCTAGAACGAAGGTTGGGTTTAAAACTAGTTGATTTTATAAATTACAAATTTTCGATATATGGCTTTAACTTTTCTGGTTATAATGTAGATATGATAGTACTTCACATGATAAACCACCTTGTATGATTATTAATTTATTCAAAACTATAATATATTATATGAGAAAGTATTTAAAATTATATGGTACCATTTATTTTGATTTAGTCCAAACGCTCTTATACTATGTACATTTAATTATTATTATTATTATTATTATTATTATTATTATTATTATTATTATTAATAGCACCGCGTCTTACTACCCGTTCGGGTTATACGCACTTACGCTAATGTGTAATGGTAGGGTGATTGTGAGATGAAATGAAGGACCTACAGTTTAACGTGGAATCCGAACCACGGTGGTGGCCTGGTATTCCCCAAATTCACAAGTACATTTAATAACTTATAATATAGGGCCAATATGAGAACGTTAGTTAGAGAAGATACATCCACATTAACATGGAGATGATTTAAGAGAATACAAGTAAAATCACCATTAAAAGTACCAAATGAAATTCAAACCAAGCCTCCCCGAAAATATAAAATTTGTTAAGAGCTTGGCATGACCAACAGTATAGTTTCCTTCCCCTTAAAGTCTCCTGGGTTCAATCCTACAGGAATTTGAATTAAAGTATGAGTTGATCTGTTATTAAAATATCAACATGCCTGGCAAATCAAGACCAAGTCTTCGAATTTAAACGTGTTATTTTAATTTACTTTGTTTCTATAATGTGATTTGAAATAACAATGAGTCATAGTGCCAAATTAAACTATTTTCAATGCAAAAATATGTGTGTGCTCTAAAAAAAGAAGTTATATTTAGAATATATCACTAAACTATTACTGTGAATTTTTATTAGGGGTGTTAAAGGGTGATATACTATTTTCATAAGAATAGTGATATAAATCTTTTTGTCAGATATTAAAAGACATTTAACACATAATTTTTAAATTGATCTTTTGACCTTTGTTTGAAATATAAGATTTTTGAAATGTAGCCTACGCGCTAATAATATTTGTAATATGGATAATCTATATATGAATCCAATCCATCTTATATATGATACAAAGTACTTAATATGTTTAACTACTTTAAATACATATATAACTTTTCTTATCAATTACAAATACCTTACGTATTATCCGAGTGGGTTGTAAGGTGAGGTTAGATAAATAATAAAAATAATAATAATAATAATAATACTACCTATTCCAACAGGATAAATACCTGCAGAGGAATGCAAGCATATAGAGGCTTAATTCTAATATTTAACTGTCATTGATGAGGTTCAAGGGCTCAAATTCCGGTTATATAAACTGAGGGTGATTTTAATATCAATGTTTAACCAATCTCCCTCCAAGCAAATGAAATACATTTTCTCGACAGTATTAATATTGATTTAAAAAAAACTATAATAACCTTACCATCTTTGCCCTCTCTCAAGTTCCATGATATAGCTCAAATTGAACTTACACCCTTTTACAACTAAATTATTCCACTGTGGTTCTTTTTTTTTCTTAGTGTTCGAACATTTACTAAAGCCTAGATTGTTCATGACTGACGCTGAAGCAATCAAAATACCTCAACAGAATTGTAATGGAAACACAATGAATGTTTACTGTGACAATCTTAATAGTAATCATTACATTTTGTGTTCACTGTAGAGTCAGATGAAGAAATGAAACATGAACTGCAAATTTATAAAGTTTACATTTGCTGAAAATCTATAATAACATGAATTACATAGATGGTATGGAAACGTAAAACAAGTATTTATTTTTATAATGACTTAAGATGGATTTCATGATGACCTCAATCCAGTTTCTGCATTTGTGGAACGTACTAAGCAAGCGTGAACGTTAGTAATCCTTTCCCGTAATAAAGTTTGGTGCAAAAGTGCGTGACGAATGTGTGTATATATATATATATATATATATATATATATATATATATATATATATAAATATATTTATTTTAGAAAATATTGTTCTTTGCTCCTTACGCGTTTAAGATTTATTTAAGGATTGCGAGGTTCAATCCCCTTCTATACTCTTTAACATAGTTTAGTCAATTTGTAATAACTTTAAAGATTCCAAAATGCACAAATTAAAAAATATATAACTTCCATTAAAACTTGATTATAAAAACGTTACAAAAAATAATAAAATATAAATATCTGAATTTTCTAAAAATATTAACAACTTACCTCCCAATATTTAGATAAAGTATTTTAATCACTAAAAAATCAATCTCGAGAATATGATTAATCTTTACGTTTAATGTGAACCCGAAACACATACACACAAAAAATGTTTTTTCAATTATTTCTGTCTGTCATTCCCTTGAAACGTATTTTTAAGATTGAGTTCAAAAGGGGTATGTGTAAGTAGTTTGAGTGATAAATAAGAATACATATCTATTTGAAATTTGTCAAAAAACATTAGAACAATTTGGTTTACAATTGATAGACAAGGAGTGTTTATTGTGCTTAACAAGATCATAGGCGTATAGCCAGAATAACGTGGTGCTAAAGAAATAGATAAGATTTTGGTTTTTATGAGGGAATCTTACATACGTGTGATTTACCATAAACCTATTTTTGAACAATTTATTGAAGTTATAACACACAATATTAAAACAAACATATATTTAGTAATTGAATATTTATTGCAACAGTACAGTTATTGTTTTATCCAGATAAATATATATTTATTTTACTTAATAAAGTAAATATGCCAAATTTGAGAGATATCCAGCTCTACTACCGTTAGATGATAGACGAGATTATATTTCAAAAAGTAACACAACGGTTTAGTTAAAAAGGGCTACGGGATGGATAAGTCATGTCTTCAATCTCTTCTAGATAATTAATTTCATGCTCTGATTAAACTATTTATGTAACTAAAACACTAGAGAATGTTAAAATAATGATTTTTTATACTCACTACATGAACTATATTCAAACCTGCATCATCCACTTCGGTGCCCTCATGGTCTAAGGCTCTACTCTTAGAGTAGATTAGACTTCCAATAATGGGGATATCGAGAATTGAGTCTCGGTTGGGTGTACTGAGGGTGGTTTTCTCAAGACGGCTTTATACTTTCCTTCCATGCAAATGTTGGCACACTTCCTTTAAATATAACCTTCCTAGTCCATAAAACCATTTGAGTAATTAGTTCATAAGTATATAAACCGAACGGGTAAAAAGAACACGGTGCTGAAAAAATAAGTAAATAAACCTCCATCAATGGAAACGTGGATTAAACGCTAAACACATCTACTCAGGTTTGCTGGTGAGGGGAATTCTGCTCAAATACCAACAATTCAGTGTGAATTACAATTTAAATTCAGCTTTATCATCATTAGGTCGTTTAATTGAAGATGTTTTGAGAGTGTGCTTAGAATTAGGCCTACTACAAAAAATTATTATAAATATTGTTTAAAAATAGCCAATTAAAAATGTTTCCCAATTTATGTTTGGCAATATAACATTCCTTCAAAAGATACAAAATTCTATGATTTTCAAAGATTAAGAAAAATTCATTGCCCTACGAATTCAAATCATATTTATTTAGAATTAGTTTGTTATTGTGATTATATATTTTGTTTTACATTTACTTTTCAATGAAGGTATTTATATCTTTATTTCATCTAAAGTCAATAACCATGACCGATATTACTTAAATGCTGAAAGAAGAGATCTAACTTTACCATCAAATCTTAAATAGCCACATAATAAAAATGAAAGGACAGAATGGAAATTGGAGTCCACCTACAAAGAACTAAGATGCCTTGAAGGCTTCAATTTCGATTGTTGGTAGTAACATGAATGTAATTCAGAAGCTCGGCTATTATCTCCACAAGAGTTCGATATTTTTTCCCCTTCCCTGTAATTTTGATCCTATGGAACCATCGTGAGAAATGTGATCTAAAAGATAAGTTATCCTGAAGAGGGAAGTCAGCTCAAGATATCAGCGGCCCATGAATGATCTTTCTACCTTTTATTTTTTATAGATGGCATGGATGAAGAATGGGGATATTTTCATTCGTGATTCATACCACCCACATCAGTGGGCACGCTGAATAAACCTCATGCTTATCTGATATGGTTTGCTGAAGACAAGGCGCATGGTTGGCGTTCAAATCCTTTTCAGGTGTACATACTTAATTATTTCCCTAATTATTTACATTGTTCCTCCATGCATATTCTTGTTCATCTATTTAAATTATATTCTCCTCTTTCCTGCCTTGAAGATGTTATTAAAAAATAAAAGGATAAATTAATATATATATATATATTTTTATAATGCATTAATTAAACCAATATATGATCGATTGTGAGGGTTTGGTATGAATTAAATAATTTATAGTTTTTAACCAAAGTGACATTTACTAAACTATAAATAAACGATTAGTTGGGTTTTCATTACAGTTTCAAAGATACTATATTACGAATCATACTATTCTTGAAATACATTCCTGGGATATTGATAGATTTTTTTTATAAATTGAATATAAAACAATATAGTGATTATATTATTATTAATTAAATCAGGCAACACATTTCAAGCCAGAATTCGAAAGTGAGACTTAGAGCTGGTCTTTTGACTTCTAGATAGATCTAAATATGTCTGATAAATATTTGTGTTTGGTTTATAAGTTAAAACTGCGTCTTATGTGTGCCAGATAGAGTTAATTGGCCAGATAGAATGTATTTAATCATCACATTTTTATTGGGAGGTTTTGTACTAAATTAAAAAACTCAACATATCAATTTGACAATATAGTTTTATTTAGTAAACAATAAATGCATGAAAGAAATACAAGTTTTACAATTAGATAGAAAATTTTAGAGTGTATAAAATTTCTTCAAAAGGCAAATAAACTTGAGGGATTACTTGATTACTTGTGCCTACCTGGGCAGTACAGTGGCCAGGCAACAGGCTGTAGAATTTCTAAAAGGAGAGTAATTTGAGAATTAGTTAAAGCACAATATAGAGCAGATTTAGAATATAACATTTATTCAGTCTCACTTGGCAGGGTTGAATATTAACAGGGATCCACTAAATTTGTTGGATAATTGGCTGATGAGTCCAGCTGATTGATGGCTAAGAACCAGGCGTCATTAAGGTACTATGGTTGGACACATTCCCTTACAGTACTGCCAGAGCATTCAATAGTACATTAATATCCTTTAGAACAAATACAAAATTAGGAGCCTATTTACAGGCCAAAACAAAATAGTATTATTTGCGCGGACCCCACTATGACACTAGGGCAATTTCCACGGGTTGCTCACACAAGCTAATAATTTCCATGGACAATGACCGCATAACCAAATCTCTATCATTAACAACTGAACTGCATAAGGCAAAAGAAAAAAATAGACTTCCTGGCGGTAACCATCAATAACAAAGAACTGATGTTCATGACGTTTAGGGTGTCATGAATAATTTTCACTTCAAGATTTATCGGAACTTGTGAGTTAGTGTAAATCAGTAACACTAAAACTTCACATTTTTCTAAGCCGGAGGCTTTAACGTTAGGCCAGTGTCCAAACACACAATAATGCACTCAGCAATTGACTTAAAGAGTCATTAAAATCTGACTTGTCCATCAGACTAAAAAGGCATAATATAACCAAAGTACTTTTTCCATATTGAAGTTAACTATTCCTGAACATGACACAAGATTCCGAAAACATTTTCTCTTATATAAAAAAAAGGGACTTCTGAATAACTTTTAAATTTACATTACGTTAAACCATTTTGAAATAAAGTTTCTCCTAACTTAGTAACTAAATCCTAGGGACTAAATGACGACGGCTGGATACCAATACCCTAGCTACGACGTACTCGTAACCACCGCGTTGAATAGGACGATTCATCCTTCTTCAATGCCGCTATGGAGGCGATTCTGACGACCCAGACTCCATGTCCCGTCTTGGTTGTTCACCGGCAGAGGTTCTTTGTTGATCCTTCGCTGTGTAGAACCGCTCTCTAGTATTGAAACCGTGGCGTGTCCCATATATACTCACAACCAGACATGAACAGGGAGGAGAAAAAAGGGGGAACGAATTGAGAAGCGTATTTAAAAATAAGGATGGATAAACGAGGAGAGGAAAGGAGAAGAGACACTAATTGACGAGTTTCTTCTGCCGGCCACCAGAGTCGCAGTTGCGCAAGAGGTCCCAGCGCCGATCTCCATCTTCAGTCTATCTCCCCAACTGAACCGGCGAGTCTTGCGCCACGTGGATCCACCATTATAAATAATTCTGTGTTTTAGAAGTGAGTTAATGATATCTGCAGACATCTGGCCGTGGTGAGTTTATACACAAGTATCTTATATCAAAATGTATCTGTATTAATTTAGTTATTTAGTATCCACTGTTATTTTTATGCAAATAAATAATATAGATTTATATTTTCCACCTTCTTGCGGACCGCATGGCCGGATGTAAGTTTCTTCATCTGACCCCATCTTATAACAAAGGGTATGCATTCACATATCTTATTCATAACTATAATAATATTAGTCCTCTTCTTTGATATTTAGAACAGTAACTATCAAAAGACAATTATTTTTGACTAACCACGTGTTTGAACGTAGGGCAACACGTAGTTTCAGTATACAGGAGAGTATAAACTTTGAGGTATTTTATATTCAATATCTTGATATAATTCAAATGTTGCACCCAATTACAGAAATAGTGAACTTTTTACTTGTAGGTGTTCAATCAATCTGATTGACACGCTACAGTTTAATTACCTGAAAACTATTATCAGGGAGTTAAAATACGCGTTGCTATGGTAATTCGTCTACATTATGTGTTATTCAACCTTTTTATGTTAGGTTTACATTTTTTAAACGCCGTTTATACATACGCGTTTGGGCTACACGCTGAGATGAGGAATGCTTTGTTAAAAGGAAGTAAACATGAAATTGCGTGTAGGGAGAGTAGAAAAGATTCTAGAAAAACCACCCTCAGTACATGGGGCTGAGATTCGAGCCTCGATCTCCCCATCATCAGCAGTCTAGTCTAATACGAGAATATTGTCTTAGACCATACGGCTACAAAAGCAGTTTAAGGTCTATTGATTAAATTTTTTTAATTAAACTAAAATATTTTTAAACTGATCATTAACATCCTTTTTAATTCATTTATATGTTAATTAGTTTCACAAATTTCGCATGATAAAATATTTAACACAAAAAAATGTTTTTATAAAACCTATAGGTTTAAATTAAAATGATTTGATTTTAACTCTTTTAATATAAAATATTAGAGCATTTTTTTAATAGCATAAGTTTAGATTCAGAAAATAAAGATTAGGCTACTATATCTAATTCGGATCTGACTCAACAATTTTTCAGGGATGAGATTCGATTCTTACACAATTTGACATTTATTTTAGGCATGAGGTTTGTTTCGCATTGAATTCGAGTCGGTTGGCCAAGATTCCAAATAAATTCGAAATTGAGAACTTATTGTTTGCACAGGCCTATAAAATGATATATAGTTAATTATATTTTTCTTCTTTAATAAATACCATAATAGTTATAGTATTATACTAAAATATTTATCTGGTTTCATTTTACATTTAGTAAGGCAAGGAACAAATCTCCTACGGGTAGTTAAGGACTTAATGTTCTAGGCCATCATTATATGTTTGAACATTACTCCAACCAGTATTCAAACCATTAATATTGTAAATCATATGGATTATCAACTTAAATTAGATTGAAGAGCATTGTAAATATATTTGTGGTGTTGAATGTATATAGTATATATTTCATTCCTGGCTATGTTATTATTAAAATATATGTATTTTGAAACATTAACAAAATCCCAGCCCATATAACTATAGTTTATATAATTTAGGCCTATGATTTATTATTAAATTATATTACCAATTTACTACATAATAAATCGAGACTCACATTTTTAAATACAAATGGTTGTAACCTTGCTTGAACCAATTATTATTCTTAAGCTAGCCCTGTTAATAAGTAAATAATATGTACAAAGACAAAATATACATAAAAAATAAAACAACATTAGAGCAAAATACACTTTCTAAGAAATCAGATTAGTCTTTTTTCGAATCAATATATTTTTTATGTTCTGAAATCCATTAATATTTTGTTTAAATAATTAACTACATTCAACATATTTTAAGTTACTATACAGCCTTAAATTTAGCATGAAAATGGTTTTAAATAAAAATATTAGGTAAGATCAACTACCAAGTATGTGTTTTTATAAATATTTATAAATAAAAATGACCTAAAATACTCTAATATTTAATTTATGATTTTAAAAGTTAATATCTTTAATAAGATAAAATAAAATCACTACTCTAGTCATGAATTGATTTTATTTTGTAATTTCTAGACTTGTAGTAGAATATTATGCCACAAACTGAGCTATTGTGGCTATTAATTTGATCCGTTATGATTATTCAATCCTTCTATGTATTGGACAAGTGGGTACAACACTTCGCGTACAGTTTTCTTCGAAAAACGGCAATCAAGCTTAAACTAACTATCCCTGTAGACATAACTACAATCCTGGATATATCTTTGAAAGACGAGTTGGTTCTTACTCCTCTATTTTTTCAATTTCATTAAAAATTTCAATTATTTCGTCAAATTCATTAAATGGCACAGGGAAATATTCCGCGACGATGGATCGCTGTCAGGCCTAGGATATTAACTCAGGCACAGTATAACCTTGCTTTCTCTAAATGAAAATATATTCATTATATCAATATTCCAGCAGATAAACTATGTTCATAAGACCTATAAAATGTTAAAGGGGCCGATAACTTTAACCTTCCAATAGCGGCATCCATCCGGTAGTCATAAGATTGTCCCATAGTGAGCTTTGAGTGATAGTGTCGTGTAAATGTAGTTTTAGCTAAATTTGATTTCAAAGAGAAGTGCGTGGTCATTTGACCATGAGATGACCTCAGATCTAGTGGCGAACTGGGGATGGACAGTAAAACTAGTTATTCTAACTTAGTAATCAAACCCTATTAAAGACGTTATACATGGACTAGCTAAGTGTTGTTTTAGCACAAGTGTGGTGCAAGGGTTGTCCTAGCTCGCAAATAAATATTCACTCACACTTTGACGTTATTTATCGGTCAATTGGTCATTGAAATTAAAACAACTCTAACAATACACTAAAATTAAAATAACACCCAGTTTTAATAACATAATTTAATCCTTGTGAACTTTCCAAATACAAGACAATGAGATAGTTTAACAATAGTTGATATTCAAAAACAAACATGGACTATAATTGGTTTTATGTTAATTTGGGCTAGACTGTGTGAAAGCCACAATAAAGGAAATTAGAGAAAATGTAGTGTCGTTATATTTTACTTTATCTGGACACGTTTAAGAAAAAGTAGTGTGACAGTTTAAAAAAATTTAACTCGAGATTTTAATAAATGTCGGCGTTTCATGACCTCCTGAAACGAAAAAGCTATTTTCACGATACCGATTGTCTATCTGTTTGTACCTGGGGATAGAGCCGAAAAATATTTTACTGATTGGGCTAAGACTTGGTATCGAGAGTTTTCATAAGCCCCCCCCCCCCCAACATTCCCCTCCCCAAGAGGGGCTAATGGAATTAAATATCCAACGCTAACTTTAAGGGTAGTTTACTGAAGGGCCAAGAAAAATAGAAAATAAATCTTTACTTAAAATTCGCTCATAGGATTTCGATTAAAACTTATATGTAGACACTGTTTGTCATTATAAAAAAAAATGGGATTCTAATTTTATCATGAAAATGTGTTTAGGTTACTTTGCATTGAGGAAATTTTCCAATTTTCATCATTTCCCCGCGACTATTTGATTTACGACACAACTTATCTTTAGTACTATTAAAGAAAAAAATCTTTATTCTTTTACCAAACGAATAATTTCTGAGCTATAAGCTAGTATATATACTTTTTAATTCAGGTCTTTAAAAACGAATTTGATTCTAACGCTCTTTAGTGGTCAAATATTTTTCTTTTTTTCAATGATTCTGTAACTAATGCCATAAAGTTAACAAGTATCATTGTATATTATTTCATGTATGATCTTTTAAGAAAATTGTCTACAACAATGTATATACCTAATATTTCGTTTCACAAATCTAACGAGTTTTAAGTAAATGTATTTTTTAAGATCAAAACGGGAGAATGTCTGTGCTGTGCACCATACCCTTTCTTAAACCATCCCTGGAGTAGCCTGTCTTGATTAGAACCTCACCATTACTTTACCAGCAATAGTATTAATTGCCACCTTGATATCTTAGACCACGTGATAACGGTTATAGGCTATTTACTAAACAGTAAGATTAACATATAAATATGCATATAAAAATGCATAAAAGTTAATAAAACTACTCTGATAATATTAATGTCACATTAATTTTGAAAGAAATTATGAATTTTATTAAATAATACAAAAATACAGTAACAGGGTTCTAATATATAATTCCTTAAAAAACAATCTTTGTGTTTTCAAAACTTGACTTCCTTAATCAATTCCCTGGGGTTTTGAGAAGGGGTACTTAGCAATATTATGGTTGTTCCACATAGGCATTTTCTCAAAGCACGTACTTACAAACGTGTGTAAAGTCTACCGCACGTTTTCATTTTTGAAATGTTTTCATAAACAAGTTACAACCACACGGTTTTAAAGGGATTTATTAAACCCAATAATAGATACCTTTCACTGCGATACTTTATAATTGTATCCAGATGTCTTCTCACAATAAAAGCAAATCCAATAAAATCAATTACAAAATATGTATTAGGTCAAACGTCTAAACACAGAAACTAATGAAAACATAAGGTTTTTGAGTTCATTCTTTCTTGAGTGTATGGGTAACTAACGATGAGTTTCGCTTTATAATAGATAGGTTCTACATAATAAGATAAACTCAAAAAATCAAAGTCCCATTCTCAATTTCCAATCCTTTAAGTGAGGTTAAAGTGAATGACAGGTGAAGACTCAGATATAAGCTTGCAACAAAACAAAAGCTATAACATTAGATAAAAATAGCCACATCGGGGCCAGCAAGATGCTACTGTCGATGCCGCCTTTCTCCTTCCCTCTTTTCGACACCTATTCTAAAGTCCCATTCAACCCCCAACCAATACTTCTACTCCCTATTATAACACCCTGCCCCAACCTCCTCCTAACCTCTCTTCGCCATCTAGAATCTCCAAACACCTCTACCCTATCCCTTCCTTCAACCACTCAACCCCATACATCCTTCTACTACAGCTTCTTCCTCACCTTATACAGAGAGCCCATAGCGGTTATTTCCCTACGAATGGCAATTCAACACTACTTCTTTTCACCCTCGCATGTGGAAGCCGGTCTTCCAACGTCATGTACTAGAACTGTGAATTGATTTCCCGATAGGACCTGAACCCCACAGCCCCAACACACCCTTGATCCTCCTCACCTATGCCCTCAACACATAAGACTGCTCAAACACTTAACTTTAAATTATCCTAAGTAATTCCCCCTCAATAGAGTAAATACAACTCCAGCTCCACTCCCACACTCTATGGCTTACCCTCCACCACCAGCGACATCACCATTCACCATACCCAGAACACATGATCATATATTTCCAACGGACAGTGATGCTACTCTCCTATCTTACCCATTCATTTAACTCTACACTTCTCTCGGACCCTTAATACATAAACTTACCCCTTCAAATCCATTAACCTCTGAGCCCCACCCATCACCTCTCCACAACTAACCCATTCCCGATCCTCTTCCCATAAAAAACTTTTCTAATCAAATCCAATGTTAATAATTCATACATTAAAAATACTAATATTCTTATTGCATCTTTATAGAAAAATAATGAACTTACTCGAATAAAATAACATATATTTATTCAATATGCTTCTTAACCGACATTTTTTCTGCCAAACTCTATCGATTCTTATATCTTTTATGTTTAACTATACGTTACTTATCATCTTAGAGGAATAATGACCTAGGGCAAATAATATACTTTTCCATATTAGTATATAACATAGGCCTTTAGAATGGATCCTAGTGTAGAGTAAAAGTATGTATACCCCAAATATGTTCCCTTCCTTAACACCCCACCTACCTCCTCCTCCCTACGACATATATCAGCCAGCCTGCTAGCATTGCAAAGGTCAACTATTAGAGCGAATAAAGTTCCATTCTCATTTCCATTCCCATTTCCAAACATATTCCAATACACTACCTTCGCCGACCCTCACCTTTGCACCCATTTATTTTCCCTAATCCATTTTCGATCTTTCTTCACTATTAACTATAACTATAACGACATTACGGTTGATAAAACTTCCTTTAATAACACCTGCTCAATGAACTGGAGAAAGGACTTGCTCCATGACTTGAGCAGACTCTGACCGGTTTTTACATCTCACTCTCTTTACCGTAGATATAGAAGCAAAAATGTTTAAGAAATATACTATTATAAATCTTAGAAAATGTAATACATCTCTTTGTCTTCCACACTATGTAAGATCTACCTCCTTAGCTGGAGTTCTTCGGCTTTTTATTGCCATAAACAGTTCAATTTCATGCTTGATAACTATATGATATTTGTTTGTCATCCATTTATTAAAGCTATTGATCATGCATATAAAACATTTAATAATAATAACTATACCTCATACTAACATGCATAGGGTAATTCTTAATTGATAATTGATTTGAAAACTACGTCGTTGTATTTGTTTATAATCCTTGGCTCTAATTCTTGCCTCATTCTTAATGACGTATGTACTTCATCATCGTCCAATAACTAAAATTATACATTTGATCTCCTTTTATTTACTCTTCCTCAAATCATACTGATAGCCTCATTCATCAATTTTAAAATACCTTTTGCCATCCTCCAATACACATATTAATATATATTTGCAAATAATTAATTAAAGATGCATACACAAAATTTGATCGTCGCTTATTGAAAGTTTGCACCCAAACACAATGTCACATTAAATGTAGAATAATTGAATCCTGAACGTGTAGAGTATAACATGCAGGATTATATAGATAAGTAGTGGACTTAGCAAAGTGATTGGGAACGGCATATTATTGTCATATACCTTACATAATTCCAACTAAATACTATCTTGTCCTGTACTACCAAAGACGATGGCCACAAATAGACGTATGTATTGGGGATTGATTCCCGACATTATCTAATATGGTTACCAAGATTTGTAATAAGTCACCATGACAAAGTTTATTAGTTGGACACCTTAACATAATCAGCTGTGAATTAAGAATCTATAGGCAGGATAATAATATAGGTTCAAAATATGGTTAAATAATTTATAGTATGCCTGATGTCTAGTCTGGTTTCATTACTATCAAGGTAAGATATAATTATGTCTATACTCTATGTTATAACTCTCACTCAAGTTATGACGCTATCTCTAGCATGATTCCGTAATAATATATGGTATATTATATTTATGTTAAGAAAGCGAGAGAGTGAGAGAGATTGGCAGAGAAAGATTGAGATAGACATATATTACCATCCTTGTAGTTCAAATGGTAGAGGCGTAACTCTAGCAAAAGACAGGACTGTGGAATCCTTTATCACTCAAGCTTATATGATCATATAAGGACTTTATTTTGTGGGATGTACAACCAACTGTTCGGTGTACGTGTGGTCTTTGGGTAAAAAAACTAGAAAGTTATTGCTTGAAGAGGTAAACCTTGTTTTGGAAAATTTTACACTTAGAGGTAGTTAAGTTTGTTGAGACGAATCTTAGAACGCTCGTTATGACCAATTAAATGTGAATAGAATTCTAATAAGTATGATTTATGACCCAGTCAAGAATAAGTATGTCACAAATAAGTGGAAATGATCAAATGTTTAAAGTACCGACTGACCAGTGAGTGATAGTAGAATATAAAATGGGTATGATGTGTCTCTAATTAAGTATTATGTATGGTATAATCCGTGAAATACGATAAAATTTCTTAAATGTATAATGTATTATTCTAATCAATGGTTATAACCATTATGCATTATTTTATATTGTATGAAATATGTATGTGATCAATTGATGTAATAAAAGGTCTTATAAGAATGATTTATGAATTATGCTTAAATGTCATTTCAATATGATATATGGTAGAATAAACTAACTTTAAGTTTTATAAATTGATTTTTATCGTAATTTTACAAATGTAAAGTTTATGTGATAAGGAATTAAGTTGATATAATTAGTAAAGAGTATTAAGGTGTTATAAATAATAGGAATTTATATAGTACAGTAATTATAAGGTGGATTAATATAGTATATATATTATAGTATATAAGGTATAATATGGATATATATATATATATATAGTATTAAGAGTAATGTTTGATGTAAAAGGGATAAAAGTATTCTATCTGTAGAACTATTAATGTAGGCGACTGATAATATGAGTTTTGGAAAAGGGAATTTGTATGATAAAGATATCTCTAGTAGGGAAGGAATTTTGATTTAATAGGGTGAAGGAAGGAAGAATTTTGCATTTATCTCAATTTTTCCACACCCAAGGTTTTACAACAAGATTTGATATATATTTCAATGTGCTTCGTGTATTCATCTTAGTTCCTTATCACTCTAAGATGATTAATAAAGGATATTATAGTTTATAATATATACATTGAGATCGATACAGTTCGTCATAAAAAGTGTTTAGTTAACGTGAATATTGAATAAAAAAATATTATTATAAATATATATGGCTAGGTCAATTATTTTTCTAAAAAAATGCGCAAAAGACATAAGTGTTTTTTAATGTATGCATAAGGATCAATAAATACGAGTATAAAACGTTTATGTAGGTGAAGAGTGGTGAAGGTTGTGAAGCGATAAGTGCTTGGTAGAATGGTGGATGAAGGTTGCAGGTGTGGAGATTGCTAGGGAAGTGTGGGGTAGGAAATTATCACCATTGTTGGTAGCGAATTTACTGTTATTTGTTTCCGTTTTCGTAAGGCGTGAGGTCAGTGGTATTGGAATTGTTAAAGATGTAGTCAAGGGGGCTTTCATTAAGTATTTTAACGTTATGTGTTCGATTAATATTATGTGTTGAGGTTAGAGGGAAGGAGTGTCATTGATAGTAGGGCGTATAGGTATAAAAGGGAGGGGAATTTACCCTTCTAGGTCACAAACGTTGAGAACCCAGCTTACACATGTGGGGGTAAAAAATGGAGGGTTGGATCACCATTCGTAGGATAACTACCTTTATGTATTCTTAGTGTAATAAGGAGGGCTTGGTCTTATTAAATGTGAGAGAATATGTTGGAGAATGGCTGTGTGATAGGGATGGGTGATAGGTGTAAGTGAATATAGATGCAATGGGGGATGGTTAGCTAATATTCGGATGGGTCGTCAGTTTGGGGAGTAAAGGGTACCAAGCTGGGGCAGCCATCTTTTTGGCCCAGATGTGGCTATTCTTATCTACTATAAACAAAATATTTTTTTAAAACCAAAATAATTCCTTATCGTCTTATGAATTAGTGTTTTAACACCAGCGTAGACCATTGAGATAACTTAGATGATATTCGATCAAATCAAACCCACAACGCGATATTTCCATGGATTTGAAATCAATCTCAACGCTAATTGATTTTCTGAATAGAGAAATTTTGGCTGATTCATAAAAAAAATTGTTTGTGTGAAAGTACGTTCCTTTATAAATTGCTCTTGGGAAATGGCACCTTATTAATACAAAATTATTGATATTTTCTTCATTAGTTTTATGGTAGTTAAGATTAAACAAATATTAAAAGGATTCATATTTTGAAAGACAAGTGACAATAAGGGGAATTAAAAGAGACAATGCAAAAAGTGTTAAATGTAACACAATGTATTTGGTTATGATTAAACCCCTATATCTCTCTTCGGAGTCATCACCAATTCCCATGTCTCCAACATCGTCAATAATACAACCTAAAGAGTGAGACGTATCGCGTATGCTACCATTATACTGTGGGGTATTTCAAGTCAAGACTTTAATTTATTTTTCACCACGTCCTAACACTTGGCTGGCCTATTCTCATTTAATTATGCTAAAATGTTGGTCATACACGCTCAAAACCGATACCATGAAACCATTAAATCTTTCTTGAAGCTAAGTCAAACTGGGAGTTTATCTTGCCACACACGTTAGAGTAATTTCATAGAGTCATAAATCTTTCAACAGAGTTAATAATCAGTTTAGGGGTAAGGAGAAATCAGGATATTCCTGAGATTAGGGCCTTGGGATCAATTTCTATTGTTAAATTTAGATGCGTAGTGTGTTAATTTTAATTAATTGTGTGTTTGATTAAATAAATTGTGTACTTTACCAGTGAGAATTGTATTGAATAATTTTAAGAAAAATCTGCTGTTTTTGCAGTAATTTATTCTAGTGCAAAAGCGAAATGTATTTCACAGAGGCTGAATTATTGTTGTTCAATGACCTAACTTCTAAAAGTGGCTGCAAATCTACTACTCCACTGATATGGTAATGTCAAAAAAAGGAAACACATCAACTGGTCCACCTTCCAACACATCACCTAATCTTTCCAAACTTGGATTGTTCAGTGTAAAAGCGTACTAAGTATTTTCGACTCTAACTAACCTAACTTAACCATACCTAACCTATCTATTTGATTTTAATAAAATGCATGATGACTGAATGTAATATTTAATATTATGACGACCAACTGGAATACCAGTGCTGTGAAATTTTATTACTTGATTTTGGGGTGGGCGAGAGGAGGATTTACGGTAGTAAGCTTTAGCGATGAACAATCCAAGTTTGGGTTGATGAGTTGATGTGTCGGAGGGTAAACCAATTGATGTATCTACTTTCTTCTGCAGAACAATAACAGTAGACGAGTAGAGTTTCACCCCTAAAAGTAAATGATAATGCTCATTTGAAGTAAAAGACTTTTAAAAAATAATTATAAAACTTAATTTAAAAATTACTCATTTCCGAGGATTCTTTTACAAAACATCTGAACGCAGTATCTCCTTATTTAAAAAAACTAGTATAAGCTATCAATATTCTTCAGTGGAACGCGATACAAAGTCTTGGTTCATTATTAATAAACCATTTTCCATTGCTTCTGACATAATGATAGATACAGAGATTATTTCAACACTTATAAACAAAGCATATTAAGGTGGTTATGTAGGTGCATGACACGGGGAAAGACCATCGTTTTTGAAGTTTTTAGAAAAAATTTTGTTTTGTCAAAATATATCGAATATTTCTTCAGTTAAACCACATGGGTTAATTTTATTCACATGGTGACATCAACATTTCTTGAATATCGGTCAAGTGTGTCCTGTAGTTTAAAGAAATTATTTTTTCTTCATTTAAATAGGGTTGGTAACTATTGCTACTATTCTCATGACAGATATTCAAGAATTAATGTTGGTATCACCATGATAAGAGAATTGAACTCTATTATTGAACTGAAGCAGTATTTTATTTATATTTGAAAAATATATGTTTTGATAAAAGCAAATGCAAGAATACTGGACTTTTTCTCGATTTCCCTACATCCCCACCTTAAATTATCCATGAAGGTGGATAGTATAAAATCTACTCATGAGCTAATATGATCGGTTTTATGAGTAGACATGACCCTGTCCCCATGTCATCGAGTTTTGCTGAATTTCGAGTATTATCTTCCAACTTGTCCATTGAGTTAAATTACCTAATTTTAAACCCTGTCGAGCCAAAACGTAACTTAGGTTTCTCCATAAGCGATTAAATTCCGTTCAAGTTTGGCAGTTAGGAGCCAGATTTGGTGACTACATGGGATTAGACTCGAGTACGTATGGCTATCTTTGAGGAACTATATGAGAAAGATAGAATTTAAAATAAACGTACCCGAGTTTTCGTAGAAGGAGAGTAGAAAGCCACCAATGAAAAAAACAAAATCTAACTGACCTGGTCAGAATGGCAACCACCCCATCATTAGCAAACCAGGCTCAATGAGTTTAACGTTTATTCCGTGTGTCCACAGTTTAGAATACTTGAATTTTTGCTTGTCAGTGCTTTTCATTAAAGAAGACCGCACGACAAGTCACAAAACCTCGAAATAAATTTTCCATTTATCTTAAAGCTCTCCTGTTCAATTCTTTCTTAAAGGGCAATCAAATGAACTATCATATCTTTGACATTTATCTGTAGTTCCAAGTTTCTGGATACATATTTGACATATGAAAGTGATTTCCAATCATATAAGTGTCAATTCCACGTTCGGTTATTCCATGGCCACCTATTTCAGACAATGGTTCAAAGCAAGCCAGAAAGCAAGACTGATGACTGGTGTGTGAGAAATATTTCCACCTGTCCTTGTGTCCCAGTTTACCTTGGTCTCCTTCGAAGAGCAGCTATCGTCCTCTCCCTTACTCTATTTCTCTCGCTGTCAAAGATCACCCCTAGGCTTGCCCTACCTGCCTTGGCAAAATCGCACCAGGGGGTACACATAATATAAATCAAAACAGCTACTGATTAAACTGAAAGGTGGGTCGGTTGGGGGGGTATTTCCAGATGAAGGGTAGGTGAATCAGTCTTGGGGGTCTGTGAAGGGTTGGTAAAGGTGGTGGTGGGGGTTAGGAAAGATTTTTGGGTAGGAGTAAGAACCCCACTTTGTTCAATTATGATCGCGTCAAAGTTGAATTTATGGGGGGGATCAACGTAGACCCCCTGCTTAGGTGCTGTTACCTTCGTTGTATCGTGGTTTACCAGGAGAGATGAAAGCGGCTCAAGTACGTCACGGACTTTGGATTAAACTTAAACCAATGTTTAAATCGAGCGTTCATACTTGGTTATAACCATGTGATTGCTACATTAAAACTTTTGTAACATTATTTATGTGGAAACGATTTTATTAAATTACTTAAAAATAATATTATTATTCATATGGTTAATTTATGGAAACAATTTTTATCTTATGTTTGTCTCTTATTGGATCATATCAGTATAATTCAATAAACATTAGCATAAGCCAAATAATAAATTTACTTTACTTATCAAGACTGTTTCATTTAAATTTGATTCTAAGAACAGTTTAATTATAATACACAGATTTTATTATTTAGTAAACTTCCCTCTCCTTGAAAGGCCAGAATTATTTCAAAATGTAAAATATATAGTTAAAAATACAATATCGTTAAATTGTTTTATGGATATAATATTCAAACCAAATTGTTCAAGACTATGTAGATTCTCTCGTGATATTTAAATAAGTATATTTATTTAAAATGTACAGCATATATATACAACTTATTTATATGTTACCCCTAAATATCTAATTCCAATATTAGAAATGCAAAGTATAGAGTAGTTAGAAATTAAAAGTATGTTACCCCCAGTTTGTAGTGAATTTGAAAAAACATTGAAATAAACTGTGATTTAATGGATCTTAATTTCTAGAAAAATATGAGTTATTAATTTGAAGTAATTTATAATCACAAACATATATTTATTATAAACACTAATTATTAATATAAATGTAAACTTTTAAATTTTTAGAAATATTACTGAAATCTAAATGACTTTAATATATTTCAAGTTACTTAATAAAGGATATAAGCCATTGTTACCCTTACCATTCATCTTATTTCTCTTATGTTCTATCAAGTAGAACGGATAGGTAATATATGAATATATATCACACACCGTGCACTATTCTAAAATATATCTTAGATTATTATCTGCCTATTAAATGTCAAATATTTTAATTAAATAATATTTTAGTTACAATGTAGGTCAAATCAAATTATGATTCACTTAATGTAGTATATTAGTTAATTACTTTCGAATGCCAATAAAAAATATAAATCAGAATATAGTGAGTAATTTTCTAAAAGGGTAATTGTCAGAGAACCTTTAACAAATATCATGTTGTATTAGATGAACACGTGAAACTTGATTATTCCTAGAACTTCCTAAGAATCTAAGATATGTGCACTAGTTTGTCTCAGAATACAATAATAGTATTTGGTTGTAAATTTGTTATAGTTTGGTCCATTTCTCTTAGTGTATTTCTATAGTGTATGCTGGCAAATCTTTGAGAGGGTTAAGAGAAAGTTGTTTACATGGTATAAACATCAAATAATTAAATCTGGTTTGACAGAGACTGAGAGGTCATGGCTTAGAGTTCTCTTATTTTACCTACAGTGGTTTGATGTAAATGGTGTATTATCACCTCCAAATATAATATCTTGAAATCCTTTCCTCCTCATCCTCATAAGTTTGAATTGGTTAAACTAAGGAAAATTGTTAGAAATGCTGCAAGATAATAGTCTCAAATACAATTAATATAGCTGCAAATAAAACAAATAAACGTCACATAAAATGTATTAGTATTTATCAAACATTTATATTTTATTGAAATAAACAATGTAAAAATATATTATTATACATTATAGAGCTTATATACTACTCCGTTTATTTTTGTAAATAGGAGAGTTAATAATAAATTACCTGGTGATTTAGTTTCAATCAAAGAATAGTAAATTTATTTATAGATAAAAATTACAATAGTTGTTCCTATTTGTTGAAAAACAAATGCATGTATATGCTCAAGCACATTTAAATAATATTAGATCTTAATAAAATTAATCAAATTTATTAAAACTAACTGAATACCACTTTTTTATGTTTTAAGAATTTCATTTTCATCAGTGTAAATGCCAATATTGAAAAAATTACTTATTTAAACACTTAACCCTAGATCAGGTGTTGAAACAAACACATTTGTCTATATAACTTTTCATAAATTATGCCAAAATATATTGTTTAAGATAAGTTTACACATTTTAATATTATAATTGGCATTAGAGCTTATTAAAATAATCCATGGGGATTAATTCAAACTAAAATAATATTATTATTTATTTCTGAATAAGTTATTTGGTTGTCAATTCATCTAGGCTATATATGGTATACTTTGAGACTTTGTTCCAATAATATAACTAAACACTTTGCCTAAGGCTTGGAATAGGTTTGCATATTTATATAAAAAATTATAATTAATATAATCAATAACAATTTTTTATAATTCTATTGATCAAAAGTGTAAATAATACTTTTTGTGATAGATTATAAAGAGTTTTATTTTACTTAACTGTTGTTTTGTAGATATGGTGCATAATCTCTCTGTATTAAGGTTATGATTTAAACAAAAATTTTAATATGTCCATCCAAGAAAATAATTTGGTAATAATCTACTTTCTAGTTTGGTCATTTTAGTTTCCCTGTACTGTGTGTGTGTGTGTGTGTGTGTGTGTGTGTGTGTGTGTGTGTGTGTGTGTAGTTTATATTACAATAAAAACTGATTTAAGATTTTGGAACCACATTTTTTAGTACTAAGCAAACGATATCAATATTAGATAATTTGCATACTAATTTTAATTATAGCATACCTAAATTTGTGAATTATAACTAAGGGCGGTTTTGACTAAACGAATTCAATATGTACGCCTGAAAGATTTTTATAACCTTGTCTAAATATATTTCTTTACATCTCGAGGGTAAAATTTTATAAAAAAAATTATAAATTTAAATCCACTTCATATGGTTAACCATAGTTATATAAATATAGTACTTGTTTTCATTAATAATTTACACATAAACGATTGAATAATTTCTACTAAGATTATTTAAAATCGATTCAAAGTACTTTATATATTTGAGTTACTTCTTGAGAAACAGAATTTAATTGGGATTTTTATTTGATATAGAAGTCACTTATATTGCTTTTTTATTATCTATTAGTTGCTTGAATTAAAAGAATGATAACTATATTAAAAAGCATATACTGACAGAAAATAATATAGGATACTTTTTAACATCACCATCAGGCATTTACACTATTCAGGTCTTAAAGTTCATAGTAATTTTTAATTTTAATAATTCCAATCTTAATTATGTGTTTTTTTTTTAAAAGCTTTACTTCCTGACTTTTCCTTGAAAATATGTACATCTTCTTATATCTGTTTTATTGATATTGTAGCCACCTGAACTCGTGATAACGTGGCCTAAGATGTCGGGCTCGCAACTTATGTAAAAGTACAAACTAAAGTTGCCTTGGTGGCTATTCTCATTACAAGTTTCCTCTAATAATTAATAAATCAGACTTTGATTAGGTGTAAATAAATGTAATATGCTAAGAGAGTAAACTCTAAAGAATTCCTTTACTATATGTAAGATTTAAGCTCTCTTCTTGGGGTCTTTTTTATCAAAGGTAGGCTCGGAATAGGTGTAAGAGTAAAACAGATATGATCAATATTTTTATTCTAAAATAATTATCTCGAAGCTCACATATTGAGTTTTTCTCTTGTAAGTATGTAAGGTTTAAGTCTTTTTTTATATGGTTCTTAGTTTTGGATTTACCAAAATCAATGTTCAAATGGTTTAAGGCATCATGATTGAAAAAATAAATAAAATACGCCTGAGATGCACACCCCGGAGTCCATTGCCTAGTACATGCTTAATATTTCTATGTTTCTTAATTTGAAACTTCCCAAATTTGTAGTCCAATTCATAAGGTTGAAATGTATGTTTAAACATAGTAGATTTGTTAATTTTTACAAAATAGGCCCAAGCTACACGTAGTGAAGCTTCTCTTGATACATATGTATGCTTTGAGATTTCTAAGTTCATTGCTTCAAAATTACCTAAGGTTATAGTCACGATGTTTAAGGAGTGAAGCTTTCAGAACGTAAATATTTTTAAAAAAGTTACACCTGTGACTTACACCCTAAGGTTTCCGGAAATAAGTTTGAACATGTCAAATTTAATATTTTAATAATTTTTTTTTGTATCCGTTACTGTTTCCAGCCTGTGGCTTGGGTCAGTTTTTTTTTATCTAAGCCATATATTTTTTCCTAACGGTTTGCCAGTCCTGTCGTAGCTTCATATATTTTTTAATTTAACTTAAGACTAGGACTGACAAAACACCCAGTCCCCAACCGTTAGTTTAACAATGCAAACGGGTAAACTGATATTTCTAAAATTATCAACTTTACGTCCATGCCAGGAATTGAACCCAGGACTCTTAGCTCAATAGACAGACACGCTACTGATTGACCTAAGGTATCGGATCATCTTTAAATGATTCTTATTATATTTATGAGCTGATCCTTACTATTGTTCAGTGGCCTGGCGGTCTAGGGGTAAGGTGTCAGACTTCTGTTCTTTAGGTCCGGGATTCAATCCTTTGTCTCGGCACAGATTTATCCAATTGCAAAACCCTTCCTTCACCTCTGAAAAGACTAATGTACTAATCATAACTTGTGAATCAGTAGAATGCCAGGCTTCTACCGTGGTTCGGATCCCGTGTTAAACTGTGGATCCTGCATGTCATCTCACAATAACCATACCATTAACATTAGCGTAATTGCGTATTACCCGAATGGGTAGTAAGACGTGGTGCTAATGATAATAAAAGTACTATTGGTCAATTGGTTTAAGACATCAGGATTACTAACAGTTAAGAGAAAAATCTCCAATTTTCTTACCCTAGAGTTTTCCTAATTAGCTATGGAAATTGTCATCATTCTAGGTTTCTTGCTTTTGAACAACCCACACAATTCAACATGAAATCCAAGAAGTTAAGGTGAGGATGCAGGGAAAGCTAGAAAAGGTCCATGTTTGTAAGGTTTTTATAACAATATTTTTGCCAAAATAAATCAAATGTTGCTTTTACACAAATATAAAATTTAATTTTCTTCACATGGTGATATTAACAGTTATTGAATATCTGTCATGAGCCTAGTATCATATATGATCCTTTTGAATTGAAATGGAATTTTAGGACACCTTTGACTGATATTCATAAACTTTTGATATCACCATGTTAAGAAAATTAATCTCTATGTTTCTATAGATGATAAAATTGATTTATTTTGACAAAAAAAGTTCTATAAAAACAGCCTGAACACTGTCCTTTTTCCTGTTTCCTATATCCGCACCTTAAGCTATGTATCAACACACTATTAAAAGAGATAATTACTTATTTTATTGTTTGACTACATTATAAAAATAGGAACTCACCAAATAGTGAACTACTATCGATCCAGATATTTATTTAACAATACTCAAAGTTCATCAAAACAAATAAGTGTTTCCCCTTAAACTTAAATAAAAGTGTTTATGAAGAGATTCCCAATAAATTACAAAATTAATAGATTTGGTTGAAATCCATTAACTTAGATTTAAATAATCAGTTGTGTGACTTTGGTTACTGTATAGTGTTTTCATGAATAATTCTATATTTTTATTTTGAGTTTATGCATTTTTCTCATTCGATCCCACATTGTAGGCATTAATTAAATTAACATTTGAATAGTTCTGTCACCTTCCTACGTCTTTATTACTGTCGGGACACTTTTAATCTACTTCTTTAATTATTTTTACTCATTTTTTTTCAAGCTAGATCTTCTCTTCACAACTTCAATTGTGCCATAATATAATGAGGTTTAATTCATCATAACTTCATAATCCATATCGATATATTCTTTAATTTAAAAGGATTGTCAATGCCTCATTTTATCAGTTTCTTGAAAAACATATTTTCCTTTCAAACAAACGCCACACATCCACAATACAGGGTGCCAGAAGCAGTTCAGTATATTGGCCTTTGACATATTTCTCAATGCCTTGTCAGAAAAAAGTTATTACGTACACTAAACAAGCATGTATGTGTTTCTAAGTGTAACAGCGATTATAAACTTATGTCGAAGGGGGATAGGGGGTGATTTTTGGCTGTCAGCACTCAGCCTTTCGTCCCCTTCCCTTGCTATTATTTGAGTCGTTCCTTATAGTACAAATATAAGATCTCCTGTGATTGATTTTTATTTTTATAAATTATAAGTTAAAAGAAACAAAAAGGGGCTGTTTTCAAGAAACTATATTGGTAGAATAAAACTTTTTCTTGGAAGTTTCAGTGTCCATCATCTTTAAAACCGACGATGACCATTTTTTATCATAGACTTTTCTTACACATACTGAAATATATGTAGATCAGGAAAAATAAATCAGATTCTTTATAGCCGGATGTTAACTATAACCGAGACTAATAAATAAATAGTTATATGCGTACATAAGAGTAAAAGTAAATACGCCAGAAGGAAGTCTAGCCTAAGGTTTCTATGAGTACCAAAGCCTATTCAAAGAATATCACCATAATATTCTTTCGTGGCATTGTTCACACAGTCTTAGGTGTAGTGATAAATAAATGTAAAAGTTAAAACAATTACATGTGTGCACTTTTTTAAGTTTTCCTAAACACATATACTAAGCTTTCACCTTCTATATCTTCTTGTATTGTAACTACCCAGATAACTTGTCCCAAGGCTTAAGGTGTAAAATTCGGAACATTATGTAAGAACAAAGAAATTAGGCACGAGATGCACACCTTAATATTTTATTAGGAACCTAAGAAATATTTAAGCTTGTAATTATTGGTTTTTGAGCTACCGGTATAATCAAACTGATGGTGAAGTTATTGAAAGTGTCAGGATCACACAAGTTGATAAAATAATTAAAAAAATAAACGCTCATATTGGCAATCATGGGTTTCCTAAGATACTAAATCAATGTTTCAGTTCTCTCGATTTCTCTGTTTTGGAACTACTCGCAATGGCAATCAAGATGCACAAGGCGTTAGGATCTTAATATAGGAAATAGTGTTTTAAAAATTACACCTAAAGTGAACATTGTAAAATATCCTATTGTTCTTTTAAAAAGTTTATTGGTCTTTAAGTAAATTTTTAACACACACAAATATGTTATATACTATTTACTAGGACTGGCCTAATAAAGTACTTCTTCTGTAACAGTGAAAAGTACACAACAAGGACTTAATTTTATATTTGATGTTGGGTGTTCATATTTCATCATTTATAATTTTTTTAAATAGTTTTGGTGTAATAGAAGGAATTATATTTTAAAATTTAAATTAATTGTTCTCCTGACTTTATTTTATAAAAGAATATTAACATTAAATCAACAAAAACTTAAGTGAAAATATGTGCATAGTTGTATTTTTTGTTGTTCAGGGTCCGTAATTAATTTTTTCCTATAAATATGAATAAATTTGAACTTTTTTGGCAGGGGTTTATGTAAAGCACGAATTTGTAATTAGTGTTATCAGGAGGGGGTGGGTATATATTGTGATGGTTCTTGTTGAAACCTTTTATATTTCTAATGCTTTTAGGGAGATAATGAATACACGATTAAAAAGCATGTATAAATGTTTCAAGTGGTTTCCGAGATCTACGCGAATATACACACAAGCAAACAAACCTTGCCAGAGAGGAGAGATGAAGGATACAACGATAGTTTAACACAAACACAAAACTACATGTTTATAAACATGCATATATATCGTATAATATAAGCATTCTATCTATAGTTATTAGATTTATTCAAATTAATATTATTATTATTATTATTATTATTAGCACCGCGTCTTACTACCCGTTCGGGTTATACGCACTTACGCTAATGTGTAATGGTAGGGTGATTGTGAGATGAAATGAAGGACCTACAGTTTAACGTGGAATCCGAACCACGGTGGCGACCTGGCATTCCACACATTCACAAGATGTCTTGTCAAAGGTGTAGGAAGGGTTTGGAAATCAGATAAATCTGTGCCGGGACCGAGGATCGAACCCCGGCCGCCAGCATAGAAGTCTGACACCTTACCCCTAGACCACCAGGTCACCCTTCAAATTAATAAAACAATATACAGGTTTTTACTATGTAATCATTTCATATTACTCGTATATTGAATTAATATCCTAATATTTTATCCAGCCCTATGGTTTAGTAGTCAATGAACCTGGCTACTTAGGTCTCGATTCCCGGCTGGCCCATGGGTAATTTTCTCGAGAGAAGGAATTATACCAATTGTCACCAGGGTCTGGTTAATGAGGCTTAAGTTGAGTTTAAAAGTTTACACTGATTTCACATTCTGATTATCCCCATCATCTCATCTCATCTCATCAGGGCGTGGAAAGAAATGGGCATGGACGTTCCCTGAGCAAAGGTAATTTATATCTGGCTAATCCTTCCACAAATTGGCCTACGATTGAATTATTTATACATATATATATTTCTCAAAATTAGGACATTCTTGGAGAATTTATATATATAAAAAATTCTTAATTTGTAGAAAAATTATTACTGAGTGTACAAATATAGACTAATCGATTTAATCACCAAAAAAGACTACGCACAGTTTTAGAAAGAAACATAGTTACCACATATTCATTGAATAAAAAAAAATAGTATCATTAATAAATAACCAAGTTGTGTATTATACGAAATCTATCGAATATATTTAAATAATTTTTTTTTTAGATGTCACTCAATATATTAGTTTCTCATTACTTATTTAATAAGACACATTAGAATCAGAACAAAAATATAGGAACTCTAGATAAAATTTTAGTTTTTAAATACATTTAAAATTTCGCTTTATAAAAATCTGACTTAAAGGATGTTAAATTAAAATTTGGACAACACTTTATTATATTAATTATTAATGATAAATGGTGTCTCCCAGATATCAAGACAGGTTACACAAATTAGAATCGCTCTTCTCACTCAAGTATAAGGACTTGTAATAATAATTTAATTCAGTTATAGAATAACTTGATAGGAGCAAGTCTTTCATTAATGATAATCATAACATTAAAGTATATTATTCTTAAAATTGTTAAAAACTACTATGTTTACGAGAAGTCTGAAACCTTAACCCAGTTGGTAGTACGTTTGCCTACTGAGCTATGGGTCCTGAATTCAATTCCCGGAATGGCTTAAAAGGCATCATCGGTGAAATGTGGTTTCCCCTTTCACAGTGATGAATTAATGGCTTGGGGCTGGATGTCGTGTTTGTGATAGATATAAGTTAATTTCTAAGACGTGTGTTGAAATAATCATTCGGTCCAAAAAAGAATTAAAAATGTTTACGAGTACAATTATCAGCAATAGTGTAGTTGAAAATATTATAACGGAAATATATCAATGATTAGCATATTATTTGAAAAGTTACAAGAAAAAAAACTTGGGTGACATTGAAATATGAATTACTACTACAATTTATTTTTACAGTAGTATTTATTTTATCTATAAACACATTTTAAATTAAATATTTATGAATATGTAACATTATATAAATAACAAACACTTACATCATTGGAACTAAGAATACCTTATAAAACAATAAAGTGATTTTACAGTGTAGACGATATATTCCAAAAATTATTGAGGTAATTAACCAGATCAGGATACTTGGGCGGTCTTGTCCTTTAAACATCTCGTAAAACCTAAAATAATCATAAAAAACAGAGAGGGTATAAAATAAAAACTGGTTTTGAAGGTTGTTCAATTTTAACGATATTATATAAAGAACGTCACACATTGAAACATAGGGGAATATGAATAAAAAATTGTCTAACCACGGAGTCGTAAAAATAGAATAGCAAAAATGAGGGGTATTAAAAACTTAACACGGAAGGGCTACAGAAAAACCAATGTAATAGAATTAAAACTAACTGGTAAAGAGTTTTTCCACTACATTTCTATGGAAAAACATATGTTTATCATCCCAATATCTTTCATGAATGACGAACTAATTTATATTTATTTGGTTGTTGATCAGGCTTTGAAAATAGAAGAGCATGGTGTTATACTTGTGACAAGAATCAGATTTTTCAATCATAACGTTTGTTTTATTTTATTTGATGGATATAATTGACTATAATTTACTCACTCTTAGGAATATTGTGACTAAGTATTTAATTTTAATTACATTAAAGTAGAAAATTGGTAACGTGGGGGGGGGTGTTCAGCTGTTTTTTAAATATACGAATAATATTTGATTCAAATAGTGTAATATGTAAGTAAGCATAAAATATACACGGAACTCTTCACGGACTTTCTCGCTCTATTGTTTGAAAATGGAGATATTTACTCAAAACTCGTAATATATGTGAAACGAAATAATAAACACTAGCAAACACAAGCATAAATTACACTATACTTATGTAAAACTTTTTTTTTAGAGTCCTGGTGTTAAATTTTAAATTTTGTTCTTAAATAATTAATGTCCTCATTTGTATGTTTGTACCGATATAAAAGATCAATGTTCGGTCCACAAGGGTCAACACTTCGTATTATAATTTCAACTTCCGGCTAAAATTTTCGACATTTTATTAGGTGTTGCAAATCTTCATGTATCGTATTGCTATTAAATTCTTCATTTATAAATTTTTACCAATAAAAAATGCAAATATTGACTATTGAGTCTAAAATGATATAGATAATTCCTGTACAAACATTTCTCCTAAGAGGTTTAAGGAAAAACAACATACATTTTTGGAGATACTTACTTAGACTTAATTACTCTATGTCATTGGAGAATTATTGCGTTCAAACTTAAGTATCTCTTTACAACTAAAGCTCATGAAATGGTATTAATATATTTGCCAATATCTCAGAAACTATTGGATTTATAAAAATATATTTCATTTAAAGTTTTTTATTTTTAATAGTGCTACAATTTTGCAAAGATAAGTTATTTAGTATCTCAAATAGATGTGGAGATATGGAATTTTCTGCTTTTTTAAAGTACCCTACAATTCATATTCATTGTAAAGTGAAAAAGCCAGTTTATTTATAATCTTAATCAACACATAGATTCAAATTTTAAAAAATATCGTTAGAGTCGAATTTGGGAAGATCGATTTTTTCTCTTTTCGCCCTTTCCTAAACTACTATTAATTCTAAGTTTAAACAGATACACAGACAGATGTCATTGCAAATATTACTTTTTAGAGTTTGGAGGGGGTATTGAGACGTCGACATCCATCAACATTTCAGGTTATATTTTCTTTTGCGGTCGCAATACTTTTACCTTTTCTGTTCGAAA
This sequence comes from Timema cristinae, assembly GCA_039000515.1. Lineage (NCBI taxonomy): Eukaryota > Metazoa > Arthropoda > Insecta > Phasmatodea > Timematidae > Timema > Timema cristinae. The sequence continues at coordinate 57,840,073 of JBCFYV010009882.1, forward strand.
AGTTTATATATATATATATATATATATATATATATATATATATGTGTGTGTATGGCTTGAAAGTTATTGGTTTTATAAAAATATGCTTCTTATAAAATATTTGTTTTATAAAGTGACACACATATTTATAACGATAGGTAATTTCATATCTCAAATAATTTAGGATATATTATAAAAAAGTTAATTTGCGCATCAGACGGGTGCCCTTAAAGTCATTTTGCCAAAATATTAGGAGAAGCCATTATGTTTGGAATATTTATTAATGTTTAGAAATGAAATTTAATCAAAATCGTTATAGCCGATTTTTATAAAATCGACTTTTTCTCTTTTTGCCTACAGTAAAATACCCTTAGTTTTAGGATTAGTTATCCAATTCCAAAAACGCCTCGGGGAAATCCTATGAAAACCCTAGATACCAAGTATAGGCCCGATCAGTAAAATAGTATAGGCCCTAGTTGGAGGTACAGACAGACAGATGGAAAGTCAAAAACCACTTTTTTTTTTTGTTTCGGGGGTCATGAAACGTCAAGATTAATCAAAATCTTGAGTTTGATTTTATTTTACGATCGCAATACTTTCTCCACCTGTAAGATAGCGAACAAAAGTAAAAAGCTATCAATGTAAACACAACCTTAATATTTTTTACTACAATAATTTCCTTTGAAAAGTTCCTTATTATATATATATATATATATATATATATATCCTCAAGTGAAAGTCTTACATTCCAAGGAGTCAAATTCGCAGAGTTGCACTTAGAGTGGTATTCTCAATGGGACTTAACGTGATTTCCCCACCATTTGTCCACGATGGATCATCCCCAGTAGGTATATTAGGACCTTAATAACTCTTTAGTTCAACATATTTTTTTTTTACTGCTTTACCCTACCCATCATGGATATATATATATATATATATATATATATATATATATATATATATATATATATATATATATATATTAGTTATACAACTTTCTAGGAATGAGGAAGAATGTATTTAGAGGAATTGAATGCACATTTTCATGAGATATAGTGGAAAATCTTTTATTATAAAACAACCTATATATATATATTTATATATATACAACTGATTTGATTTAGAACAACGATACTCCCATCATCAAAAGCCATGTCTATAACGATACTTTTAGAAAACTCAACCACTAAAGAGGTTTCTAACAGTATTAAATAATATAGACTTAAACACACGTATCTCAGCTTTGTATGTAACTTTAACAATTTAGTGAACAATCACAAATTTATTTACATTACGGTAATACGTCACATAGGTTTATTGATATTACTGATATTAAATAGTTTTTCAGAAATTTCTCTGAGCAGAAATATTCCTCAACATCGTATTAATCATAAGAAATATATTCTTTTTCGACAAGGTAACAAATTTGGCATTTATAAATTAAAGAACATTAACAGGCAGAGGGAGAATCGCAAGCTATTTAAGGGGGAAATAAACCTTAATTTTACACCGCAAAGAATCAAAACCTTACCTCTCCGTAACATCAGACTAAGTCCACGTGTCTAACAAATTATTTTACTAAGATTAATAACATAATTTATAAACCAACCGGATGATTAGTATTTATATATTTATTTCAATAAACTATTCGTATGTTAATAGATATAGTTTAAAATATTTGTCATTATAATTTGTCTTCTTACTATACAATTTAATTTTCAGTGGTAGTTCTAATTTACCCTCTTTTAACAGACCAAAAGAGTGTGAGTCAGGAATCTTGGTGACATAATCCATTGTTCTTCCGAAATATTTCGGAATCTCAAAGAAACAAAGAATATGAAAAACCGATCATAAAACCAGTCGTTTATAGCTTTTTTTTCATCCTTTTAATGTTCTATGTTAAGCCCGGTACGAAGGTGGCCACAATGGTCTACTTCCCCATAAAGCCTGGTCTAAATGTTGACCTTAAAAAACAGTAAATCATTGATTAATTTTTTTTACTAACAATATTTTCTGAACAGACATTTTGAGTGATATTTAAACTGAAAAATAGAATACCTAAGAAAGAATTTTGGAAAGTCATCCTTTCCTTGGCTTCAGCAGCCTCTAGGTCCACGTGAAACTCTACCTTATTCGGTAGAGGGCAAAGTAAGGCAAATAAAATGCTTGCACTCAACTAATGATCAACTAATGTTCACTGGATGTTAAGATTTGAGGCATGGATTCTGAACTCCGAACCGCTGCACCGAAAGATCATGTACCATACACCGTTTGACGTTATTAAACAGGCAAAACTTTAATTTCAGCTGTCAAAATTAGTTAATGTTTTTTGGTGTTCAAACTTTATCTTTCTCCTTTGAAATGAGTGAAATATGGGTATTAGGATAGTGTTTCATCCATAAATCAATTGTGTACACAAATTTAAAAAAAGAGTCCCCAAAACTTGATGTTCCAGAATGTCACTTAGTAGTGCCTTGAATTTGATTTTAAATAATCGAGCCACTATATCTAGCCTATCTGAGGCTTATGGATAAGGAAGAAATTATCTTTGACTCTAAGCTAGGTCAGATTACTTGTGAAGGTGACCAAAATATAAGTTTTTCCATAAAAAGACACCAAGCTGTTAATAAAATCATGATGCCGCCGGTTCATGTTACGTGGTGACCTATGGAACTGTTAAGGCAGAATAAACATTTTGTCAATTGGAACATATTTTGCTGTAGAATCTGAGGAGGAACTTGAGGTTGTTCTCGTCAATCTGTAAAAGGAGTTAATTACCCACTGACTAAACAGTTTCACTGCATGATTAAAGAAATTTATCCAGAGTCCTCTAAAACCTCTGAGCCTGTAAATAGGTAGGATTGGTGACGTCCCAATAATAGCCAGATCACTTCGTTACTTGCCTTCTGCTCCTTCTGCACACATTTGTTACTAGAGTTAGTCATTTAATTAATAAAAACAACTTGCCACATCATTCGGTCAAATAATGTGTTTTAAGTCACTTTTATTTTAGGAATATCTTTATTTAATTTTTGTTCTTCCTGTAAATAAATTTCAATGTGTTTGGAATATTTAAATTTGTTTGTTTAGTTAGTTAAATCCCAAGAAAGTATTAATATATGGTATGTTAGTTAAAATTTAATATCTAACTGAATTCTGCAACAATACATTTCTAATTCTATACAAATTAATTCTTAGTTTGTCAACTTTTTATTTTTTAGAAATATTTTTGGATTCTTTGATAATCTGTTATACTTTAGGTATTCAAATTATCTTGTGATTCAATGCTAATATACAAAATAAATGACTAAATTTAAAAGCATTTTTCTATATAGTATAACATAACTTTTAGGCTTCATACTAAAATATTTCAATTTTTGGATGAATAGTCAAAAAACCTACTTTCTTTGATAAGCCACTTCAGTAATTTATGTTCATACTTCTCCCAGATATGCTTTTGAAAGAAAGTGTACACAAATATTTAATTAATATTTTCCGATTTTATAGTACTACAAATTTACAATGATAATTTAATTTGTATCGGAAGATGTTGCGGAGATAAGATCAAAATTAGATAACTCATCTTATATGAAGTACCCTCAAAGTCATATTCATTGGAAAATGTTATTTTTAATTATGTTTATATTTATAAACAATACCAGGATACAAAATTTAATCAAAATTGCTATTGCGTATTTTGAGAAAAATGAACTTTTCTTTTTTTCTTTTTGATCCTATTCATTGGAAATGGCTAACTTTCTCCTGTACCCATCGCCATCTACCTCCACTAACCTCAACCGGTAGTTATACTTTAATTTAAAATTATTAATTTATTTATCAACAATAATTTATTAAATTTATATATAAATATATATATACATTTATATATAAAACTATATATATAAATTTATACATGTATATACATGTATGTATATTTTTATGTATGTGTATATATACATACATATATATACATATATACATATGTACATATATATACAAATATATACATATGTACATATATATACAAATATATACATATATACATATGTACGTATATATACAAATATATACATATATACATATATACATATGTACATATATATACATATATATATACATATATACATATATATACATATATATACATATATACATATATGTTTATAAATACATATGTATATATACATATATATACATATACATATATATACATATACATATATATATATATATATATATATATTTATTTTTACACTTTAATTGTAAGAGGTGGAGTTGACTTCCTATCTTCCATAACAATAGCATTAATCCTCAACACTGAGAATAAAGGATGGACAAGGATAAATTGGTTTTGAGGGGTTAGGAAATTAATATTTAATTTCCTGGATTAAATAGTCAAGCTATTATCAGTGTTATGGCTTCAAGTGTTTGCAAGTTAAGCAGTTAGTAGAGAAGAAAATATAGTTCTGGAACAACAAGATGGCCGCCAGGACAGTTTTTTCAATTTTGTAAGCTATTTTTAATTCTTGTTATTTTTTGAATTTTGGTAACAATTTTAGATTTTAGCAGGAATTTTGAAATTTTTGTCAGAATTTTGTTGGTTCCTACATGTAACCAGCCGTTCCAATATGTTTCTAAAGGTTCAGAGAGCTCTAGACAGGTCCTTACATGTCTGAAAAGTTTGGAAATTTAAGATAGCTTTAAAAAAAAACTACAGTGTGATGTTAATGTTCAAGCTGAAAATAATCAAAGATTACAAACTTTATACCTTACAGGTCAAGATGGCAGATTCCCTCCTCCTTCTCCTAAACATTATAGCCAAAGAAAGTCTAGAGCTCTATTTCTCCTTACAGCCAATGAGCATCTAGCCTCACACCCCTCCTAGAGCTATCTTATATACCTTACATCATATTAGCCTCTTTCTCCAGGTTGTTGGAACCAAGATAGTAAATCCTCGCTTCTTTTCTACCCCTTACATCCAATGCGCATCTTGCAAACCTTACAGCCAATGAGTAATTAGCCTCAGCACACTATTTCTCCTAAATTCCTTACCAAAATAAGATTAGAGCTCCGTACCCCTTAATAGGTGAAAAATACATTTTTTTGTTTTGCGATCTCTTTTTAGAGCTATAAACATCTGAGTACATGTCTATTATAATCTAAAACATTGGTTCTCAATATGCGGTTAGCGAAGCCTCTGAGGGTTGGCGAGATCTTCCAGGGGTTTCACCAAAGTATGTTCGTAATGGCGGATTTGTGTTGAAATTTTTGTGAAATTTCGTGAGACACATTTACAAGATTCTTTTATATAAAGTTGAATAATTTACTTTACATTATCTCTTCAGAAACTACGCTTATTTTTCCTACCACCCCATCTATTATTAGTCTCGTTTTCCTTTACAGAAACATGCTCTATTTTGAAAGTGACTTGAAATTTTATTTATCGTCTGTGATTCTTGACTTTAAAGCTCTTTGCCATCCAAAACAAGCGCATACTTTTCACTAAGTCACGTGAAGAGGTTAGTAGCTGTTAAAACCTTTAAACAACCGGAAGGTATTTCATTTTTGTAAAACCTTAATTTCCAGTACTACTCTAAAATTAATTTGAAATGTGATCTTATTATGACAATAATAAGAGAATTTTGTTAATTCTTTGCTTATTGAATTTCAATTTTAGTTCTTAAAATTAGTTTCTAATTATTTGAACTTGTACTTACATATGTTCTATATTGTTGCGTCATTTTTGGCAGAGTATCCCAAAGTTCCAACTGGAGCTATAGTAGGTTACTTTAAAAATATCACACGCTTTGTTTGCAATAAATTTAATAAAATTATTATTTATTTATTATTAATTATTTCGTGCTTCTCAGATGTTTGTGAAAATTGTTCGCGAATCGAGAAAGTTTGAGACCCATGGCTCTAAGACTTTATCCGTCAGCTGAAAAAGGATGTTGTCCACCCTGAATCCGTAGTTATGAGTCATCATCAACATTTGTTCATCAAAATATACTCTTCGTTACTCGATGAAATTATATATATTTAAACATTTATAGCTTTGAGGATGAAATGACTAACTCTATTACTCGCTACTCGTTTAGCACTTAAAAAAGCTTTCCGGTAGGCACTTCAAGTAAACGAGTATCTTTGCCTCTCATCTAATGTAAATTTTGGCTATAAATTAAATTTCAATAAATACATTATCTTTCACAGGAATAAATCAGACTATGATATTCACCAGCACCAAGTATTGAACATATTAAGTTATATGACGGGTTTATTGTAAAAATTGCTTATGTCAATATTTTGCGAAATTGAGTTGTCTACACTAGTCCATAGATCATCATGTTCTGTATCTTTTAGATCATTGAGTCTCCTACTAAAACACCATTTGTCCATGATACATACGGTTGAAATAACCTTGGATCTGCAAAAAGCCCATATGTCAGTACGGTTTTCTTGTAATAAACTTACTTGTCATTGACATATTGTGTTTTATTTTCTGAAAAGAAACATTTGAGCATTAGTATGAACATGGCTGATCAGTCCTCTTATGAACGTATGCTTCCTGCTGAAACTGTAGATATTCCATTGAAATGAAACGAAATTTGTAATAAATAGTTATATTTTGAATAATACATTATAAGGATTTATTTTAGTAAAAATATTATACCAAACACACACTATGTAACAAATATTTCTTAAAAAAACCCATAAATTACAAATATTTACACAAAATACAAACATATATCACACAAACTATTTATTTAAAGACCCATAAACTAAATTTATATCGAAGTGATATATTAGACATAAGTCCAGTTTGATGAAGATAACCCCAAAAAATAATCAAATCATTTACTCTAATAGTATCAGAGATAGATCGGTTTTGTTCCTCCTGAAAATTACTCAAAAAAGACATAAGGGTTTTGATATCAAAAAATCATTTACTAAAACTGTTAATAAAAAAATTAATATTTAACATATCCACCATATACTATGTGCGATAGTTTTTACTTCGCTAATGGTGAAATCATATTTACTAGCTTGTAGTGACTATATGTAAGAGTATTTTATCCATTATCTACGATATAAAGTTGGTAATCTCCGAATAAATCCGTACAGGCGACGTTTCTCTCACCTTATCATAGACATATTGATACAATGTAAGTGTACATTGTAAATGGTTATATTTAAAATTTTAAAGCCTTCATAGATCGGCCCATTCACAAACACTTTAGTTTTCCTCATATGCACCCTAACTAAATATGCCGTGAAGATTGTATAAGCAATAAATTATGGAGAAACAAAAGGGTTTTTAAACTTTCTATCATTGTCTAACTGTTGAACACTGTAGAAGATCTTTAAATCTCCATTGTTTTAACTAAAATGGCATTGTTCATGAGTTTGAAAAACTCATTTCAAAATCACTTTATACATTATTCGTTGGCTATTATTAAAATTAATATATGACTTTGACCAAGCACTTGACTTAAAAGTGAGGATGCGATGGACATTTTGAAGCTTCATATCCAAAAACCTATACAGTTTAAATTATGGCAATGCTCACGTAAATTTGCTAACTATTTAAGTTGGACATCAAATTTTCTGTTTTCTCATCAACCTTAGAGTTAAGCTTGGATAGTAGATAAAAAGAAAATGGTGATAACTTCTATGGTGTAATTATGGCTTTTTCAGGAGAAAGTGGATTATAACTATAGTACTCGCCATATATTTTTTTTCTGGAAAGTCTAGATCAACTTATAAAATATAGCCCATAGTATTATAATAGCAACTGAAATTACATTGAGTTTTCTATTCCAGCCGGGTTCAGAAAACAAAAATCAGAATGTGGGAGATACTCAAACATTCCAGTCCTATATAAATTTGTACAATCCAGAAGGTTATGTAATTTTACTCACTTTCATAGTTGATATAATTCATACAAGTGTTGCTGGCATCAGCTTGCCTATGTGAAATCATAGCCTCCCATTCACGTATCAATTTTTCATTGAATAAATGCATTTCAATGTATAATAATATACCCTACTCAAGACTAATCATCTTTAAAAATTCCACACATGGTAGGCCAAGACTTGTACAAAAATGTAGATGGTCTAATTCATAAATAATACTCAAAACTTATGAGCGAAAGTATTACAAAAATTATGCTAAAATTAAAATATCAGTTAGAACATACAGTTTCTGATACTCTTCTATAGTATTTGCTTCAAACTCTTCTTACTATGTTTTAGCATGATTGAAGTAGAATTATGAAACGTTTTAAAATGGGTTGCCCCTGTTGCCCCAACCTCCCCACTTGCCAATAGAGACATTGACAAGCATTGGGAAGTTTTGGCTGATTTGATATGCGAGTTACAGGTTGTTTTCACAGACCCTTATCCTCGTTGCATGAACTTAACATTCTATGACTTGGTACCTATGATTTAATCGTACAAGTACTCGGTTTGAGTTGGTTTGTAGCCCGACACAAGATATCCACCTTGGCAGAATCGCCAAGCTAGGTCACCTGTGAAAGGGCTGTATTGCTTTGTGAGTTACAGGCAGCATACGCTAGCCCTTATCTTCATGGAATGAGGGTGAAAAAGTGAATTGATGAACTTATATCTAATGGAGGATGGAATTGATTTGTGAGGTTGTGAATTATTACCTGAAAAAAATACATGTTTGATTAGTTTATATTGCACTTGATGAAGGATGGAATTGATTGTGAAGATGTGAGTGATCTACTCCAGCCTTGGACGTTTGTATGACCTTTGTTCATGTGGATCGTAGTCCCCTATTGCTCTGACAATGGGATTATCGTGATTTCCTGCTTTTTCGTAGAAGTTGTTTCTCATTTCCTGGAAGAGCTCAGCAAGTGTCTTGTTTCGGGTCATCACGTGTAGTTGGTCAATCCTTGTTCGCATGTCTACATCAGTTATCGTCCTGAGTACTCGGTTTTGAACTGTCTGTAGCTTCTTGAGATGCGTCTTAGCTGCATATCCCCATCCTACACAGGCGTAGAGTAAAATCGGCTGGATTACAGTTTTGAAGATAGTGATTTTTGTTCGTTGGCTTAGTTGTGTTCCTTTCAGCAGTGGATAGAGTTGAATGAATACGGCTATTGCTTTTCTGCAGGTCTCGGTGATATGTTTGGTCCACGTTAGTCGCTTGTCTATGTAGATTCCTAGGTATTTGGCGTCATCCTTGAATGGTATATCCTCTTCGTATATAGTAAAGTTGGCCGGTGGCATCTGTCTTTTCCTGGCTACAACCATTGCAATGGATTTTGTCGCGTTCACTTTTATCCTCCACTTTGATAGCCATGATTCAAACGTCTTTAAGTACCTTTGTACGGCTAACGACGCATAGTAGATGTTTTTTTCCCTTGTATAAATCAAGGTATCGTCAGCGAATAGTCGTATTGTCATTTTTGCCTTGGTCGGAACGTCAGCCACGTAAATGTTGTATAGGAAGGGAGCCAGCACCGACCCTTGTGGTACTCCCGCCTCTGCTTGGATTTCCCCCGATAGTGTGCCCTCAACAGAGACTCGGAACTTTCTATTGCACAGGTAGCTGTAAATCAGTTGCACATCACCCCTTGGAAAGTTAAATGTTACCATCTTTTGGATGAGGCCGAGATGCCACACCTTGTCAAACGCCTTTTCGATATCCAGAAATATGGCTATTAGGTACTGTCTGTTATTGAAACTGTCTGTGGCGTCCTCTATGAAGTTTAATAGCGGATGGATTGTTGAATGGTGACTTTTAAATCCAAATTGGAGGTCCGGGATTATCTTGTGTGCATCTGAATGTAGTTTTAGTCTCGTTAGTATAAGTTTTTCAAATAGTTTGCCTAACGTGCTTAGTAGGCTTATAGGTCGCCTATTTTGGGGAAAGATGCCGTTCTTGCCTGGCTTTGGAATAGATAAAACCTTGGCCTCTTTCCAGGTGTTTGGGAAATAGGCTATTTTGAGGGATGCATTAAATATTTGTGTTAGGTGGGCTATTGCTTCTTTAGGTAAGTTCTTTATCGACTCGTTCTTAATTCCGTCTAGTCCAGGTGCTTTTTTCAGTTTTAGTTGCTTTATAGTGGTTTGAATTTCCTGTTCTGTGATGGGGGCGGGTAAATCTGTCAGAGGTCTTTGAATGTAGGTGTGTACGGCTCTGGTGACGTCTCTGTTGAAGTTTTGCTCGTGTACGGGATTTGGTTTGAATTGGTCTTCAAGTGTTAGAGCAATTGCATTTGCTTTGTCCAGGCTGGAGTATGCCATCCCCTGTTGTCCATGGATGGCTGGCGTGTTTGTATGAAACGTTTTATTCTGTTATCTGATAATATAAGGTGGTTTTAAAGGTAATTGGCTATACTTTAATTTACTTCTACAATTCAATCATAGGGGAACACAACTTACCTTAGCAGAATATCTCCATTATCCGCAGGGATGTTTTTTATTTTATAGTTTAAACGAGTTTTCCCAGCATGCAATAAATTATCTGTCAATTATTAAGAGATGTGCCCAAAACGCTGGAAAGAGTAATAAATTGTAAATGGCTGAGATCGAATGAGGTGTACTTCTCCATATGGATAATGTAATTTAAATATTTACATAAATGTAGAGAAACAGACTCAGGTTACTATAGGATTCTGAAATTTTTAAATTTCAAATTTAGGGTTCCTGAAATAGGGAGTCAGGGTATGGGCGCGTTATGTAAATTTCCAAAGTTTTCAAGGAAAAATATATATTTGTGCAATGTATCATGTTAAAATTTGAGAAGAAGGTATTTTAAATTAATAATTGAAAAATGGGGGGTTAAGAATTTTAAGAAATTAGTAGAAAAGAACTCTTTCTCTATCAAAGAAAAATGGAACATTTGTATTAGAGTAGGAAAATGAACCCAGGTAATATTAATAAAAGAATTGAACATTCTAAAATTTGGTCCAACCAATAGGGTTAGCGAAATCTCACTAACAAATTGAAAAACATTTTTCTTGGTTTTGTAAAGGTGTCTGGACATGTGGATTTTTAAAATGAAAAAATAGGTAATATGAGAGCCTGAAATTTATGTTACTAATAAAAAAATAGTAGTTTTCTGGTCTGTTGAAATTTGAAAACCACGTAAAGGAACTATATTCAGATAACATAGAAAGAATGTTAAATTTCAAATAGTAATGTGCAAATTGAAATGAGACTATTAGTTTGAAAATTGACCTAAGTTATTAAAAAAATGTTTTTCGTTTTATAATAAAATGTAAGAATGTCATGAAGGTGGAAAGACCCTCCCTCTCTTCTATGACTATCAAAGTTGGAAAAAATTAGATCTCAAAATATGTATCAAGGAATAAGGAGGGCTCAAAATTTCCTAAAAATAATCTCCTCAGAGTTCTAGAAAACTAAAATTGTGTATGGAATCAAAATAATGTTAGAATTAATTACTTAATATTATCTTAATATTGTGTTCAATTAGCTTTTATGTTAATTATCTAAGAATTGAATGTAAATTAATACATTTGAGACAGAACAAACTGGTTATTTGGGAAAACCATGGTATTTATTTTCCATTATGTCTGTGCGACAGAAATTATTTCCACTATGCCCTTTGGTGAGCCGTGATGCTAATTATTTTTCCGATTTTTTTAAACAGTTTGTATTATTTGTTTAACTTTTCTTATGATTGTGCCTTATACAAAGATTGTGTTTGATATTAATTGTGTTCATCTCTGCACTCATCTTAAGGGTTTTTGACATGTTTTATTCCAAATATTTAATTTATTTTAATTTATTCTTGCCATTACATATTTGGTATCTCTATAAATAGTAGGTATTGTTACGTCTTTCGATACTACATCGTTCTTTGCAATGATATACATACATTCAACTACTGTGTGAGATGCATTCACCCGTCTGTCTATTTATCCAACTTTACTTCTATTTTTACACAATATACTTTCCAGATACACAAAATAATTCACTTGTTCTATCAGTTTTCTATTTATACCAAGTTGATAATTAAATCTTGATCTGTCCTAATCAAATACTCTCACCTTAATTATAGATACATTTATACTAGGATCCATACCTCCTGTCACCATATTCAAATGATTTAATGAATTAAGAGTGTCACTTTCTTTCCTAGCGTATAATACAACACCATCTGCATAAAACGGCACTCTCCCATTGACATTGTCCTTTAGGACATCAACCGCGTCTTCACAAGAATACCTCATACAATTATCCATGAAGACATTAAACAAACATGTATACATAACATACCTTGTTCAACACATCTTGTTCAATGTCAAACCATTTGCTCAAATAAGCCTTCCATCATACACGGCAGTAATTGCATTTACTAATCATGCATCCATTACCATACTTTCTCAGAACATTCATACTATATTCATATTCATATTCATCCAAAAATACGCTTTTTCCTGATCAACGACTGCTCAATAAACTTTCTCCCTTACTAACCTACATTTCTAAATTGCTTTTTTTCATTGCAAATAAATGTTCCATTCAACCTCTACCTGGCACAAAATCACACACCCTCTTAATAAATAGTCTCCAAAATACTTGGCCTATAATACTCAAGAAACTAATTGTCCCATAATTCTTACATTCACATTACTGACTTTGTACAAAGGAACAATAACAGCATTCTTCTAGTCATTAGGATCATTCGATATTCTAGCACGCATATTGAAATTTATACAATTTTGTAAGTAGTACCATGCCCTCACACTTAATAATTTCACTTTTGATCCCATCTACGCCAAAAGTACTGCCATTTTTTTAACACATTAATGGCTTTAATCATCTCATCATCGTAATTCTTTCTCTCCTCTTCACATTTTTCTTATTTTATTCAACTTTCTCTACGATTTCGCCATATATTTGCTCAAAATACTCCCTCGTTCTCTTATACTGTTTTCGTTCAAGATCATCACACCACGTTCATTCTGAATACCATAGGTCTTTCCTTTTACTACATGTTTTATTATCTCTACCATTTTTCTGACAAGCTTCTTATTTCATTCAAAATCATTCTCTATTTTTTTCTCCTTCTTTTAAATTCAGTTGCTCTTTACTCCCCTTTACTACTTTCTTTTCATTCATTTTTTTTCTCTTAGTAGATATTCCCCAAACTTTTACGTTCCATTTCACTCTTCACAGCAATCATTCTTTTTGTACACTTATTTCTTTTACTTAACATTTTACTTCACCTATTCATTCCACCATGCATCTCTCAATAACTTTCCCACCATCGCCGATCCAAACATATTTTGTTCACTAAACTAATTTTTATTTTATTTTGTTCTAAGCACTTTCTATTTTACTAGCATTTATTTCGACATTCCATTCATACCTTTATTTAGGTAATTTTCCACTTAGCAAGTTTTTAAATTGCGCTCTCACAATTTGATGTTGGTTTATTTAGTCAAGTTTTCAATTTTTGACACAAATTTAAATTAATATGTAATTTCAGCTACATTGATATTTTAACCGTTTCTTATTAAAGACAAAGGTTTCGCAATTTTTTTTTTCCCTCAACTACTATTCAAACACCTCTTCCTACTACCTCTACAGACTACCCACATTTTAAAACTAGTGGGGTTGAAAAAATATGCCAGTGTTTCATAGAAATTATTTCCAACATTTCCTAGAGGGAGATTGGAAAAACGTTTTGGAAAAAACCCAATGAGATCTCCCAAATGGTATTTCCAACGTCAGTCAGCTCATTACACCTTACCTGGATTCTAGCTCCAGCCACTCTTCAATGGCCTGTTAGACAATATGGAATTTTTGCTTTTATCCACATTCCCGCCAGTTCAGGTTAACCAGTATCTTGTGTAATTTAATAATATTACTCGGGATTGGATTAGATATATGAATAATTATATAAGTTACAGACATATTTTTATTTATTATTGAAAGTCAAGATTTAGTCCATCCTGCCCCTTATGTAATAATATTTTTTAGGCTTAGCTAAATAATCCTAAATCTTGTACAAAGCATATATTTATTTTAAGTCTAGAAAAATAAGTCTTTAATTTAACTTCCTAAAACTTGTCTTAATTGTTAACTCTATACTCTATCATCTCTATAAGCTATAATCTATTTGATTATCTAATACCCTAAATAATCTTATTGTTGTACTAGCTCAGATTTCAATTATTTATTGTTTCACCATTACACAAAATACACTAATTGAAATCAAAATATGTTACTGATTGTTGGTAAGAATAAACAATCAACGACTTGGGCCTACTCTTTATGGAAACGTCCATTGGATGTGAAATAATTTTCCGAGAAAACACTATAAAGTTTAAGGTTAAAAGAAAATTGTTATTTATGTAGCTCTATGACCTATTGGCATTGATTCCTGTATTAAGTAGATCATATTAAAACTATTGCCGGTACGTGAGGGTCTTACAGTAAAGAAAAAAAAAGTAATGTTTGATGTCAAAGAGAAGTTTTATTGATAGCCCCGAAGATGAAAAAGGGGTATAATTTTTGTTCACTTGAACGAAAGCCAAGAAAAGCAAGTGATTGCAGTTTTTTAGCTTTGACATTCTAGTACTACGGGAGTGATTTGCAAGAACAGTTGCTGTGTGCTTGCGTGCTTGGCTTGCATCCAGAAAGCCATAATTCTAAATCTGACTAGATTCACTAGGGGTTGCTTATTAACACAATATGGTTGGACAACATGTTTTTGTAATCTGGGTATTTATCTAAAGCCACCATCTCAATTTATTCTCATAACAAAATAGGATATTCTGCAAAGATGCTCACATGGTTTAAGCTGTACGTAGTTTATTCCTGGCCGTGAGTACTGAAGATATTTTTAATGAATGGATTCACACTTTACCTTGATGAAAATTCGTGTATATTTCCTCTAGATTGTATATTCCTGATCCTAAGCTCTTAAGTGTAATTGATAGTAGATAGCTGAAATGGGCAGTAGGATACGAGGGAAAAGGGGGATTGAATTGGTTGCGGTAAGCAAGCACACCAGAATAGGAATAATAAAAATAGATGAATGGTTACAAGAAATTACACAGCATCCTTTTGGTTTCTGTTTTATTTGTATAAGAATTAACTCTTATGTGGGTATGATGTGTTTATATATTTGGTATCACAACTTATTGGTACTACTGAAGAAGAAACCACGTTGACTGAACATCATCAGTCTCATCTCATGAGGTTTCCTAGTGATGGGGAGGAAAAGGTTTGATTCCCAGACACAAGTATAGAGAATGATGGTTTCCGACTTAAACGAAATCCCTTTCATTTTAAAACCGAAGGTTTTCAATCACCTAAAATACTAGCAAGTAGTTCACATATAGTACTATAATATTTTCAAATATGGTTTACCAAATAATAATAATAATAATACTATGTAATTAACGTTAATGAAATGATCTCATGATAATATATACTATAACTCAAATGCGATCCTAAAAGTATTTATGAATTCAAAGCTCACCTTAAGATAAACAATTAAAGTTTTATTTTATAGTTAACATTTTTAAACGTTCTACTAAAACAATTGTTAGTGGTACTCAATAGACTGAATAATTTAAATGAAAATCAGTATTAAACAGATTAAAATATTTTTTTTTAAATTTATTTTTATAAAAAATAAAAGTCATATAATTAATATGACTATTTTATCCCTGTATCCTTGATTGTTTATAAATATATATTTAAGGTGGACTAGAATTGATATGCTTTTTATGTATTTCCTACACATCCTATTAACTAGGACTTTTACTTGGTGTGTTTCATAAAAATCTTAGATAAGTGACAGAAACTGAACTAGACTTGATGTACTCGTGATCATATAGCTCAGCACCTCTAATTTATATCTATATGTTTTATGAGCCCACTAATTATGAATCAAAAGTGAATAACCTTTATAAAATTATATAAATGGGTGTGTAATACCCTTTGAAAGAAATGATAGTGAATCATAGCTATTTAAGTAGTGATGCCCTTAAGGGGCACAAGACGCGCAGCCTACAACTAGAAATCCCTTGGGTTATAACAATTAGATTGTTATATCAAAATTTTGTTCATGCTACAATGAAGGCGATGGGTGTAAACATGTTCCTAAGATATTAAAAATACTTAAATCTTCAATTAAATTATTATTATTATTAGCACCGCGTTTTACTACCCATTCGGGTTGTACGCACTTACGCTAATGTGTAATGGTAGGGTGATTGTGAGATGAAATGAAGGACCTACAGTTTAACGTGGAATCCGAACCACGGTGGAGGCCTGGTTCAATTAAATAATTAAAAAAAAAACTATTTTGTAAAATTTGCTTATTTTATGAGACAAAAGGTGGCAGTCTTGAGAATAAATTAAATAATAAGAAACATAGATTCAGCTTCCCTCAAGCAAATAATCTGGGTATTTATTAGGATTAAATATAAAAAAATAAACTCTAAGATATCTAAGTATTTTTGCAGTGGTTTTGATGCTTCATATCTGTTACTCTCATATAAAAACACTTAAGTGTGAGAATATTTTCCTTCAAGTAAGTGGTGCCCTTGAAAGAAAATCACTGTTAAATAAACACTCGTTCATGAAAATAAAGTACTTAAGTGGTTTCTAAAGGTCAACCATGTTTCGCAAATGAACACATACTTAAAGATTTCAACATAACGTTTTATACAATACATCTTATTTGAATCGGATGGTACAAGATCTAAGGCATTAAACTCATATTATATAGTTTTGAAGGAAAGGAAAGGTTACCTTTCTAATTCTGGTTGGGTGTATAGAAATACATTTTTCCAAAAATGTTTTCTACTCCCCCCCCCCATAAACAAATGAGATTATATTAATTCAAAATTTTTTACCTTCATCATCCCCACCCCATATGTATAAGGTAGCCCAGAAGGTAGCAAATTAAATTAAATAAGCTGGCTAAGGATTACGCTCGTTTAAAAGTGTGACAATCTTACTATTTGCAGCTGTCATTTTATAAAAATCTATATCCAAAATAAGGAAATTCTTAGCCTTGTCCATATGGGCCACATAAATCAATAAGTAGATACAAATAGTATACGTAATTTGTATGTAAATAGAAAAACATTTGCTATTTAAAGAAGTTTTAAATAAATTGTATTCAATATTCCCTTTTAACCTCATATTTTATATGATTGTGGCTATTTACAAATTCAAAAGTAGTTTAATTTAGCTTTATCTACACTGGAACGCAACCGTTTTATAGATAGAAGTTTGTAACAGGGATGATGGGGATTGATTCTCGGCTGAGTGTAGTTTTTTTCATTTCCTAAATGTGTTCCGAATGTTCCAAAAATGTGGGTATGTATATTATTTAAATTATGCCTTCCTCTCCCTTACAATATAAGTGAAACGTTCATTGTACCTATATATTTAACACTAGCGGGTAGTGAGCTATACGCGGTGAAAATATTTTAGCTCGATCCAAGTTATTAAAACTTTTGAGCGTCAAATATTTTTAAACACGTTTTAACATATTTAACACACTTGCTCGTTTTACTTCAGACTACAGTAATCAAATTATCTTTCCTTAATAGGACTAGATAAGAATCCAAATATTTACTAATTTGATAAATATTGGTTGTATTTAATCAACTTAGTTATTTTACAAGACAAACCACATAGAAACTTCCTTAATCTCTTTCATTTCAATGTACACCTTCTAAAATTAAACTAAAAAATATACATTGTATATTTTTGTACGTGTGACTCACTGCGTTATGCTAAATTTTGACTGCTAAACATCATAGCTTTGAATATATTTTACTCATTTATTTG
This sequence comes from Timema cristinae, assembly GCA_039000515.1. Lineage (NCBI taxonomy): Eukaryota > Metazoa > Arthropoda > Insecta > Phasmatodea > Timematidae > Timema > Timema cristinae. Next base: position 57,857,871 of record JBCFYV010009882.1, read on the forward strand.
TGTGCCATTGGAATAAGAGTTTTCTATAAATGATATCATAAAGAAGCACTAGCCTTACACCCATTTTAATACACATATAGTGAAAATGTTAATATGGGTTGTTGTGGCGTAAATAACATTATGAAAAGGGGAACCTGAAATGTTAGTTTCATTCGCCTTACCTAATAATAATTTTAACATTTGTTGTGTTACATATTTATGTATAAAATAAATTATTTTACTTATAATAGGTTTATTATATATACTTCTTTGTACTATATAATATTGTGTGTACAGGTTTCAAATTATTATTAAAATTAACTTCAATTTAGTATTTACATTAAATTTACAAATATTGTAGATATTTAATTTTCCTTGACGAAAGTTCATATTCTTCTCATGATTTATTTATATCAGTTGGTTTGTATTTTTAAAGTATTTCATATATAATATTAAATTAAACCCCCAACCATAGATTTATTTGATACATATTTGTTAAAAAGTGCGTGAATATTATTTATTGGTGTTGTGCTGGGATACTTAGTAAAATTTACTTTTAAATATGAATAACTGTGTGCTTGTGATGATATGTAAAACAACATAATGTCCGTTGTAGATAAAAATAAATTTCATAAGTTCCTATGAGGTAGGCAACGAATTTTCATTTAGTGTGTTTTCTAGTGGTATAAATTGTGTGTGTATTTGTTGAACCTTTTTTACATCTATAATTTTATTAGGGGGTTCATATTAAAATCCTTCTAATCAATACAAACCTAACCTTACGTTTTGTTTTTTATTCAAGAAACATGAAAGTTCGTTGTATTAACACAATCTAGCTCCATTAACTTACCAGTACTTATAGCCATGTTCAAATTCAATATCAATGTATAACATTTCACTCTCACTCAGCAAGATTAATCAAACCTTTCTATTTTCAGATTCACAAATCATATTTTCACCTATCACATCATATAAATTAAAACAAACACGAAGAAATCCTCGTCAATACTTGGTGAGCCCTGGCAATCAATCAATGTTTGTCAGAAAGCTACAAGTAGAGACGAGGACTAGTAATAAAATTAAATGACAACTTTCAAAGGTATATCCGACTAGACAAGAAACAAACAGTCATGTAACAAGGTTGACACAATACAAAGATGAGATAACAAATAAGAAATTATTTAGGTGCTCAATAGTAAACAAAGCCATTCTCGAAATGCTGGCACTGTTCAATAGTGTCTGCATAAGAGAAAGTAAAAAAAAAAAAATATATATATATATCAATGTATAACATTATGTACTAACCAAGATTAGTTTTATAGTTTTATTTTGATCCATATAAGGGCTCTTCTAACAAATCCTGAGGAATGATTTTGTATGCTTTTCTATAAATTTTGTGCAGTTTTTCTTACAGAATTGTATGTCCATGTGTGCTTTCCTAAATCACCGCAATATAGTGGATCGCTTTGGTAACTATATAATCTGACAAATTACCTGCATTAGTGAAAGTGTCCTGAAGACTAAACTTAAATTATATTTTTGTAAACCATTTTATAAAACTATGATTAAAAATGTTCATGTATATCCACTTGACTCAGGCAAAATCTGCAAGAAAAACTATAAGTATGCTTCGGATGTTTATTGTTGTGAAAGGGCAGTAAAGAAGGCCTAACTCCTTCCATTCCTTAAAAGTAGTTTCATTAGCTATTTATACATTTAGGATGATTAATGACCAGGTTTTTTTACGAAAATATATTTTAAAAATATTAACAATCTTAATAAAAACATCAATTTAAAAAGCACGTTCTCAGATGTGATGTAGATGATAAAACTAGAATAAGCTTTGTGGCATTTCCTAATTTTAAAATGTCACTGGAATTCTTTTGAAATTCTTTTTTTAGCCTAGATGAGGAACATTTGAAGTCAATTTGAATTTAATGGGTGTTTTAGGGACCAAGTTTGATTAAATGATGCATGTCTAAAAGCTTGCTCCAACCATTACTGTGTGTATAAAGTGTTTTAAGTCACACTTTACTATGTTAGAAAACTTATTTGGTGTAGTTAATATGATCACTTTATTAAAGCATATTATTTTATCCTTACAACATCTGTGTTTAAGTTATTTTGTGTGTGATAATACCTGTACTGTGATTCATTTAATCACGCAAAACCCGGTTTTTAAAAAAGTATTTATAATAAATGTTATACATTAAACATTTAAAAGAAAATATTTTCTTTGTTGGCCGCATGGTCTTGAGCGTCACTCTTGTTTTAAACTAGACTGCTGATGACAGGGATATCGGAGATCGAATCTTGAGCGAGTGTACTAAGGGTGATTTTCCTAAAATGGCTTTTCACTTTTCCTGCACGCAAATTCGAGTACACCTTCCCAAAATCAAACCTTCCTTATCTCTGGATAAGTAGTGTATGCGTATAGTCTGAGCAGGTAGTAATACGTGGTGATAATATAAAGAAAATAAAGAAAATATTAGTTATTGCATAAAAACTAGGGCTTATTTTTATTAATATTACCCTATTAAGGTAGTGTAGTTTTAGATATCTTTACAAAGTTCAATTTAATACATATACTATTGTAATTTTTGTGGCCTTATTAATGTAAATTAAATTATTTTGCTTGCGTTTTATGGGGCGAATGATAATAATGAATTTTAATATAGTATACTAAGCATGTTGTTTTAATTAATGAATCGTTGTTAAAAATGAATGTATAAATGAAATAAGAAATGTTTGTTTTGGATTATAATTCACCCTTGTTTATATGTTCGATAGTATCAAAATGAATTATATTTATAAACATTCCACTTAGTATTAGTGTATTAGTAAGAAATGCTGTTTTAAAATATTCACAATTTTATCTTCTAATCTACTTTGAGAGCATATAATATGTTTTCTGCCTTAACATTTAAGGCTTTAAAATGTAGCTTGGGTTTGACGATCAATAAGAGGACGGCAATTTAAATTTTTACTGACCTGTATTTGATACTTTATTTTCTCACCACGTTTGACTCCATGTTTGGGTTTTATGTATAAGAACTAAATACGATAGCGTCTAAGGGATGAGGAAGGTTAAATTTTGAGGAAGTGTATCCACATGTAATTGGAGACAGAGTGGAAAAAGCATTTAGGAATAAACCACCTCTTCATTAGATCCAAATTTGATTCGAGCCCTAATCTCCCCATCATCACGAGTCCAATGCAAGATTGAATTTTTAGACTATTAGACAACAGATATGTCATTTTATACTATACTGAATATGTGTCATTTATCAAAATATAAAATATCACAGGTTATCAAGGTTTTTGAATGAACTGCAGCAGCATATACATTGGAAGATAGTGACGTAACTTATAAAAAAACCTGCCAAACAAGTTAATATGGACAAGTTAAATCAAATATTAAAATCAAATTACTAAATTATATGTTCTAAATTTAGAACTGATTATTAGCTTTATAACGTCCCTAACGTTCAATATCGATGAAGGATGTGGCAGCTTTAAATCATTTTGTTCGAACAGCTTTCTGAATTTGGAATATAAAAGTTGACCTCAATCAGATATTCGACCGTTTATTCCAGCGTCCACCATGATGGACTTCTCATTTGCGTCTACTACAGCTAACATTTCTTCACTGTGAAACTCTTTGTAATTATTGTAATACACAGAACCTCACTTTAAGATTTTGTTATGGCAATGTGTTTACCATCTATTGTTCTTAAGCCGTTCCAAAATTATTATTATTTTTTTTTTGTTCTAATATGATTTGAGATCCGAATCCATTCATCACTTGTCATTGGAAAATAAAAAAATATCATGGATGATACAAATATAGCAATACTTTTCCTTTATATTATGTATATTTATGCCTAGGCGTCAAGTTAATTTATTAAACCCTTTTTTTTCAGGCACCACATAATGAATGCATGGATGGTAGCCAGGTAAAATGGCCTTCTGAAGACCACTGTGAGTCACCAGCAGCCCACCAAGACCAGTGGCTACATAATCAAGCTCTATAATAGGTTTACCTACCCAACAACCGGCTGAAAATCAAATGATACAAAGACCTACAACAAAACAATATGAGTTACTCAGCCTAGCGTGTTAGTAATTTGCAAATTTATCAAAATAAGCCTATACCAATAATTATTATTTAGATATTACCTTAGTGTGGATGGAAATATTAAACTGTATGGATCTTAGGAATCTATTGTTCACAAATAATGCAATCAATGATGTTTTATTCAGAGTTTAGTTAGGAATTTTACACAAGGACTCATTAAAGATAATGAAAGTTTTCAACTAACGAGCTCACACAAATTTTGTATTTCTACTTTAGAATTTACAACTGTGACTAGTAAAATTCCTTCCTCAAATACACCATCTCTTTATCATTACTAAGATTCAAACCAGCCGCTATACCGTCAGCCTAACTACATTGAAACACAGTCAAATTATTGATGGTCCTCAAATTAAGAGCAGGATTATAGGTCTCTACTTAATTCAAACACTGATAATGCCAGTTTTTTATTGTAATGTAAAGAAATAACACATTCAACAATTTTTATAGCAATTGAATGTATCAACATTAATTTTGGATATATATAATATATATATATATTTATTTTATATATATAATATATATATATTTTATATATAATATAAATATAATATATATTATATATATATAATATATATAAATATAATATATATTATATATATATAATATATATAAATATAATATATTATATATATATAATATATATAAATATAATATATATTATATATATAATATAAATACAATATATATAATATAAATACAATATATATTATATATATTATTATATATATATTATATATTATATATTTTATATAATAAATATTATATATTTTATATAATATATATTATATGTATTATATATTTTATATAATATATATTATATGTATTATATTTTTATGTATTATATATATTTTATATAATATAAATACATATTATATAATATTTATATAATATATATTATATATTATATATATTATATATTATATATATTATACACTACACAAAGGTAGGTGGATAACTAAAACCCAGCTTTTATATATATTATATATATATATATAAAAATATATATATTATATATATATATATAAAAATATATATATATTATATATATAAAAGCTGGGTTTTAGTTATCCACCTACCTTTGTGTAGTTTTGCAGAACATTAAGCAACACTTCACATGTTTCCAGAATTTCAGAGCAGAATCTCGATGTTAGGATTATTAGTGAAAATTTTAAGACTTCAAAATTCCTTCCCGTGTCTAGGTGTCTCTAGGTCAAAACTAATCTCTTCGACCAATATACAATCTCGCATTTTAGTATTATTTTTCTCTAAAAGCTTCACAAGGTCAACTTAATTCTTGACAATGAATGCTTTCATCCTAAATTAATTCTTGTAATCACTGGCAGTGGTATAATTTATCTCTCTCTATACTGTCAGTAATATTGTCATGAATACTGTCATTAATAATAACAATGTAGAGTAATACGATCACTATTGGAAAAGTTTACAAAACTGACAGTATTACCAATAGTTTAGTGTATCCTTTAGTTCTTACCATTAAAATAAAAGCAAACTTGTTTTTAGATAGTCGATATAAATTAACGGTTGCATTTTGTAGGTAGATTATATACCCATTTGAACTCCATTTCACAAAAAAAAAAGTATTAAATTTGACCTGGACCCATTAGATAAGTATTGAGTTTCTAAACTAATCACTAAATAATATTAACTATTCAGACTTAGAAGCAAATGCTTTGATGATGGGCGATTTTTGTGTTTCACTTCTGTTAATAACCACTTATCAGGTAGATAACTTCTATTTAGCTGAAGAAAAACATAGCAAGTTCTTAAAACTCTTTTTGCTAATAATATTTTTAAACCATAAATATAAAGTTATTTTCTTGTTAACTAAATATTAGACTCCGTATATACCAACCGCGAAGTTACACTAAGTAAGTAAATAAGGAAAAATATGATATAATTGAAGCGAGATATACCCACATTTGCGTGGAGTATGCTAAACAAATAAGAAGAAACATTCTCAGAAAACTGAGAAGGGATTTCAACCCAACCAATATGTTACTAATAAGCCATACCAGAGCTTATTGATGTCTTAAACGCACGTGCCCACTAATGTTTGTAGATATCTCTAGTATTCCTATTAGGAAAAACCTCTGCACCAGTGACCACATGGTCTAAAGGTAAATGCCTTTATTTCAAAGGTTCACAGTTTAAGCGCTAGTAGTAGTTTGAATCCTGAGTGAGTGTATAAATATCCTCTAAGATATGTGATTACTTCTATTTGCATCTAGCATAATCATAACTAAGGTATAATATAAGATATTTTGGCTTAAATGTTAGTTTATAGGAAGTGCACCCACATTAGCGAGGAGAAGAATTAGAAAATACCCTCCATCCCACTGAAAATTCAGACTATTTCAAAACTGAAGCCTTAGACAGTGTGACCACTGGTGCGTGTATAATTTCTTCAAAATGTATGAACATATTTGGATTAGTCCCAAGCTTAGATATATATTTTTATTTTTTGAAGAGGGATTTTATTATATTAAGATTAATTTATAAAACTTGTTAACCTACAAATATCACCAATATATTTCACGTATGCTTTATAAAGTTTTATGATAAAAATACGTAGTTCAAGGCACATGAACATATGTCTATAATATTTTTTTTTTCAATTTCTCTCTACACAGAAAATGTAGTTTTAAATTTGTTCATTTTTATAATTCATTTCTAAGCTCGGTCTGCCTACAAATCTCTACTGTAAGAGTAATTGACACTGGCATTCCATGCTAGTCTTGTCTCAAAGAAGTGAAACTAGATTTCGCCAACCCGTCCAGAATCATTTTGAGTCATGGTAATCTAGTAGAACAGATTTATCACAGTCGTTTTTGTTGGTCGATCTTGAGGCAAGTGTGTCCGCCAGGTTAGTAGACGTATATTTGGCTTTCAAAGGCTCCTCCTCTGATCTGGCTGATTCATGTTATTTATTGCCTCTGTATATTTAGAATGAAACTGGTACATGTGTGTGAGGGGAGAATTGAACGTAACCATAAAGATTATCATAACAAATGGTCGTATGGGTTGCCAGGAATCTCTTCTCTCTCTCTCATTTTTTTTTGTGTATGTACTTGTGACATCCACCTTCCGTTGTTGTAAGGGAAAAAACTGGGTATAGATAGTTTTAAGACGCTGATTATTGTGGCAACTGTCATTATCATATATGAAAGATATTTTTAAAAGTTTACAGTCATTCTAGAATATATTTATAACATATTTTCAACTGTCATATCAAAGTCAAGCACGCAAAGGTGGTTTAACAAAATACTAGTTTCCTTCCTTTATTGACAATTAAAACTATATAGAAATCGTTTCATTTGAGCTATGGGTAATTTCAGTGCAAACAAAGCATTTCTAATATTTATATTGTATTTTTACGCTATGCTAAAGTTTTATTCCAGTGATCAGACAGATATTGAAGCCAAAAAATGGTAGTAGACACGAAACTCAAATACTTGATATAAGTTTGAAAAATTAAATTTTAATTTTTCAATTTTAGATTGCATGGCGAAAAAAGATTATAAGTTTATAGAATAATTTACAACTATCATAATTTAACATAAATATATAATCACGTAATTACTTCATGAAGTTAGTAGCTAAACACAGAAGCTTTAAAAACGTGCAAAATCTCTACCAATTTCAAGATGTATGTTAAAATATGGACAAATCTATTGTGGATTTAACATGATGTTTGATGATAGTTTAGAGCACAAATAATAACATTAAAATTAGGCTTTATAATGTAAGTTAAAATTTTCACTCCACATTATTTATGCTAAGCACCCCCACAACAGCTATTCTCTTGAATAAATTCTTCCTTACAGCCAAGAATATATCTTAATTCTTTGGTAACAATAAGAACTGCCTCGACTTTTCAACCAAGGTATACCGATCTGGATACTATTCTATATCAGTATTCAGATATTGAAACCTAATAGAACTAATATAATTGCATATAAGAACGTGCGAAATTAAAGTATTGGGGATTTGTTTAAGAAACAAAGTTTTCATTTTATCGTTTTAGGTACTATGATGATTGGAGAAAATGTCAAAATGGACGGAAGTTCGTCAGTGACAAGGACTTAAAAATTTGACATTGTGACGGTTACAAAAACAAATTCAAACTAATTTCTTACAAAGCATTTTGTACGCTACTTACTAAGAAGTTTTATTTCTCTATTCAAAATAATGACGCATCGTCTGTAAAACTCCGGTGAAAGTAGATAATTTTATATTCTTTGTCAAGAAGTCTTAGCACCTACATTTTAAATTAATTAATATTGAAGATTCCTGCTTTATATAGTTTAAATCTAGTGAGAAATAGATATTTTAAATCATTTCTAGGTATATTTTAATAATATGAGTCGGCAACAATGGTGACGATGGCAGTGACGTTTTCAGTTAGTTCAACTTTATTTAAGCCTGAGATGGAAAGTTAGAAATATTTACCCGTCTTGAGCATTTAATCTTTCCAAGCATCAGTGTCATTTTGTTTACGATCCATTGGTATAGAACACCTTCAAAAACAAATTTACCATTGCCATTACGCCTCGGTACTAGTAAGTAAACAGTCATCCTGATAATTAATTTGAGAAGAATGGAATGTCGGATCATTTTTCCTCAGCTGGGAGATTACTTCACTACCAATAAACGCATATATAGACATCTTATTTACTAAATTATTTTATGTATTTTTCTATGATTATTTATATTCTTTACACTGTTTTCAAGTTTTGTTTAATTTCCAGGCTGCTAAAACTGCTTAGCAGTCAGCAATGTTCAAGTGTTTTTGGATATAATCTTTACCGAAGTTTTTAATCTAGAATAGGAAAACTTTTAAACTGGATAACATATATTTGAGCGTAAAAGACAACGCCTTTAATCTATATTTTTAGATTGAAAAAAAGATGTAAGAGGCCACCAAAATTACGTTCAACCGTAAATATAATGAGTTGTGTTAACCACTAATACAACTTTACGTTTTGTTATTTGCTAGTTTATGGTTTATGAGTGCAGGAAGCTGATTTATGGAATAATTTGTTTTACTAATGAAGAAAAACTTTTGGTGAGACTTGAGCAATTATATATTCATCTTAAACATCTTCAATCCTTGTCAGTTCTTATTATTTTATAAAAAGACTAGTTCATATCACCACAAATAGATTTGTTTATTGTAACCAAAACATTATATTTTAACCTTAAATATTGAACTTAATTAAATTATACCATTATTTCTTGAACAATACATGTTTTTGTACATATAATCCTTGTAAAATTTCTATTTTAATGATATTTTTACATACAAATATTATTTTTATGATAGATACCAATTTATATTATTGTTTAATTTATTGTATATTTAATAAAGAAACATATGACCTGTATGTAACAATCATATTTATATTTAGTTAGGTAAACTATATGAAGGAAATGTTGAATTGAGTATTATTCTGCTTAAAGGTAATAATACTTAAAAATTCTTGTTTTTGTATTAATTTATTTTCTCCAATCATAATTACATGTTTCCACAGTATGCCAAAATTGCTGAAAATTAGATTTTTTATGTCTTTTTTTATACGTGCATATATTATGTGTTCTTGTTGGTGAGCCTGAAATCTGGTGGTAATTTTATTATGTATGAATAAAATGCGTTATATACCCAGAGGTTTTGTTAAAGGAGTGAAGGTAAATAAAAAAAATCACTAAATATTTATATGTTTTGACTTTATTAGCAGAAATTTACCTGGTAAATTAAATTAAAATAATGAAACGTTGGTTTACTCTTTTTCATCCCGTTATCTTGGCCACAGTCAGCGGTTCCCATGATAACTCTAGTTAGTAAAACTTCTGGGTTCAAACGCACCTTACTCATACGTAATTAAATTACTACCAGCTCTCAAGCTTACCAACTATAACATATAATATATGCGCATATAAAAAGACACAAATAATCCAATACTCAGCTATTTTGGCCTCCTGTAGGAGAAATCGTATTCATCAAAAACGCAAAAGGTGGACTTTAAAGTTCATCAATACACAGTATACACCAAAAGATGAGTCGATGTATACGGGTGCTACCTTCAATATAAAATATACACTATTTCGGTTATATCAGGAATAAAACGTGACATAATTATTTTACTTACAGATTCATTAATATTTCATTAGTGACAGAATGAAGAGTGACATTTATTTGGGTCTACATTCTTATGCAGTATAGTTCATATTTGTTTCCACTAGTACGAACAAAAGATAGTCCCCAATATTAAACTATTTTTTAAGACAATGTGATATATTTTAATAACCATATAAATTATAATTTAATATAGCATTTAACTGTATTTTGTAAAACATTATTATTTTTGTATTTTGTAAAACATAACATTTAGTGAATATTTCTTCTTTTAAAATTAGATATGACGTGGGTGGCATTTCTGTTTCGAACTGGTCCTTTTGTCCATTTTAGATGAATGCGTGTGTGAATGTGTGCCCGCGTGTTACCTAAAGAAAGAACGCGTGACTGTGACGAATGTGCGTTCAATTTTGGGCGTGGAAAATGACCGGCACAAGACGCCCGTGGTCCATCGAATCAGAGTGGGTGACTATACTATAGTGTGTCTGTGTGTATCATACAAGGAAAAAGATAACGGTATATTCACCGAAAATGTTATCACTGATCATATCACGTGTTTGGCTATGGAGACAAAGTAGGACTATGGGCTCTAATCAACATTGGGTGCGCTAGAAAGAGGGAAGAGGGAAGAGGGAAGTTTCCCAATCCTTTAAATTTTATTTCAATAAATAGCCAATATGAAGTGTAGTCGTTATTATTGAGGTTCTATGCTGCTGATAACAACCAGACAATCATGAGATATTATGTTGGACTTGTAACGGATATGAAATTAGTTCAATTTTGGGGTGTGATAGAAGAATATTATTTAATATAATTGTTTAGGTGTGTTGATCAAGCCCAGATTAAATGAATCATCAATAATGACCAGCCAAGATTAAAACCCAAACCTACCCCTTAATAGCAATATAATACACATACAATTTAACAACATAGACAATCCTACCACTCTAGAGGATGTCAGGTGAGTTACAAAGGTTTCTAAATTCCCTAAAATCACGTTCAAGATCTTAATATACTCAATTTGAGTGTAAAATAAATAAAAAAAAAATTTAGTTGGCATTGGTCCCATCATTTAACGTGTCACTTTCGAGATATAATAGATTATCAGTTATGAGGATTTAAAGTTCCTCAGCTGTGTCCATTTGTAGAAGTTTTCTAATCCTTTCTCCATGCTAATGTGGGTACATTTCATCGATACTACCTTACTCATCCCTATCTTTTGTTTCAAACAGTTTATTAAATAGATTTGGACAGAACTATTTTTATAATATTTCCAATATCTAATATAGCAAAACCTTAAGACAAAAAACATAAAAATAAAACAACTGGTCGTCAAAATTAATAGAAAAACTATACAAAGGAAACAGCAAACTAATATTGATTAATTTAAGAGTTGCTTTGGTCCTTAAATTACAGTAATTATCTTTTGAGATATATTATATTTTATTTATATTTTTTATGAAGTCGATCAAGTTTCAATTGTTTTTAAACATTGTTTCTTCACAAGACAAGTCTTGTATACTATGATACATAAAATAAAATATTTAGCTCACATTTCATATATGTAGTTCAGATAGTATCATAATCAGTAGTTCCAAGCATTTTTTTTTATAAAACTGTAACGGTCATTTATTTATATTTTTTTTTGTGACCCTTTATTTAGTATCTTCGTGAGAGCAAACAAGATGTGCAGGAAGGACATGCCATTGTTTTATCACCTAAAAACTAGAAGGACAACGGTTCAATAACCACGAATGTTCGTGTTAATGTTTCGCAAAGGTTTACAGACACATGTTATAAACGCTCCTGCTTACAAACAAGAAGGAAGAGAAAATCATTAGTTTGGTCTTGTTTGTCTCCCAGTGTCCATCGTATCCCTTGCCCTGAAGGAAATACGACATAGAGATATTCATTTATCATGACCACAGCTTCGTGCATGGCCCGAAACCTTCCAGTACCCACACAATACCTTGTGGAGAAATACAACAGTGAAAACTAATGCCTCTAGGGAATCGTGCGCGTCAACTTGGTCTTTGCGGGGAGGATGATGGGGGAATATCATAACATTGTCTGAGAGATGTCCTACTAACTAGCATCCATCTCATGATAATACAACTCAAATACTGTCATGCCCACATCGGTGAGAACGATGACTAAACGTCAGGCTCATCTAATATAGTTTGCCAGTGATGGGAAATTCCGTTCTGGTGTACTGAACTGTTTTACACTCCCTTTCAAGGTAATACTAGCACATTTCCCTTTAATTTCTCTGTGCTCATTCCTACCACATATATGTATAAAGTTAAAGTTTGGGTGGTAGGGAAAGCGTGGTGCAAAACTAAATCAATGTAAAAACCGTAAAAATGTTTATTTATGTTGGCAACATTATTGAATAAATTTCACACTACAACTGACTGAAGTATTATTACACTTTTATGTCTGTGTATTTCTACTACCTGCTAGTATTAGTTAAACAAGCTATTATCATCCAAGTTTACAAGATGCAATAAAATTATTTTATTAATTAAATACAAATAACGAAATAACTGGTTTATTCAGTGCATCACGACTTACTACACATACGGGCTATTCGAATATGTATACTTATGAGTCAGAATGAAGGTAGGATTAACAAGAAGTGCATCCTTATTTGCAGGAAGGGAGGTAAGAGGTCAAGCTTTAATGAACAATTTCCTCTTTGTATCTGGCTGGAACTCAATAATACCATCTCCCTGTTACCAGAAAAAAGTTAATACGATAGTGATATCTTTCTACACATACAAACAGATGCAGGCTGGAAAAAAAATCAGCTTGTTAGGTCTTATAATCAAAATTTGGCTATTTTGGTAGAGTCATGACGGTTGATATTAGTTTTATACTCGGTCTTAAGACATATTTTACCGATCATTGAAAATACTCTATTTTTTAAAATCTTTTTACTCTTAATAATTTGAGATCGTCATGTTTTTATTTTATTTATGATGTTGCTAGTAACTTTGATACTTCTTACAGCTTTTACATGTAGTGAATAATTATTGGTTTTGATATTAATGTGATTGGGTTGCTAGTATCGGTATGGACGTCATTATAATCTAAAAGCAAAAAGGACGGAAGAATTATTATTTTAAATCCTAATCAAACAGGAAATGAAATTTTAACTTTGGTTTAGAGTAGCAGATCAGTGAATTTAATTTGTGAATCACTCTCAACCAGTGATTCTATTTAAAATCCTAAAGTTTCTATATAAAGCGTTGTCTAGATAAATTTTATGATGACATCCTTGTTTATTCGGAGATTATATCTGTTGACTTAAATTATCATCTACTAGTAGATCCATGGACTCCACCCCAAGCTTTGTACAGTCGGGAAGAACAAATATTTTTCAGAGACATATTTTTCAGAGATCTTGGCTTGACAAGTTTGTTTGTTTGACGTATAGTGAAAAGGATACCGGTGCTTATTGCAATATATTAATTTGAAATGAGCAAAAACCTGGAAAAATGATCGAATTTGTTCGTACTTAAGGAATTAAAAATGTTTAGGAGCATTTATCAAATTTGCAAAAAATATAAATCATGTGTATTTTCCTTAAATTGGATTTTACATTAAAAAGTATGTATACTTTTTGGATCTAAAAAGGCGGTAGGAGTTTAATATCTCTTGGAAGCTTTGTACTAACTCCGTTTGAAATTAAAAAAATGAAAAATAAATGCTTCACGCCCATGCCTCCAATGAGTATCATAAAACCTCAATGATAAGATGTTCTAATTTTAAAAACAGATTTGAAAACAAGATTAAATTGTGAAGTTAAACTTTTTTTTAAGAAAATTTAACATATTTATTCTCCATGGTATATATAGCAATACTATGTGGTCACCAAAACTTTCCCCTAAGAGGTTTTCGTGTTGGCGGAGCTCTTAAAGTAATTAAAAGAGAGATTGGCCTTTCGGATTGATGCTGGCAACTCTGATTAGAATAATAACCTAAAAATAGCACCTAAAAATGCAACAATTATTAGTAAAACTGCTCAAAATGAGTTAATTAATGATTATGGAGAAGTGACCCGTAACATAAGAGCTAAGTGCAATAAAGTAGGGCAATTTTTTTCGGTATTAGTAGATGAAAAAACTGTGGTTGGAACAGACACATGAGATTTTGTATTAGATTTCTGAACACACTTTCATTTAATGTCCGAGAGGAGTGCTTAGGATTTTTATAAGCAAGATATCTCAAAGGCAAGGCTCTTACACTTGAAAAATTAAATTATCTGGGACTTAAAATTTGAGAACATGAATGGGCAAGGAAGGGTACGATGAAGGATCTAACATGTCTGAGAGAATAAAAGGCGTGCAAGCTCAGATTAGGGAAAAGCAACCTCTTGATATCTATATGTATTGTGATTCTTACGAGTTAATTTGTAAATTTCTATGTCGTGTTCTTTATAAAGTGTAAGGAATGCTACTGCCGTGGTCAGTGATATAACAGATAAAGAGAATATATTAAACGAAGAATTTTAATGAAAACCAGAATACAGTTACACTATCCCGGAATGCAAATTTAATACGCTTTGTAAGATGCGAAGGTTAGAACGACACAATGCCTCTTTATACATTTTAGATATTTTTTATTCAGTTGTTTGTTTTCCACAATTATTTGATGTGGATGCACCATCATCAATGTCAGCACTCTTACTCACCTCATTTCTCAAATATGACTTTAATATAAAGTTGCATATTGTTTCACCTATATTCAGCTTATCAGTCCGTCGTCTCGTCAGCTTCAAAACTTTTCGTCAGACCTCAAGCAGAACTATCGCACAGTGTAAAATATTTTGAGCACACTGAAAGAATCTCAGAATATTCTTTCGTGATACACTGACGTCTATAGTGAATCTATGAATCTAGGTTAAAAACATGAAGTTGACAACACTGCCAAGAACCATCCAGTGGCAGATTCATAGGTTAAATGTTGATGCATCAAGTCCTAGTGAATATTATGGACTGAATGTTTTTTCTGGCATTTATAGATTATATTATTTCGGAATTATCATCTCTATTTTCATCAACTGACAATAATAACGTTGTCATATTATATGGGTTAATTTCAGCTTATGCCAACCAAGACCATGAACTTCATTATATTATATTGCATATTGAGACTCTTTCAGAACTTCGTGAAGAAAATTTAGTTGTGAAGACAACTTTTTAAAAATAAATCAAAAGAAGAGTGTCCATCTAGTGCGGTTGAAGGCTTAGTACATTCATCAAATTGATTTTACCCAAAAATTAAAGTTCTTATTCACATTCTATCTGCTCTTCCCGTAACTACTTGCACTAGTCATAGATCATTTTCCACATTAAGGAGATTAAAATCATACATAAGATCAAATATAAATGAGGAATTATTAAATGGCTTAGAAATGTTCATTGTTCTTCGAACTGTATAAATTTTCTTCGACGAAATTTTGGAGAGTTGCTCACAAGAATAACAAAATTGAACTGATTTTATTTAAAAATAAGAGGTAATAATGACCAATTATATTTGTATTGGTTTTATGGTAATCTATTCTGTCTATTATTATTGTTGTACAATAATTTATTATTATTGAGTTGATTATATAATAGTTTAATTTTACTGAAGTTTAGTCATACCTTAGTCTAAGAACATGCAAAATAAAGTAAAACAATAATATTTTTTAACATTGTGAAATATTATTTTATTACATTATAATTTAAAGTAGGTATATTATGTATACCAATTATATATTATATAGAAAGTATATTTAATATGATAATTATTTATTATATTGTAGGAATGTTAAATACAATAATTACATATAGTTTGTAGTAAAAATATAAATTACCATAATTATGAATATAATATAATAAGTATATGAGAAATATTTCCTCATAATTGATCTAAATTGTCTTAAAAATTAATATATTTACATTGTTGATAAGTGTGTTATCTATATTTATGACCCACCAATTTAAATGATCCGGATCCGCAACCAGTTATGTATTTAAATTCACAGCTATGAATGAAAAATAGCTTGATTTGTGTTTAGAAATCACGTCAGTGCCATGAAAGTAAAATGGGTGGTGGTAGAGGAAGACGTATTTGTTCAACGAACCGTGAAGTAGGGTACGTTATGGTCTTTTCACGTAACCTTTACAGGGGCAGCTAGTTCTGTAAAATAAAATTGTAAAAAAAATCAAAATTATAACTAAGAATATTTGTAAGTCTATACATATATTTTGATTAGTTCAAATAAATAGAAACCATCAATGGTGTAGCTATAGAGTGGCATAGGTGTCAAAGTGTCCCAGGCCCTCACCAAAATTAGGGACCACCCGCAAGCCCACCCCTCCAAAATTAATTTGGAAAGAGATGAAAGAGTTGTCTTTTAATCCGGTTTTTGTTTTGTAAATATCTCATTATTGAATAAAAAATTATTCAATGTTCACTTTATTCTGAATTATTGTCCTCTTGACATACGCTCTCTAATATTTGTATGTGATATAAATATTTAACAAAACAAAATTAAATAATCAAAACCGCTGGGTTTTATTTTTTCAATAAATAATTTACTTAACAATTTTGAATTCAGAACTTTTCACAAATTCATTTCAATCATCATTTATATTTTGAAATTCTCATCACTTTTTACTTCTCAATTTTGATCTCCACTCCATTTCTTCTCCCTTTCTACACCAGCTGAGCCATAGTTTCCTGCAAATATTCTTCATTTTTTGCCAGTAATGCTAGATCATCTGTATTGATGACGCGCCCTCCTATCTTCAAATTGCCACGTCCCTTCATGGATTTCCTGACCAGCATCTTTCCATAGAAGTTTAACAAACTGGGTGACAAGAAACATTCCTGCCTCAATTCTT
Organism: Timema cristinae; assembly: GCA_039000515.1. NCBI lineage: Eukaryota > Metazoa > Arthropoda > Insecta > Phasmatodea > Timematidae > Timema > Timema cristinae. Next base: position 57,875,038 of record JBCFYV010009882.1, read on the forward strand.
TTCATAGCTCTACCATGTTGGTCTCTCCAACATTCAGCCTCACCTTTACTCGCTGTACCAGATGCAGGTTGGCAATCAGCCTTCTGTCCCTCCAATTGATGCCGATCTTCTAGAATATTACCATAATTTTCTACCACTTAACTTTAGCAAAGGCATTTGCCAGTTGATGAAACCAGTGTAAACTTCTTCCTTGACTGCCAGCACACTCTATGAAATTATTTTCAGCATCCCTATGGCATCTCCAGTTTATTTTCCTTTTATGAATCCAAAATATTGGTTTATTTCCATCATATTTGAGTATTATTATCACCATCCTCCCCACAAGAGAAATTAGGCAAATAGTAATGTGGTCACGGCATTTCTTAACTTGTTGATTTTTCCTTAGGGTTACCATGGTTACGTCTAGTATGTCATCTTCCTCCACCTCTTCTTCTGCTTCAATCTCTAATTTCCTCGGTTAATTTTTCTTGTCACACAGTTTTTATGTGTATTTTTCTCCAATCGTAACAAACTATGATCCGTCACCATCTGTTGTTTCTATTATTCACACATATTTGTTTTAATTCCCTCACTTTTACTTTCTTTCTGGTACATGAGATCACACCTTCCTTTTCTTTGCAGTTTGATAATATAATCGCATGTGTTCTCTAAACAGTCTTTCCTCGCTTTGTCTGTTTCTCTCGTTAGCTAGTTTTTTAGCGTCTAATAAAATATTTTCAATTTTCTTACAAGGGTTTTGGCCGCCATCTTTTTATATGTCTCCAAACGAAGTTTGAGTTAGCTTATCACCATTGATATTTTTATCCTTCGCAATAAAAGGAAGAGATTTAGATGCCTCCAACACTTGTATTATCAAAGAGCCCACGGGCTTGTTGTTTTAAGACCAAATAGTTTACAGCTATTGTACAAAACAAAAATGAGACTGATAACTTAGTGTCAAGGTTAAAATTCTTCTTGTTTAGGGTGTTTTTAAAAGTTTTTTAATAGTTACAATTACCCACAGGTGAATTTATTGGTCTTTTATCAATTTATTTAGATTGATGCTTGACATTTCTCCTTGGACAGGAATTTATAAAGAAAACCAGTCAATGCTATTTTCAAAGTGCATACTCCGAGGTTTAACTTGGCCCACATGAAATGTGTCACTTTTATATTTTCCTTGTTTTTGAACAACACACACCGGTCGTCACAAAGTTTAGGGCATCGAGATCTTAATTTAATTCCCGCTGTAAACGTGGTTTGAAACTTAAGCCCAATAGGTGGGGTGCATATGTTGTCTCCATTTAAAATGTCATCCTCTTCCAATTCCATACCTTTAGTCACTCAATGTGTAACCAAAATAAGAACTTGTTTAGATAAATGGTTTCTTAAAACGTAAAGTTCAAAAAATAGTGTTTTTTTTCCAATGAATTATGAATTTAAAATTATACATTTTTCATAGAAGTTCCAGGATTTTTCATTAAATTTGAAGCTTACGGTTTATTATAAAATACATTTTTAACACATATCGAAATGTATTTGAATCAGGGAAAATTAACTAGGTTTTTATATAGCTGGATGTTCATTACAAAAGTCCACCAAATACATATTTAAATGAAAATATAACAGAAAAAGAAAAGACGCCAGATTGGATCACATCCTAATAATTATTTTGTTAAGCAAACCTATTCCAATTTTAATATTGCTATTTTATTGGTTTTAGGGAAACCATTGGGATTGGTTTCCAAGTTTTATGTGTAATTAAAAAAATAAATGTGGGAGTTAGAAAAAAAAGTGTGTACACATAATCAAGATTCCCTAAGCACATGTAATAAACTTTCCCTTTATATTTATTCTGGTTATGGAGTTATTTACATAGCTTATCACTTGGTTTTAGATGTAAATTTCAAATTTTTATTTGTAAATTTGAAAGATAACACCAGGGCACAGGAAGCGAACATGGGACCCTTGGTTTAGCACATCATAGTACTAGAACTGAGTTATTCAGAAATTGTTTTGTGTTCAGTGTCATTTTTCATTTAATGATTTAAGGCAGAGTCTGTGATGGACGTGTATAAATCGTCCGCTAACAATTAGCTGCATTTAATACCACAGCCACCAGTGACTCAGGGATTGTATTAATGCTGCCAGATAAAATTAAATTAATATTGTACAATAAAACCGCTTATAATTACGGACACCTTCCGGGATGAAAATAATGTACATTACTATTAACAACCCACTAATTAGATTATTTTTTTTAAATATAATGTTTGAACACAATTCAATATATATTAGCATATATTCTCTGGATAGTAACTACAACAAATTAATTACTGTACTCTGCAGTATTGGTTGAATACATGAGTAAATACTGCACGTATCTTGTTGTACAGCTCGCATAAGACATAGCACAAAATATAAATAAAATGAAATACGAACTGTACTCTACAAGTACGGTCGGAAACAATTGCTGGGACAACCCCACGCTGCTTGCTTGGAAGGGGTGGGTTGTAGTAAGTCCTTAAAGCACCGTAGTCATTTATACGTAGGCTATTTCAGAAAATTTCCCAAAAGGTGAAAGGTGGGACTATTGACATTTAACCTGAGACAATGGCATTCCTTACATTTTCATAATAAAATAATGAATATGGACCGATGATTTCAACTTTTATCCGCTGTTCAGAGATTTTTATTAATAAATAAACATATTTAGAAGTGTCCATTTCCATCATTGAGAAAGTTTGTTATTGGGAAATTGTTCCTCCTTAAGAGTTCATGTTATTTTGCCGGGGAAATTTAAACTGACCGCTATAAAGAAGAATCCGGCATTCAGAGGTGTAATTCTAGGGAGGTTTCACTCTACATGAAAGCGAATAAAATGGAGGTAAGCAATCGCTCGCTAGTCATATATAGTTAATAGCAAGCTTTGAGTTGATATTGTTTGTGTGAATAAAAAACCAACATAAAATATTTCAAGTATAACTAAATTTTGTATTTATATTACTAATCGCTGGCATGTTTATATGTCATGGATCTCGCTCTGACCAAGGAATATAGGCCTTGAGCTCGTATCCGGCTGATTGTACCGAGGTAGCTTTACGAAGTTTTTTTTCCCAGCCTCCCTTGATGCATGAGAGTGTTTTCATCTCGCTTGTCCCTATTCAATATGTGTAAGGATATTGAGACAGCCTGGATGGGTATTAAGACGCGGTTAGCAAATGCAAAATGTAAAATATTTTATTTAGATTTCTCTGGTTAAGTCCTGTTTTGATCTAAATTTAGTGTTCACGTTTTTAAAAGACAAGAGACTTAACCAAGTGTTTGATTCAACGTGGTCTGAGATTGCAATCCCCGGTCCCAGTAGTCCAACTCGTTGACGTATCTCTAAACACAAGCATGATGATTTTCTTTAACACCACGTCTTAATAAGTGTTTGGCTTATACGATAATTGTGATATTAATAGTAATATATCATTTAATGTGTCTCTATTGCTAGCTGCGATATGTATTTTGATGATGAAAATATTTATAATATTGATCTAACGTCCATAGCAAGTTTTACTTCAAGAGACTTAATAAATAGCATTTCTAAGGACGGTAAGAATATAAATAAAATAAAATTTTATTTAATAATAATAATCTTATCTCTATACAAGTCCACGATAGATGCCTCCTAGGCCCTGAAGCCTAAAGATTTAGCTCAAATAAATATCAAGGGCTACGTTTCCAGGAGAGCCAATCAATTTCCAAGCGTTTAATTACACATCGTTAATTGAATGACGGTTTGACCAGGTAACAGAACCAACTAGGTTTGGTTGAACACTGCAAGGGAAGGCTGAGAAATGGTTTGAATGGTGAGAGGCCATTGGCAAGCTTTGTGGTCGAGGTCAGGGACCACAGAAACATTGGTTAATGTGGCTAGCCCTCCGACCCTGATGGTTTTGGAGGTGAAGGAAAGGAGAGGGAGGTATGCGGAGAAGGGTTGGTGAAGAAAGAGGGATGGGGAGGGGGAGGGGTCTGTGAACAATGGAGTAGGAGAGTGACCACCACATGAATTACATTCATTGAGTACTATGCCTACATACAGCTGACTGTGGAAAGAATGTCACATCTCCTTGTGCTATGCTCCATATGACCTTAGAATAAATAATCGCTACACTAGCAAATAAACTAGAGTATAAGATATATTATAGATTTGTAAATTGTTCAAATAATTTTCCTAATACCATGGGGTCACTATAGACCCCACCTAAAATTGGTCTGTACAACATATAGTATATTTTATAACATTAGTTAGAAAATCCACTATGTTCATTTAACTATTAACTTCACGGTTTTTCCCTTTAACTAATAGGCTCAACCCTTCATAATTAAATGATAAAATAATACAAAATTAAATGAGGATATAATACCAACTTTCTAATTATATTCACAATCTATTAATAGGTTCCTTGCTGTGCGCTACAAGTAATTATATGTTTACAACTAGGTTCTGTGAAATAACTTTCTCACAAGGGCGTGGGAAGATAATCTTTCTGGGGGGAGAGGGGGTGCGCTAAAAAATTATGCAATGCCTTTATTCAATCAAAATTTGTATACTTATATACGGAGCTCTCTGAGGGGAGTCCGTCAAATTCCAGGGAAGTCAAGACCCCCAACTCTTCCCCTTCCTACGCCTTTGCCTCCCAGCCCTTCTTTTTGTCTATATAGTTACGTAACATTACGTAAGATTTAGCTAAGTTTCTCTACAATCAAATATTAGTATTAATTGACATATTTAAATTTATATATTTGAATTTTACAAAAAATAAAGTTTTTCTCATTAAATAATTACTACTATTGTGTAAATTCAATTTGCCGGATAATAGTAGATTATTACTAAATATTTCTTGTTAATAGAACCCTTTAGTATTAGTCTTGTATAATAGTAGTCTACTATTTGTTAATAAAGGACATAGGATATAGAGTATAAATGATAAGTAATTTCAATTACACCTTCCTGGAAAAAGGATGAGCATTCGATCAAACTTCATATTCAAAGTCAAGAAAATAACCAGTGTATCCAAAGATTATCTGTACTATTAGGTTCAAATGGAAGGAGAACAAACAAGTAGGTAACATTTAAAAATAATTTTGTAGGATAAATAAACTTTGATTTTTCAATTTAAATGGCTCCAATACACACTTCAAACTAAGAATATTATGTAGATAGTTGTTCAAAAGATAAGCTAACACTGTTGATACAATATTTTATTACAACTTCAATATTTGATTAGTTTTAAATAATGTATTCATCAACACATTTATTTTATTAGTGTATGTTTTATGCTATAATTTATATCTGTTGGTAAGTATTCATGCAACAAGAATCTTTCAATATAATAATTACAGTTTTAAAATTATATTGGCTCACATTTGTTAGTAATATTTCTTAACATTTTCGAAAATCGATTTTTAAATAAAGTAATACGCTCTATCAAAACTAAGCCAATGTCATAAATTCATATAAACTAAACATTATATTGGTTATTTTTTAATTAAACTTGCCCCTTTGCACTAGCACAGAATCTCACTTTAAAGAAATAGGATTGATTTAATCTGGAGATGTATTCTTTTTTGTTGAGGACCCCCACACATGTTAAGTTGGAACTTACAGTTCAGACTGATGAGTCCAAACTGATCAGTCCGAATTGTCGTATGTATGCAAGGACGGTGGAATGATCAGTCATAACTGACGGACTAATGAAATGATGACTTTCCGCGACTACCAATGCTCTCAAATCTAACTGACGTGTTTATGGAGAGTGGGTGGGAGGTCATTCCAAACCATCAGTCCATCAGTCTGCTTTTTAACATTAAGTGCAATTGCTCCACACAAAGTTTCTTCCATCATAAAGCCGAACATAAATTATACAAAAGCTATTCTTTCAACATCACCCACTTTTTATTTCAGACTCATTCGAATGCAAACCTACAGTTGAGCTAAGAGGGATCTGTTTGGACTGATCAATCTGAACTTAGAGATGGACTGACCTTGTGTGGGGCCCTTTACACGGTCTTCTACTACCTGTATATTTACATAAGTGGGTAATAGATGAGTAAGATGTATGGATCTTCCTTTGTTTGAAGGAAGATGTGTAAGCTATTCAGTAATAAACCACGTCCACAAAACTCGGATTTTTAACTCCAATAACAGAAAGAAAAAAAAACACGTTAAGACTAAAACTTTTGTCCTAGTGTCCACCGATGTAGGTTAGTACAGAGTCCAAATGCTTGAAACACTGGGGTAAGAATGAGATATTTAAAGGTTTGCGAGAGTGTATACGACCATTTACGAGAAACGAGAAGGGGAAATCATTTAAGTCCAACTAATACACAGCTAAGCATTATATTCTGGTTTCTAGCACCAACCTTCCCGTCACTTGCAAACCAAACCAAACAAGATAAGGGTATTAGTCCGTTTGCCAATTGTCGCGGGTAGAATTAAAATATAAATGCTAAGAGACCTTATTCTAATGTCCTCTGATATATAAGAATAAACCACAATGTCGATTAAAATTAAAATCAGTATAGCTGCTAAACTTTGAACTTAATCATTAGTTTCTGGGCAATACCTATAGTTAAAACACTATTTAAAAAAAATTCTGGCTATCACACGAGTTTATAAATTGACCAATTCTTTCCAAACAATTCCCTTCCATCTTTATTCATTTCATCTTGTGTGGTTAACCGGCAGGGCACGATGACATCTATTGTTGACTCAGATGGCATTACATACTAGGGCTTCATTCAGTCATTTAAACATTCATTGACATAAAAAAAATAGTAAGAAATATTCCTCTCCGTAGACAGTCTTCTCTACCTACTTGAAATAGGTTATTGTGGCTTATGGGCGTCGCTAGTATTAGCTTTTCTTCGCCTCTCTCCCAACAATCGAGCATGCAGTGGATACACTGGGATTCCAGCCACACAATAACAAGTTATCATCCATTGTCCAACTGAACATAGGGTCGAACTAAACTGAACCTACCGTCTTGCTGTACCTCTGACTTACTTGTTCTTCAACCACCCCATGCATGAGTAACTAAATAGACGAGTGCACGTTTTCTTTCACAAAATTTTGAAAAAAAAATAATACAACACATGTGAATATTTTTGGCATTAAATTATTACTACTAGCACGTTGTTATTAATTCTACTATGTATGATACATTGATTTAATTAAAGCTTATTTGAAAGAAACATGTCTTGTAAAGTACTGACGGTAATAAAATAGTAAAGTTAAATGATGCTCTAGCCACGGGTGATGGGTAGTAGAGTTGGGGGAGGGGGGGGAGGTGTTAACTTCCCCCAAAAGTACACAAGCAAAAACTGTCTTACTTACGGTTTTAACAAAACATTAGATTACGAGTATATAGCTGGTTTATGAACATAAAAAAAATTGTCTGTCAATGTGTTAACCTGTCAGAAAACAAAGCTAGATAAAGACAAAACATTTCAACAGAAAACTATTCGAGTGTTTGTTCCGAACGTTGAAGAAGAGTAGGCAAAGAAATAAGAGTCATAGAGAGGTGTTAGGATGAGTAAAATAAATGGGAGGGGTCGAGTTATTCACCCCCAAATGATTACATTATTGTTAGCACCGCGTCTTACTACCCGTTCGGGTTATACGCACTTACGCTAATGTGTAATGGTAGGGTGATTGTGAGATGAAATGGAGGACCTACAGTTTAACGTGGAATCCGAACCATGGTGGAAACCTGGCATTCCCCACATTCACAAGATGTCTTGTCAGAGGTGAAGGAAGGGTTTGGTAATCAGATAAATCTGTGCCGGAACCGAGGATTGAACTCCGGCCGCCAGCACAGACGTCTGACACCTTACCCCTAGACCAACAGGTCACCGACAAATAATTACAGTTTGCGAAACTATTAATAGTGCAGTTTGAGAACAGCTTGTCTGGAGATTATTGCATGTTAGTGTGTGATGTAGACTTGTGTAAATTAAGCTAGTTATTGTGTAAGATAAACTGGTTTACTTATCATGGATGCTTGGTTTGGTTTTATAAGTTAACAGTATGAATTCTAGTAAATGAACAAAATAATCTTGTCTTCTCTCTTTTTTAGTTGGGAAATAACATCTTAATATATATTATTCATGTTATTTTATAGCTATTTATATTTTATTAGCACCACGTCTTACTACCCGTTTTGGCTATATACATATAGATATTATTAATATCTATCAAATATAAATGATACAAATCACATGATTTGACCCAAGAATACCTACATGAAAACAGTCTTAAGCTAATTTTGTAACTGTCAAAAAAGTGTCTGCCTATGTGAATATGACTTTATTACATGTTTATTGGAATAGCTGGGTTGCTGACCAGGGCACAAACAATACCAACCCCCACCCTCCCCCTAATATCACCATGTCTCATAGTTATAAATGTCAAGGTCTTCAATCAAGTCCAGTCAAGCTGGAAATGTATTCTCAGGGTGACGCCACCTTTTATCTCAAGTACAACTTATTAATTTTCTAACTTTAGTAGAGAGAGATAAAACATTATTTCTAGAACTACCCAAGTTGGGTCTATGGTGGCGGAACTTTATTTGTGTAGAGGAGGTGGTTGAGAGGGGGTGTCTAACCAAAATAGGGTTTTGAAGGACTTGTCCCCCTACCCCCAAACCTAAGCCGCGCACAGACGGGTGTAACGTGTAATGTAAGCAACGGTGTAATGTAACGCGAATGCTTAATATGTTACACGAGCACGCTGCGAATCGTCTGATCCACTCAGTCGCCACGAGTATGCCGAAAAAATGAGTGCTAGTTGCTGGTGCTAGCTTTATTTTATTATTATTAGCACCGCGTCTTACTACCCGTTCGGGTTAAACGCACTGGCTTTATTTGTATGTATCTAATGACGGAAGGTGAAAACTATTTCTCTTCACTCCACATATTCGTAATATTAAGAAGTAAGTCTAAGTAAGTAAACTAAATAAGTAGATCTCGAAAAGTAAATTAAATCATAAAGAAATTAAGTGAGTAAACAGACCACCATTTGTTATTCGCACATTCACCACCACAAATCATGTCCAAATGTAAACTGTGAGTACCTTTGTGTTCGCTCCAAAAACCGACAGCCGACTAATCATAATGAGCCTCAACGCAAGAATTACATGACATGCTCGTTGTGCGTCTAAACGAACGAATAGCGTTGCATTACAACATCGATTACGTTACAGGCTACGCTCATCTGTACGTGGCTTAAGCCCAAACGTTTGTCAAATGGATGTTGCTATTGGAGGTATCCTCGCCCGGAATAACTTTTGGAAATAATTATCTTTCAGAATATATTTGGAGTGCTCACCTTATATATTTTAAATGCAGATGCCCTACAAGATTTTCAGAACGGTCTTCTCCTGATATATTTTTTAATTCGATGCCTGGAGTAGCTATATGTTCAAAAACAAAATACCGGAATCAATTAAATCTTGGAAAGTTGGAGGAGGGAAAATTTATTCCAGGGAGAGAAACTATTTTAATGGGGAAGTGCCCACCCCCCACTTCTATATTTGTCACCACTTATGTCATTATTTGAGAAATCCTCACTATACATTTTTGAATTTGGAGGGAGGAGGGGCTCTGTAAGTTTATAAATCTTAAACATTAAACATTAAATTATTTAATACCTGTAAAAATGCTTGATTTAACTAGCTCCAGACGACTTTATATACTGGGTCAGAGTGTTTTATTTCTTTGTTTAAGTCCTTAAGAAATAGTTATATATATAGATATATATATCAGGAAATAGTAATGAATTCCTAAACGGTATGAACACGTTTAGGAACTTTTTATGGCGAATATCAGGTTATCTAACGTTTTCTTTAATGACCTAGTTAGGTCAGTGACAGATGTCGGTCACTATTGTCTCTTTTAAGTGTATCTATTTACAGTGCGCAACCTGTGGGAGCACTACTAGTGGGTAGTAGTGCCCAGCTGGGATAGTGTTATGTATCGGCCCCATTAGGTGTCGTTTGTAACAAGTTATACTAATACTGCTTGTACTATTTACTGTGTGCCCTAGTAATGGGTGGAAATATAAATATACTGTTGAATGTACAGGCAGTAGTCCTGCTTATTATTAGGAAATGACCGGCCACAGTATTTTAACCGTGTAGATAGATGCCTGGTTGCTCGCCATTTACTATTTGTAAAATGCTGGTACCTCTTCAAAGACATTGTTCTTTGGTTTAAATAACTCTCAGTGGAGTTATCTCAAGCCAGCTAGTTTATATGACTATCCTCATAATAACTCTATAAAATTAGGATTAAATACCCCTTGTTTACATTCACTATAATTTCACTATGATTCATGAATATACCCTTCAGGTCTTAGTCAGGGATTAGCTAGGCTAGATTATCTTTATGTATTGTGAATAAACCTATACTATTATTTGTTGCCTATCTTTACTGCCGCTATGTTGAGTCAGACGCTCCTTCGTAGGAGAATTAGTGTTGATCCTCATTTTAGGAGTTACTAAACTAAACTATATGTTCAATCTTACTTCTGTTCGTTCCTAGTCATCAAGGTGCTTATTTATATTCCTGCCTATTGAGAAATACACGAGTATGATAATTGAATACAGTTATCTTAAATAACAATGGACAGTTTTAATTATAACGTATGTAGTTCGATTTCATCTTTTTTTAATTTAAAGAAACTAATTGGTCATACCGGTGCAGTCAAAGATGCACCACCTCACGTGAAATCATTTGTCTAAAGGCACATCAGAACAATAAAAAATTGAAATTTGTTATTAAATATAAATTTTCAAAACTAAACCACCAGAAAATATTGAATTGTTAAACTCAAAGGGGGGGGGGGGGGTACATGAAATTGTCATTTATAGAAAATTCCAAAACTAGAATTAGTATACACTTATCAGTGAGGAAAGAATCTAAAATTTAGCTTGATTGTTAAGAAACACCCAAAACACATAAAATATTAAAAATTAAAAATACATAATGGAAGTCTGGGTGTGGAATCGTTTAATTAGAGGATAAGAAAATATTTCCCAAATTATAGAAAAAACACACTTTTTATTATGATTGAAAATAAAATCTTCGTAACTTACTAAAAAAGTGAGAGTTTTTAAAATCTTAATATAATTAAGCTCTGTCTTTGATAAGAGCTAGGAATTTTAAAAACTATTATAAAAAACTTTTCTAAGTGTGATAGGAAATTTAAATACTGGAAAGTTGTTAGGACGACAGCCCCACACAATCGAAAATAGCAATATTTAAAAAATTGTTCACAAAAATATGCCCTCAATATATTATATGGAAATATAAATAAATAGCAATAACAAGCTAATAGAATATATATAGATATGATGGACTGTTTTGATTTTGTAGAGGCTGACAAAAAGTTTATAGAATAAATTGTCCAAAAGTAAAGATTACATAGCAAAATATCAAAGTTTAAGCAATCGTATATACAGGAGCGACATAATATTGAAAATAAACTACTTCTGGTGACATAGATTGGTGAGGCATGATGTTATTAGATAAATGTTGATGCTAGTTTATTCCATATGTCTATATATCAATCTATATTTTATTAAGTTCTTTGGTAAGCCGGTATGCTCTTTTTACCAATATCTTTCTCTAACAATGTATTATACTTCGTTTGCTTAAGAAAATATATCGTAATTGGATTTGGTTTGTGCACCCGTTTTGGTTAGTAATTTGTTTCAAAGATTAATTCTACTTTAATGTTGTTGATTGCTATAGTTAGTTCAAGATTGTTCAACGAGAACTATATAAGTGTAAATTCCTTGTTTGATTTAGTTTATATGCAGTCCACCCGTGCAAAGAATGAGGCAAACTGCTAGTATTAAATAGAGCAGAAAAAGAGCATGTGTGTGTCTGTGTTCCAAAAAGATAAGCTACTTTAAGATTATCTAAAAAACTAAAATTTAGCTAGTAAAATAAAAAATTGGAGACTTCAAAATGGGGTTGGTAAATGGGGAGCTATTATAAAAAAAACTTTTAAGAGGAAGTAGTAGTAGTAGTAGTAGTAGTTGTAGTAGTAGTAGTAGTTGTTGTAGTAGTAGTAGTAGTTGTTGTAGTAGTAGTATTATTACTATGCAAATTACAATTTGTTAGTAGTTATTTACGTAGGCGTGTAAATTAATGGTGTAAAATAATTAACAATCAACATTGTTATACAATGAATTTAAATTAATTCTACTAAACTATTAAAATTATTAAAAAGTTTTTAGATTATAAAATATTCTAATTTACACTTAATTGACGTTATAAAAATGTATTATTAGTGAACAATTAAATATTGTTCTTGTAATAAAAACCGCTAAGCTATTTTTAATCAGATAACTAATGTCCTTGAATCCACGTCAAAATACTTTTATAATTTTCTGTCAATTTATTGTGTCTAGGTCACTCGAGCTGTGGCTAACGTTTAAACACTTTACTTTGTGTCCATTAAGAGTGTCTGGGGCCATAGATTATCATTATTGCTATTATTATTATTATTATTAGCACCGCGTATTACTACCCATTCGGGTTATACGCACTTATGCTATTGTGAAATGGTAGGGTGATTGTGATATGAAACGGAGGACGTACAGTTTAACGTGGGATCCGAACCACGGTGGAGGCCTGGCACTCCACACATTCATAATTTGTGATTAATACACGTCTTGGCAGAGGTGAAGGAAGGGTTTTACAATCAGACAAAGCTTTGCCGGGGCCGAGGATTGAACCCCGGACCCCCAACCTAGAAGTCTGACACCTTATGCCTAGAACGCCAGTTCACCGACTGGGTCACTAGAGTTGTGGCTGACTTCTCCATGCTCATCTACTTCGTCTTAGCTTAGCCACTCAGCATCTTCTTTCCGATATTGATCTTGAAAGATGAACATGAGAATGTTAACATGTCTTAGTTACTACGCGAACTGGACGTACCCAATGATTCATTGCAGTTCTCACCGTGGTCTCGGTAAATTTCTTTGCGGTGCCGTGGTGAGCTGCAGATTCGTCTGATGTATAGTACGGACCACACTCCCGGCAGGTCCTGTTTGAGAGGCGTGGCATTACAGAAGCGCGTAAGTAATTATATGGAACTTATAAAACTTCTTAAGAATTAACATTGATGTTAAGTGCCAGGTGGGCACTCAAGACTAAGTAATTAACCTCCTCACTTACAACAGAGACATGAGGCGTTTACTTAGTTTTTAATACTTGATGCAAAAAGTGGTCTAGAAGTACTCTGAATAGACATCACGTAAAAAGTGAATCGAACTAGGTATTCATGGAATTGGTTTGGGCTAACGGAACAACGTGGCTGTATGTGACATATAGCTTTGAGCAGGTTGGGGTTGTGTTAGAGTAATTACCGGAGCTACCCAAAACCCAAGCGGCACTCAATGTGCCCTCCCCTTTTCTTTCCCGTCTCTCTTTGTCTTATGTAAGCATTGTTCTGACCACCATCCCCACCCCACTCTCAGCAAAAATAAGCAAAGCCTAACTTCTCACCCTCCCCCCTTCATAAAATAATACTTGAACGCTCTCTAGGACTTTCACAATAGAATACTTCTTTCAATTTACTTTTTTTTTGTTTCTTGGATAGCATCTGTATACGTTTCAACACTGCTTCCCTCCTGACATGGTGGTCTAGGGGTAAGGGTCAGACTTATGTGCTGAGGCCAGGGTTCAATCCTCGGTCCCGGCACAGATTTATCTGATTACCAAACCCTTCCTTCACCTCTGACAAGACGTGTATTAATCCAAACTTGTGAATGTGGGGAATGTAGACCTCCACCGTGGTTCGGACTCCACGTTAAACTGTAGGTCCTCCATTTCATCACACAACCACCCTACCATTACACATTAGCGTAGGTGCGTACAACCCGAACGGTTAGTAAGACGCGGTGCTAATAATAATAATAGTAATAATAATAATAATAATAATAATAATAATAATAATAATTTAAGACTTCATTTGAGTCTTAATATTAGTTACTTTTTTAAGTTTTATTTTATAGTTTTGCGTGTAAATTAAATATATTTAATTTTGTATCTTAAATCTTCAATTTGAACCATTTATATTTATGTTGATAGTAACAACACCTCCACGTTAGAGAGCCACTGTTAGTATGCTTGCATTAGTGCGTAAAATGTAGGTACTTATTAATTTATTTTATGGTGTTACGTGTAACTTAGGGCTATTTTGTTTTTTCTTAGCTAGTCAATTTAAAATATTTATTTTGGTGTTCATTGGAAAAATATCTCCATATCATAGAGATGATTTTAGAACAAGTGATGCAAAGATTTAAAATATTAAATATGGCTATCATTTCAATAATTCCTCCAAGTAAAAAATTAAATCTTGATAAAAGGACTGTAGATATTAAAACCATTTTATTTTGGGTGTTCAATGAAACCATGCACCCAAGTATCGAGCAATTCTTGATTAAGGGACTATAAAGTGTAAACTATTTATTTGATGTTAATTTCAAAAGTTTTAATAGGATAGATGCTCCAACGCACCAGTGACGTGACCCACACCAAATGCCTTCACTGGTGTTGTGATTTTCTCAGTGACGTAAGCGGATATACCTGAACGTATTAACTTTACAGTTCCCTGTGTGACCTAGACTTGTTAAATCTTGTCTATTTATTGTCATTGGACCTATGTTTAAATCATCGCAATTGTGCTCATGGTTTCGTACTTCTGCCTATTTTGCTGAAGTCATCCACTTAAGTTACCTCCACTGACATTGTGTTTTCCCTGTGAGGTAATTGTGTGAACTTGAAATCATTGAGCCTATAGCTTCCTGTGTGACTTAATCTTGTTCAGTCCTGTCTATTTTGTGCAATTAATCCTGTGTTTAAAGCTTGCCTTTGTGCCCTACCTAATACACGAGACGCCATATTTCACCACATTTGATATTTTTAATCCAATTTTATTTTGTTTCGTATCTTGCTTCGTCTGCCCCATTTGAATTTATGTACAGTTAGCTCAGGACAACCCCCTTTCCTGGGTTTCTTTTTACTAGATCTGTGCTGATTTTTCTGTATCTTATATAGAAGACGTGCATTAAAAGAATTTTCTTTTTTTTAAATTCTTATTTGGTGTACACAAACGTCTTACATACTAAATAATTTCATCAAAATACACTTTTATACACTACATTTAGTGTCTTGTCTGGCGCATGCAAAAATAGATTTTCTGCTTGTCCAACACGCGAAAGAGCAACGTAGAGCTGACCATGTGAGAAACAGTTTTCTTTCAAATTAACTTTGCAATAGTGTAATGTTTGACCTAATGACTTATTGATGGTGATACTATAAGTTAATCTCACTGAACATTGTAATAGTTTGAGAAAACAAAACTACAAATGATTCGAGATCAATGGAGTTCTTGGTATGAAAACCTATTTTCTTTTTTCTTTGCCAGTTAGGATTACCACCTCAATGATATTGTTAAATAACTGTTTCACAGATAATCTTGTGCCATTACATAATTTCGGCAAGTCAAGATTTCGTCATATTATAACTGGTGATCTAATTTTCAGCTGCAATATATGCGAAGGCATACCGGGAGGATTTTATGAATTTAAAAGTTATGTTGGAAAGATCACATATTCATCTTGATCTATCATTGTGTCTATCGATATATACACCTTTACTTTTCACTTTCTACTTTTAAATTTTTCACTTCTCACTTTCTACTTTTCAATTTTTACTTTATCTTGATCCGTACCGTTCTATTTATAAAATGTCAACTGATGCATGCACGTTACGCTTCGCCCTTATGTAGTGTCAGAAGCCATCCCCACCATCCACACATAATGGTCCTCAAACTTTACAAAACATTCTCGATCTTTTTTAATTTGTCCCTTCTTACTTTTTCTTTTATCCGTACTCTTTGATTTATTAAAAGTCAACTGATACGTGCGTGTCACGATCCCTCCGTTCTGGTTTTCACTTTTCACACTTCACTATTCACTATTCACCTTCTACTTTTCACTTTTTCACTTTTCACTTTGCCCGAGGTCGACCACGTTCAACCACCATACCTCCTAATCCACCACAGCTAGCGACACGCAGCCACCATAGTGCACTATGAGAGACTCGAGGCTACTACCACATACAAACACCAGTGCATCAGTTGACTTTTATAAATAGAAGGGTACGGATCAAGAGAAAGTAAAAATCGAAAAGGAGAAAGTGAAAAGTGAAAGATTGAAAAGTAGAAAGTGAAACGTAGAAGGTGTATAAATCGATATACACAATGATAGATCAAGATGAATATGTGAATTTTCCAACAGAACTTTTAAATTCATTGAATCCTCCCGGTATGCCTTCGCATATATTGAAGCAGAAAATCGGATCACCAGTTATACTATGACGAAATCTTGACTCGCCGACATTAGGTAATGGCACAAGATTATCTATGAAACAGCTACTTAACAATATCATTGAGGTGGTAATCCTAACCGGTAAAGAAAAAGGAAAATAGGTTTTCATCCAAGAATTCCATTGATCTCGAATGATTTGTCATTTGGTTTTCTCAAACTATTACAATTTCCAGTGAGATTAACTTATAGTCTCACCATCAATAAGTTAAAAGGTCAAACATTATACTATTGTAGAGTTAATTTGAAAGAATCCTCTTTCTCACATGGTCAGCTCTACGTTGATCTTTCACGTGTTGGACAAGCAGAAAATCTATTAGTGTATGCGCCAGGCAACAATACACTAAATGTAGTGTACAAAAATGTATTGTGATGAAATTACTTAGTATTTAAGATGTTTGTGTACACCGAAAAAGAATAAAAAATAAATATAATAAAAGTCTTTTAATGCACGTCTTCTATATAAGATACAGAAAAAAACTACACAGATGTACCAAAAATAAACCCAGCGAAGCGTGTTGTCCTCAGTTATTTAGTTATTATTACGATTAAACTAGGTAATACTGCGTCTTGTAACACACACTAAACCTTAGCAATCTTGTGTTTACCAACATTAGCACAGTGAGCTGTCATTTAAAATTTTTATATAATCTGTTTATCATAAAGAAGGATTGGAATCAAGGTCCCATAAATTATTGATCAACTAATTTAGTGACCCTTTTCCAAAGGAATGGATATTATAACTTCTTCTATAAAAAATTTACTTTGATGATTTGTATTGCTTACTACCTATATTTTAAACACACAAATAAACTATTTCTTGTCACAATTTAATAATTGTCAACTATTACATCAAACTTTCTTTTTAAGAGCCAAAAGAAAAAAAAAAATTGGGGGGTAGGGGGGGTTTGTAAATATTACCTTTTCACGATATTCATATTAGAACTCCTAATGTATCACTATGTGGCTTGTATCTTAAAAAAGAAATAATCTCCTAGGTCAGGGATGGGGAAACTGCGGCCTTTAGGACACATTTGGCCGATGGTGCGGTTTTTCACATATTCCGTCAATATCTCTACATCGTTAAAAATTATACATTTTTAAACTCGAATTTTTATCACGATATAATAAAACTAAGTGTCTTAACTATTGAATTTGTTTAGTTGGTGGAACTCCATTTGTGGGTGACCTTATACTATATTCTATAACCCTTTTACATTACTACATCCATTACTGTTTCCAGCCTATGCTCTGGGTCAGTTTTTTAATCAATATTTCACACTACCGGCTTGCTAGTCCTGTCTTAGCTTCAAATGTCTTATAATTTGAATTAAGACTTGAACAGGCACAACATCTAGTCCTTGGCCGTTAATTTATCAATGTAAACGGTAAGCCTACATTTCACCAATGATACATTTTTCGGCCAAGCTGGTAATCGAACACGCGACCCTTAGCTCAGGCAGACACTCTACCCACTGAGCTAAGATGTCAGATTACAATCTTTTACATACTGATACATCATCATAAACATGCTTGAGTAATATAAATATATATAGTTGGATTTAAAATTGAGCTTTGATCCATAATGAACAGACTTTAATAAAAACCCTAATAAACAGCTTCTTTCAAAAAATTTTACGATTTATGTAATATTTTCTTTAAATAAAGTGTTGATCTATGAATTTATACTAATAGATACCGGTACATAAAATAAATTGAAATTGGTCCTCAATGAATACAAAGGAAAAAAAGTATACTAGAAAACTATAATTCCCTTTATGAGTTATTAAAAAATTATTTTAACTTATATTTAGGTAAAGTAAGTCTCTATATTTTTGGCAAAATTTACTGTACAGTTATTATGTGGCCTTTTTGGGAATCCGTGTAGCGCCCTTTCCATGTCAAAAGGATCCCTACCTTTGTCTTAAGGTAATCGTTTGATGTTAATTTGGAGCATATATTTATGGATTCAGGTAAGATTCGAATAATCATAGACTGTGCTTTCCCCATACATCTATAATATATTTATTCAATGAAAATTCCGTGAAATTAAAGGTGTGATAAACAAATCGTACTGTTGTACTAGTCGTTCTAAGCCATGAGCTTAAACAGGGGTGTATTATTTCACACTTTGTACACATTTTTGTAAAAATGATATTCTACCTTTAATTTTAACACCCAAATGTTTGTAAAGAAAATTTCAATTCTAGATTAATTTACATAAGTTTTGTATTGATCATTTTTTGACTTAGTAGCTACAGCAAGTAGTCTCGTAGACAAATAAGTCAGTCTTATCTTGTTTGGTTTGCTGAAGATGGAGAGATCAGGGTTTGATTCCTGTCTATGTTTAGCGATGAGATTTTCCTACTTTCACTACACACACATGTGGGAATATTTTTTTCTAAATTCAAACTTACCTATTCCTACCTTAGTTGTTTATATATTCAGATTACGTGTCAAAGGGCAAACTCAGAAAAGTCAAGACTATAAATTAGCTAAAATGTATATTCTTCAGTTATTTTATATCATTGAAATATACATACATATATATGTTATTGTTAACTTAGCATTTTACCAATTTAAACGCGTTTCTGTATATTTTAAACTAGTCCTATTAACGTTTGCAAAAATACGTCATTAGCTTTTGTTGAGTTAAAAATAGCTCTATAAAAAATGCATACTACAGACGAATGGAAACAAATTCGAAGGTATTATATTATTTGACAAAATTAATGTTATTAAAATATGAGTTACCCATATTTTACAATTTGTTACGTCTCTTGGTGAGTGGAATTGTTGATGGGACGATGGGGAAGGAATAGTCCAAGGAACATCTTAAAAAAAAACAATAGCAAATAATGTGTAGTTGTCAAGAATAGGAAGGGGAAAGTGAATGATAGAATTGGTGTGAAGAACATTGAAGAAAAAGGGATGAAACTCAATGCAATTAAGGTGGTTGGAGGCTCCGAAGACAATCAGCAGCAGCTTTCATTGGGGGTGGGAGGTAGGGGTTGAGGAAGGTCGGAAAGGGGGAAATAGGCAAGTCATACTGCTACTTTGGTGTCGGCTGGGATGAGAAACGTAAAGTGTATCAATAAATCATAATTAGTTGGCAGAGCATTGCTGCTTTTGCCGACCAAAAGAAGAAGCAAACATATTTTTTCTTTTTTTCTATTTTCTTCCTCTTACCACCTCTTGTAAAGTTAGTCTTCATTATTAGTTTACTGTACTACTCATTTGGAAAACATTGACACTACTACAAATGAAAAAGTTGGTTCTCAGATTTTTCAGAAATAAGAATTTAAAATATCAAATAATACAACTAAATAAAACGCAAATACCACTCGTTATCAAATAAACAATTTAATATTGTTATATATTTAAATACCTCCAATGACCAAAATAAAAGATATTGTCATAGTTTGAGTGAAGTAATAGAACATGTTTATATGTTATTCTATAACCCATTTATTCTTTTCCATGAGTCAACTTAAAATATTTCACGTGTCACTAATTTATGAGAGTAAAACACTTAAATATACCTAAGATTTTTCAAAAATAGATTAGGATTTATTTGATTAAATGAGAAAAGGCAGTTACCAAAGTTATTTTAATTATATCTATATTGTCTATGGGTCTGTACAATAATTTTTCAGTCCTATTTAAAAATCCATTACATATGGTTATGATAATATATCGTCCAATAACAACATAATTTTGATTATTTATTTTATTTAAACATTTTTGTAACATCAAAACTTATATATGCTATAACCATAGCTAGTTTTAGTAAGTTCAGAATAATGATGCTAAACTGGCAGCTAGATAATCGGATTGTAAGCCTTTCTTTGACCTAGACAATCTGTGTTTGATCTATGCAAGAATTTACCAAGGTTTTATATAACCATTTAACACTTTTAAGATGCTGATGTTGTAGTACTTATCTTGAACCTTTCTAACCCTATCTTATCAAAATAGTAAAGCTACAAATAGCCAAAACCATAAATGGAGAAAATGTTATCAATTTGTTTTAACTTAATTTCCCGTGGACTGCACCTTTAATACCAGTACTGGCTTTAAGTAAAATTTTATTATTCTAGTATGCATTGATAGGCACAAAAATGGCCACGGCTACTGTGAACACTATTACGGTTATCCTGTGTCTGGCCGTAAGGACGAAAAAAAAATAAGTGATGGTAGGCATGGACCTAATAATGATTAGTTTGAATTGAAGTCATAGTTGTTGATCGTATAATGGATGTGACCTGTTGCGTAGGTTTACGTAATTAAATAAGTAAAACAGTATGTCTTTAAATGAGTATTAATTATTGAACCAAGTTCCATTTATTATTTAAATATGCACACTACACGCGTCAGCGAGAGAATTAAGAGTGGCATACACACATATTTATCATTTAGTTGATTTATTAATATCAAACGTGGAGGTACAATAACTTTATTTAAACCCGTAACTTCACGAAATGAATAAAAACTGCATAATCAAATCTTAAATGAATGTGCCAAAATTGATTAAAGATACATAAATTAAGAGAGTTGCCACACAAGCAACGAGTCCCCTCTAAACAGATAATTTAGATATAAGAAATATTCCCAAGAAAGCACTTCAATTGGTCATATTATTTTAAGCATGGATCAAACGAGTATTTGCCTGAACTTTGGTTGATTAATCCCACAAATGTGTACAGCGGGTCTTTCTTTATAACGGATAGTTTAAATTTTCCTGGCAAAATAACGTGGGCTATAATGGTGAAACAATCTCTCATTAACGGACTTTCTCAATAACAGAAACATACACCTCTTAGAGACGCAGTTTTTTCATAAAAATCTCTAAACAATGGACAAAATTTTAAAACCCCATTTATTTTATAATTTTTGACTGTAGGAATGTCAGGAATATCAATATTGCAAATGAGGTGTGAATAGTACCGTCTTCCCTTATAGATAAAATGTTTAAAATAGCTTAGGTAGTATTAACCACCCTCCTTCAAGGTTGTATCTTCAATCCTTTTGAGCCATCAGTTGTCCCAGAAGGTGTCTGTGGTTGTGTGCACATATACAGTATATAAAGTCTATGTTTTTAAAATTTATTTCTAGTTTTAGTTCCTCGTCTTACCACGTTTTCGATTTACATGCGTACCGACTAACTACCTTAAAGCGTTAGTACATAGGAATGTATGTAACCCTACAATCTTCCTAATCCCTAACTATATTAATGTGTTAGGGATTAGAAAGATTGAATTTTAGAGGAATATTACCCGTATTTGCGAAGAGTAAGAGTGGAAAACCATTTAGGGAAAACCACCCTCAATCCTCTCGACCGGGATTTAACTTCGATATCCCCATTTTCGACAGTCTAGCTCATTGCGAGAATAGTACTTTAGACCATGCGACCACTGAAACGAGTATGGTATACTGTTTATATCTAATTTAATTTTCGTATTGATCTGGATATTAAGTAGTCTGTACATTAAACTACGCACAGTATGTATTCCTTAGTCATAACTATCCTGCATACAATACTGCACAGTGCAGTAATTAGATTGTTGTGGTTACATAACGCTAGTCTTTGTCTTCTTGTTCTTGAATAAAATCAATTCTAACAAACATTTAATAAGAAAATAATAATTTTTTTTGTAATATTTATATAAAATAGCTCATACGATTGAGGTTTTTATACTATTTATCACGATAGTAATAAAAATAATATAGCTTTGATTTGTTAAAGCTACCAGTATCCATCCTTAAGATGAACATCCCTTCGTATACCTTTAATAAACATTATTTAATTAATTAATTAAATTAAATTGTTTAGTTTTAGCAGCCCTAAACATAAACTTTAATAAATAAAGTTGAACTTAGAATAGTGAACATTTGAACAAAGATACGGTGAGTTTATGGCACTGATAGCTAGTATGAGTAACTTATACGTAGGTTTAGGACTATTATTTACACACAACACTAATATTAATAATGACTTAGTCTAAGTATTATAACATAGAATAATGCATCTACACTAACGCTAAGGGAATATAATGAAACAAAAGTCATAACAAAAAACATGAAAAACATCCACGGAACACCCAGTCGAGATTCAAACCATGGTCTTTCTAATCACCAGCAAATCAGTCTATTGTCAGCTTGATACTTTTAGTGGACGTGCCCATAGAATAGCAGCTAATAATATGTGTACCCCTCTTAGTGCACCCAGCTGTGATTTGAACCGTAACCTGTCCACCCACAAAACTGACCATACGAGAATAAGTCCTAGTCCCTTTGAGAGGGGATCGTACATCGTACCTGTGCCTGAGTGTATAAAATGGGCCTGGGTATTTTTGAAATCTTAGAAAATGTTTGTATATATTGAAGAGCAGCATTCACTTTTCCTCTACTAGTTCTATTACTAGATTATTAGTTTAGGTAAAGGATTTTTTGTCTTACAGTTGTTTTTCCTATTTTTAGATATAAAAGTATAAACTATTTATAAAGTTTAAAATTTATTTATGTATTTAATGTGTTTGACAGAATTATTAGAGAATTAAAAGGGGCCCGAATAAACTTTGCACCATATATATATATATATATAAAATTTATGGATATATTTTTAAAACTTAATAACCAGATTATTTAAACCTAATATATTTCGTCTTTATAATTTTTAAATTTTCTAAATACTAATTCACTTGAATTGTATTATTAATATACAGTTTCCTTAGAATATAGTTACTTTAAAGCTACGTAGCCTTTTTCAAAGAGTCATAGAGTCAGCTCAAATGATTTTTATTCTAAATAATTGACAAAATTCAATTTAAAAATATATATTCAATATATATATATATATATATATATATATTCAATATATATATATATATATATATATATATTCAATATATATATATTCAATTTAAAAATATATATTTTGATGAAAATTCAGTTGTGATAAACTTTAGCTTAGTTTATTATATTCATTTAATTGCTTACGTACATAATCTATCATTACCAAGAAAATTTTAAAATGAATTTACGGATATTTGAAATATAAATAATTTTGTATTCTTCAAAAACATAAGGCTTAGTTAGACCTACATATATTTAACATTTAATAAGTTCACAGCAAAACTATTAATTTTATTGTAATAATTTTGGTTATATAACATTCGATATAAAAACACCGATATCCTTTTATAGTACCATAGTAAATTCAATAAAAAAATAATTCAAGATATTGACACTACTATTCAAGTTCTTAAACTATATCCTTTTGAACATACATTTTCTCTAATACAGATAAAAATAACATAGTAAATTGAATCATATTATTTTGCTGTAATTTAGGAATCTTGTCTGTTCCCATCACTATGGTATATAATGTGTAAAAGTGACCAAGAAATATTAAATCCTTCTACCAGCAGACCTATGTATATAGTGTTTAAAAATATATATATATATGACCTGTCTCAAGCTTAGACTTCCGTGATTTTTGGTTAAGGTTAAACAATAGCTTATCTGGAGATTTAGTCAAGAAAATGGGGTGCCCTAGGGCAGTATTTTTAAGTTATATTTTGTCTACAATGGCGATCAACAATATCATAGATAGTTTTCTTCATCCTGCCTGTTAATACCATTTTGTGGGTGACTACACCATATATTTTAGATCACTTAATATCCACAGGGCTGATGGCAAATACAACTTGCGATATGGACGGTGTGGTCATGAAATTAATACTTATCTTCAACCCAAACGCTGGTGGTTCACTTACAAAACTACAAGGTATCCAACCCCATATCTTTTAGTTGATAAATTTTTGTACCTGTCTCTCCAATTGTATGGTTTTAGGGAACTTTATTTGTTTTGGAGTGAACGTGGATTCCACACATCCAAGATTTGTAAGTGGGGTGTGTAAAAGCTCTCAATTTGTTTAAAACCGTTATCAGTCACTCCTGGGATATTGATAATAGACCTTGGATATATCTAAGTTTTACTACGTCCACTATGTATACGGTTCTTTTAGGATAGGCGTTAAATGTACAAGATTGTGTCGTCCATGCAGGAATCCTAATGCTGATTACCGTATTAGATCAGTCGTTAGTATTTTTGTCGATGATTGCAAGTCAACCCTTTCCTATCTTAGGACCTATATTTTAGTATCTTACGTGTTGAAGTTACATTAGATGCCACAGCATATTGACTATCAGTGCCGTGCTCACAATAAGAAGGGGTGACTTAAATTATAAATATAATCGACTTGCCTTACATCTCCTTCATTAGCTCTAGCCGACGACTTATAAAATCTTCTTTTAATCACCAAGCTTTGTGCTTGCGACACTACAAAGCTTAGATTGCCACTTGCAACTAGAAATATATCAGTTCTTCCCCTTCCATTGTAAAACTAGATTAAAACGAAATAACTTTAAATTAATTTGAGCATACAGAGTACACAAAGAAATGTATAGAAAGTTAAAACTAAAAGTAACAAAATTTTTAAAAATGTAATAATCTATCTACAAAACGGAAAAGCCACCAATAACTACAGAAATATAAATATATCAACTACATATCATTCTTTTCAACATTCACAAGCCTACAGAAAATCTATTTCACGTACAAAAAAAGTTTACATAATTTGAGCAAAATAACCTAGTAAATATATTTTTTCAATGCAAGTATTTACATCACTGAGAGTCTGTAGTTATTGGTGGTTGTTCCGTTTTGTAGAAAGAGTATTACCTTTCAGAAACTACAGTTTTATATATATATATATATTTATATATTGTGAATATTCTTTGTGTGGTGAGTTTTTACAATTACCGGTGATTCTACAAAGCCACTGGTTCAGATGGGCAATGTAAAAACTCTATTTACTCTTTCAGAAACTCGTCGAATGATTGATAAAATCATTGGTGAGCTTATAACATTAATATCAACCACTGGATAATGTTAATAAGTCACATCAAGATTACGTTTGGTTAGGTTAGCTTGGGGAAGATTAGGCTAGATTTTGTTAATTTAGGTTGGGTTAGATTAGGTTAGGATAGTTTGGATTTATGTTTTATACTTTCGTTAACATACTTTAGGTATTACTTAAAATCACTGTTAAATGTAGATGATTCAGTTCATGTAACATACTTTAACCAAACTGCAGTAGGAAATTTATAAAATCATTGGTTAAAGTAGATAACTCCTATTATTTGTTAAACGGATTATTGATTTCGGTGAATCTATACCTTCACCGGTAATTTTACAAAATAACAAATTCAGCACATTCACAGTAACATACCTACATAAATGAGGGGGTCAGGCATAAGCAAAATAACCCTCATATATTTAGATGGTGTATAATGTATATTCCCTATCTACACGTCTAAAAAATCCTGAAATCTAGCTATTAAAATAAATAAAAGACAATAAAAATAACTTTTAATTAAAACATAAGCTACCAAAAATCACTGATATTTTTTTTCCATAAAATGAGGCTTAACACGTTTTTGACTAGAGCCTCTCATATATAATAATTTGAATATTTGATTTGGTTAACTTATATTCTAACAAATTTGTGATTAAATATATTAAAGATTTTATCTAGGTAGAAAGACAAGGTGTTTCATGCTGGAGCAGCTTTCACGGAAACCTTTTATCGAATAATAAGCCACTCATTGACTCCCTGAAAGTCACCAATTGCCACAGCACTCCTAATAACGGTCAAAACATAGAAAAAGCAGATAAAATTGCAACTTTACTAAACAATAAAAATAAACTTCAAAACTTTTTACAAAATATTGCACTAAATATAATAATTAAACAGTTTTAAATGGAATATATATTTAATATAGTATTATTTATGATATTACTGTTTGCTTAGAATCATAATATTTTTAGTAATACCAATTATTATTTAATATTTGAGCTACGCTTATAAACACCAAACAATTTGGCAACTCGGTCAAGACTAGCTTCTTCTCGAGGAAATTAGAAGTACCTCTGGAGTAAAGATTGAGGGATTTGAAACTGAAAGGAATGATGACAACTAGAAAAAGTTTTTTTAGTTACAAAGTGAGGTGTCTCGATAGGAGAAGGGAAATACATAATATTTATTAAAGTCGGAATTAGGTAAGTTTTATCACGCTGGGAGCTATTTTTAAACTTACTATAGTATATCAGTCTTTGGAATTTGTTTTTCTAAACACTCTAGGATACATTTTGAGGAGAATAGTCACTTAAAACACCCTGATGCTACGCCACTGTTGTTTACTGTCTCGTGTTACATCTTCCAATCGTGTCTTGTACGAAATCAATTGGCATAGTACAATATAATTTGGGATCCACATGTTATCGGTTTTCAACACGTGTGGGATAAACGCTATTTGCACCTTTCTAGGTAAAGTTTCTACCTCTTAGATAAGCTTACCTAAATGGCAACTTGATCTAGTTAAGTTCCCTAAAGCGATAACACCACACGTTGTATAAAAA
The DNA here is from genome assembly GCA_039000515.1 of Timema cristinae. Classification (NCBI taxonomy): domain Eukaryota; kingdom Metazoa; phylum Arthropoda; class Insecta; order Phasmatodea; family Timematidae; genus Timema; species Timema cristinae. Next base: position 57,901,957 of record JBCFYV010009882.1, read on the forward strand.
AGGGCTTTAAATTAGCTTCTCGCCACTTGCTTTCAAGGATCTAGTCATATATAATATAGGGGTGGCTCGTAGTATGGGACCTCCGTGGTGTGTACCTTTGTTGTGGACTATAACAATTTTAATTATCTTTACATAGCAAAACAATTGCTTTTATGGCAGATTTATGCGCCATTTTTAAATCACAAAGCGTTTTCTATCGTAAATATCACTGTTCTTTCATCTGTTTAAAGGCATGAGTGCTGTAATGGCATTGCTCTCTTTGTACACTAGGATTCCTTTCATCCAGATGTTGTATAAACAGATTTTAAAAATTGGTTTAATAGACCCCCGGCTCACTTTCTGTAAGATTTGTGGTCACGCCTGTCTCTCAGAAAAAGTACTGGTGGACCAGGCAGCTAAGGAGGCAGTTTATCTTCCTCCTAAGGTGCATTTGGATGTCCTATTTTTAGACCGAAGCGGCTTTGTTCAGTGTGGTGTCCTACAAAAACGGCATGAATTGTGGGTTTCAAACCTTGTTCATAACACTTTAAGTTAAGTGTAAGAAAAAGCGTTAGCCTTAACATTGCCAATAAAGCTTTTTATTAATATTACTATTATTTATAAAAATCTGTGTCTCATTAGCGATATTTTGTCACGAAGTTCTTCTATACGGAAGTCTAAAAGAGAGAACGTCATATTTACAATGATTAGTTTCAGGTACACTTATTTGACTTTTTTCTTTCAGTTAAGAGGGAATCCACCTCCAAAAAATGAGCTTTGCGATGTTCCCCTAAGTGTATATCACCTTTTTGTGTAGTGTCACAGTTATAATTAATTTTTTAGCACCGTTTCATTTTACCCGTTTGGGCAATATGCCTATGTACTAATCCCTCTAATATTTTAGGGGTAGAGATGGTTGAATCTAGAGGAAGTGCACCTAAATTTTAAGCAGGGAGAATGGAAAACCATTTTTGGAAAAACCACCCTCAGTGCACCCAACTGGGTCGAACCCCAATTTCCTCGTTGTTGGCAGTCAGTCTATTGTAAGAGTAGTACTTTAGGCTATGTGGCCGCCGAAGCGGGTCTATTCTCGAATTCATCTATTTCTTGATTTTAATTGTGACCTTCGCTATTTGCTACGTGATAATACAAATGAAATGATTAAATAAAAATGTGTATACGCTTGCGAATATTTTAAATTGCACATGAGTCTCACTTGTATTGAGTGTCTCATTATAAAATTGTCTTAACTTGATATTTATTATTGGCATATTTAGTATATTCTTAGTAACATTATTATCTCTTCTACTTTATATGATAAAAATAAATTTATAATATCTTAAAACAAGGTGCTTGGAAAGATATTTGGTCCAATAAGGGATGAGGCTCTTGGGGAGTAGAGGAGGGTACATAATGACGAGCTACATACACTGTACTCATCTCAATATATTGTAAGGATAATCAAGTCTCGTAGATTACAGTGGGTAGAACATGCATTGCGAATGGGAGAAATCTAGTAAACGGTTCAGCGTTACGACCGGAAAACCAGTGGAAAGAGACCATTGGGAAGACCTAGACGCAGATGGAAGGATTGTATTAGAATAGAGTGCTATGAGGTTGACAGTATATAGAGTATCTCAAGATAGAAAAAGGTGGCGTACTTTTGTAAGTGCAGCAATCAACTTTCAAACTCCTAGTTCCATAGAGTAAGTACATTAGTATGTTATATTCTATTTAGTGTATCCACCTCCTATTTTCGATTATTGTATTATTTTTGTTTATTCTTTCCTATGGGATTTTTACTGAGCTCTTCATTTTGTTTAAGAAATTAAATAATTTCATGTGCTGATGTGGCATTAAAACCTATTGTTAATACTATTATTAATAATAAGGTTATTCTGTTTATCTAGTTACTAGATTAGTCTAAATATTAATTTACTTATAATTAAATACTGTAAATATCATTGTTTAAATTTTTTTGTTAAATCTATTAGGCAAAGCTATGAAAATGAGCAACTGTTTATCTTAAGAAGGCAGATGACACGATTATAAAAATCCGATTCCTCATTGGTTGTACCTACATTTTTTATCACATTTTATCTCGCCACAATGACCACATAAAAATAGGGTATGAGTTTAACTCGGGTTTATGTGGAAGGATCTAGAGTAAGAGTTAATATTCTATTAATTTTGATAACAAAATCTAAAGGTTATGTTCATCTAGTCTAGTTTATAAGCTATGGGAATATAGCTGTTGAATCCCGATTGGGTGTGATGAGATTAAATTTTCTAAATGGTTCTTCAATTTTCTTAGACGTAAATGCCAGTAAATTTTAATAAATCTACCTTCCTCATTCATATTTCATAAGAGTAGTTAAATTTTAACATCACAGATACAAAGTTATAGCCCTATCTGTAAAATTGTTTTGGATATAACCCAAGGTACAGACAGACAGAGAGATGGCATCATGAAAACCACTTCTTTTTTCAGGTTTGAAATTTTATGATCATGTTACTTTCTCTCAAAGGTGTTGAGTAAAAGTAAAAATGATTAAAGTTTCAGTTCAAATGGCTTCATACTTTTAAAATACATTGAAGAAATTTTGACAATTATTTTAATAGAAAAATAAACTTAAACTTTGCTACCAAATCAAATTTATTATAATTCAGATCCAAAATAGTATCATTCAGGAAGGCTGGAAATCACGTTAGTAAAATGGTGGTTCCAGTAAAGAGAATAATTTGGCTCTTAATGCAGGTAGACCACTAGACAACATTAAAACTATTTCTCTATCTCTTTCCTAGCTAATATTTTTCCCATTTACATAATATCCCCTATATCTTGTACTATGGGTAAGACGTATTACTTTCAAGTAACCATTCAATTTTGAACTTCTAAACACATATTTTGTGATTTCATGTGAGTAAATCCTAAGTTTAGTACCAAACCAAAAGTATTCAAACATCTTTTTTTTTTTTTTTTTTTTTTTTTTTTTTTAGTTTTGAATCTTGCTCACTCCCCATAAAACCAATAATTGTGAAGAAACATTTATAGTTTTTATCAATAAAGTTAGAGTTAAGAATTTAGGAAAATAAAAATAAAAACACTTGGCCTTATAACTGTTATGTTTCTGAACCGTGTATAACTACTCTTCTGAGATAATCATATACTACTATAACATTGAGGAAGATGTCAGTGGGACGATACAAAAATATATTGTAGGGAGAATTCTACCTTAACACTGTTGAGAGAAATTGGGAAATTATTGACTTATTTTTTTCTCATTGTCCCAGACAGGATTCGATCCATTACCTCCTCGTTACCTATAAAACATACTAGATAAACCTATTGATTATTCAAAATGTCCCACCGACGTGGGAACAGGAAAGAAAGTCTCACTTTAACACAAAAGGAACACCTCGGTATTAGGTGGTTCGCTCCTCTTTGAGTATCTGGTTTAATGCCAAGGCTAAAATTATCATTATGATTGAACCCTCGATCTCCTCGGCGTATCAAATCCAATCAGATTGTTCGTTTACTTCAATAGCTTCCTGTGTTGTTTTTTATTCAAGTATTCATATATTCCTAAAGATGGTGACCCTTGACTGGTGTGGCAGCCAAAGTGTTTGACTAATAACATTTAACTAGGTGACGGACAGGTTGGATGCTGGTAGCGATTGTTGTCAGTGACAAATGATCTTCTTAACCTGACCTCACACATTCTTTTTTCCTTGCTCACCTGGTGGTCGGGTTCTAAGGGATGTTTTTAGAAGTTGGCGGCTACTGTGTAACCAAACAAAGGATTTAAAAAAAAATACATGTACATTAGTTTGGAACTAAACTGGTCACACGATTAATTGATACGTCAAGAAATAAAGTAAAAAAACACCCAACCTTCTAGTCTCTTGACTCTCTCAAACTTTTACTTCTAAGTGGTCACGATTGCATTTTTTTTATTTGGTTTATCAATAATAAGCTGAATAAAATATAAATAAAAATAGTTTGATAATGACTCCATGTTTTACATTATAAATGGGGAAAAGTTAACGTTTACAGAGGAATTCAAACCTTGCTCATGGTTATTGAAGGAATCAATAAGAACAGGTTTACTCATTTACCATGCCATGTCTTAATATTCGTATGATATATTCGAATGCAACAAAATATTTAGGTAATGATGAGAAAGGTAGGATCTAAACAAAATATGTGTTCAATTTCGTGGCGGAAGAGTGGAAAACCAAAGGAAGAACACTCTCAATATGGTCAATATATATATATATATAATATATATATATGGTTATATTATATATATATATATATATATATATATATATATATATATATATATATATATAATCTTCTTCCAAACCAAAAATATAATGTATGGCTAGGATCTGGTTTGTAAGAAATACCGGCTTGTATTAAACTAAGATTCACATGAAGTAAACAAGCAAGAGATGTCTGACATCCTAGAGATAAAAATATATTTTAAACAGTCTTGCACAAGTTAGCAAAAATATATTTATACTATTGTATTATTTAAATATAAATAATATATATATAAAATATTATTCTCAAAATAAATATTTATTTTAATTTTCCTTTTAAAAAAAAATTACTTTAACTTAAAGGATCGTCTTGGTTTTATATTACGGTAATCAACTGTAAATTAAAAGAAGATATAACACTTTAACCGAGTGTTTTAAATAAAACACCTACATTTTGAGTTACAATGAATTTGGATAATTTTAGGGAAGCTAGTAGTATACTGTCTATTTCAAAATATTTTTCTCAATTTAAATTCAAACATTAGCTATGCTATATAATATTGTTAACATAATACGGTAATACTATTAGTGAAATTAACATAATGTTTTCAAATTCATTTTTAGATCAAAATAAGATTGAATTTTTAATTTGTAGACTATAAAAACTGTCAACTCCTGCATTGGTGGCATACATATACAATTTTACAAATATTTTAAATAAATTTGATATAGTTTGTAGAATATTTTTGAAACACTTTGTTTTGTGAATATTTTTTTACTGATGGACCTTTAATACGTAAAAAAATATATTATTGTTATGATAATTATATTGTTGTCTGTATAATGTAATTTTCATTAGTGTTATGAAAATATTTTAAAGTGAAACTAAATACTTACATTTAAGTAGGGAATAGTACTGGAACAGACTCTTCTAGAAAGTTTACCATTCAAAATTCCAGAATAGCTACAATAAACATTATTATAAACCTTGGGCATTTTTGTGAGTAAATTACAGCATACCCTCATTGATTAAACACATTTTAATTGTGAAAATCTCCAAAGTGAATAAACAGCTTTTATTAAGAAAACTAGATCCAGTATACTGTATTTTCTTTTCAAAGTTTATGTCCCAATTCCGCGTCTTCCCACTTCCATTACTTCGTGCATTTATTTGTGTCCCAAAGAATAAAAAATTCTTATTTCAATGCCCGTTTTTTCATTAGGCCTATATCTGTTATTTATGTACAAAAACCCACTAAAATCAATAGTACTTACAATAGTAGGGTATGTTTCTCATTTGTCTACAGTAACTCAAACATTTGTCTATTAAGCTAATTCAATCAGTAGCAATCATATATTGAAACAATAGAGACGTCTAGGGGAAGGACTGTTTTAGTTTATAACAATTACAGTTTTATTTTTAAAACCAATGGTAAGACACAATCGTACTGAATTTATCATATTATGTATTATAACTGCGAAAAAAATGTTCAAAAATAATCTTGATTCATAAACAAATTAATTTTAACAAAAAATCTCAAAAACAAGTTCGTTGTAAACCACCATACAATTATTTTGAACTCAATTTCTATATTTTTTTGTAATTAAACTACAATTAAATAAAATTATTTTAGAAAATTAATCATGCAAAAGGGCATATCTAGCAGAATTTGAAATGTTGTTTTCTTGGATAAATTTTTATTTGGAGTGTGTAAAACTATATACCGTGCGAAAATAATACAAATATTCCAACTTGAACATGGTTTCTCTCTCTCTCTCTCTGCCAGTTGAATTTCTTGAAATTTCTTTGAAATATGCATAACTGGCATATCTAAAACCAGTAGTCCCTTACTGAAAGATATGTAATGTAACAAATCATTCAATTAATTAACACATTTTAATTAAAGATAGCCTATTATGCTGAAACATGTAAACCTCATGTTGATGCAAGATTTGGTATAAAGTACTAAGCTCTGTTTCCTGAAGAAAATCTAGAAAGTAAAGTTTGTTATAAATTCTTTAGGATTTGTTTCAAAGAAGATTTTAACTATACTTTCGGCCGGTCCCAAAATTTATATTGTTGAATGATCCCAAGACACCCATTAGGAACCAAATCATTATGGCCATATTTAAAAAACAATTATTTAAGCTTTTGGAAATTTAATCATCAGGAAACTACCCATAAATGAATTTTCATCCCCAAAACAAGTATAAAGTGTTATTTGTCGTAAAACACAAGCCCTGATATGCATTTCAAACAAAATTTAGAGTAATTTTACAAATATTTTCAATGATTAAAAATTACCATCAGTAAGTCGCACTTAAACAAATTTTTAATTAAAACTCAAAGATAAAATGTTATTTATCAAACATATCCCTGGTATTCAATTTAAATGAAATCTTAAGAACAATTTCGAAATATGTTGAATCAGTAAACTACAATTAACTTGAGGGCTACGGCCAAAAGAATCCATTTTGAGGTGTAACCCTATTAAATATATACATCAAGTTTGAACAAAATCTATCAAACCATTTTTGATCCGTGGCCAAGGAAAAACTAAATGACAAACATATATAGGGACGGACTAAATCGGAAAATGTACTTTTTTAGATTCAGCTTCAGATAAAACGTAAAAATTCTCCATTATTTTGAGATCGATTAGTTCCATGATGACAATACTTTATCTTTATATGAGAAAGTTAATGGACTAAATCACTTATGATATCATATCTCAGCCTCATTTCAGGGTGCCAGATTGGCTGGGAGTTCTTAACATTATGGGACACGATCGGTGACGTCATAAGGCAATGGTTACAGCTCTGCCAGGAGTTTTCTAAACATTGAAATACGTTTGAATCGACTGGGGACGTCAGGTTCTTTCACCTAGTATTGCAACAAGCGCAGGTTTTCCCCGGTAAGCTCACCCCTCCCATCTGGCGACAGCTTGACGGGGAGTTCTTGACCTGATCAGAAAAGTCTTACAGGGCCGGTGATGACAGGTCATTTCATTCTGAGACTGTTGCAACGAGTGTGGTTTTTCTTTGGTGACGTCACTAACATCCTTTTCGGCACTATTTTGTCGGGAAAGTTTTTGATGTGAGGAGATACGTCTTTTCCTTTGGTAATATCCCTTCAGGCACTTATAAATAGAAAAATAAATTTACCCATTTATTCACTTTTGAAACCATTTATATTTAAGACATTAACATGCCAAGCCTTAAAATGGTTTAAGGGGAATTTCCAAATGATAGATTGATACAGGTGTCTCATATAAGTTACTTGCATTTGGTAAATTGTAAATTAATAGTTTTATTTAATATTATATATTAGTTTCATATGATAAATTATTTTTTTTATATGCTTAGTTGCCTGCATATTATAAATGATTAGTTATCATTTTTTAGCTCATATGCTAAATTGTAAATTAATATTTTTTGTTACAAATGTTAAACTGTAATTTATAATTTTATATTTAATTTATAAATTTTTAATTGTAAAATTTATATCTTTTTAGGTGATTCTACTTTTATTTATGGCACCAGTTCTCTGCCCCACTTCCCCGCAGATGCTCAGGACACGTTCCAGTCATTGGGGGATGTAGAGTCGTCCCAAGATCTCAAATTAAAATTATGCTGCTCGTATGACAGCAGGATCTTCATAGTGCAAGAGGAATTTGAAGTTTGGACTGCTTACAATATATTCAAAATTGTCATTCGAACACAATGTAAGTTAGAAAAATGTGTTCATCTATATTCTGACACTTAAACTTTGGTTATAGTAAATGACTCTATAAAATAAATATTGTAATCTTATACCTTAGCCAGTTGGTAGTATACCTATCTTTTGAAGCAGGTATCCCATATTTGAGTCCAAGCAGGACCAGCTACTTAAGGGTATTAATGTGAAAATTATTTTTCACTTTATTGAGAGATTCTCTCTTGTGATATACATGTCGCATTTAAACCTAAGATGCACTAATAAAAAATTACGCTTATTTCAGATTAAAATTTTTATAGGATGTCACCTATTACATATATACCTTTAACAATGTCACCGTGTTACAGTTTTTTAAATTGTTTCCGTATGTGTGACAGAACTTATTGATTCTTTTTATGTTGTTCAAAGATCTATCTTCATAATATTTCTGTCACCTTTAGTTAAAGAGAAATATGTAATTAAAAAACAAATATATCTATTCACATATTAAAATAATATTGTTTTACAATAATTTAGATTTATTTTTAAATTTAGCTGATGACTTTCGTTTGTAATTGAGCTCAAGCACATCCCCAAAAATACTCCAGTAGTATTCTGTCCCTAGGTTAACATTCCTTGATCCAGTTTTCCATAAGAGCAATATCTTTTTGAAAATGCTTTCCATGTTCACCACTAACTTCAACAAGATTTTGTGGGAAAAGATTAAATTATGGGTGAAAAAAGAAAATATCTAGATGCATGTTGCACCCAATGGTCTCGTATGACTGAAGGAGTTTTCCCACAATATTCTGATAGGTGTATGCTTTATTTCTTACTTAGTAATTGCTGAATACATCTTTGAATGGAGTCCAGGCTTCTAGTTCAAATTCATTCAGAGAAAAATCAAAAGTTTTATCCGTGGCTAGTTTACTTATCTGTGGACAAACCAAATTACCTTAAATTATATTTTCCTCACTCAAAGTGTTATATGAAACTAGGGCCATCTTTCTTCGTGGCTTTGACTAACGCCTTTACTAAACCAAGATTTATATGACGTAGTACAACGTTTACTTTTATGGCATGATTCTGATGTCTATTCCAAAGTTTCACTGAGTAATGCTTGACTTGGCTTGGGTATACCATTCACACACAAAAAAAAAACTGTTTAAAGCTGGTTTTAGTATATAGGATGTTCATGTTTTTATTAAATTTTCCCCCATGTAAAGGTGCACTAGCATTTAGAATGGAGAAATGTTTACTAATATTGTAAAGAATTGATTTCAAACCATGCTTTGATTATTTAATGAAAATCGCCACTCATTGATATTGTGATCTTGTCTTAACTCAGCCATGACCATATCAATAACAGTACAGTAAACCAAGTCACCAAGAGAAGTAAAATACTGTACAGTTTCTGTTTTTGCCGATGGCGAGGTATTGAAATATTAATTATATTCTTCTACAGTCAAATCCAGCCTTTTAGTCGTGAAACCAAAAATTGGGCTTGACCCTTAGATAAGTTAAAAGATTTGATATTATTTTCATATATTCTTTTAGAGGAAAATACGTAATTTTTGCTATTGTATGCCCTCGTGAAACTATTTTTTTTTTACTGTTTCATTTGTCATTGAAAATTTCAACTTCCTGATTAATATGTGTAACTGATTATTTATAGTCACATTTAAAATATAAACTTTTATAAATAGTATAATATGTACATATTTTATTTTAAATTTTGTGTGATAAATAATGTTTAAATATAACATATATTTATGTAACGTTCTAGTTTTTAAATTTGTGGAAACTTATATATTTTTCCAACTTTAAAAGTATCGAGGCAAATAATCCTACCTGGACGTCAAACGTTTATAGTTTCCTCTACCGTTAATAAAAGAAACTTTAAATGCAGTTCTTGGTCTAAAAGTTCATTATGCTTTATTATCTTTTATATTATTTATTCATTATCATAAATATAATGTTTGTATTTTAACTACTACAAAAAATCTTACCCTTCTTCCATATAAATATTTGATTATTTAGTGTATTAGTTATGACCCAAATTAAATGTTAAATTTAAACAACAATTTTTAGCCATAATCAGTAACCTCTCTGGCTGTAGAGAGTCACATATTGTACACAACTTTATTTGTCACTTAGACACGATGTCCAAGGTTAAGTTTGAAATATTAGCGTGGTATTATGCATAATGGAAACATTGGCTGGAACAATTTGACTAGGACCTCTTTTCATATTTTGTAAGGGCTTGTCGAAAATGGATGGCAAAGTTATTAGTCCTCCTCAACTGATTATCTTGGATGATCTTAGGCGTGAAGTAGCGAAGTGTTACTCGATCATTTGACGAAATGATACAATCATCAAAACATTAGCGCAATGTTTCTTACTTAAAACATAATCCGACAGGCTAAGGGGAAAAGAGATAATTCTTTAAACGTCCACTATATCGTTCTGTTTTGTAAAAAGCACTGGGATGAAGAATTGATATACTATTTTGCAATCCAGATATGGCCTGAAAATCCTAGTGTTCTACAGGATACCTAAACATACGTCACAAATATTTATCTAGGGTATACATTGCTTAATTTCAAGTAAGGTACATCCTAATAGTTACGACATAAAACATATATATTTCCAACAAGTTTCGGATGGTGAGTGAACGTATCAAGCAAAAGTTATAAAAATATTGACACGTCCCCATTACAGATCATGTCATAACCATGAGTCCCAAAGTGTTGAATGAAGCAAACCCATATTTGCATACTATATATTGAATGAACCCCCAGAAAACGATAAACGTTCTGAAAAAAGGAGAACAGAAACTGATTATCTCTCATTGCAAGTATGCCTATAACACTTTAAAAGTAAAAGTTAAATTAAAATAAATGGCACCAAACTCCGCACGGACTTTATAACTCCATTGTTTATAAATGGAAATATTTATTAAAATCTTATAATACAAGTGTAATTAAATAATATACACCAGTAAACCCAAGCACAAATTCCGCTATACTTACGTAAACATCTTTGCACGCTAGGTTTTAAAATTTAAAATTAGATTTTTAAGACATTTAATTCCCCATCTGTATATTTCCGCCAATTAAAAATACATACGGTATTTTGGGTACACTAGGGTCAACACTTCGTTTTAAATTTCAACTTCCGGTTAAGATTTTTGAAATTTTATTGGGGGTTTCACATCTTCAGGTCATCGCATTGTTATTAAATTCCTCATTTATAAATTTTGACCAATAAAGTTGTAAATATTGACTATTGAGTATAAAATGATAGAGATAGATAGAGATTGCTGTGCCAATATTTACCTGAAGAGTTTAAAGGAATAAGACCATAAACTTTTTTACTTACTTACTCAATGGCATTAAATAATTATTGCGTTAAAACTCAAGTAGTATCTCTGTACAACTAAAACTCACAAAATTGTATTATCTTTCCTAATATCTCAGTAATTATTGGCTTTTTAAAAATATAACTCAAATACAAGTTTTTATTTTTAATATTTCTACAATTTTGTAATGATAATTTAGATAGTATCTCAAAGAGTTACAGAGATATGATAAAAAAAAATAGAATTTACGCATCAATACGTAACCTTTAACGTTATTTTGAAGAAAAATTGGGAGTAGACATTTGGTTTGTAATATTGATCAATACTTAGAAATAAGATTTAATCAAAATCGTTATGAGATATTTTTATAAAATCGATTTTTTCTCTTTCGCCCTCGAGGAAACTACCCTTAATTTTAGGGTTAGTTATTCAGTTTCAAAAATCTTTCGGGGCAACCCTATAAAAACACTAGATAACAACTTTAAACCCGATTGGTAAAATATTTTAAGCCTTACTCAGAGGTACAGACATACAAACGAAAATGAAAAAAAAAAAACTTTTCGGATTCGGGGGGATATAAAACGTCAACATTCATTAAAATCTTGAGTTTAATCTTTTTTGGCGATCACAATACTTTCTCTACCTGTAAGGTAGCGAGAAAGTAAAGAGCACATAAGACAAAGTTACGTGTTTACAAATAAGTTTTTTCGCAAACTGTCAAAACGAGGGAGTGTTGGAAGAATAGGGAACTACTGGTCCAGAAATGACCTTACATTTAGTGCCATTAATCAGCTGTATCTTGTGTTCATTATTAAATAATTAAGTAACGGAACACTCTATAAAGCTTATATTGATGTATTCAAAGACATTAAACTGATTAAACAAACACCACTAGCAAGCATTATCGGCCACCAATTTAGGGATTTCAAAACTGGACAATAAAATGGAAAAGGTCTTCACCTAAAAACTTGATAACAAATCAGAATAGGCTTTATAGCAACAGGTTCTACAGCGCTTCTATATTCCAACAAACAAAGTGAACAACTTTAACCTCCTGTAAACGACAGTACTTCCAATTACGACAGTAATCAATACTGTACACATACAGTCGCATAAAAGAGTTGACCTTTTACCCGAACTTATTATTTACCGAGGAAATGCTGCTTATGACGTCATGGGTGACGTGTGATAAATCACGACATGCCCCTCCGGGGATCCAATATTGTGGATTTGATCAACGATCAGGTAAGAAAAAAAAATATAGGGGGCCGTTGGGATTGTGGGAGTTTCTCACTGTGATCCAAGAAAAAAAATGTATAGAATAATTGATTATCACGAAACGCTTGGCACTTATTAGAGATCCGGCGCCCATACTTTAATCATCGCAATACCTATTCCTGAGAAAGAATAAATTAATAAAATAGAACTAAAGCCAGTAGATGACTTGTTTCGCCTAATGAATCATTTAGAACACATCTACTAAGACCCTGCTAATCTTGTAGGGTGTCTAAGTACACTCTCACTTATAAAAAAGTCAAAGTAAGATCCCGCCAAAGTACGAGAATGTATTAGTGCTTTGAACGCCTCCTCTTAACACAAATCTGTAATTTAAAAAAATCACTCAACAGGTACGTGGTGTCCAACATGAATGATCTGTGTTAAGCCGATATCAACGTCTCAATAAATTATAAAGAGCCTTGTAATCAATAAACTCCATCGAAGTGTTTAGTAAGATGGTATGGGTGAGGAAGCTTCCCTTCAAAACTAAGATTCTAGTAAGGGACCGGGACACCTTTCAGCTAGTTTTCAAACCAAAGTGTGAGTAAAATTAAATAAGTTTACAAATAAACAAAGGAGCAGAGCCCACTTACCATCTAGTGTGTCTATTTCTCAAAGAAGGAAGTGGGTTTTATTAAACCACCAATAACCATGTTGTGAAAGCAAGCAATATTGTTAACTATTCAAAATAACTCTAATGGGGCGCATGTGGTACTATTAAAATAAAATAGCCTGTATCGCTTTATAGACATCCTTTCAGACCCCTAGTCAATTCCTACAATTTCTAGTATTATGATTGCGGCTAGAGACGTTTCAGAGACCAACGTCCTCAAAGAAAGAGACAACTTTTTCTGCAACCATCGCACAAAACAATTTAGTAAACCCAAACCTTAAGTTGGTCATAAGACGAATATCAACAAACCCAAATGTTATTCGAAAAGTGGTACGAGATATTTGCTAAGGTGGTGTGGTAGTTAACAGTCCTGTATCTGAATTTATATTGGCTTTGTTTATATAGTGGCTAGCAGTCCTGACTTACATGATATGACATGACAATAAACTATTTTGTTGTTGTGGTGGTTAACCTTATTTACTTTGACATATGGGATATTTTGGTGTGTTGGTAACAGTCCTGTTTCTTACAGACCATTGGATATGTTGGTGTGGTGGGTAAAATTCCAGTAGACTAAGGTAAATCTTAATGAACAGTGCTAAGCTTTTTTATTAGTGGTTTTTTTTCTCTATGTCAATGCTAACTGAATCAAATAGAAATTTCCCCCTTAATCCGTTTATAAATAAGTAATGTACAATTTGGTTTGTTTGAAATAAAAGTAAATCTTTAAATCATATCACAGCAAAGCATACAAATCATTGACCTTGGAACCCCTCTTGATCATAAAATACTTAAAGTTCTTATGCTGAAATCCCCAAATATGTATATCTAACATTGTAGTTTCACTGAATCTTACTATCCAACTTTCTTAGACCTTCTTCAACATATTACTGAATACAAACAATTATTTTATATGCAAATTAGGTGTAGTATTAGTCTGATTTAATATATATATATATATATATATATATATATATATATATATATATATAACAATTTAATTTGTGGTCGATTTAATTGTCAACTAACATGGTTTTATAAAATGCCATGGTGAGCTGTATCATGCTATTTTTGTTCTAGCTGTAACACTATTAACCCCTCTAGTCACTCAACCACCACGCTATATAGTATATACTGTCAATCTAGTGACCCCCATTATGTGGTCTCAGAACAAACTGCCTTACTCTATATCACTGTTGGACCGACTTTCACCGTAATAATACTGAGCTAAATTTCACAAATTACTTCCGTTTTAATCGGGTGTGTAATTTATATGACACACACAAGAAATATATTATAAGTTTAATTTACACAAGGAACATTGCAAAAGCAACATACGCGCTATTTTACCACATCACTTTTAACATTTGTTTTGTAGAGTGACAATAATTATTAATGCCCAAATAATCACATTTTGCCTTTTGGACCAATTTAAGGTAGAGCCTGTATCTTTGGGTTGGTGATTGAATTGATATTTTACTAGGTTTGTACGTGAATTAATGGTAAGGCTCATCTAGTCGGGTGTTTCCAGTCATATGAGTTCGGAGGTCACATCTTAGTTATGGATATCAGGGGTGTTATTTTCTTAAATATTTTCCCACTCTCCCATCACAGATGTGAGGTGTCAGATTCTCTAGATTCCGATATGTTCATGCCTACCCCACCAACCTATTGAAAATATATATATTTCAAGTGGGTGGGTAAAATATATAATATTTAAAGAAGAATCTGCCTCTCCACAGACCAATAAAACGGATGACCTCACAATTAATATATTTTACTTAAACTGATTGATATAAATGACTTTATATTGCATAGAACGATTAACACAATGGCTATTAAAGAATTTATATGGCTATTAAATACTTGATATTGGGGTTAGGGACTTGGGAAGGTCGCGTGGAGGATATATATCCCCACAAGAATGCAGAATACGAATGAACCAATGAAATAACAGGTGAGGACCCAACTATATTTGGAAGCTTGACCTCCATATAAGCAGTTGTAAATACTTTTCTAGATAAATTCTACTAGATTAGCCATTTTTTTTATTATGTATCAATGCTCAGAAATTATATTTAATCAAAACCAATTGTAGCTCTTTTCAGCCTTCTGTAAACTACCTTCTATTTTAGGGTAAGATATCCAAAACAAAAAATCCCTTGGGATAACCCTACTAAATCCCTAGATATCAAGTTTTAGCCCAATCGGTAAAACAGTTTAAATTCTACTTTGAGATACAGACAGAAGGAAGAAAATGCCAAATCCACTTTCTCGGATTTGGGGGGCCATGAAACGTCGACATAATTCAAAATATCCAATTCAGTTTTTTTGACGATACAAATATTTTCTCTACCTGTAAGATAGCGAGAAGGTAAAAATATAAAAATTGATGCGCATATGATATCAAAACGATGCTTACCAGCACACTATTAACATGTAGCTTGAGAAATATTGGAATATTGGACAGAGACTACAATGATAGGTGGAGAGGAAGACAATTACCGGTTCATTGACTCACCCATTCACTGTAAATGATTTTTATGGATTTTTTAAAATTATTGATTAATAAGTCCAACAAGATTACCAACTCAGTCAGAAAATATGAAAGAATGCACCACCCCCTAACAAATGGAGTCCAAGAAAACTTAAGAACTTTTAAATATATTTAGAAGTTCTTAAGTGATCTTTTTATTGTAATTTAGGGCAGCTATTTTCATAACCAACTTTTGTTAATGATGTTATTTAATTTATAGTAGATAGTTTAAGTTAAAATCATACAATTGTGGTAAATTTATACAATTCTCTTTGACCTATGAATAAAGGCAGAAGAAAATGTTAATATTAATTTAAAAATTCTGTTTTACTTTGAGTTGTAGAACAAAGTTGATAATATTTTATTTTTATAAATGAGCCAAATACAGTTCTAAAATACGTAGATGAATTTATAAATTTCACATAAATTAATATTTATTCCAATAATTCTTATTTTTGTACACCACATTTTACTACTGAACCTGTATAATCACATAATTTCACCAATATGTTAAAGATGAGGGTGGTCTAGTGTGGAAAAATGCACCCAGATTTCATTTATGAAACACCGAAAAACCTCTTAGTAAATCCACCACCGTAAATCCTTGAGTCTCCCTGAAACATGGAAATCAGACCAGAAGAGTTTGAAGCTTTAGCTCGTGGCTCCACAGATATAGGTCCGAGTGAAGTCTAGTGTTCAAAATTGTTCTTAAAACTTTATAACAATTCAAATGGTTTAATCTGCTTTATATTTAATAAATCTATCATAAAATATATTTTGTTTGCTTTCTGAAATAAATATTTTTTTTAAATATTCCTAAGCTTATACAGTGTTTGATTTATTTACCATTTCACACAAAAACGATATTCATTAGAATCATGTAATCAATTACCAAAGACTTTTCCACTTTATGTTATTTTGTATTTAGTGTCATATCTTTCTAAATATTGAAGACAGTCAGAGTATATTTATTTTCAATTAAGGCACTACTAAAATTAAAAGAAAAAACGTTAAATCCTGCTTAAACCACAAATCAAACTTAGATTCATGAGAAATAAGTACTTTTTTGTATCCCTTCAAAGTTCTAACAATCTATCCAGACATATGGACAGACAAACAGACAGACGGACACCTGAACATTTGAAGACTTGCAAAGGGATGACGTGACAGAAATATGGATGGCCTTAATGCCATCCTAATGCCACACCATACCAACTTTAGGCTCCTGTTATTTCTTCATTAATTCTCTCCCTTTAACTTCGTTTTCTCACATAGGTTGACAGAACTGTCGAATCACCATGAGATGACAACATTCAAATTTCGGATTTTCCCTCACCGCCTAGCCTCTAAGCGCAATAATAGAATGTTTTGGTTTGAGATAAAAATAGTTTTCTTAAGTGCACTTCCCAAATGAAAATAGATGTTCTGAGGAGAGTAATAATAATAACTAGTATTCCAGAGCAATTTAAAAAAAAATCTTCCTGCACTAACTGGTGTTAGTTCTGGTACAATCTTCAATTTCATATTCATAGGAACTATGGAGCGGCTTTGTTTCAAGTTTTAGGACATATATTCAATCTTACACCTTAGATAAATTAACAGAGTATCTATTTACTGAACTGAGGGTACGGAGTTCAATTCCCGACATGGCCAAAAAAAATTATCATTAGTAATATGTGGGCTTATTCATTCACAGTGAGGAATTAATGGCCGGGGACAGAATGTTGTGCCTGTCTTATTCTTAAGTTAGTTTATAAGGCATATGAAGCCACTACAGGCCTAGAAAGTCGATACTGGAAAATATATGATTTGAATAAAAAACTAACCAGGGCCACAGGTGGGAAATATAATCGATGTAAAGTAAGGAACGTATATTCAAATCTAAGAGGTATTGTTTGGATTCTATATGATATTAGTTAAAACAGAATTTTGATCAATCCATTTAAAAAACCATAATAAACTGTAAGGTTTAAGAATTGTATACACTTGGAATGGAGTGGAATGGTTTGAGATTAAACTCAAAATATAAAAGATAGGTGATTTCATCGACAGCTTAGAACTTTATCAATGTTCGTGAAATTGATATATATATAGTAACTAATCACTTCAAAATATACTGATAAATGTTCAAAATATTAACAACTTATGTTTGTTTGAATTATTATATATAATAAATTAAAAATAATGTAGAAAATAAGTTTGATTGGTATTTTGAGTATTTGTTATTCTTAGACTAAGAAATAACTTTAACTAACCAATCTTGTATATTAAAACAATAGATATATTTTAAATGATGTTTTTAACGGACAATATGAAACAAAATCCTCTTATAAAATAAACATATTTTGTCTATGATACATTAGACTAGTATTCGCTTGTTGAAAAGGTATATAATCAAAATTTTTATGTGATTGAACATCTGTTTTTTTTTTAACAAAGGTGGTGTCATTAACTGTTAGAGAGGATATGATGCTCAAAAATTATTTAAAATCTATTAAAAGCACTATGATATACTCATTATATATGATTTTTTTAGATTAATATTCCAACTATTCTATAAGTGGTATTTAATACCATGCATCTCTTTAACATTTAATAATACACTCAAATCTTAATTAATTTTGTAAATTAATTGGTTTTTAGAAACACTATGTTCTCAATTGTTTGAATATATTTTGAAGGGCTTTGAAACCTACACAGATACATGTGTATGTATTTATAGAATATTTAAAACCTAAGAATGTAGTTCTTCAATAGGAGCACTTAAACACCCAAACCTCTAGTATCTTTGTCTAAAGATAGAATTCCTATTAAAATGTTCTTGTTTTGGGGCTAGTGTCAGACCATGATGATGATGATGATGATGATGATGATGTTGGTGATGTGTGGTGATGGGAACGTAATTAATAAACAATCAGCCTCAACAACAACGCTAGGCTGTAAGCCAGCCTCAGGTGTAGAAAACCTTTTTTTTAATGCGTTGGTTGAAGGAAGGCGGCACGAACGCCGCGCGCTTGTTGCATGCCGTCCGTTCTTCCTGTCTGACACCAGATTGCTGGAGTAATTAGTTCACACACTTAACGAAGCCTACCTTACCTACACGTTTATATGAGGGACGTCATAAGACACAGAGGGAAGAAATTAAGATGACAGGGAGACCTATGTGAGATGGAATCACTGGGAGAGCAAGTTTATTTATCATGCAGGTCGAAATGAAAGGAAAAATACTTTTTAGAAAATTTAGATAACAAACTTAGTGTTTATTTTAGAAGGAATTGTTTCAACAACGATATTTTTATACAGTTAAACCTGCCTATAGTTTATTATTTAGAGTTGTATTTTTTCATAATTTAAATTAAATATACACCAAATGATTCTTAAATATATTCCATTAATAATTTGGTATTTTTAAATGAGTTTGATTTCATTGTGAGAAAATATTATATTCAAGTTTCGTTATTCCTTTTATTTAAATTCACCAAAGATTTATTTATTTATATATATATATTCGAAAAATACATTTTATTTATTGAAAATGATATATGAGTTTATTAGAAACAAGTATTACTGAAAATCACAATAATATCAAAGTAAGCCTCTTTCTAAAGGTATGATCAAATAAGTTAATAAGATAAATACAACTATTGTGTTCGAATTTGACTTCACTATTTCCTGCCCATAGCGTAGTTTGTTTATTTTGTTATTGATCCATATCTTGATACCCATTAAGGATATATATATATATATATACAAAATATGGTAGAAATGAAGAAGATACAAATAATTATAGTAAATAAACCCGCATTTGTGTAAATGTAGAGTGGAAAAATATTTAGGATTAAATACCTTCGATTTCCTCTAACAGGATTAGAACCTTTGTATCCATGGTGGGTGACCTGGTGGTCTAGGGGTAAGGTGTCGGACTTCTGTGCTGGGATCCGGGGTTCAATCCTCGGTCCCGGCACAAATTTATCTGATTACCAAACCCTTCCTTCACCTCTGACAAGATGTGTATTAATCACAACTTGTGAATGTGGGGAATGCCAGGTCTCCAACGTGGTTCAGATTCCACGTTAAACTGTAGGTCCTCCATTTCATCTCACAATCACCCTACTATTAGACATTAACGTAAGTGTGTATAACCCGAACGGGTAGTAAGACGCGGTGATAATAAAGATAGTAATAATAATGTCATCGTCAATTGAGTCAATGTTAAAAATTATACCTCTTATCATGAGACTACCGTAAGGGTATTTAGTTTGTAGTCAATCATAATACATCTTTAAAGCTAAAAACCAAAAATTTTTATCTCAGTTTGAGAAAGGCATAAGAAAATTATGGGTACTCTATTTAATCAAGACAATTTTCGAAAATTAAAAATAACTTATCAATGTTGAAAAATAATATTTATAATAAATTAAAGAGTAAGTGAATAATAAATATAAAATTTCACGAAAGAATGTAGAAGAAACTGATTAACAAGCGGTAAAATAGTAATTACATAATTTAACCATTTTGGTTTGATGAATTTTGAAGTAAATTTACTTTTGTTAGGGTTTTTACTGTCTTAACAAAATTTGCGATATTTTAAAAACATAAATTCTTCTACAGCTGATCAAGTCTTTGACATTTGCACTAGTGCATTAAGCACTAATACTCTACAGACTGATTCTCCAATTACATCATTCCAAACATTAATATTCACAATATTACTCTATAAAACTGGAATATTAAGATTATATTTTGTAGACTTTTATTAGACCTACTTTAGGCTATGTACGCAAAATTAGGACTATGTAAGAAATATGAATAGTTTTATATATATATATATTATATATATATTTGTTTATTTATTTTTAATAATAAGTTTATGGTAAATAATATGAGTACAGTAATTTATTTTTATAATAAATTATTTAAATAATAATAATAAGATTTACAAATTTAAATACTAACTATTAAATGAGCTTATAAATTACAAAATAATTTGTCAATTATGGCTTCTTATATAATTGTTAAGCCATTCACGATATTAAATTTAACTTTCTCTTCTATTACTGGATATCAACTACTGACCTATTAACTATTTAAGACCCGCCTCGGTGGCGTGGTTGGCTAACGCGCTTGTCATGTTGTGCTCGACTGCCGAGGACGGGAGGGTCGAGGTTCGAAACTCGGTCGGGTGAGCTGGGGGTGGCTTTTCCTTAATGGTTTTCCACTCTCCCTTCACGCAAATACGGGTTCTCTTCCTCTAATTAAATCTTCCCTATTCCTAATCCATTAGCGTAATTAGTACCTAAAGCGTATAACCCGAACGGGTAGTAAGACGAGGTGCTAAATAATAATAATAAAAGACTATATAGTTTTATAAATTTTATTATAAACCTAATCTATTTTAATACAAGCCTAACATAAACAATATTAATCGACTCTCATAAAGCATAGTAATAAATATAGTAAAATTAATAAAAGTAAAAAAACGCATGATTATGATTGTCATCGCACCAATTCCCACGGCCACTAAAAATAATCCTTTCAACTACTCGTGTCATTGGTGGCTGTTTAACTGACCGGTAATACCAACGTTACCAACGAAAACCAAAGGAGATTCCATCAAATTTGCTGAAAATTGGGAAGAAAGTAAGATTGCCTTAAGTGACAGCTTTAATACAAGAAATCGTTTAATTACCTTGGTTTACAGCTATATAGACTTTCTTTTCCCATTATAAACTTTCCTTGACAAGGAAAGAACAATATTAAAGCCCTCGAGGTGATTTTCAAGGTAGAGTATCTGTCTGATGAAGCTTAGTGAACATTTTTATGAAGTGTGGAGGAATAACTCCCTTGAAGACAATCAAACTAAAGTTTATTAAACAGACTTTGATGGACGCGTAGTCCAAGGCGTTACTCACGTAAAAGACAAGACTGCCGATGACAGGAATAACGTGGTTTGAATTTCTGTTGGCTGTACTGAGGGTGGGTTTTTTAATGGTTAATCACTCTCCCTCCACGCAAATTTGGGCACATTTCCTCTAAATTCAATCTTCAATATCCCTAACTAAGTATCTTAGTTAGTACATATGAATACAACCCAAAAAGGCGGTAAAATGCATTTCTTAGAAAAATAAAAATGAGTAGAACAAACTAAAACTTATAATTGGTATATAGTTCTTTTTGTTAGTACTTAAAATATTTAATATGCATATTTTTGCAAACACTTTAAGCCTACGGTCAAAAGTGAGGTAATAATAATGATCATATTAATATGACACAGTCATCCAGGAATGTAATTTGTAGGTAGTACAGGGAATTCTAAGTTTAGAATTCCTAGTTTAATCCAAGTAATTTTTTGTAAGGTGACGTAATAAAATTGATAGTAACATTCTTTAATATGAGGTTATTTTAGTGTAAAGTGAGTATTTGAGATTCGTAACATTAAATTAGTGACTTTTTATATTTAGATATAAAGTGTTTGTACATCAATCGTATATTTCAATAGCTATTGGGTAGCAATAGAAATACTTTTATTCAATAATTTTTAATTTATATAAATATACTATTATATATTTTAACGTTAGCTAAATCTAATGGGGGGAATGTGTAAAAGAGAGTTTAAATTTTCTTTTTTATGGAGAGAAGATAGTAAAACCAAATTGATAAATCATGTGTGGAAAACTAACCCAACTGCTCATGGTCGGCATTCTAACCCCAAACACCCACTTAACGGTAACTCAGTTCAAAACAGGTCTAACACGTTAAGACCATGAAATCAACAGCGGGTGTGGGCTTAATTGTATTTATTTTTCTGCAATGGATTATCTAGTACACAATGCGGTCTACTATATTTTTTTAGAGAGAAGTATGATGAATTTTCTTGGAATGTGACCACGGCATATTTTTTCTTAATTATAAAGTTTTTAAATTAAAGATACGTAATTAAACGCATAAACCAGCACAGTAACATATCAAATCGTTTTAAATCCTCTTGAATTTTAATTTAAATAATATTATGCCATGTCTTAAACGGTGGTTGTATGTTTTTAGGTGAAACTCTCGCAGAATACTCTGCCTCCATTGGTGGGGAGGTTAGGATTCAAATCTTTTTAAGTGTTTTTAAGAGTATATTTCCTGAATAGTCCTCAAATCTCTCTCTACTTAAATGTATGTACATTTCCTCTATATTATACATTCCTAATCCTTACTTTATTAGAATAATGGTGACCTAGTGGTCTAGGGATAAGGTGTCAGACTTCTGTGCTGAGGGTCTGAGGTTCAATCCTCGGTCCTGGAAAAGATTCATCTGATTACCAAACATTTCCTTCACCTCTGACAAGACGTGTGTTAATCACAACTTGTGAATGTGTGGAATGCCAGGCCTTCACCGTGGTTCGTATTCCACGTTAAACTATAGGTCCTTCATTTCATCTCACAATCACCCTACCATTACACATTAGCGTGAGTACAAACCGAACGGGTGGTAAGACGCGGTGATAATAATAATATAAGAATAATATGTGGATAACTTGTATGGCTAATAAAATGTAGTGCACACATCTTTTATCCCATCGCTTTGAAGCAAATAAATGTGTGCCGACCCCCCACCCCCACCGCGATGGCAGTTACCAATAAGATTGGAAAAGACAAGGTTTATTAAATTACAAAACTGCGTGTAGAAGCAAACACTCAACTCTGTATTATAAAGAATGAGGCACATCCGTAACCCATCGAAGGAGTATTAATATTCAGAGGGAAAGAATAGAGGAGGTAGTACGCACCCTCTCGTAATGAAGTGGCGGGACACAAACTCACCCTTCTCGACCCCTTCCACTATCCCGACCCATTCGCTTTGCCACAGACAAATGAAAACGAATGAAAATGTACACCAGAGTTCAGGAATCGCGCATGTTCGAATGAATGGCACTGGTTGTTTTTTAAATAGAGGATGAGACAGGTGTTGAAAAGGAGGGGGAGAGATGGAATGTGGAATGTTCGTTGACTTTTGTGGATGGGTTGGTTACGGTGGGAATTATAGTGATGATGGTGGGGGATGTTTTTAGTATTTTACGTATTTTGTAAGGGTGTAGAAATTGTTTTTTATATAAAAAAAGAGGAGGGGATGGCGTGGTGGAGAAGAGGATTTTATTTTGGTCAAAGTGTCGCACTCTTAGTGAATTATTCGGTATGGTAGAATTTAGTATGGGGTTTTCGCATTCGGCTTCTGTTTTTAATATGGGGGGCTAGCAACCTAAATTTAGTAGATGGCTATCACTGAGCCAGCTCCAGAATGTTTCTAATCTAAGTGAAGCTTGGGAAATATACTGCCTGGGGAGCGAATGGACTAAATAACATTATTTCTCATAAATACAAATAGAATTTAATTAAAGACTGCGCACCGATGAATGAGAAAGTAGCAAATCTTCCTTTTCATGTCGGATAGAACCTAAACCTGCGCGTAGTTCTATCTCTATGATGATTTTATAAAATAAAAATATATATTTTCAGAATCACGACAAAGCTTCTCCTCACCGTTGAATTAAAATTATTCATTGTTTATTAAAACAATAAACATAGTCTTAAATCAGTTTTCGAAAAATATTTTAATGCATATATTGTCAATTAATAAATGTATATACCTAGGTAAAAATTATGATTATTCGTAGATATGTTTGAATTTTTAAAATGGAATTTAATTTTGCAAATAAGTTTGGTTTCTTAGTAATACTAATAGTAATAGTTGTTTCTTGAGAAATGTTTTAAAGCTTTTGGCTATTTAAAAATATAAATCACTACTAATATTAGTGAGTTTATCTGTGTTTGCGTGTCTTGCACACATTTAAAAATGAATTTATCTTGACAAAGCTATGATTTGATATGTTATTCATAATCTAACTTAACATTTGCGCAGGGTTGAAGCCTTCGTTTACCTAGTGCCCTGGGGCTGCACGGAGAAATATAATTCTTAGAGGTGCTCTCTCTACCTAGTCATCCCGTAGAGAAGTCCTGAAGTAATTTAGACTTTTTCAAACATAATTAAAGCTAAAGTTGCAATTAATTAAATAAAATATATAACAAACTAATAACCTAGGCATTGCGGAATAATATAAACATACATTATTAAAAATATGCTTGGAAGGATCTTGAACCCCCAAACACCCCTCTCCTCTCCCTCCCCCCTTCTGCCATATAATAGTTGTTAGGAGAAATCCATAACTTAGTCTGTAAATGTTAAACTGCGGAAACCGAATGCTCAACATTCAAAATAAGTAACGCATTCCTGACTATATTACTGGTAGTGTCAAAAATGTTTAATATCGGATTGGTTTGGTTCATTTTCGATAAAGTCTGAATTGATGGTTTAGGATTGGTTTAGTTGCGTCCTAGATTTAATTTTAAAAATACAACTTCACAGGAATGAGTTGCTTACTGCAGAACTTTTGATAGAGGAAGAACTTTTCATTAAATCTTTAGACAATGTCTGATATCGAAACGAGATCTATGAATACTTAAAATATACCCCAAATCTTGCTACCTGCCTTGTAATAAGTGTCCCAACCTGGGGAGCACAGGTGTGTTGACCCGTCGTGATCTGGTCGTCCCTACTGTCCAAACATCGTGATGGGATAATCCTCTGACGTGATGGTCTAATGTAACCACTTCCAAGTCAGCCAATCAACAAGGGACTAAGTCAAAATATTCCCAACACACATAGAAACTTTTTCATTGCCGTTTTTTTTTTTTTTAATATATTTTAGCTCAGAGCAGGTCACTGCCTTATGGGGATCGCCATTCAATCTCTGGTAGGCGAGGTTCGATGGTGAGAACCAATATGGTTAATCACTGATCAAAATATTTTGTTAGGACGTACAAAATAGGAAAATATATTGGGGAAAACCCAGTTTAAAAATGTTATTAAAAATTAAGACAGATACTATGTGACTCATTTCCTGTACGTATGATAAGAAAAAAAAAGGCATTTTGTTAATAATGATCTCCCCACAAATGCACAAGTGAGAATAAAGGTCTTCCACCATCCTCAAGGGTCGTACATTCCAGCATTTGAAGACAGTTTACCTGCTCTTGTTTCGTGATAAACACTGTGATAAACTCATGTTAATTTGAAATTGATATCCTCAAATAAGGAAGCGAGGAGGAGAATGAGTAAAATAGTGTGTAATAATCAATATCAAAACTAAATATATATGTGAAATAAACTGATCTTTTAAAAGTTAGCCTTAATAGTAACACCTATGTTGAGACTTCTTCTTCGTTCGTTTATACATGTGTAATGTCCTATCAATTTCACCATGGTGCTTTGTCATAAGTGATGATACTTACTGCTAATAGATATCGATAGCATACTTCATATTTAAAACATTTATTGACATTCAAAGGATCTAGGCAGGAAAACACAAGTTATGATTTTTATTTATACTAGAGTTTCATCAACATAAGTGTTATTTGAGTACAGTGCTCTCCTCAGGACCCGATGTTTGTGGGTTCAAACCCAGTCAGGGTCAACGAGCTTTTCTTTAACGAAAAATATGTTGCACAACTTTCTGCGTTCTGCGTGAATCTGCGTTTTCACAACAAAAATGAAACACACGTATTGACTCTTTCATAGAAATGATTGTCATCAAATTAAGTGTGTTATTTGCTCAAATCCATTTTATATCTATTATATTATTCTTGTAATTTAAATTTTAAACGCTTGATTGATAAAGTTTATTATAATTACTGCTATAATAATTTATTTTATTTTTACATATTTTTTTTAGTTTATTAAATCAATATTTTTACTGTAAATTTATTTAATTTAGATCTAGGAACCATAAAATATTACATAAATAAAATACAGAAAAACTAAAACTTAAAGTTTACGTAATACTGTGTAGAGTAATTTTCTATTATTTTATTTAATAAGCCTTCAGCCTAATTTGTTTAATTATTCTCATGGGTGTTTTGGTTTTCTTTAATGTTATTTCTACCTCTCGGATGTAATCTGAGTTATTTTTGCTCTGATCTGTTATAATTGTTGCAAATCTTTACCCGTCACTATGACAAATTATTTCGTCCAGCTAATATGTATCTACTGGGGGCATATTATTCATATTCTTGAGAAGGCCTACCTTAGCTTCTACTGTATTTTACTTCTACACTTGAAATGGTAAAAAGGTGTTATTAATTTCTAATTCCAATGTACTTAGAGGCCTTTATATGTTTTTTTGGACTCCGACGATAAATCGTTCCATTGATTGACTCATTACGGTTATAGGTCATTCCACACAAGCATTTATGAAGTATTAATGGAACAGTAAATCTTTTTAATATTGTTTTTATAGCTCGAATCACATCAAAAGTTAAATCGCTCATATGTTTGTGACTTTCTAGTTTGCCACTATCTTTATCTATTTTGTAAGAGCATCATCTATAATTTATTTTTCTTATAGCGGATAAACATCTCTCACTGATAGGTAAAAGAAAATTGCCCACTTTGCCTTTGACATTCAATGCTGCTGGTACACATAGAGTAATGATAATTTTATTTTGTACCTTATCAATCCTTGCACCAGTCGGTCACTATTTACACTTTTTTTTCTTAGACCAAATTTCTTAGAAAATTTCTCAATCTCTTCTGGTACTGTCCTACACATTTCGTTTGGTCACTAATTTACCTTTGTAAAGATCAGGTTCAACTTTTAGAATCTCCATCCACAAAGAATTTTATATACTCTAGACTAGTTTTTATACAATTATCGAAGAAACTTCCTTAAAATCCAACTAAACTAAGCGTCTATAATAAAAGTGGTAATCGTTAATTTCATACCACAAGATTGAAGTGCTAAGAATAAAATATTCCGTTTAAAATATATGGCTATTTTTTTGTATACTCATATAATTAAAGTGACACATATTTTGAAAGTAGATAAAACGTGCTTTAAGATAAGAACAAATAAAAAACAGATTTTTTAATTATTCATTTTTTGGTTTTGTATATAAATAATAAATTGTTTTAATTATATACTTTTTTCAAGTTACTTAAAGGCTTTTATATGAGTTAAAATATAATAAATATAAACTATAGAAACATTAGTATCTAATCTATCTTGTTACTATTTTGGTAACTGTATAGTTTAAAATATATATATAATTATATATATATATATGTATATTTAGAGGCTAATGAATAGATCCTCTATGGTTTAATATTTAATTATGTAATAGCTCCTCTCCTGCAAATTATATAAATAGTAGGGTGGAACTATTTGTTTGGTTTCAAATTTAACTACAATTTTCACCTTTATTGTAAAATTATGGTTGACAATTATCAATATCTAAAATCCTATATTGTAAATAATTTATATCTATTAATATTTAGTTAGGAAAAAATCTAATTATCAATCAGTGGACAAAATATATTATGAAGTGTAAATGACATATTAATAAAAACTTGGGGTTATTTGGATCAGAGGTGAAGGCTGGGGCTATTTTAATAAAATATTCATTTGGATATTTTACTACACATATTAGGCTGAGTTAGTGGTAACTAAGTTGGTATAGATTATATTATTAATGAAAAATTACTGAAATAATATAATGATATATTTTAAATAGTGTCTCATTTGGTATTACTAGGCCAATTAAATGTTGACACTGGGTCGCAGGCGGCTGTGTTGCTGATAGTGCCAAAGCCCTCACACGTTTAACAAATACAGTGCCTTAAACCTTGAAAGTTTGTTAACCTTGTGTTAGATATTAATCTTGGATATATCCGTATAAGAACAGCTACCTCCTATGCTAAAGGTACTGGGTTCAGTTCCAATGCCTAGATGTATATTCAAAGCATATTATAGAATTATAGCTTTGTTTATCAATAGTTATCAAAATTAGAATTATTGATATTTTATTAATAGTAATATTACTTATTTTTTACAAAATGATATATCCATAAATTAGTGAAGTAAAAATAAAATAAACATTAAACAATAAATATTTAAGGAAAAATATCAAAATCTTTTGTAATTAATAATGTTTAGTATTAAATATGTTGTATATATTATAAGCTCTCTGAGCCACCTGATTGTATCAACCCATGAAATTTAAACTAACTTAATTCTACAACAGTAACAACAGCCTTTACCCTAACCAGTAATTCATCATTGTGAAAGAATAAGCAACAATTTACCACAAATTCATTTTTCTGCATTGCCAGAAATTGAAACCGGGATCTTAAGTTGAGTAAAAAAACGTGCAACAAATTGAACCAAACAGCAAAACAACTTAAGTAACGTTAAGTATCGAGGTACTCGGTATTAAATTAAAGTATGAATTAAAGATGGGCAATATATAAGAAAAAAATTTGCAGGTAAACAAATTATTAAATTGAATTTATTAAAAAAAAATTATGTTTTTAATTGTTTATTTTTTAGGTCAAGCGTGCTTAATCTAAAATTCTGTTCTGTTTAGGTAAATCCCTTTCACATTTGCTCATCAAAGAGTTTCTGTCTATATCTGAAAGTGTGCTTTGTTTGTGTATTTTCGGTCGACCACCCCAGTCGGGCTTTCTTCAGGACCTAGTCCCTTACTACCCGGACTAGATTGTCAGTAAAATACGCTGGGTACAGTAGTTGAGCCTTTAATTATTATAAAAGGAGGGCAAGAGTAACATTATCTCAATTAATTACAGTAAGGAATCGTCATGGTTGGTGATTTTATTTTTTTGTTTATATCTTGGCTGCAATTGAAGGAGTGAATTTTTAATAGAGCAATATTATTACAAGAGGATGATGATGATGTACGGATATTACGTATGCTTTTGGTGAAATTCGTTAACGTAGTTTCTTTTAGATAGGCCTATATAATTTAATCTGGAGAAAACAAGCCTGCTGTTGGGCGAACGATATAATATATACACTTCCTTAAACTATAAATTCCTAAACAGCCCTTTAATATAATTTATAAATATTAATCTTAAACTTACATATAAATAGTGCGTAAGCCTAAGCCTAAACAGGTAGTAAAACGTGGTGATTATATATATATATATATATATATATATATATATATATATATATATATATATATATATATATATATATATAGAGAGAGAGAGAGAGAGAGAGAGAGAGAGAGAGAGAAACATTTGTAACTCATGGGATGAGAGTATGTAGAATAATATCATCTGAACAATTATAAGGTATAACTAGGTGTAAAGGTATTTAATGGGTGTTTGTGCTTTTATTTTAAAAGTTATATTCAGTACGCGATTTTTTTAAATACGGTAGCTGGTTTGACAATTATTTGAGAACACAACCACATCAATGGGAACGCGGACTAGACGTGAAGCTTGTCTAATCGTACTTACCCGGTTATAGGGGCACGTCTTGGCGTTAAAATCCCTGAAATGTGTGAACAAGGTTGTTTTACTTAAATAGTTCACCAATCTACCTTCAAGCAAGTGCGGGAGTATGTTATCTGATTCTTTCCTTTCCCACTCATATTCATTGAATGTGATTATATTTGGATATTTTGGACGGGTAATGAGCCATTCATATAAGTTTTATCTAGGAGTGTGTGATAAAGGAAATTTGAAATTATTACCATACGATTCTATAAGCATTTAATTGCGATGCTCATATTATATTGTATAGGCGATCTATACCATGCCGTATTATGTGAAAATGGTAAATAAACATAGGTGTAGCGTATAATAATACAAAATAACTAAAAACATTTTGAAACAATATTCCTATGAAATAATTTGAAACTTAAAAAAATGACACACACACACACACACACACACACATATATATATATATATATATATATAATATATATATATATATATATATATATATATATATATATATATATATATTACAAAACAAGTAACATTAGAAACCATAAAATTATTTGGGTGTTTTATTATATAGTTAAAATCATAACATAATATTAAGTATGTAACTTGATATAATGTAACGGGGGTGTGACCTGGGAGGTCGTGGGCCATTCACACGTCACCACGTGTGAATCACAAGTTATTTTCAGCATATTGAGGCTACTTACTAAACAAGATTGAAAATGTATACAGAATAATCAAGATTTCAATTATTAAAAATAAAACAACACATGTACCGATTAAGCTACAACTAAATAAAGCATTGAATTAAATAATTAGCACCATAGTTAAGTCTCTAAATTAATAAATTAATGGTAACACATAAAATGAAATTAAATTAAAGATAATGGATAAGAATACAAAAGGGCTAATTAAAAATTTAAACGTCAGTCTCTTATAATTTTCAGTCACTGTACAATTCACTGTCGAAATCCAAGACACATAACACCACCCCACGCAAAGCACACTGCGATGACATGTGTTACACGAAAACTAGACTCATTGATTCACTCAATGGACACGCCGGCCCTATTACAAAACACGCTGATTTGGAGTTAAAAACTGAGAATACCTTGACTTCCTACAACTGATTATAGGCTATATAGCGGTCACAGCTAAGAGTCAAGAATTCTCTATAACTGGACTATTGAAATCGAATGAAATGAACCCAGGTTCTTCTATATGCGTCACTTGTCTTCCATTAAGTCCCCCTCACCCTCTTGTAACCGTAGGTGGTGAGGCTGGCTGTCTACCTGCTAAACAAAGAATAAAAGAGAGAATAGAGAGGGTATACAAATGGCAAATGCTCCTGCCCAGTTGTCAGACCCTAATCGATTTACAATAAATTTACCAGCACAGGTTATTGCATGGTCTAACTCATCACTTTGTGTGTTAGAATAGATGACCAGTGAACGGGAGTAAGGGATCTGGACCACAGTCGGATATACTTACAATGGCTTATTCCAAATGATTTCTCACTTTCCTTATAAGCAATTGTGGATACATTTCCTACAGAATTTGGTCTTCCATATTCCTATTCCACTAGCGTAATTAATGTATGCGTATAACCCGAACGGGTACTAGGGCGTGGTAAAAACATAAATGAAACGATTTTATAGTGTTTATCAAAAAAACATGCATTTAATAAAATAAATAACTACACGCCAAGGATTGCATAATTTTGTATTGCTATATCTTCCATTACGCCAGTTTTTTAATTTGAAACTATTAGTATTATAATTTCAATATTTTATACATAATATGTCAAATAAAATTATTTATAAAATCTGGAATTGACAATAAAATAATATCGATCATTGAACTCATCGCTAGTATTTCAAATATTATGTTGACACTTAAGTTAAAGTGCAGAATTTATCAATGCATACAACTTAACTATAAAGGTAGGTATGGGTGCAAACATGTGTTTTAGAATCAAGATTGTCTTGTAACAGTGACTGATTAATGTGTTGATATTTTATTGAAAATTATGCCCTTAAATTATCTTTAATACAGCTTTACTTATGTATTTTAGTAAATTCGGAAAAAACACACATATGAGCTAAAATTTTAATATTTGAGAAATGTATTCAGATAGGGTTTCAACACTAGCAAAATTAAATTTAAATATCTACTGATAAGAAAGAGGTCAGGTGAAATGTGGGTTTATTAAATTCCAAGAACTAAAATGATAAATTACTTTTATTTTCAGTAGAAGCAAGAAGAACTAAGAACTACCCACCTTGGAGGCATAGTTAGCTAACGTGCTAGTTTCGTGTTGAGATGGACTGCCAAGAACAGGGAGATCAAGGTTCGAATATTGATCGGGTGAACTGGGAATGGTTTTCCACTCTTCCCCCCACGCAAATGTGGGTTCACTTCATCAACATTCAACCTTCCTAACTCTTAACCCAGTAGCGTAATTAGTATCTAAGCTTATAAACTGAACGGGCACTAAGACGCGATGTTAAGTATTATTATGAACTAAGATCCATCACAAATAGACGGTAATGCCTGAACCTTATATTTAAAACTGAAAAAGTGTTAAATAAGAAAGGAGGGCTCCCTCGAAATTTCTAAAACTTATATGAAAACACTTTTTGTTGTAATATAAAATAGGTACTAGACACATAAGTGAATAGACGTGAAATGACGTCCTATTATATTGAATTTCAAAATTTAAGCCTGGGAACGGGAGAACTTGAAATTGATATACCTAATAGAACAAAACTTTTCTTTGTGGTTTATGTTAAGATCAATTTTAGATTTTGACATTTACTTTTGGCTTATTTTACCATATTTTATTTTTACCATCATTACCCGTTTTATTCTTTTATATAATTTTCCTTTATTATATAACCTTTAATATAAATTCTTACATTTAATTTGTACCCTTATTGCTTTTTTGAATCTTTTAACGATTTTCCCCTAAAATTATTTCCGGGCAAAGCTGTATACTTAATTTTAAAATGTGTAAATAGTGCAAACAGAGTATAAAGGGTTAAAAGTAAAACTATTAAATTTTAAAATTATAATAATTACGTAAAAAGGGTTGAAAGCGGAAAAAGTGGAAAAGGATGAAAATGGTAAAACGGGCAAAGAGGATTATGAGAGAAAAAGGGCAAAATGTTAAATGGGGAAAAGGGATGAAAAGTATAAAACTTACTAAGAGGGCTATGAGGGAAAAAGGGTTAAAAAGGGTAAATTGGAGAAATTATAAATGGTCAAAAAGGGTAAACTGAGCTAAATATTCCTAAGCGACAGAAAGAGAAATAAAGTTAATTCAAGTATAAAGGGTAAAAAGTGTAAAAAGGCTCAAAGGGCAAAAAGGGCTCAAAGCTTAGAAAGGGCACAGAGTACAAAAATGTAAAGGAGTAAATGGGGTAAGAGGGCTAACTTAAAATTGGTTAAATAATGCTAAAAATGTATCATATTTACTCTTAATCCTTTTGGCACTATTGCATATTTTATTTTATTTTTTTTAGCCCCTTTTACACTATTTCTCTTATAGTTTTATTCTCTTTATATTTTTTAATCCTTTCAAGCTTTCTACCTTTTATTTCCTTTTTTTAATCTTTGTTTCAATAATTATATTTATTTTAAATATTTCTATTAATATTTTGTTTTCAAATCTTACTTTAAATAATTCAATTATGTAATTATGATATTATTATAGTTAATGTAAATTTTATTTATTTTAAATATTATGATCTATTTGTTAATAAATTTAAACTTCAAAATTTTATCCTTATAAATTTAAATATTTAAAATTATTTACATATCAATATTAATATTTGATTTCAAATATTAATTTAATTAATATCTATCTGATGTTCTATATTTATTTCTATGCATCTATTTTTTTAAAACTTAGACTTCCAAAAATCTTTAATATTCACAATCAATATAATCACAATCTAATATAATATTTTTTTAAAAAAAAGACATATAATGTCTACATTTATTTTAATTCATTGACCATATTTATGGTTTATTGGTCACACAAAACACTGGCAATATCATTATATGAATTTGATTATATAAAATGTGTTAATTTCTTAAAGATTAATTGGTTAAGGAGTTACTAAATGCATGCACCCAGTTTAAAGTATGCGTTTGTTTCATATATCTACCAATGAATATAAATATTTACTTAGTACATTCTTTACATTTCAAGTTAAATAATCTTTAGCTAATAACACTGAAGCTAATTGATCATCTTCTTATAACACTCTAAAATAATTTTCATTTATAAGTAGTTAATTATAATAAAAGTACAGATAACCTTATTAGTTGTTACATAATATAATGTTAATTTTTTTATTGGCTGACAATGACATTCATAATTAATTATTTTAAAATTCTAAATAATCTTAATCCTATAAATGTATGGTTATATAGTATATATATATATATATATATATATATATATATATATATATATATATATATATATATACAGCTTAGTTACTTAAACGAGCACAAGATAATATAGATCATATAAATGAAAGTTATACATACTATTTAAGGTTCATAGTTTACTATAAAAATTATGCTAAGAAATCCATATAATTTTTATATGTTTATATAATATCTGTATATTTAGAACAAAGTTTCAAGTAACGCACTCAGCCTAATGAATGAATGCATTTCAACGCAATAAATATTAGGGCCTTTCACACAACAAAAATTTTAAATATTAAATATATAAAATTTTAAGAATTTTAAAGATAGAAATATACTTAAACATATCAACATATAACATAAGGATACATAATTCTCTTTTAAAATACGAGTTTTACTGTATTTATATAACACCTTTGACGTTCATCCTAGATTTTTTCTTATTCTTCTACTCAGTATTTATTAGTAACATAAATGCCTGCGCAAGAGTCGAAATTACGCGATTTCAAACAAATAAAAACAAGACCTCCTACACACTTAAATGTAGAAGAAACACAGTGTATCTATTTTTATGGCCAATTACATTCCATTTTGATGTTCAAACAGCGTGTTGGTCGCAAGTATTTTTAGCGTGTCAACAAACATAGCTAACCCATTAAAATTCCTATGGTGGGCAATTTAAGCAGCTTGGATACTTGTACTATACTCGAAAAATCAATTAATTATATTGGGGGCTCTTAGAGATGAATAAATTATCGGCGATAAAAAAAAAAGTGGGCCTAGCAAGAGAGGTCACTACAAATGGCCGCCAAGAGTGCTTTAACATATTCGAGACGATGTAGAAGTTAACTTTATCCTGCCCGACCTTTTAAACAGTCAGATTATATGAATAAGTTAATATAGTGAACCTATTCATTTTGAAATAGTAAAATAATAAAAATAAAAAACATAAAAATGCCCGGATAGTTGGCTATTGATCTAGGGGCCAATGGTTCAATACCATTTATTTTGGTGTCTAAAAGAGTAGCTGAAGATCGATGGTAATAAATTTGTTCAATCATGTATGTTTCAGCACACTTATAAAATTTTATTAAATAATATCCTATGAAAATGATATCTTTTTTGGTTTATTTAGTGCATAAATAAATTGTATATGGTAGATAATCAGTTCTTAAATTGTAATAAATCGATAAAAAATATTTATTATATTGTACATTTTCTAAGAGTAGCTGTAATCAACATATTTACGAGATTTACCAGGCTTATTTTTATGGGTCTTAAGACATCAGGCTAAACATATATGTAAAAACATAAAAGATATGTACTTAAGTAAGTAGGTTCAAGTCAGATTTCCATTCTAAATGTAATATTTTTACTTAAGTTAACCTAAACGGTGGTCACGATTTCGAATGTGATTTATTTTTAAGTGTGGTTATTGTGCAAACTGCCAAATTATTTATGTGGAGTAATATGAAAGATTTAACATTTCTTGGTTTATTGGAATTAAAGGTACCCGCAACATTGGTAAAACAATTATTTCGCTCATTTGTAATTTCACATAGCTTTAGAAAGTATTGTGATCGTGAAAAAGTCGATCTCAAGATAATGATACTTTTTATGTGATCACGAACCCTTAAAATTGGATTGTACAGTTCTGTCCCCGTCTGTCTATCTTTAATTCTGTTCCTAGCAATGAATCCAAAACGGTTTGATGGATTTTGTTAAAACAAGATATTTAGATTTTATAAGGAAATACCTCAAAATAATTTTTAATACACTGTCATTAAAAAAGAGTAGCTTACAGATGATGAATTTTACTGGCTTACAAATTTTCCCAAAATGGCTCTAATGATTTTGTCTAAAACTTATATCTATGTTTTGATTTACATGTTCAAAATGTATACATGGAAGTTATATGGTATCATAAATATTATAAAATAATTATTTCGGCGGTAAATCTCATTTATGGATAGTTTATTGATGACTATTTTTTCAAAAATTTGAAATATCATACAAATGGCTCTTAATGATTTGATTCCAAATGGGTATCTTGATAGTATTTTACATAAAAAATAATAGTGCATACTTGTTTTGGGGGTAACAATTCATTTTTGGGTAACTATCTAATTATAGATTTTTCAACAACTAGAAATATATTTAACTATTTCGTTACAAATGGATATCTAAGAATATTTGGCATTACAAATAACACTATACATTTGCTTTGATGTAAAAGCTCATTTATGGGTAATATACTTATGACTGATTTTTTCAAAACTCGAAATATTTTTAAAATGTATTTAATGATTTAGTTCCCAACTTTTTTGTTTACACAAGTATTTAAGTTATGTTTCTTCATCTTAAATTTACAGAACTTACACTCTCATATTCTATTTTATTTTATGCATTATTTACTTAGCTACTCTGGAGGTGAAAATTTCTCTTAAGGCAATCGTGCAATATGCCTTTTTTGAGAAACCCAGACGTTTTCTTGACAAAACTGATTATTATTGTACTTGATGTCAGAATGTATTTGTTTTTACTTTCTTATTCTTTTAAAAGCTGTTTTAACTAATGAAAGTAGATGTATTAAATTTTACAAATTTATTAAATGGAAGATTTTTATTTTTTAAATATCACGAAATAACTTTATTTAAAAGTTATAACTTTATTTATAATGTATATATATAAAACTTTATTTATAAGTTATTTATATATATATAACTTTATTTATAAGTTATTTATATATATATAACTTTATTTATAAGTTTTTATATATATATATAACTTTATTTATAAGTTATTTATATATAACTTTAATTATAAGTTATATATATATATATATATATATATATATAACTTTATTTATAAGTTATATATATATAACTTTATTTATAAGTTATATATATATTTATAAGTTATATATATATATATATATATATATATATATATAGAGAGAGAGAGAGAGAGAGAGAGAGAGAGGGAGAGAGAGGAAATGTGTGTATTATGGAACAGTCGGCCAATACGGAATACCATTGTTTCTCATATATTAAGTATCACAATTTATCGTTAATTATTTCAACTATTACAGAAAACAATTTCGAAAAGTTAGTGACGCCCTCATTTCTCCTCAGATCAACTGATTGTTTTGTGAGTGACGATTGTTTGTTTTGGCTGTCACAAAATCTTTAGCAGGCTAGTGTTTATCATGCTATATATTTCTTTACTCTGCTGTTCGTATTAATTCTAATTAAATAATTCGTTTAAGGCTCACTTACGCATATCTTTGAGTTGAAACATTATTTTATTGTAATTTTATTATAACCCAACAAAATATATTGTTTTCCAAAATAGCGAGTCGGGCAATAAGGAATACTAATATTCCATAATACCAGATCATTTTTCAAGTATTAAGCTAATGATTTATTTTATCAGCATAAGCTTAAATATCTTTCCTAACACCTAGAACAATGTAACCTGATACAATATTTTAGTCTATAATATTCTAATAATTCATTATTAATCCTAATTTATTATTATTATTATTATTATTAGCACCGCGTCTTACTACCCATTCGGGTTGTACGCACTTACGCTAATGTGTAATGGTAGGGTGATTGTGAGATGAAATGAAGGACCTACAGTTTAACGTGGAATCCGAACCACGGTGGCGGCCTGGCATTCCCCACATTCACAAGATGTCTTGTCAGAGGTGAAGGAAGGGTTTGGTAATCAGATAAATCTGTGCCGGGACCGAGGATTGAACCCCGGCCGCCAGCACAGAAGTCTGACACCTTACCCCTAGACCACCAGGTCACCTACCTAATTAATTAATTAGTTATTTTTTATTATAATGTATTATTTCAATGATTTGTAACAACTACTATTTTATTATTTAACACATAACAAATGTTTTTTTTTTCACTTTCTTATGACACATATGTTTGTTTTAGTAAATATACATATATATTTTTATAAAATGTTTAGTATTCCATATTGCCATCCCTATTCCATATTCCCCTCCTTTGTTCCATTTATATTTAAGTGCTCCTACAGGATATTAAAAGTTAGGATTTTGTTTTTTCAGCTGTGTAGAACAGGGTCAGCTGTATGGCAGTGTTGTTTACTGCAACTGTATTTTGAGGTTATATCATAATAGAAACATGTTGTAAGTGTAGTTAAGTTGATGAGAAATTTAAAATGAGCAATATTTGTGATTGTAAAAAAAAAATCTAAATCGATATGTTGATGGATGGATGTATTTCATTACCTCCCAAATCCTAAAAAGTTATTTTGCATTGCCATCTGTCTGTGTGTATGTTTAACTCTAAAATTTAGAGTAGTTCACTAAAGGGTGAAAACATAAAACATCCATCTTCTCAAAAAATTCGTACCTAGAGGGTGATTGAGTTTATAAGCAAAATAGCTAGTTAAATTTTTCTATTAAAATGGCTTTTAGGGTACTTTAGAGAAGAGGAAATTTCTCTAGCTCCACAACTATTTAATATATTAAACTACTTATCATTGCATAATTGTAGTACTATTAACCATTACATCTTTTATTTGGAATATATCTTTATAAAACCAATGGTTTTGGATGTATTGGCAAATATATCAATTCAATTTGGTGTGCTTTAGCTGTAAAGCGATACTACCTAAGTTTCAACGCCATAATTCTCTAATTCTATAGATAGATAATTAGATAAGTAAGTCTCTCGATTAGTTTATGTTCTTTTTTTTTCAACCTCTTAGGGCAAATGTTTGCACAGCAATGATTTCTCTGTGTCATTTTTGAATCAATAGTCAATATTTACCTTTTATATTTGTTTAAATTTATAAATGATGAATTTAATAAATATTCGATAACCATAAAATGTGTAATCCCTAATAAAATGTCGACAATTTTAACCGAATTTCGAAATATTTAGTACGATGTATTGACCCTTAGGGAACCAATATCTATTTTTTTGGTCCAAGTATACTAGCGAGGACTTTAATTCTTTAAAAAGAGAATCATAAACTTTAAATCTAGGATTCAAAAAATGTTTATTGTAATTAATTATAACGCAATTTTTGCTCGGGTTTGCATAGTGTATATTATCTCGTCTCACATGTGTTAATATTTTTGAATACATATCTCCAGTTTTAAACAATGGAGTGAGAAAGGCCGTGAGGAGTTCCATAATATTTATTTTATATTTGCTCTTGAAATTTCTTACGCCTTATTTTTTTGGAACAAATATTCAATATTTTCTGATTATCTGTGGTGTTCTTTGTAAATTATTGAAAATAGATCAACCATATATCACACCTAAAATTATTTTTTCTATAAGTTTTAAAATTTGAAATACCCTACTTCCGCTCTCCACCAAATTCACTGACACTTATTTGAAAATTAAAAAAAAAATCTTAGACTCTTGGCTATTTGGGGTTTTACCTCCACATTTAAGTAAATATTTTAAGTTCTACCATACTGAAAATGTTTTATTAAATTTAGAACATATTTGGGAAGGACGTCTACTTTTCCTTTTTCCCGTCTTTATTTTTGAAATATAATTTGTTTCATGGTGTTTGTGGTGTATCTTGTACATACCTATCTGACCAATATCAATGTTTGAACACAATTAAACTTAGTTGACTACAAAAGTTTTGAAATTTTCCTAATAATTATAAATCAACATGAATCAAATATTGGTACAGTAAATACATAGAGTCTAAACTTCTTCACATGGGGACCTCAACATTTCTTTTATATCGGTCAAGAGTGTCCTGGAATTTAAATACAACTTTTTCTCTTCATTTAAATCGTTTGTCATCTAATGCTGCTATTTTCATGAGAGATATTCAACAACAGTTTATATCACCATGTGAAGAAAATTAAACTTTAAATATTTTGTAAGGCAGCAATATTTTATTAATTTCGGCAAATTTTTTCATATGAAACTGCAAATACACTGGCCTTTTCTCACGTGCCCTCTATCTCCATCTTAACAAAACCCTATAAAAAATTAACATATCCTCAAATTATTTTGTTATTTGGAGTAGCCTATTGCCACAACAGTTTTGTCAATATTTCCTATCCCAGTTAACACTACCCACCCCCTGATTCCCAGAGGTTCACTTGAAAATTAAAAATGTTTAGATTCTGTCATTATTTAGAGGGATATATATATATATATATACACATCATATATTTCAGCTGAATTTTCTTTAATACCTTACTTGAAAGTAATAATAGATTACATTAATTTTAAAAATGTTAAATACGCCTTATCTCATTTAATTGACACTAACTTTAAGATTTTATATTGCATGCCAAATTTCAATGTTTTACCTAACCAAAAATTATTTATATTTATAGCCACTACTACCCATATTCACGGATACCTCCTTTTAAATAACCCATATTTAGACATTTCTGGCTGTATGGGTTGATTCCACCATCTGCTTGCCTCTATACATTGATTCAAATATACTAATTTTATACCATACGGCAAATGTTTTACTCGATTAATTATGATAGTTTTGGGGGGACACTTTATCCCACCATTTTCAAATATTTAATTTTAAATACTTTTTTCATAGTGGGGTGGCTCCTAAGACTTCTTGACAAATTAAAATATCCTACCATTAATATAAATGTTTCTTGATATACGTTTTGGGGATTTTGAAACCACCCCTACACCCGTTTAAATAACCCTCAAAAATAAAATTTCAAATTTGTTAGAATTATTTATATATTTACAGCTGCATTCCTTTTAGATTTAAACTTCTTATTTCACCAAAAGGTGTGGCTTTCTGTTAATATTCGCCTTTTTACCCTATTTCTCAGAGATAAAATTAAAAATTCGAAATTATCAGACTCTTTTGGTTATTTTTAGTTGTCTCTCTACCTGACGATCCAAATTAAATTTCATAACATCCTGAGAAGTAGCTTAGTCTTGCTTATTTTGAACCCTACCTTCCCCATTTTTTAACTCTAATTTTGAAGTTTCATATGTTGTTACGTAATAGATTATCTGAATTGGTAGGTTTACCTGCATGCCAAATTTAAATTTTCTATCACAACTATAAATATCTGTCTATTTATAGCCTATAAAATTCCACAGATACCTATTATGAATTCTCTCATTATTTAGACTTATATATTTGTATGGGATGATCCCTCTAGCATCT
Organism: Timema cristinae; assembly: GCA_039000515.1. NCBI lineage: Eukaryota > Metazoa > Arthropoda > Insecta > Phasmatodea > Timematidae > Timema > Timema cristinae. Next base: position 57,943,665 of record JBCFYV010009882.1, read on the forward strand.
TGTTTCTCTACATGCACTTAAATTTTATAAATGTCTACCATTTGAGAAGTGTTTTATTTTATTAATTTTGGTAACTCTTTGTGAGGACGACCCTTACCCAAGTTTTCTGTCCTTCACTTTGAAATTAAAACTAAACATTTAATTGGGTTTTGTGTATCTTTCAATCTCCTACCACAATTAAAATTAGTCTTTTAATACATTTTCAGAAATGTCTTAAGCCCCTATTTCACCATCCCCCAATTAGAGGTTTCAAATATTTAACCATAATTTGGGTATTTGGAGTTATTCCACTTCATTCTTGAACAAATGTCAATATTCTACCTCACCTTAACTGATTTGTATATTTATAGACGCCACCTTCTAGTTTCCCGTCGATTCATTTGTGAATTTCCCATACTTAAACTGTTCTTGCTTCATTGTTTGATCCATATATCTGCTTGCCTACTTGTAAATATATACATTTTCTAACATACGGGAAGGATTTAATTCCAATAGTTTTGTAATTATTTTGCGAGGAACTCTTCACCTCCCCATTTTTAAATAAATTCAATTTTGAAGAAAAAAAAGTTCTTAAGGCCCTTAGCCCTATCGAGTGCAACTCTAAAACCTATTTTGTGGGATGGAGGGCGGGAGGGTGAAAGGTGTGGAGTAGCTTCACAACTGAACAAAGTATCCTTCCGCACCAACAAATACAGATAGATCATGGAAACTGTAGATGGCACTAGCTGAGAAATCATACATTTGAAACTATCAGTTTCTAAAGAACTGTTATGTTAATATTTTCACCACACCCTCTAAGATAATGTATCAATCTTTATTAATTGTTCCATTTTCTTATTTTTTGTTATGAAGCCGGCAGTTTTATATTGAAAAAGGTCAATATTATCAAAATTTGATTACTGTTAAACTTATAGAAGAGGTGTGTATATAAAATGTGTAACTTAAACAACATGCTTCTATTCTTGAACAAACCGTTTACCAAAAGAAAATTGCAAAATAATAAAAATTCTTGAAGATTAACGTTTGTTCCCATGACTCTGCATTTCCACGCAAAATGAAAAGGGCCAGTCGCCTTAAACCTTCCTAATAAATTTGAATTTTCTACAACACTAAGAAATACTTTTATGTTTTATTTTTAATTTTTAAAACTTCCATTTTCCCGCAATTTCAGATATTTTATAATTATTTAGGTATTTGGAGTAATCCTACTACATTCCTGGCAAATTTTAATAACCGATCTTACCTAAAATTTTGTTTTTCTCTTAATATGACCCTCCTTTACCCAGAGTCCCAGTCATACTTTTTTTGGTTATATGGAGTGTTTCACTAACCATTCTGTCAGTTTAAACTTTTACACCATATTTGTAAGTATTTGTTTTTATTTCATCAAATTTTAATTTCCTGTGCAAAGCTTCTCCTGTTCCCATAGACTTCCGTGCATGTTAATCCTCGATCCCCCACCCTTCCTCCCATTAAAGTGGTGGAACTAGGTTATTGCACTTTGACTAACTATAATCACTTCTTTGAGGTGTTGTTGATAAACTAGAATAGTTCAATGGGACTACTAATTTCCGTGAAGGAACTCGATACTCCTTGTGTATATTTGTATAACTGAGTAATTAATACTGATAAACAAATCCTAATTTACTATAAAATGATGATAATAATTTCAACAAAGTGTGATTAAAGTGATCGAAAGTCCTCTTCGTAGTATTTCCACGACTTAATGTTGAAATAAATAAGAATCAACTGGATTTTTGCAAAGACAAATTTTCTTATCTCCATGAATTAAATGTCGATAGAATAACCTTTTTAAACTACCGGTACATGTTCTATTTCATTAAATTAGAGCATTAATACCCTCTGAAATACTCGTATCTAAAAGATAGAGGTGTTATTTAATGTTTATCTAAATAACAATTACTCAGACATGTACAGTATCTGTGTTGGTAGTTTCTAATAAACTGGAGGATCATATTTGTATAGGTTTATAGCACTGTACCCTACACAATAATTAACCATATTGTTTGAACATAATTTCATTCACATAATGACTATGATTACGTATATATATCGAGAACACAATTTGAAAGTAAAACCTATAGCATAAAAACTAGATAAATTTAGATAAATTTTTAGTAAACCAAAATGGTTTTAACATAACTTATTAAGCACATACATTCGATAAAACTATTGAGGATAAAAATTCTTCAATATTAATTTATTTCCCTATTGCTTGATGTCTTTACAGTATTTTATTTTTAATTATACATTTTTTGCTTGGGGATGTTTATATTATCATTCATTATGGACTAGGAAAAACAGAAAAAAATTGCATTCAATTTTAGAATTATTGAAATGTGAATGTTCTCATTACTTCATCAGGGTCCTAATGGTAATATGACTTGTATATTCAAATATATTTGCTACAATTTAAACGAAATCAACACTCTTTCATTACTAACGGTTGCGAGCTACTACCTTAAATTAAGATATGAACTAGGATTTGAACTAGATACATCTAAATGAGAGTATTTGTCTACCCAACGACACGCTATATGGATCGTTTTGTTTGCGAAAAAAAAAAGAGTGCATATGTGTCTTTTATTATAAGAGCTCACTGCCAGGAGAGCAGATCTATAGAGGAAGTATTGGCGAGACAACGCACCGCCAACAGGAGATATTGAAGGTGGGGGGGAGAGGGAAGGTGATCTTTACATCAATGCCGCCTTGTAATCTCAGACACCCTAATAGCGCTATTACATAGAGCGAGGGGAAGCAGGCGGGGAGAGAGGAGTATGGCCACCCTAGAAGATTCAAGGCCCACACAGATTGAGACAGGTCTTATTTAACACTATGTAAAAAAAAAAAAGAGAGAAAAAAAGAAGAATATCCTTTCTCCTCTCAATCATAAAGTTGTATTATTGAAGGACTAGTTGGATGGATGGTATAGGTTTTCAATACTCACACCGACTATATTACAAACCGAACAAACTCTTATACCCTATGGTTTTCATGAGCTGCTTGGATAAAAGGGAGGATAGAGAGAATTCTTGTTTACTTTCACTATTTTGATAGGATATAGATATTCAATATTGTAGTTAAAAATAGGTTTGGATTTTTTAAATAAACCATTTCATGGTACAAGTAATATTTTTTTCCAGCATATTTTACTACCCGATTGGCTACCTTAATTAAACTAAACTAATGGGATGGAAATGAAGAAGCAAGAATATTAAGGGAGAGAACTAACATTCGCATGGAGGTAGAGTGAAGGACTATTTTGTAAAAAAAAAATCTCAGAACACCAGACCAGAGGATTCTTACCCCTAGATATTCTTCATCCTATGTAAACCAGACAATACGTTCTTAACGTTTTGTATGCATGCTCATCCATACGTTATAGTTTCCATTAAGATAAAATATAAATGTTTAACAAAATATCTTCCATAGATAGAATGCAAGTGTTCATTCACTAAATTCACAACATTTTTATATTATTATTATTATTATTATTATTATTATTATTATTTTTATTATTATTATTATTATTATTATTATTATTATTATTATTATTATTATTATTATTATTATTATTATTATTAGCACCACGTCTTACTACCCGTTCGGGTTATACGCACTTACACTAATGTGTAATGGTAGGGTGATTGTGAGATGAAATGAAGGACCTACAGTTTAACGTGGAATCCGAACCACGGTGGAGGTCTGGCATTCCCCACATTCACAAGATGTCTTGTAAGAGGTGAAGGAAGGGTTTGGTAATCAGATAAATCTGTGCCGGGACCGAGGATTGAACCCCGGCCGCCAGCACAGAAGTCTGTCACCTTACCCCTAGACCGCCAGGTCACCTACATTTTTTATATTGGATGTGTTTAAGGCATAGACATTTGTTTTATTGAAAGGACTTGAAAACATTTCATAAATAATAAAAAAAGGCCACACTAATAATTTATAACTTATTTATAGAACCCAACAATATATCACACAAATTCCTGAAGACGTCAAAATGTAAAAAGAGTTCTACATTAATGTAGGTACGTAACACGTCCATTCTCGCGTGAAGAAATTAAGATCAAGAATGTTTTAGGATGTAAACATGATTCGCCAAGGTCAAGGCCATAAGCTTTTTAACCGTGGCGGAACCAAGGTAAGGTGATTAATGATTACCATCCCTCTCAAACTAGTAAGAACATTGAAAATCATGCATATATATACTTTATTAATTTAAATAATAACGTTAAGTTCCCAGTGTTACCAGGGTAAAATTAGGTGGCTTGGTAAAATTTCGCTTTTTATTCAAGTTCCAAACTTAGCTTTGTGAAACGTTTTGATAGAAAACGAATCACTGCTATAATCTACCTACATAATATTCTTTAGGATCCCCCTGAACAGTATTAAGATACACTGCACAAAAAACATAAAATAAAAAAACCAATCATGTTGATAACCAGTTATTAGATAATTTATTAATTAGCACTAAACGGTTTTCAGTCATCAGGCTCACAATATATGTAAATTAAAAATGCTTATCTAGACCTCATACCCCTAGCTTTAACTTAGTACTATACATATAATAAATTCAGCTTTATAGGTGTAGTGGTTTTGTAGAAAAACCCATCGCTGGCTATCTCGTATAAGTCATCACTCATCAGTATCGCAAAATATATAAAACCAAAAAACCACCTATCTGAAAATACTTAAATTTCCCTAAGTAATATTGGCATACGTAAAATTAATTATTGCTTGGTTTTTGAATTACCTACACCGTATTTACTTGGTTTAAGGCATCAACCTTGAAAGTATATTTTTTTTTAAATAGACCAAATTTTATATTAACAGTTTATTTTATGTAAGCATACAAAGTTTAAACTCTCTTTTATTTCTTGTAATTGGATTTGATGGTCAAGCATTTAAACCATTCGTAATCATTATTATTAGCACCGCGTCTTACTACCCGTTCGGGCTATACGCACTTACGCTAATGTGTAATGGTAGGGTGATTGTGAGATGAAATGAAGGACCTACAGTTTAACGTGGAATCCGAACCACGGTGGTGGCCTGGCATTCCCCACATTCACAAGATGTCTTGTCAGAGGTGAAGGAAGGGTCATTCGTAATCGGTGACATTGTGTGTTTTGCTACTAGAGTAGCAGAACCAGTCCCAATGGACCCTATTAATAGCTCTCATCACAACATTCACTAGGTGGGTATCGATTATAAAATATTTTTAATGCTAGAGTCCAATTTACATAAACAGAGCATATTAGCAAAAATATGAATTTTCTGCAGTCAGATCGAATAGTAATCTTTACTTTCTCACTATCTTACAGGTATAGAAATTATTGTGATCGTCAAAATAATTGAACTAAAGATTTTGATGAATCTCAATCTTTCATGACCCCCGTATCTTAAAAAATGGTTTTGAAATTTCCATCTGTCTGTCTGTACCTCCGACTAGAACCGTAACTATTTTACCGATTGGGCTAAAATTTGGTAAGTAATATTTTCATAGGGTTGCCCCGAGGAAATTTTGGAATTTGATATCCAACCCTAAAATTAAGGGTAGTTTACTGAAGGGCAAAAAGAGAAAAGTCAATTATCTCAAAACGGGTTTGATTAAATTTAATTTCAAGACATTTATAAATATTGCAAACAAAATGGATACTCTCAATATTTTGGCAAAATGACTTTAAGGGTTCCGGTCTGATGCGTAAATTCTCATTTTGTATCATATCTCCAAAACTATTTGAAATATGAAACTACTTATCATCGCTAATATGTAGATCTATTTACTATACAAATATTTATACGAAACATATTTTTATGAAACCAATAACTTTCAAGCTATATGCAAATTTATATATATATTAATTTTCGAACATTAAAGGTAAAGTATTACGACCGTAAGAAAAAAATATAACCTGAAATATTGATGGATGCCAACGTCTCATGACCCCCCGAACCACGAAAAGTGGTATTTGCAATGGCGTCTGAGTGTATTTTTAACCCCAAAATTAAGAGTAGTTTAGTAAAAAAAAGAGAGAAAAAAAAACGACTTTTCAAAATCGTCTCTAACGATTTTGATTAAAATTCATATCTAGGCGTTGGTTATGATTATAAATAAACTGGCTATTTTCATTTTCACAGAAAATGACATTGAGGGTACTTTACAGTATCGGACATTTCCGTATCTCCACAACTATTTTAAATACTAAATAACATATCTTTGCAAAATTGTAGTGCTATTAAAAATAAAATAAATATATGAAATATAATTTTATAAGCCCATAGTTTTGGAGATATTGGGAAATACATTAATACAATTTGGTAAACCTTAGTTTAGAAGAAATGCAACTTAAGTTTTAACGCAATAGTTCTGTAATGCTATAGATTAATTAAATATAAGTAATTCTCTCAAAAAGTTGTCTATTTTTCCTTAAACCTTTTAGGTGAAATATTTGTACGACACTAATCTATATCCTTCATTTTAGACTCAATATTCAATATTCACAATCTTACTGGTAAAAATTTATAAATGAGGACTTATTTACAATGCGATAACCTGAAGATGTGAAACACCTAAAAGAAATTAAAAATTTTAACCAGAAATTAAAATTCTAACACGAAGTGTTGACCTTTGTGGACCCAAAGTCGATCATTTTTATTGGTCCAAACATACTAATAAGGACATTCTTTAGTTATATAATTAGAAAATTTAAAACCGGGATTAAAAAATGTTTTATGTAAGTATAGTGCAATTTATGCTTGGGTTTGTTAGTGTATATTATTTCATTTAACATATTTGACGATTTTTGAGTAAATTTTTCAACAATAGAGTGAGATAGTCCGTGCGGAGTTCCGTAGCATTTATTTTAGATGGAACCCCTTGGCCATAGCTAAAAGTATAAGTTATCTCCAAGATGAAAATTATTCCAAATTACAGGTTTAAAAAAATTATGATTTCGTGGTGTGATATTGATATATTTACTCTATCGGAAAAAATTATCTGTAATCAAAATATTTCAAATTCGACATAACTATTTAGAGAGAATCATACTATTATAGCCTTAAAAATATATCTTATTGAAAATCGTATTATTAAGTTTAAAGTAACATAATTTTACTGTAAAAAGTCGGTACAAAATTCTTATACATTTTCCTCACAAATTTGTCCAAAAATAAAGAAAAAAGGTAAAGCTAAACACAAAATATTCAGAAAAAAATTTTAATTGTAGTTCTGGAAGTGATATATTATAAATCCCAAAGTTTTTCAGTGAGAGGGGTGTCACTGCATAGCTTGCCAAAACTTTTTGATGTCTGGTTGTCTAGTTGAATTTTTCAAGCTGAGGTCCAGATCCAAGTTTATCCTATTGCGGTAATTATTTTTAGGTACATAGTGTATGAAAAACAACTCTCACAGAGATATGTTGAGGAGAAAAGCATCATAAACTTGAAGGCATGGTAAGTGAAATGAGGAAACTCGTTCAGCCTTTGCAACCAAAATCCTGCCAAAGAAGTTATCTTGAGACTGGATTTGAGAGCTTTATCAGAGGATAGTTAAATTAATTCTTTCGTTGAAAATAAATTTAGTAGACTAGAGACTTCCACTGTAGAAAGAGAGTATCGCATCCTGAACTCGCTCCCTAAATTATCAGGAAAATGTTTGACAAAGTCTTCTAAAATCCAGAACAATCTTTTATGTCGTTGACAGCAGAATCAAGAAGATCAAGTTCATATTTTTCTACGAAATTTTATAAAGACGGAAAGATTTACAGCTGTCCTTTCACAACTTATTTTGTTGCAAATTAAACTTTCTTTTTTAAAGTCTTCATTTTGTCATGAAGCATGAAGGGTGTTGTGTGTTTACCCTGCAGACCTTTATTCAACTCATTCAGTCACTGAAATACGTCAGCCATGAAAGCTAGCTTGCACACAGCCACTGTTCATTTATAAATTTGTCACTAAGCTCACACTTGCTGTCAGAGAAAAAAATTCCAACTTCTCGTCTCATTTCATACAAACGAGCAGGATCATTTCATTTGGCAAGCCACCTTAACATGCATAATATAATTGAGTAACATTGTCATGAATAGGCCTATATATAATGCATAGACACAAATAGATTGGAGCTAATTAATATATAAACATCACCACAATATATCTCTACAACTGTGTTGAGAGTTTGATTAATATCGTGGTGACTGTTCAGGATATATGCTAAAATTACTCTGAATATAAGCAAGTTAACTGCTAACGTAGAAGGTGTCAAGAAGAAGGTTAAAAATTCACAGAAATCGGTTAGAAATAACCAGATAAAAGCCAACGTTTAGGATTTTCCCTAAGTCACTTGTTATTTTGCCAACTTTCCCTTGAGAGCTGCTCGCGTACCCCCTGAAAGGTGCTCGAGTACCCCTGTAAGTATTTGTACCCTAGTTTGTGAACTACTGCCATAAAGTAAGGAATAAGTAACGCTAGTCAAAATTTACTCATTTTATTGGTCAAACTTTATAAATGAGGAATTTAATAGCAATGCAATAAGCAAAACATGTGCAACCCCTAATAAAATGTCAAAACTTTTAAACCAGTAATCGACATTTTAACACAAAGTGTTGACCATTGGGGACCCATTATCAATATTTTTTACTTTCTCGCTATCTTACAGGTAGAGAAAGTATTGTGACCGTAAATAATATTTAACTCGAGGTTTTGATGAATATTGACGTTTCATGACACCCCTAATCAAAACAAATCTTTTTTGGATTTCCGTCTGTCTGTCTGTCTGTTTGTACCTAAGACTATAGCCTAAACTGTTCTAACAATATTACTAAAACTTTTTATTTAGGGTTTTCATAGGGGAGTTTTTGGAATTGGATTATCTAACCCTAAGATTAAAGGTAATTTACTGAAGGGCAAAAAAAACCAAATCTATTTTCTCAAAATCGGCTATAATGATTTTGATTAAATTTTTCTTCTAAGCATTTATAAATATTAAAAAAAAAAAATAGCTACACTAAATATTTTGGCAAAATGGTTTAAGGTTTCAGTCTTTTGCATAAATATTATTTTCTATCATATCTCCGTAAATCTTTGAGATAAAAAATTACTTATCATTACAAATATGAGGGGCTATTTATAATACAAATCGTTTAAATGAAAACTAGTTTGATAAAACCAATAACTTTCAAGATAAACGCAAATATATATATATAGGTATTTTATCTTTTCTAACGCTAAATGTAAAGTATTGCGAACGTAAAAAAAATCTAACACGAAATGTTGATGGATGTCAACGTCTCATGACACCCCAAACCCCAAAAAGGGGTTTTGTTAATGTCGTATTTTTGTATGTCTGTTTTACTCTAAAATTAATAGTAGATTGATAAAAAGCGAAAAGAAAAAATATCGATTTACTCAAAATATGCTCTAATGATTTTGATTGAAATTTGTAAATATAAGTTGATTTAGGTCACAAATAGAATGGCTATTTTCATTTTCCTATTGAAATAAATTTAAGGTTACCTTACAGAAGCAGAAATTTCCGTATCTCTGCAACTATTTGCGATACTAGATAACTTTTCATCACAAAATTGTAGTACTATTAAAAATAATAAACTTTTATTTGAAATATTATTTTATAAAACTAACAGTTTCTGAGATATTCGCAAATATATCAATACAATTTTATTAGCTTTAGTTGTTAAAGTACTACTTAAGTTTTAACGCAATAATTTTCCAATGCCATAAAGTAATATAAGTAAATATCTCAAAAAGTTTATGATATTCTTCCTTAAATTTCTTAGGAGAAATGTTTGTACAACAATATGTCTCCATTTTAGACTCAATAGTCAATATTTATATTTTTTATTCGTCAAAATTTATACATGAGAATTTGAATACCAATGTGATGACCTGATGATGTGAACCACCTAATCAAATGTTAAAATGTTAACAGGAAGACGAAATTTTAATAAAATGTGTTGATCCATGTAAACCCAATTACGATCTATTTTATTGGTCTAAACATACAAATGAGGACATTAATACTTTAAAACTAAAATTATAAAATTTAAACCGGGACTCAGAAAATGTTTTACACAACTATAGTTCAATTTATGCTTGGGTTTGCTAGAGTATTTTATTTCGTTTTACATATGTTAAGAGTTTTGAATAAATATCGCCATTATTAAACAATAGAGCGAGAAAGTCCGTGCAAAGTTTCGTACAATTTATTTTACTTTCTCGCTACCTTATAGGTAGAGCAAGTCTTGTTTTCATCAAAATAATTGAACTTGAGATTTTTATGGATGTCGACGCGTTATGACACCCTGAAAAGTGGTTTTCGTAATGCTGTCTGTCTGTCTGTACGTCCATCTGCCTGTCAGTCTGTACCTCCAAATAGAGTCCACACTATTTTACCAAAGGTGCTAAAACTTGGTATAGACCTATTGGGTTTTCATAGGGTCACCCTGAGGAATTTTTGGAATTGAATATCCAACCCTAGAATTAAGAATAATTTCCTTAAGGTGCGGCAGAAGGGAGCACAAGTATTTTTACAGTTCTTATAGCATTACTTATTTTGGCCAAAATAAATCAAATATTTCTTCAGTAGCAACATAGAGTTTAGTTTCCTGCACATGTTAATATCAACAGATCTTGAATATCTGTCGAGGGTGTTCTGGAATTTTGTCAAAACTGATTCTCTTTATTTAAATAGTTTTGACAAAATTACAAAATACCTTTGACAGATATTAAATATCTGTTGATATTAGCATGTGCAGAAAACTAAACTCTACGTTGCTACCGCAGAAATATTTTATTTATTTTGGCCGAAAAGTTTCAATTCCATAAAAACTGTAAAAATACTTTCGCTCCCTTCTGCCGCACCTTAAGGGTGGAAAGAGAAAAAATCTATTTCTTTCAAAATCTCCTTTAACGATTTTGATTAAATTTCATTTTTAGCTTTGATCAATATTACAAACCAAATGGCTACTCTCAACTTTTCGTCAAAAGGACTTTAAGGTTTCCAGTCTGATGCGTAAATTCTATTTTTTAATTTGATCTCTGTAAGTCTTTGAGATATCAAATTAATTATCGTTGCATACATGTAAATCTATTTATAATTAACATCCTTTGCTTGAAATATTTTTCATAAAACATAAAATTTTCAAACTATAAGTAAATATATATATTAATTTTTCCAACACTTGAAGGTAAAGTTTTACGACTGTTAAAAAAATATAACCGAGATGTTGATGGATGTCGATGTTTCATGAACCCTCATTGTGTCTGTCTAAATCTAAAATTAATAACAATTTGCATAAGGGTGAAAAGAGAAAAATTCAATTTTCTCAAAATCAGCTATACCAATTTTGCTTAAAATTGGTATCTAGGCGTTGATTAAGATTATAAACAAAATGGCTTTATTCATTTTTCCATGAAAATGACTTTTAGGGTTCTTTAAAGAAGCAAAATTTCTATATCTCCTCATGTATCTAGGATGATAAATAACTTATCATCGTAAAATTTTATTTATATTAAAATAAAAAAACTTTATATGAAATATGTTTTTATAAAACCAATAGTTTTGGAGATATTGTCATGTATAATAATACAATTTGGTGGGCCCTATTTGTGAAGAGATACTACTTAAGTTGAAACGCAATAATTCTTTAATACGAAAGAGTAAGCAAATAAGTAAGTCTTTCAAGATGTTGATGTTGTTTATCCTTTTCAGTGTAACGCCAAACGCGAGGATAATCCTCTAATGAAGGGTATATCTCGAAATCTGAGTTTAATATTGAAATTTTTTTAAGCAAATAAGAAGAATATAAACAAATAGTTATTAAGAGGGAAATAAGTTTAAATATCATAACAATTATTATATTAATAGTTTTTTATTTATTCAATCAAGTAGACAAAATTTTTGGAATTATTCAGATTTCGAACAATCGAACTTTAACTCCACTCTATAGTATATCTATTTATTTCCCAATCTAAATCAAAATTTTACCACTAAGCCATACTAAAAGGTTATGTGTGTGGTATTCTTCAGATTTTTGTTTAAAGCACGTTTTTTAAAAGTAAATTATAATAATTTACTAATTTACTTATTATTATTTATTTAAATAGTACTAATAAACATGATAGAATAAATTTAAATCTCAACAAGATTTGTACAATGAGGTGAGAGGCGTGCAACTTAAATTTGGGTAATTCTATTAATGTATATTTTCATCAATTTAATAATAAATGTGACTGTCCTAAGTGTTTTTAATAATTACCATATATTAATTATTTAATAATATTACCAATAACTATTTAATAAATTAAATCTACTTAGCTAGTATTACGTGACAATAAAACTAATAGAGACTTTAACATTGATTTATTTGGTTTAATTTCTTGAAGGGGGGCACGTGCCCTCCATGCATCCAGCCTGGATCCGCCTCTGGTACAGCAATAGCAATGATCCATCTCTCTCATTTTAGAATCAATAGTCAATAATTACCTATTTCAATGGTCAATATTTATAAAATAGTAATTTAGTAGCAATGCGATAGCCATAAGATGTGCATCGCCTAGTAAAATGACAAAATTTTAAATGGAATTCAAAATTTTGGTACGAAGTTTTGACCCTTCGGGACCCAATATCGACAGTTTTTATTGGTTCGAATATACAAATGAAGACATTAATTTTTAAAAAATTAAAAAATTTAAGACCGTGAGTCAAAAAAGATTTTACTTAGACTAAGTATAGAGCAATTTGTTCTCGGGTTTGGTAGTGTATATTATATTTAGAATTTTGAGTAAATATCTAAATTTTTAAACAATAGAGCGAGAAAGTTCATGTGGAGTTCCGTATCATTTATTTTTATATTTTGGTGTCATTTTATAGATATTGATAATATCTACCAACATTAAAAGCTGTACATCACATTACTCGACGAATGAATACGTGAAAGTAGATCTAGCAACTTTTATATAAGGCCCTTTCTATGAAAATTTTACTGAATGTAAATTAGAGCCCATTTATAATTGTTAAACTGCTAGGTTTGAATTGATCACAGTTTATCATTCAACAAGCTCAGATTACTTAGGAAACACTCAACGATATGCCACAGTTCTGAATATATATGAAGGTAAGGAAAAAAAACTCCAATCAGATACTTGAAGAACTGTCAGAACGAACTCCTTGAGCTACGAACAGATTGCCCTTTTATGACTGAAACTTTCGAAGAAGTTGCAGTCCCAACCATCCATTCCTTTTGGCTGGAGTTATTGTCTGAGAATCTGATGAGGGAGAGGTAGTAGTAAACAGGAAGACCAAAACTGTCAAAATGATATATATGAGTTACAAACAGATTGTCCTTCGAAGAAAGAAAAGTACGAAGTTTTTGCGGGCTCTCTAAGCTTTCAATAAAACGGAATTTATAGCTTTGAAAATAATGAATTAATTAATTTAAAAAACTTTTAAGTGTTTTTCTTTTCCTAAGCCATTCCATGTAATTCTAGTGTTTGATAGCTTGAGGTTGACCTGGTTCCATTCAATTCGAACTATCGATATTCTACTTTACTAGGGAAAACAAACTCCCTCATTCAAAACTAGCGCTGGCTTGTGTAAAGACATTCGCTAACAATCTTTATTCTTTAAGTATCCCAAGTGAGTGGGTGGGCAGCCAATCAGCTAGTCCATGGGGGGTCTTTCTTTACCTATCGATACAGGAGCCCTGCTTCAAGCTTTCACATTCCCTCTTCTCTCCCTCTATCGTGTGCTGTTCATTTAGTTAGTTTGAAAAGGGCCGTAAAATAACTTGATCAATATTCTAAGTCATAAAGAAAAGTTATTATAAAGTGTTAAGGTAATTTTTTTTATTGTTAAATTTAATGTTGAACAAATACGATGCAATACGGTAATCTCTGCTCAAACCTTTAATCAGTAAAATTATCACTGCTCTAGAATCCCCAAACTTAGAAATATACACAGATGTAGATACATATCACTATATATAAATTTCCAAATGTGTATGGGTGGGTGTCTTTCCGCACCCTTTAGAAGCCACAGTATTACCTAGAAAATTGATAACTTGAGTTGCTGATTTTCAATTTTTTACGATAATCTACTTGAGGGCAAAAATAAATCAAATCGATTTTCTCAAATTCCGCTTTAGTGATTTTGTTTAAATTTTGCATTTAAGCACTGTTTAACATTATCAATAAAATAGTTAGTCTTATTTATCCATGAAACATACTTTGATGGTCCTGTACAATAGCGTAAATTTCTAATTTTGATCATATCTCAGCAAGTATTTTAGATGCCAAATAACAAACCATTTTAAAGTTATAGTAGGCCCTAACTAATAAAACTACATACCTTTTATTTGAAGCATATTATTACTGTTATAATAACAATAATAATATTAATAATATTTTATTATTACCGTAATATTAATGATAATATTTATTATTATTATTATTATTATTATAACCATTATTATTATTATTATTATCAGTTTTATTAGTAATATTATTAGTAGTAGTAGTATTAGTATTATATTACAACCTAACGGATTCAGAAATTCGATTATTACTATCAATTTTTCAATTTAATAAAATATATTTAATCTAGTTCACTCTGGTTTTAATTCACTCTTACATCATAAGTGTCGGAAGGATACTTGTTTTTACAAACAAATCGCAGCCTACCATGGTTTTATCCATTGAGGATTAGTATTTATTAGGTTTTTTAATTTTATAACCACCTTGTCAAAGACAATTCTAGAAATTAGTTTTATTCTTTAATGTTATATGCATGGTAGATATGTTTTTCTCATTTTAGTTTGAAATAAATACCAATATTTGGAAAAGAAATTCATGTATGGAAGGAAGGAAATTCTAGGTGGTTTTTTATATCTATTATTATTATTATTATTATTATTATTATTATTATTATTAGCACCGCGTCTTACTACCCGTTCGGGTTATACGCACTTACTCTAATGTGTAATGGTAGGGTGATTGTGAGATGAATGGAAGGACCTAAAGTTTAACGTGGAATCCGAACCACAGTGGAGGCCTGGCATTCCCCACATTAACAAGATGTCTTGTCAGAGGTGAAGGAAGGGTTTGGAAATCAGATAAATCTGTGCCGGGACCGAGGATTGAACCCCGGCCGCCAGCACAGAAGTATGACACCTTACACCTAGACCACCAGGTCACCTATAATATTCTTTAACGTGTTTAATGTGCAATTTGAGCACTTAAAATAATTGATATTTTTTAACGTTGTACCCAATATACATTTGAAAAATATTTAAAATAATTTGAAAAATGACACACACTGACGGACACGTGTTCAAAGGAAAAGTCTCAATTTTTTTTTTTTTTTTTTAATTAAAGGAATATTGGTATTTGAATTCCAACCAAATGTACTTAGGTAGTTTTCCCAAATATCTTTCAACATAATATGATATTATCATATGTGAACATACCTATCCTAGTACATCCCTTACTCTTCCCTACAACATAGTACGAAGTACTTGATAATTAGTAAAACGTGAACCTAGAAAAGAAATGGGACAATTAATCTGTAGAAACATATTAAAATTACCATCTATGTCTTCTCACTGCAATATTATAAGTGCATTAAACACTTCACTAAGGACAAAATGTTTTGTACACAATTATGTGTTGATGAATTAATTTTGTATGGACCACTAATAGCCATTATTCTGAGAAGGATCAAAAACACTAACTCCAATAGACATTTATGCTATTTCAATAAATCTGGCTTCAAAATATTAAGCTTTTTTAAGAATACAGAAATAATTATATTAAAATAAACTGTTGTATAGAACATTAGATTAATTTTTTTTATAATTTAAATTTTATATAATATAAATAAGTTAATATAAACCAATATTTCAATAATCATATGGTCTTGCCTGTAAGTGACTAGGAGGTTGGGAATTGTTTCCTGGTGGGGTTTAATGAGAATGGTTTTTCTTAAACAGTTTTAAACTTCAACTCCACGAAAATGCGGGTGTATAGATTTTAAATTCTACTTCTTTCATTTTTAACCCATTAGTGCAAATATGTGTATGCAGCTGGCTGTTAGGATGACACACATAAAACGTGAAAATATTAATCCTACCTAAGTTAATAAATTTCCAAAATTTTATTAAAAATTATTTTAAAATAACTTCTTAAATTATAACGTCCTAATATTGGCCCCAAACGTATTTTTTAAATGAGAATCATCTAACTTATAATCTAAAGCAGAGTAATAAAAGTTGTTTTGGGAAGGCTGGGAAGGAAAACATCCGAAAAAGAAGGAAAAATATCAAGCAAGGAGTGTTTGAAGGGAACCGTCATGCCATTAGAATGTTGAATGGAATGTTCGGAATTTAACAGACGGCAAATCTCAAAGTTTGACTGGGTTGCAAGGGGTATAGGTTTACTGTCTAAAGGCGGCTGGTCAGATCTGTGGTAGATTAAATAAAGACCACTGTGGGTTTGAGAAAAGAAGATCTATGAGGGTAGAAAACTATATATTCTAAAGTGAAGTCTATATTTCATAAACTTGCAAACTTTGAATTTGTGAAGGGGGACACTAAAAACAGATTTCATTCAAAAAAGGTAGCTTGAGAGTCCAGTGTTTAGATACTAGGTGTTCTAATGCATTTTTACAAAGATACTTTTTGTTGTTGTTTGTTTTTATATAATTTACTTAAAATTATATTAAAGGGTGAGTAGTGTCATTTTTTAAATATATAAATATTTACTGGCTTGCACTGGTGGCCATGAGGACAGTAGTGAAGTTATCACCTAGTTTGGTTTGCCTCGGATATCAGGGTGTACTGTATATTTCCCTCGATGGAATCTAGCCCTCCATCCATGCCAGTGCATATAAATATTAAATTATTACTATCGAGTATGAGAACATTGTTTTGAAATTATTGAAAGTTTATTTTATGTGTAATAATTTAATAACTTATACATTAATTTTTAGGCTTATGCATTTTCTTCATTAAAAATATATTTAAAGTTTTTTTTTGCTATGCCTTTTAATGGGCTTACCAATCCAGCAAATTAATTATCCACTCTTAATTTTTTTAATAACACATGTTGAGAACAATTAATTTTAACCAAAAATATAAATTTTCACCCAGGAAATGGAATAAATACTTAATGCATTAAAAAAAATCTAAATTGCACATTATCTTTGCCAAAATAAGGTCCCATAAATACTCATTAGGACGAAAAGAATTACACCAATAATAAGTTTGGATAAATGTTTAGTCATTTGAAATTTAAGTCAGTATTTATTTTGATAGTTATATTCCGTAAAACTTTTTTCCAAATTAATTAATTCCTTAAAGTAGTTTATCTTACAAATTTCAATTCCTTAAATAATATTAAAAACCTCTTTATAAATCTACATGATATATTACCATTATTGTCTAGATGCACAAATCTCTATTAAATAATTTGATTTTCTTATGTTTAACTAAAGCTAAACAGGCATATTTAAAATCACTGTTGAATACTTTTTTATTTTAGGACCTTTTATTGATAGAGAATGGAAGACAGACATTGGAAACATACATCTAAGGCATTGGCGTGCCTACAGGGGGTAGGGGTGTCAGATAGGCCTTCCATCCCCCAATTTGGCTTAAAATATTGTTTTAAATGAGGCAGGCACATATTCAAATGTAAGAAATAATAATTTGGTCGAAAAAGGACACATTAAACACTTATTACAAATAAAAAAACTCTATATAACTTATAGATTGATCTTATTTTCAAAAAATCCAGGGGAGGATCATTCCAATTTTTTTCAAATCTGGCAATAGACAGTTCTAAATAGCGTTTAGAAAAATCTTAATTTTTAATAAAATCCTGATCATGATCACCCTAATAATATTCAAGGGCTATTTAATGTTAACAATATTGTTTGGACAAGACCCCTTCAAAAACCACCTGGCTCCCAATGCTTTGGTTAGGGGTTTCATGTCCTTCAAAGCTATCTTTTCTTGGCTGATCTCCGCACCACCTCCTTAGCACTAAAAAGGTTTCTATGCCACTGCAAGTAATATGTCCACGCATTGATGAAAATTAAAAATTATTCAGCAACTTTTGGCTAATGATGCATACACAATTTTCAACACCATAAGAATAATAATGGATAATTTGTATTGATATGGAAATCTGTACTTCCGGTGCGTTTAGAAAGTATACCGTAGGAGCCAGTTAAAATATTTTTGTATGTATGGTATATTGTTTGCACATTTCTTTAATCTTAAATTTGATATATTATTCTATTTCTTGAGCTATTTGCGACTGTGCAAACTGTTATGGGTAAGAATATAAGCATCAGGATTATATAGATAAAACATAAATGTAAAGGCATTCTTATGAATGGGCGTCTCAGGGTCATCAAAGTGATTCAAGATTCTCAATTGAATCTCTTGACCGTAATTAATATTTAGAGAATAGCGTTCTGATAACACTTTTTTCTATGAAGTTTTCAGCAAAAATTTAAGGGAATATAAAGAAAATAAATGTAAAATTCTAGCAGTAAAAATAAAAATGAGCACCTTGATGTTTTGACGACAAATAGGGAAAAAACAAGTTGATAAATTTTTTAAATTATAGTCAATTCCTATTTTCAAGAAATTTAGAAATGATTTCATAAAAATAAAATTAAAAATCTTACAACCTAAGAAAATAAGTTTAAGCCTGCTATCGACATAGTTGATGTTTAAATTTTATAAAGCTTTTTGGCCTTTCTTCTAAGGAATTAGAAGGGAAAATAGGCTAAATAAAATGAAGTTACAAAGATGCGTATTGTGGAACAATTTCTGGACTGGTTTCAGACCATAGGTATGGAAGATGTATTTAAGCATTATTTAAGAAAGTTACCAAAGACTTTAGCATGATTTCTCTCACTAGTACCTCTTGTGAATGAGCTTTTTCTAAACTGATTTGTTTCAAGAGTAAACATTGATGTACAATGATTCAGGACTACCTGGATAAGTGTATGCTTCCAAATATTAAACAAATATACACCTGTGTCAAATTTGGACATTGATATAATGATTGAAAAGCTTAAAATCTTAGTGTCAAAAGAACGTCGTTTGTGTCTGTGATCACAATTTATAATAATGATTACATTAAATGAAGGTTTTGTATAATTCAGCCATATTCCAAATTTGTAATCTGGTCAATATGCTAAGGATAAAGTCTGAACTGGGGTAGAGTAAATATTATCCAGATAATATTGACATTATAAAAAATACGCGTATAATTCTAAGTGAAAGGTGATTCACTTCACCCTTTAGGAGGTGAATCTCAAAAATACACAAAAACTTTTGGAGGCACCTAAGATGATATTCCTTGGTAAGTTTCATTTTTCCATTTCAATTCGTTTGGAAGATAGTGAAAAACCACTCCGTTCCTGCTTCCCAAAAAAGAAAACCAGTGGTGTTAGATTATGCTTTGATGCACAAAGAGTGGACGAGATACTTAAACCAGATCATTAAACTCCAGCAACCATGGAATATATCATCCAAAGGTTAGAAAAATTTTAATATATTACCTCTTAAGATTAAGATGTATCATATTGGCAGACTCGATTAAAGCCTGAATACAATAAGAATACAGTAAGACTTTATGTATGTAAAACGGGACGACCTATTGTTTCACTATAATACCGTCTGGGATATCTTTATCGGTAATTAAGCTTAAAAGGGGATTTAAGATGAGGTTAGGACAAGATATACCAATACATAGTAATGTAGGTATATGTTCGAACTGCAAATATCATAAAATGATTTCCAAGACCTTGAATTAAGCTTAAATTTGTGTTGATAAAATTACTAGTGAAATTGATTAGAGTCAATTTGAAAATATATGCGCTTTTAATCAATATAATAAGAATTTTTTATTATATTTAGACTCCCCACGGTTCATGGACGGACCAGAAACCTACTAAGGCAATTGTCCATTTTCCAATGCCTAGGAGTGTTAAACAGTTATCAGATTTTTTAATTATTTAAATTGAAAAATGTCACATTGACACGGGAATTGAACCCGTGAACTTTAACTTTGGCCACGTCCAGGTGTCATTTTTCAATCTAAAGAATATGATATATAGAAGCAATTATAACCGTAAATAAACGAATATATTAGCTTGGATATATAATAAGTAAATTATTTAAAGCTTAATCCATTTTTATCGTAAGTTTATACGACACCACTACGAACAAGTATTACCACTACTGCACTTTACCGAGATAAAACTCCTTTGGAAATGGACCACGAAGAAAGAGGAGGGGATATCAGTGATCAAAACAGAATTTGTTAGTACTGTCATTTTAGTACATCCTGACTTTACGGGACACTACTGATTAGGATTGTATCTATTTAAACTCGACCAAGAAAATAAAAGAAGATCGATTGCTTTTTCCTGTCGAATACCATACTAAGTGGCATGGAGAGGTATAACAGGGGGATAAAAAGTCGTATGTGTTTGGATCCATGAGCAGAGACATTGCTGAGTTGTTGAAGATGTGTGACGTATGTCATAAAACAAAGGTTCCCGATAGCAAAACTGAAGGCCCACTGCAAGTTTTAACAGATGCCAACTCGTTGGAGAAAATATATGTCGGTTTATCTGGCCCCTACTAGCAGTAAGTAATAAGGGGAGCTAAATACATTTTTGTAGTCGCGGATTATTTCATTCTCTACGTCAAATTGTATGTAATACCTAAGATTGCCAAAATTATCGTTTCACGACCAATCATGGATGCTTATAAGCAAGATGTAGGTAGGCTGAAGCTGATGGTTTCTAACCAATTAAATTGTATTTTATTTTGTTCACTTTTCGATACTATGAAAAGTGTTGTAATTTAAAATTTAATTTGATTTGTTGTTATATAAATATAAATTTTGTAGAACCAGAAAGTCTTAGATAGGTAGGAATATGGTGTATAATAAATGTTCCAAAAGGGACACAAAGGGGAAAGACATTTCCATCAAATCCTTTAGTGGTACTAAGCTATTGAGAAAAATCAAAATGTTTAATAGGGGTAATTCACGTGATTGGCAGATGCATCCGCCTAGATGGTGTTGTGTACCTGACTAATTGTGAAATAGGAAAAAGTAAGCTATTCAAGGTTCATGCTAAAGGGAAGACATAAAGGATAATCATGATGCCCCCTGCCCAGGTTGTAAGATTTATTTTAATTCTAATCTCATTGAGATCCATTTGGTGGGGAATGGGTGTGGGGGGTGGTATTAATTTAGCCAGCCTTAGATTAATAATGTATTAAAGTAAAAATGTATAATTTAATAAGATGATTATTATAATATTTATTAATTATGTACAATTATCAAGGGTGTTTTAGGTAGTGTTTGAATTGTACATGTGTGTATGTATATATATATATATATATAATTTATGGTTTGTAATTTAAGAACACTGTGCTCTGATGACTCGTAGTCGATAGTTAGTTGGGGAAAGGGTGCCATTATTTATGGTTGGTGGAAACATAAGTATGTGCCTGTAAACCACGCAGGGGGTTATAATTCCAGGTAGCGAAGTTTTCGGAAGTGGTCAAGCGCTTAGGTGACGCTCGACACTAGGAATAAAGGATGGCAGACGTATTTGGTTAACGAGTCACCTGATCTTTCTGAATAAGTTACAATATTCATTTATAAATAAATATTATGTTATCTTATTAATTCAAATCAAATTATAATAAAAAGTGTCAGCTTGTGTTTTACTCAACGCTAATAATAAAGTGCCAATAAATATAAAATAAAACCAGTTTTGAAAGAGTTGGGGGGGGGGGGGGTAGACTTTAATTTAAAATATAAAAATCAAGTTTCGAAGAAAAAATGAACTTGTAGGTGGCACCCTTAAGCTTTTAGTAAAACCATAAACGAAACAGATTGAAAGTTAGAAGCTTATACCTTTAAAAAAACCTATCTACAACTATGTCTTAGAGCTATAACATTAAAAAACAATAGTTTTTAGCCCAGTCACAACTTTAAATTTAATTATCTGGCCATGAAAACAAAATAGTTCAATACAATTTTTCTACCATACATAAATCTGCCAAAGACTAATCGTAAAATAGAGGCATTAAAATGGAATGTTGGATTGATAGAAGCAAAACGAAAACAGTTTAAATTGAACGCATCGCTGAAGTTCAAAGAAACAACTTGTCAACATGCGGTTAGACAGTCATAAATGAAGTTATGGCCTGATTACTTGAAGCGTGATAGAATAACCTTCAAAACAATACCAAGAACATAATGTTGTGGTATTTAACCTTATAGGTACAAATAAAAAATGGATGTATATTACTTCGATTATTACTTTTACTTTTTTAATTTTAATGGAGTGCAAAACAGTTTCACACTAATTTATTTTATGTTGTAATTCTTATTTATTTCTTTGCTTTTATAATGTATTGCATCGTTCTTAGGCAATTCAATTGGATTAATCATTCTATTTCAAACTAATCTCTACTTGTTCTAAAATCTTAGTTTTAAGGTAGGTTCATATATATTAAGGTGTTGAAGCGATTAATTTACTAAGCATAAGCTACTCCATGTTGTTACTCTTGAATAGCTGGTTCTTCTATCTTACATTATATCAATAGCCTGGTTAGTTTACTGGGAAAAATTTTACTATCCCACCCCCAGGCAATTGATTGCAGATTCAATTATAAATCATTTATTATTTACTCTACATATGAATAAATAACACAATAAAAATACATAGTATAATAAATTATGTTATTAAATACTTCACGTAACATCAAAGCTAGACATTTTGGACAGTTTTAAATATTTGAGCTTTCATCAAATATTGAGTAGTTTCTAAGGGAGGTTTCGGCTACTTTCAATCACGATTTAGGGGGTCGGGGCAAAAACATGATAACCCTCATTTGACGAAAAATTATGATAGCAGTGATTTCTGGTTGCATAACACTTGAATTACAGGTTTATTTATAGTTAGTCAAGACCTTAAGGATAACTAATATTCATGAAATGCCAGGCCTCCACCGTGGTTCGAATTCCACGTTTACTGTAGGTTCTCAATTTCATCTCACAATCACCATACCATTACACATTAGCATAAGTGCGTAAAAACCAAACTGGTAGTAAGATATGATGCTAATATTAATAAAAATAAATATATCCATGAATTCTTTACTCATTTTTATAGCTAGATTTCAGGATTTTATAGACGTTTAAATAATGAAAATATCACGTCTAAATCAATGAGGGCTATAATGTTTTTGCCCTGACCCCTTCGATTGACTGGCCAATCATACAGCATCTTTAATCGATCACGTAAGAAATCTAGATCATCATTCAAAGTCGATCTTTACGTTTTCAAACTAGCAAACAGGCTATGTAAAGTACTTACAAATACTATTTGTGTGTAACCAGAATACTTGATCGGTCATAATCGGTAATATAATAAGAAGTATAGAAAGTTTAGTATAGAAATGTAAATTTTATTTACTAAATATTTTTTCTAGAAAGGTGGGCACATAAGTATTTGAGGGAAAAATAATATATACAAAACTTTTATTATAAAATTCCCTGACCATTTCGCACTTTCCAAACATTTAAAAAAATCCCGTTTTAATTTCTTTTCAGTTTTTCATGGTGATTGACAAACTTTCTGTTTATTAAATTAATCATACAATTTCTAAAATAGTCCTAACGTCTAAAAATAATAATCATTCTGAAAAATTATTTTTACAATATTTATTATTTTAGCTATTAATTTGTGGCAATGTGTTAATGAGGTATAAAATATACCCTAAACCACCGTCTAATGTTTTTATGATATTTAAAATAAACCCTTAACCACCATATAAATGCTGAATGACATCTATAAAATGCATTTTGTTAAATAACATCCAAAAAACCAAATTTATCGCTTTTATTGAAATGTTTAAGTGCAGGGTTGTTCAAATATTTAAATTCTCTAGGTGTATCTTCATTTTTTTACTTCCCTGGTATCAAAAAATTCCCTGACTTTCCAAGTTTTCTTGTCTGTAGCTACCGCAAAAGAGTGAATTGAATTTAATATTAGTGGTATAACCACAAATATCGAATAATAGTGTGATATCAATACCTTTGATAAGCATATAAAGCTGGCTGACACCTGTTAGGAGGTATTTAAAATTAAATGGTAGAAAAGATTTTACACATGTTCTCATATTGAATATCATAGTTTGAAACTCATGAAAATATAAACCTTAAATATAAACTTTTATATTTATTTTAATAATAGTCAAGTAAGATAAAATAATCCACCAGATTATAACCATTTGAAATTTATTATTAAACCTGACAAAATATACATTATATTAATAAATATACTGGATAGAACTAGCTCAAGATAGGGATAGGTGGCGTACTTAATTGAGTGCGGTAGTAAATTTTCAAGTTCCTAATGCCGTAGAGTAAGTAGGTAAGTAAGTAAGTTGAAAAAATATGTATTTATGATCATAAATTACAGGAACTTTCCCGATGTTCTGGATGTTGTCCTGATGGATCTTGATACGCTTCCGGAAGAACTCAAACACTTAAACGAACTTGATTCCGACCACCTCCCGGTCTTTGGAAGGAAAGCCCTGAAAACAGACCCAAGATTATCGTACCTTAGAAGGAAGATTCCCAGGAGTGACTGGGACGAGTATCGGTGGGTATTGACGGATGCAGTACCGTTGAACATGGAGGTAAACTCCCCGGAAGAAGTGGACAGTTCCATCAATCTTCTAACAGCCACATTACTCGAGGCATACCGAGAGAAAACTGTATTCGAGACGCCACCGGTTTTGTTGAAGAGGGACGACCCGGAGCTGAGTTACTTGATAGCCCAGAAGAGGGAAGCGCGCAGGGAATGGCAGCAGCACCGGGATCCGAGGCATCGTGCAGAGTACAGTAGGCTAAGAGCCCTTGTACGTAGAAAGGCTAAAGCTCTGAAGATCACCAACTGGAATGAGTATGTAGCGAACACTTTGGCGGGGGATGCCAACGTGTGGAAGGTGACAAGACAGCTCAAAGGTATGAAAGGAAAGGCAGGAACCACGAATATCCACGGAAGGAGTGGGTTGAAATTCCGGGGAGAGGCCAAGGCAGAGGCCATTGTGGAATCTCATGAAGTCCAGTTCAAGACTAACTCAGAGCACCAAGATGAAGAGTTTACCAGGACTGTAAATAGAGCGGTTGGGTTATACCTAGCAGATCCTGTTATATAGAAACCACCCCCTATCACCAGAAATGAAGTCACCCGCCAGGTGGAAAAGATGAAGCCACGGAAAGTGGCAAGTCACGACAGGGTCTCGAACGAGATGTTGCGACACGTTCTGGAATGTGTAATCCAGCTCTTAACAAGATTGTTTTCAGCGGCATTACTGGCAGGTTACTTCCCGGAGGCGTGGAAGTTTGCCGACGCCGTTTCATTGCCCAAACCAGGCAAGGACCGCAAATTCCTGCAAAACAGGCGGCCCATCAGTCTGCTTAGCAGCGTAGGAAAACTATTTGAGAAAATCATTCTGCAGAGATTGAAAGCCTTCAGCAGAGAGCAGCGAATTATCCCCGACATCCAATTCAGATTTCGGAACCGTCATTCAACGGTACACCCAGTCCTGAGCCTAGTGGAAGACACGACAGCGAGCTTTAATCAAGGGGAAATCACGTTAGCTGTACTCATGGATGTAGAGAAGGCGTTTGATAAGGTCTGGCACACCGGCCTTATTTACAAATTGATCCAGGCCAATTTCCCAAGGGTTTATGTACATCTAATCAAGAGCTTCCTAACTAGATGACAATTTCAAGTCAAGATGGAAGGTAATAGGTCGCCTCTTCATAGTATCAGGGCGGGGGTGCCTCAGGGGCACTCTCACCGTTCCTATACACCGTGTATGTTGCTGACATCCCCACGGACCCGAGGGTCAAGACTCGGCTCTTCGCAGATGATACTCTGTTCTACATTGCCAACAGGAACGTGAAGTACGCTCATCTCTGCCTGCAGAGGTACCTGGACGAGTTTAGCATTTGGCTGGAAAATAAAGGATAAATGTCAACGCAGAGAAATTGGCAGCTAATTACGTGGAGGAGACCCCAAGCCCTGGCCCAGCATGTAATGTTGGAGGAGGCTATCCTCTACAAGAAGTCAATGAAATACCTCTGGGTGATGTTAGATTCCAGACTCACATGGAAGGAGCATGTTGTCTACTCAAGGAGAAAGGCAATGTGGGCCTTCATTGCAAATTATGGCCTGTTAAAGAGCCCAGTACTGGAAAACAACATCAAGCTGCTGGTTTACAAAAGCCAAGTACAGCCTATTCTGGTATACAGTGCGAGGCGTGGGGGTATGCTTCAAATGCAGTGCTAGATACTCTACAAGTAGTGCAAAACAAGGTACTTCGGTGTATCTTAAGTTTGAACACCTGAACTTACAATGCGTACATACACGCTACCACTGGTAGTGCGACTCTGCAAGAAATCTTCCGGCAGTGAGGGGCAAATTCTACAAAAAAGCCCGCGAGGTAGAAGACAACGCTATAGTTAAAAGACTCGGCCAGAACGACCTCCAAGAGCCAAGGAAATAAAAGAAGCCCCGGCTCGAATGAGCAAAACACCTGCATATCTTCCCAATCAACCCTTTCCTACTAACCACCCTGTTCCTCAGCATTGCCAAATCCTTTGGTCCTCATACCCACACGTCCCCATAAGCTAGAATCATTTTTCTTCACACCTTCACTTTCATCAAAGTCATGTTCGCTTAGTGTCTAATTTAAATTTATGTATTTTCTTTCAGGTCGTCTAGATCTTACTTAAACACTACACCAACTCACTTCGGGCCTAACTGCGCTTGTGTTTCCATCACAGTGTACGATGGCTAGAATTAGCAACTCCACACAAACTTTGTCGCTCCCAACATACAAACCTTCACCCTCCAACTCCATTTTCCCTTCACAGCCAATCCACCCTTTTAGAAATAGAGGTTATAATCTGTGACTACAGATTGGTACCCTAGGCATAAATAAGCCACCTACCCCTCTGAAAGTTGATTCTGACATTCAGAGCGAGTAGTTCAAGGCAAACAAGGGAGCGAGCGAGTTATATGTTTAATAATGCTTCAAGCTGGACAAAGCAAGGAACACACATATACAATAGTTAAAAATGAACAAAAATATAATTTCATGTATTCTTATGCCTAGCTTTAATATCAACTGTATCTTTTCACCAAAATTGTCACTTCTTACAGAGGTAAAGTACGTAAACTAGCATTCAGTAAATGTTAGATGGTACCAATATATTTTTCAAACTTATACTCAAGGTTATTTGTATGAAATATCTGACTTTGGGATGAATGTATTTCCATCAGTCCATGTTTAACGTCTTACAGCCCTTCACAGATATCATTATATTACACAAATAGGCTAGGGATGATTCAGGATATATATAGGAAATGTAGGGGCATATTAAATTTTGCGTGGAAGGATTGTGGTTAATTATTTGAGTAGAAATCCCCTAATCCAACACGTCAGATTTTGAAGTCAAGTTTCCACCCAATCTGAATACTCGAAGAGACAAGATTGGTACCTTGTTCCACGTGTTCATCTGTACAGGGGACGAGGTATATTGATTCGATGGAAACTATTATGCACTTTTTATTAATTTAGAATCAACACTAGCACTCTTTTAGGAAACTATACATATCCTTTAGTAATATAAAACCGGTTTTGGTTTCTGGGAGGTCTAAGTCGCTACTCTCACAGTAGACTGGAATGCCAAAGATAGGGAGATCAAGGTTCAAATCTCAGTCGAGTGAATTTATGTTGGTTTATCTAAAATTGTTTTTCACTCTTCCTCCCTACAAATGCTGTACACTTAGTCTAAATATATCCTTCCTAATCCTTAAAATCACTACCGTAATTATTACATAAGTGTATAAACTGAATAAGTAGTAAGACGTGGTGCTAAAAAATATATATATGATAATTTGTTTTTTTTTTCCATTGAGATTTAATAACAATTTGATAAATGTCAGAGTTATTAAAAGACTGTTGCGTTAAAAATATGTGTTTAGGAACATTTGTTGATTAGTATTGTATTAATTTAAAAAAATATCTTATAAAACAAGCCCACCTAGTTATAAGAACGAAAGTTAAACCCAAATAATTGTTATTGGAAAAATAAATTGTATTATACCAAGCCAAAATCATCTGTAATTTAATATATGATAATAACTCTTTAAAAGAAGGAATAACACTTTTTATTAATGAAATTAAAAAAAAAAGTTTAAACTTAGGTTGTTAACTTAAGTAATATAAATAAATGGATGTTTGATAATTTATTACCAAAGCTTATTATTTTATTTACTGCATCAACGTAATCAAAGATATAACTCAAGATTACAAATTTAAATTCCAATCGTTCCTACCTGAAGGTGAAACTTTGGTTATATTTTGTTTATATCCTACCCTCGGTCGTAATTTACCCAAATCCATTTATACTTTCAACTTATACATTATTTCCGTTGTAGTCGCTTACTAGTTTACATAAACACTAATTTATTACAATGTTACTACTGCATGTTTTTATTTGACAACACAAATAAATTTAAATATACTTTTTTTTCTAGCCATAGTTTTTTTTACGATATTTTTCCTTATCTCTTGCATTATATTATTAGAATAGGCTAAAAAATAAAAAATAAAAAGATTTTGAAGTAACATTAGTGTATGTTTTATTGATGGTGACATCTCAAGACATTCCCTCCCCCCGCCCCCCCACCAGCAACCCGGGAACTCCCGAGTCGCGCAATACATCATCAGCCGGAGTGTCAGTGGGCCGACATTGTGTGTGGGCTAGGAAGGAGCTACAGGACACCCCTGTGAGGCTAGGAGGAATGTTTGCACGCCTGGATATCACTCAGGGTTCAATCAAGGTCACTTAGAATCGAGCTTGGTTTATTTTCTCCAATAATTTTATTTCCATTTTCCTCCAATAAATATTCCACTAATCTACTGTATTTTGTATTGGCTTACTTATGCTCCCTGGATAAAATAGTCTTAAGTCCATTATGTATTTAATTTTTATTTGGCATCACGTTTTACTACCCGTTTAGGTTATACGCTTAAGTACTAATTACGCTAATGGATTAGGAATTGGGAAGGTTGAATTTAGAGGAAGTGAACTTGCAATTGCGTGGAGGGAGAATAGAAAATCTTTTAGGAAAAACCCCCTCCAGTTACCCGAGCGAGATTCGAACCTCGATCTCCCCATCCTCAGCAGTCTAGCCTAACATGACTTGCGCGTTAGTTAACTACGCCACCGAAGCGGGTGTACCCATTATTGTTGGTTTTGTGACATCAGCGATTTTACTGTCAAAATCCCATACACCGGGTGGGACACATGATTGTCTCAACCGATTTGCCAGTGACGGGAAGATTGCTTTTCAAACCCCAGCATAGATATTTTTACAAAATTGCTTTTCACACGAGCTCAGGTATATTTCCTATACATTTGACCATGAGTATAAAAATATGTGGCTATTCCGGAAGACCTGCTGAGCACAAGCTTTTATAATTTTATCAGCACATCTTCTTACTAACCATTCGGGTTTTACGCTTATGTACTTATTACTCTTATGTGTCGGGGATAAGGAAATTTGATTTACCTTCAGTAATGATTATCTCAAGAGTATAGTTAAATTAATTTTGCTAGGATGGCCAGTGAAATGCAATGGAAGTAAGATATCTATAAAAGTTTGTCAAAATAAGAAAGCAATATTGTATCAATTCCCATTTAGACATATGCAACTAAATGAAATGTGGTTTCTACAATGATGTGGACAATGAACAGCTCCAACAATTCTTCTGAAACTCCCAGTTATCTAAACCCTATTTCACATAGAACGTAAGTTGATCCCACACATTGATTGTCTACCAGAGTGCACAATACTTCGTAGAACGGGTTTGTAGCCTACACATACAATGGCGTCAGCGTTAAGCCGGGTGCACATTACAACGAACATTATGTGTTAACACTTGAGAGATAAACATATTTTTGTGTTATTATGTGTGGAGCACTCTTGATTGCGTGTTTCTAAATGGAGTGGGTCAACACTGCATGTAAAATGATCCAAAAAATCAATAACACACGTTTACATAAATCAGCCGTCTTCTTCGTTCCCATGTTTCATGGGACAAAATGCATGGCACAATTTTGCATTGCAAGTGCGCCACCATCTTGTAAATTAGTCTTTCAAGCTGAGTTGTGAAGTGTGCCTTGTTAATCTGAGGTTAGTTGGTTGTCTTAGTTTTGCTAGTTTTTGTTGTTGTGTAGTATCAACATATCAGTCCAGAAGTAGAAGAGAAAGAATGTTGATCCTACCTACAACTGAAGTAGATCTAGATAATATTTTAGTATTTGTTGAGAAGTCCTTCATTATACAATTTTAATCTTAAGTACTACCATAACAAATTTATCTTTGACTCATCTATTTTGTTTGTTAGATAGTTTGCATCCATACTCTTCTTAAACATTGGGTGAACCCAGATACTTATATCGCGTTCCTCTTCTTCATGAAACATCACCAACCATGTTCCACAACAACAAATCAACGTCTTCATCCCTTTTCTACATCTTGACAAACACAGAAAGTTTGAGAGAAGAAAATGATCTTTAGTGTTTGGTACCATAATGTTTCATGATCAACCACCTTCGTAAAAAAAATTTCCATGACAAAAAATACATTTTTGTTTCATCATGTTTTAAAACTTAATGTTCGCTGCAATGTGCACTCAGCTCTATTAAGACGTAAGCATAGATCACCAGTTTTTTTTTTTCCAACACAAGGAACCCACCGAGCAACATATTGTAACGAAAAGGGGATCGAAAATCGGTGGGTAAGGCAGTGTGGCCATTAAACACCATTTCAGTTTGTTTCAAATAGTTACATGCGTTGCGAAATACTTTTTGTGGTAGTGAATTATCGATGTTTTAAAGTAAGAGAATAGATTATTATACATGCGTATAACCTGAATAGGTAGTTAGACACGATGATTTAAAAAAAGTACAAGAGAAAACATGACACTTAAAAACACAAATTTGTATCTGGTAGCTACAAAATATATAATATGTAGAAAGGTTTAAAGAAATCTTGAATGAAATACAAGTAGTGATTTGTCATAATTTTGAATTAAGTCTTATCAAAACTTCATTTTACGATATTAAAATCGGCCTCATACTTTTGTAGATATACACGCTTTGCTCGTTGGGGGCTCCACCCCCAAACCCCCAGTCCATTTTTTTTATCAATTGGATGTAAACTAATGTAATTTCAGAGCCGTTTTTGATAGGTCTTACCTCCAAAGAAAGGCCCGCACCGACTTTGAAGTTGCTCCACCATTTTGAATTTTTTTTCGGGCGTTAAATTTTTTTTTTTAACTTTTTGGAATTTTCCCTTCGGTTACAGGCTAGAAGCTATAAGTTTGCCAAATTTCAAGTTTCTAGCTCATCTGGAAGTAGGTGAACATTAATGCAATGAGTGAGTCAGCCATGTGGCTTTATAATACTATAATAAATGACTGTCAACTTAATCCTCATTTTTTACCGATAAATTTGTCATTCTGATCCTCATATTGTTTTAGATAAAAGACCATCAAATAGAGCCTTATTTTTTTATAGTAAAAGACTGTCAATCTACGCATCATACTGTTATAGATATAAGAATGTAGATCTGAGCCTCATAATTCTATGAATGAAAAATTGTCAATCCGAGCACCATACTGTTATAGATATGATTGCCAATCTAAGCCTCATTTTGTTTTCACATTTATTAAATTATACCTTCCTCATCCCCCCTCGTTAGTGTAACTAAATCAAGATAGCTGAAATGGGTAGTAAGACGTGTTGTAAAAATAAAAATAGATCCACCGTAGACAATCTTGATGATTTCCACATCAAACACATTTTATAGCTCACTAATTAATTCATTATATTGATGGTAATTTAATTAAGTTAAAGAAAAAACATGGGCTATAAATTTGTATTTAACATAACTGGTTATAGGCCTACATGGGTTAATATTAATATATAAATCCTTATATATGGCTTATATAAAAATTATTTTACCATGAACACGTTAATATACAAGAAAATTCCATTGACGTAATGTATTGGTCACTTCCAAACCATTAATACTGGACTAGAATCTTCCCATGGATTCGCTTGCGTTAAAGTCAGTTTTGAAAATATTTCCATTAAAACAACATTTCTAGTCCCAAAATGTATAATTTCTTAAACAGAGAAAAAATTACGCGATGTATTAGATAGATATTAACATGATGACAACTTTGGAGTTGATAAAAGATGTATCTTCAGAATCAAAAAATTCAATGAAGTTTAGGTATTTCTGTTTTGAAAATAGATATACATAATATTTGTATTTAATTAAAGGAAATGAAATAACATTTAAGGCAAGGCCAATTTGTAAACGAACTTAGGGGTTTTATCATCAGGAGTGAACATTTACAGATTGCTACGAGAAATATCACAAGACCTACTTCGGTAGCCACATGGTCTAAGGTGTCACTCCAGCACTAGACTAGACCGCCGATGACAGGGAGATCGGGGATCGAGTCCCAGTTGTGCGTAATGGGGGCGTTTTTCCCAAAAGTGTTTTCTATTCTCCCTCCATGCAAATATGGGTAAATATTCTCTAATTTCAACCTTTATCATACCTAACTCATTAGCGTATATAGTTTATATGCTTATAACCTAAATAAGTAGTAATACGTGGTGCCAAGAAAAGATCACGAGAAAACACGTTACATATAAGTGTCCATATGAGATGGATAGCTAAATGAATTACAACACAAATTGTTCAGCCTCATTGGCAAAGTTCATAATAACAGTCAATTAAGCATTGCCTTTACTATTTACTTACATAGCTACTTAATGGTTTCGATGAGACTGCGCAGAACCAAAATATTCCGAAATCGAACACACTCAACAGAACGGGATTTGTTGGACCACCCGAAGATTGCCTATCTCCAGTGCTCAAAAATGAATCTTGGTCGAACACTCTCCATCGAAGGGATGTTGTCTACAGTATTTTAAATATCCTACATGTGGGCATTAGATCTAATATCTAATCTCATCTAGTTTGGTTCTTCGATGACTGAGGATTCAAAGTTCGAATACTAGTTGGTTTTGATGATAATTTTTTTCAATGGTTTTATACTCTCCCTCTACGTAAGTGTGTGTACCTATCCTCCTAACACCACCTTTATTATTAATTTGCACCAATATAATTAAATTAAGATGTGTAATAATACGGAGTAGGATTTTTTTTTACGAAAAAATATATTGGTTTTTGGTATGCTTACTACATAGATGACTTAATATTTCACATTAGGACTTTCAATGTAGATTTCTTCTGCGATTCAGGAAGATGCCAATGCTATCAGACTTATCAAAAGGGAAAGAGGTATTTGGACAGGGTACCATTTTACAAATTTAGAAATAGTAGTAGTTGAAATAAATAAAATACGTATAAAAGAAGCTAAACTATGAATCGTGGATTAACTAGACAAGCTTTTATAGTTAAGTACGGCTATAGCCATATACATATACTATATTCTTTAAATTTAAAAATGACACCTGGCCACGGGAACTGACCCCTGTGCCTTTAACCTAGTACGCCAATCCCACTCAGCTATCTTGGAGCCATCCAGTAACTTTGTTCATTCGTAACTCATATGTTAAGGCAGAATCTGTGATGGACTTGTGGATATTGTCAGCTAAATATGAGCGATCAATTAACATCATGAACTGTCAGGTAACGTAGTTTGACTTGGGAGGGCCTAATATTAAACCTTCCAGAGCCAAAGGTGTCTGCATTATCTGATAGTTCGTGATTTTAATTGATTGCTCATATATAGCTGGATATTTCCACATGTCCATCATAGACTCTGCCTTAAAATATGAGTTAATAATGACCATGGGTTACGTCATGACTCACGGGTAGTTCAGTGTTAAGACCACTAGTGAACTAAGCCGAAGGTACCAGGTTCAAATATCCATATTCAGGTGTCACTTTTAAATTTAAAGACTATAAACAATGAATGCCAAGCAAAATAATTATTAGCACCGCGTCTTACTACCCGTTCGGGTTATACGCACTTACGCTAATGTGTAATGGTAGGGTGATTGTGAGATTAAATGGAGGACCTACAGATTAATGTGGAATCCGAACCATGGTGGAGGCCTGGCATTACACACATTCACAAGATGTCTTGTCAGAGGTGAAGGAAGAGTTTGGTAATCAGATAAACTTGTGCCGAGACCGAGGATTGAACCCCGAATCCTAGCATAGAAGTCCGACACCTTACCCCTAGACCACCAGGTCACCTTTGTCAAGCTAAAGAATGCCGGTTTATACTTAGGAGACGTATACATGGCCAGCCCACAAGTTGGGTTTACCTTGAGGAACTAATCGGCATTTGAAAGATTGGTCTATAAGCCCTGAGAACACTATGCTATTATTTTCAGCAGGGCTACTGTTCCTTTAATTGGCGGTTTCATACTCAAGCTTAGTACGCTTCAAGTGCAATGCCTTACTAAATACAGGATGACAACTTTCAAGATTATAATTTAATGGACCAGTTTTCTATAAAAAAACTAGCGCATACTACTTGACCTCCTGTGTTTAGTATAGCACTGCACTTGAGGCGTACTAAATCTGACTATGAAACTGCCGCTATTGACTCTACGACTGATGAATTCTATTATTAGGAGAAAACTGCTGCTCCCAATTGTATTTGGAAATATCTCTCACACTTACATATTATTTCACTTTAGTATGTATTTGGCTTAGAAGTGTTTGAAATTCTCATAATGTGGATTTTTTAAATTTTGCAAAAGAAGAGAGGCAGGAATTTATTCAAGTACAATTTAATATTTAATATTTCATCAAGTACCTCTCATTTCATTGTTCATTTACGCATTAGATTCAATGAATAGATTTTTTTTAAAGTGACATTTTTTAAAGTAGAAACAAAAATCTGGTGTCGTGCAAAAAGATGAGGCTTTTTACACCTTGTTCCGGGCCCAGTTTGCGTACCTGCCGGGCGTGAGTGCTAAAACTGAATACACCACTCCCCCCTTTCCACAGCCTGTGAACTTAAATTACTGAGCGATTATATTAGATAATCTGAGGAGTTAAATGACCACCCGTAGCAAACATTCCAACTTTATTTTAAATATATTATAACTCACGTATGTAATATTTTATTATTATACCAAACAGTCAGGTTTAACATTGTGTAACGTGCACGTGACCTGAGCTATTGCAGGACGTTTCCACGTTACCGTATGAACCACGAGTTCTTTTCAGGATATTGGGATACGCCGTTGATTAAACACGATTGAAAATGCACAATCATATTCAAGGTTTTGATTATTAAAAATAAAACACACCGATTAAACTACAAAAACAATTCACTAAATTAAACAATGAGAGTCATAATTAGGTATATAGATTAATAAGTGAATGAGAACACATAAAATTGAATTAAATTAAATAAACAGTTAATCGATAAAAATACAAACTAATTAAACGTCTCTTATTATGTTTATTACCACTGTACAGGTAATTTGCAGCTGAAGTTGAAGTCACCCACTGTTTTGGCTCCCACGTACGACACACTGCAATTACCCGCATTACACGATCACTAGACTCACTGAGTCACTCACTGGACCCACCTTCTCACTCAGTGAACACGCTGTCCACTCCCGGGCATGCAAGCCTGGACACGCTAGTCCACTCACTTGGCTAGGCTCAACTCAGACTGGGGTCCTTCACTAACCACTGACCGTGTATTTATAGGCGTCACAGCTAAGAGTCTGGAATCCTCCATTTATAGAATACTGGGTTAGAATAAAATGAACCCAGATTCTTCTAGACGGTCACTTTCCTTTCAATTAAGATACCCCCTCTACTCCCTCTAATCCTCAAGTCAGTGAAGCTGGCTGGCTACCTGCCAAACAAGGATGGAGAGTTAGAGCGCAGACAGATGACAAGCGCGATGTTACCACACAGCCTGAAGTCGGACACTAGTATCGTAACAATATTATTGTTACATAGCTTTCCTTTTTAGCTATGGGTGTTCTTAACGTGCAATTTCTGAACGGACTAATTATATCAGCCCAAGACTAGCTAACTAGCCTAGTTCTAGATGAGACACAATATCCAGTCCCCTGGCCATTCATTAATCAATATCCCTAAACGAGTAATCCCTTATTTAAAAAAGAATAAACTTCCCAGTCATGCCGGATCTATTACCTGAAACTTCTGGCTAACTTCACAAACGCTCTACCAAAGATGTACTTTAAAAGTATATAGTCCAAATTTAGTTCATTATTTTAAAATGATCACATGTTAAATTTTACTCAATGAGTAGTATTAAAAAAAAAGTAATTTACTTTTCCTGAAAAAGACACATACTTTTTTGCGAGATTCGGCATACTTTTTATTTTTGCTACTGATTAATTTTTAATGAACTATTATTTTATTTTATTTTATTGGTGGTATGAAAATAATTCAACTACTATAACTTTGATTTAAATGGACATTATAATCAATTTGCCTAATTATATGGTTTTTCAATCGACTCTAGCAGTATAATCCCCAATATTTTATTAATAAAAGTTGTAAAATGCCATCAGACAAGGCCACGGTCATCAAACAACATGGTAATAAACTCACATAGCTTGGGATCAGGGCAAGCGGAAGGTTTCTTTCTCTTCCGAACCATCTTTTAATTTGGTGTCCTTTTTCCTCTCCCTTTCTCCCTTCCTTCCCCTCAACCCACACCAACACCAGCTGGTGCTGAACAGCTGATTAGGGCAGTGGAGGTCACACAACCAGCTAGTAGCTAATGTCAGACCTCAGCTTTTCTGGCGTTTGACTGCCTGTGTCCTTCAAACAACGCTTAGAAACAAACTAAACACTACATATTAGATGCTTAGAGAGGGATTTGGATGATGGAGTGTTAAACTTGTTGGCTAACTCTTAATTGTTATCGTAGCAGTTTTAATTGTAGTGCCAAACGTACGATTTCTAGACACATTTTTATATCACATTATTTTAGAGAGTTTATTTTCCAAAATGGTTTCCCACTCTCCTTTCACGCAAATATCCGGATACATTTCCTATACATTATGCACTCCCCCACCGTGTAAATATTTGTTTTATTCGTAAGGGGAACAATATGTGGCGCAAGAAAATAAAATCTATGCTGAGAAGAATGAGGAAAGAAGCTTATAAGATAATCCCCAAATCATCGTGACAAAAGGAAAGGAAAATATACCCTGATTGTGGTTGGAAGAACAGTAAAGAAAACACAAACATATTTCTGTGTTGCCAATATTGTTTTACTTTATATGTATTGATAATATTTCTCAAAAGTGACAGCTGCAGATAACATGACTTGATGTATGAATATATTAAAATGGTTTTAATAACTTTAGTGATCAACTTCTACTAAATCATACTATACATTGGACGCCAAATGCGATAATTTGTCTTTAGTACAACTAGCTGAGCCTTAGGAACTAACCTCAAAGTCAGTGATAATCAATAGCCTTTCGGGTGACCTGGTGGTCTAGGGGTAAGGTGTCGGACTTATATGCTGATGGCCCGGGGTTCAATCCTCGGTCCCGGCACAGATTTATCTGATTACCAAACCCTTCCTTCACCTCTGACAAGATGTGTATTAATCACAACTTGTGAATGTGTGGAATGCCAGGCCTCCACCGTGGTTCGGATTCCACGTTAAACTGTAGGTCCTCCATTTCATCTCACAATCACCCTACCATTACACATTAGCGTAAGTGCGTATAACCCGAACGGGTGGTAAGCTGTGATGCCAAATATGGCTATATATAACTTATTTCTACTCCTTGTTTCACAACATTTCCGAGACGTGCGGGGATTTCCACTAGGCGTAGTAGAGTAAGGATGAGGAAGACCCAATCTAGAAAACATGTACTTGATTACATGGATAACGGGTAGGCCTGACTATTTATTAAAGAACAACCTTAGTACACAAGGCTAAGACTCAAGCCACGACTTTCCAGACTGAGTTTCAAATGTTGCAGGTAGAAAATATTGTTAGAAATAACACTATACAGCCTCGATAAATGGTTTTATATGCCCTCTAACTAAATAATTTGTCTTTTGCAGTTCTCTATGTCCCTCTGTTTGTCTTTATGTTTGTCTCTCTTAATGTATACCACATTTTTATTTCTGTCTTATTGCCTTTATGTTATATATCTTTATGTGGGTTGAGTTGTCTTTATGTATATTTGTATGTTTTTATGTCCATAATGTGTTATGTTAATATGTATGTGTGTTCTTTAGGCTATAGCCATAATGACTTAACGCATATAGTTCCACCTTAATATTTAGATTGTCATACTACGAGGGGAAATCATTATTTCAAATTTAACTCAAGAACTAAGGGTAGTTTAATGATTACTGGTTTTTGAAAATTTTAATTCTATGTGATTTTTATAGTATATTTTTGAAAATTGTAATTATTTCTCATTTTATAGTGTATTTAAAAAAATATGTATATGAGGATGTTTTATTCTGATAAATATATTTTAAGCTTGTTTTATCGGGGGAAAATGTCCTTGTAAGTGATGATATTCTATGTAAACATTCAACCACAAATTTGTTAAGTATTGCATGAGAATGAAGTAATCTGTGGTTTTCCGAAAGAGCATGATTGGTAGTTAGGCTCTTGTAGGCAACCCATACCCAGTGAAAAATAATCACTTCGATTTCATGAAGGGCCAAAGTCATTTAAAACTACAAGCTTTAGTAAAAAATAAAATAAGTAAAATACAATCGTACATGATATACATGGTTGGAAGGGTGCTAACTGACGGATAGCAGAAGGTTTTTTATTTCAAATACTGACTGAATGTTAATGTTAACCTATTTGGAAAAATTACTATTATATTTCTGATACTATATTATCAATAAAAAGTTTTATCAAACGAATCTCTTAATACTTCGATCAGTATTACTATCTAATGGGCGTTTTCTTAACTGATTGAAAGAACAAAATATATTCTAATAAATTTATATATTTTGTTTTGTGGTTGGGGTAGCAAGATATATTATAGTACATTAAATAGTTAACTAATAATTTTATATTCACACTCTTACCATGTCTAACTGACCCCCAAAATAAAAATGTTAAAATTTAGAGAGTCATACAAAATATTAGTTTAAAAATAAAACTTTTTATTTTGTAAATAGCGTAAGAACACAACCACCTTGGAGGTTTGAGTGACGTCATAAATTGCTCTTATTTCGGTTGGCTCACCATCTTTATTTCAAAAGAGCATCCCGCATTTTACAAGCTCTCGTTTGAAAAGTATTTTCAAGTGAATCATAGTTACCGCTTCCACAAACAATGTCATAAATTCTTTTGTCAGTAATGTAATAACGGTTAATAATTTATTTTAAATAAAATTGTTTGTTTGTGTGAATGTTCTGAATGCCAAAAGTAACAAAAATTCAACATATGGTATTGAAGAACATATTGTCTGGCGAATGGATACATTGTAACTTTCCCTAGTGTTCAGATAACACCTCTCCTACTTTGGATAGCCTTTATATATTATGTTCTCTCATATAGGGGATTATATATTGGGACCATACTAGAACAAGGAAATAATTTCAGTAAACTATACATTAATAAACATAAACATAAATAACCAACACATCATTTTGTTATTCGTGACACATGTTTCAGATGTATAGATGAACCAAATTTTTAAAGCCCGATTTTATAAGTTTATAATTTTCTTAAACTAATCATCAAAAATATATTAACTGCTGTCTTTAACTTTTTAGGAAATAAACCCTACAGTTTTATTTACTTGGCAAAACAATCCCTAGATAACCAATATGAAAGTTACGCATTTGCGTAGAATGAAAGTGGGGAATCATTTTAAACAAAAATATCAGTACATCCAGCGGGAATCGATCCCTGGCCTACCAGTCATTGGCAAACCAGAAAATATGAGATTAATGCCTTATGCCTTGTGTTCACTTTTGCAGAAATATATCAACCCATATGGCAAGAATGATTCTTTACGCCATATGTTTGAAGTTGCAAAGAATGTATACATATGAAGTCATTACATTAACTGTTTTTACTGAAGATTAACATACTTATCTTTTTCTTTTACGTTTAGCGAGTATTTTTAACTATATGAATATCTACAAACTCACATTAATGGACTAGAAAGGATACTGCATGTGGTATACACGTCTTTCTAATAATAGTTTCTTATTTTCTGGTCACAGGGTGGTTAAGGTTTGAAGCCTGGCCGGGTGTCCTTAGGGAGGTTTACCTAAATTGTTTACCACACTTCCTCCGAGAGTATGCGGATCATTTATTCTAATTTGTAGACCTAACCCCCCCCCCCCCAATCCATTCCCCATTAGTAAATATTTGATAAGGCAGTAAGACACAAATCAAAAACAATAGGGATGAGAAAGTTTTATTTTAGAGGAAACGTATCCCAATTTGAGTGGTGGAAGAGTAGTTAACAATTTATAAAAGTAAACAAAGTATTACACTGATTATATATTCTATCTAAGACCTATTATTATTATTATTATTATTATTATTATTATTATTATTATTATTATTATTAGCACCGCGTCTTACTACCCGTTCGGGTTATACGCACTTAGGCTATTGTGTAATGGTAGGGTGATTATGTGATGAAATGGAGGACCTACAGTTTAACGTGGAATCCGAACCACGGTGGAGGCCTGGCATTCCCCACATTCATAAGATGTCTTGATCTAAGACCTACCCTTAGCCGGCAAACTAGACTGGACGAGACCTACAGCTAAGCCCATTTGACCAATGATGCATGAAATTACTTTTATTTATTTTTCATGAATAACTTATAAAATCAAAATAAAAACCAACATTTTGGTCAGAATCATTCCATCTTATCACCTAATTGAGGCCATCGGGCTATAAATGTGAGACGGAAAATTTTCCAAAAATGGCACATTTTTAATTACTATTCCTGTAAAATAATTTCACTTGATTAAATGGAACTAATGTAATCGAGATTTAGATAGCTCTAATGTCAACGTTTATGATTAATATACACATCTCCTAAATGCGTTTATATAAGAAACATCATCAAATGAGCTTCGGTGACCACACGGTCTAACACACGACTCTCGCAATAGGCTAGACTTCCGTTGACAGGGAGATTGGTGTTCGATACCAATAGGTTGCACTGAAGGTGGTTTTCCCTGAATAGTTTTCCACTCTCATGGGTGCAATTCATCAAAATTCAATCCTCCTCATTCCTAACATATTAGCATAGTACATAGGCGTACAACCGGAACAAGAAGTAACACGCGGTGCTAAAATAAACAGTAAAGTAACAAATGATTGCGATCCTTTGTAGACCCGCTATGTTCATAAATCATACTTCAATTTTTTATCATCAATAAATTAAATAATTCTTAGGTTTGACCGATATTTGTCTCCCCCCCCCCCTACTATCCGTGCTTCCTCACTACCCCTCCCCCAGCCCGTGCCCCCTTATGGTAACCCACACTCTCTTAACACACTATATTTTGAAGCATAATAGGCTCTAGGTGCCAACTCTATAATTTAACTCCTTCATCGCAAGCCGCCACTGAGGACCATTTTCAGGGAAATTTCCCGATTCAAAACTTCACAGAAAATTTTCCTCTCTAGGTCGGGGCAAAAACATGATAACCCTAAATGGGTTAGATTTGATATTTTCACTATTTAAACTTCTGTTATCCGTATAACTAGATATACAAAATAAATGAAATGTTAATTGATATTAGCTATCCGCAAGGTTTTGCCTGGGTTTTAAAACAACTTGTAGTACAAGATTTAAGCTACCAGAAATCACTGTTAAAACATGTTTTCATCAAATGAGGGTTATCATATTTTTACCCTATCCCCCTCAACTATATGTTTCAAGAAGCGATGAACTAAATGAGCTCCGGATTCTTCCACATACTTTCAACTTAACGTGTTTCTATTGTAGCCTTGCTTGGTGGAGTTTATGAATGAATCCAAAGGGTTCACGGCTTACTACGACGTAAAGTTAACATTGTCAGGGCTTTTACCGTTGCTGGAACACACACACACACACACACATGCACACGAACTCTCATACTCACACACACATATAAAGCTAAACATGTCAGTTCAACCTTGACTTGGAAGTCAGAATGCATTCCTAAATCCCTGCATACTCTACCGTATCGAGGCATAAAGAATATTTGGCAGTAAACAAACAAATAATGTAATAAAAAAACTCTCGCATAGAGGGAAATAATTGAAGTATATTAAATTCAGTACAAGTGACAGGGATTCACTTCCCAAACTCTCTGTCACTGGCAAACCAGACCAAATGAGTTTGATGCCCTAGTCCACATGCACACAAATGCAACAAGATAATTGATTGGTTTGAATCAAATCTCGCAGATAATATTGTTGTATTATGTTTTATTTCTGATAATGCTGGTAATAATTGAAGGTAAAACAATTGGTAGCTTGAGACATTTCAAATAATCTCTTATTGGAAAGGGCTGATAACATTTAAAATATTACACATAATATCTTGTAGGGCAGGGCTTATAAATATTGAAACATTTCACGTACTATCTTATAGGGCAGAGCTTATATTATTTAAATATTACAAATACTATTTTATAGGGAAGAGCTGATGAATATTGAAACATTACGAATAATATCTTCAAGGGTAGGGCTGAAGAATATTGAAACATTACGAATACTATCTTCAAGGGTAGGGCTGAAGAATATTGAAACATTAAGAATATTAT
Source organism: Timema cristinae (assembly GCA_039000515.1). Classification (NCBI taxonomy): domain Eukaryota; kingdom Metazoa; phylum Arthropoda; class Insecta; order Phasmatodea; family Timematidae; genus Timema; species Timema cristinae. Next base: position 57,986,680 of record JBCFYV010009882.1, read on the forward strand.
CTTCAAGGGTAGGGCTGAAGAATATTGAAACATTACGAATACTATCTTCAAGGGTAGGGCTGAAGAATATTGAAACATTACGAATACTATCTTCAAGGGTAGGGTTGAAGAACATTGAAACATTAAGAATACTATCTTCAAGGGTAGGGCTGAAGAATATTGAAACATTAAGAATACTATCTTCAAGGGTAGGGCTGAAGAATATTGAAACATTACGAATACTATCTTATAGGGTAGGGCTGAAGAATATTTAAACATTACGAATACTATCTCATAGGGTAAAGCTGAAGAATATTGAAACATTACGAATATTAACTTATAGAGCAAAGCTGATGAATATTGAAATATTACAAATATTATCTTATAGGACAGGGATGATGAATATTGAAATATTACAAATACTATCTTATAGGGCAGGGTTGATGAATATTGAAATATTACAAATACTATCATATAGGTCAGGGTTGATGAATATTGAAATATTACAAATACTATCTTATAGGTAGGGCTGATGATCTTGAAACATTACAAATACTATCATATAGGTCAGGGTTGATGAATATTGAAATATTACAAATACTATCATATAGGTCAGGGCTGATGAATATTGAAATATTACAAATACTATCATATAGGGCAGGGTTGATGAATATTGAAATATTACAAATACTATCTTATAGGGCAGGGTTGATGAATATTGAAATATTACAAATACTATCATATAGGGCAGGGCTGATGAATATTGAAATATTACAAATACTATCATATAGGGCAGGGTTGATGAATATTGAAATATTACAAATACTATCATATAGGGCAGGGCTGATGAATATTGAAATATTACAAATACTATCATATAGGGCAGGGTTGATGAATATTCAAATATTACAAATACTATCTTATAGGTAGGGCTGATGATCTTGAAACATTACAAATACTATATTTAAGATGCAAATATTAATTTTGTAAATATTACAAATAACATCTTAAAGGACAGGAATGATGACTCTTGTAATAATTCAAATATTTTCTTATATGGCAGAGCTGACCTGAAGACTCTTTAACCATTTCAAAAACTACTTATATAACTATCTTCATACTCCTTTACCTGATACAAACGATCATAATCAATATGTTTTGTTACACAGTTTGAAGCGTTATCATCCTCTGTCAAGAATCATGATTCAATTGAATAGAGCCATTGTTTTTATAAAACACCTTTATATATCATCTAGGGTAGTTCATGCCCTCTCCGGTAGCCACATTCACAATCGACTGGACTTTACAAAGATGAGATCAGGGTTCAAATCCTAATAAAGCATATTAAGGGTGGTTTATCTTAAGTCCCCTTCTTAAACGCAAACTCGGATAAAACTCCTTTAAACTCAAACCTACTCATTTCTATCCCATTAACGTTATAATTTCATATTGGTATAACCTGAAAGGGTAATAATACTTGGTGTTGAAAAAGAAAATTAAAATTAATTATAATAATAGTCCCTGTACCAAAAGTATTCCAACATCTAAATGAATGCTTGTTTCATTATACAGTATATTATCACTCAAATATTTTATCTTCATAATTTTACACAATGAAATTAAGTAATATTTTGATACTAGATAAAAATTACAATATTGTGTGAACTATTTAGAAAAATTAAAATATAATACTTTATATTTAATAAAGTATTTTGTGTTCTTATAAACTAATATTTTCTCCTCTCAATCTGAGAAATATAAGAAAAATGAAGACATGTTCTTTATTTTCCCCCCACTTTATTTATGATTTAAAATACATTGTTTGATAATATTAACAAATTAATATGTCTAGTTTTAAGGGGATAGCTATAATTTATATAAGGCGTATGACCCTAATGGGCAGTGAGAAACGGTGATAAAATAATAATAGGATTTAACAAAAGCATTATTAAAAAACTTAAACCAAAGGTCTTAGTTAGCTAGAATCTATAGAAAAATTCATCCGCTTTCGCTTTGAGAAAGTAGAATGAAAAAAAAAAATCATAAATAACATGTAGAAAACAACTTCTAGTACTCCCATACAAGACACGAAGCATGATCCCCCCCTTCTATGGTAGACCAAACTGTTGTAAATCTGAAGTGTCAATCCACATTTCAACTCATTCTGAATATTTATATATACCTTTTGTGTTTTAAAAACATCTCGTGATTTCAAAAATGTGAGCCGATCTTGTAAGTAAACTCTTTCTTAATGGAGTCATTATATATAATCAGCAAATGTTACAAGGTAATTCATCCCAAGAAAATGTCTCTCTTTGAAAATATTCCCGCCCCTGGTGTTGTAAATTTGTACAAGGTCAAGTGGATTGCTCATGCTCATATTATACTTCCCGGTATCTCATATCGTCTACAAAGCTTATATCTGTGTAGTAGAACCACAACATAGTTATTCTATTTCAAACAAAAAACTTAAAGATAGCTGAATGAACCGTTGGAAAAGTAATTTAGTAACTCCCACAATAAATAGGAAAAGATGAGGTGTTAGATCTCAGTTAATCTTTCTGGTAACTGTTATAGTGGGATCTAGTGTCCACTTTACAAATGCATAGTTTTAGCATGATTTGCATAGTATAGATATGCTTACTTAACACTAACACAATGCACGTACAATCAGCCTTAGTAGATAGATGTTTTCTCATCAAATAGAAAAATGAAACGTGTAGAAAATTATATTTAAATAAATCCTGCATCGATAAGATGATGGAGCATTTATATATTTGAGGTATTTAACGTGCACCACATGGAGTAAACGGCAAGTTTGTCTAATCTGATATTATGCTTATAGCCCAAACGGGTATTAAGATGTGGTAAGAAAAAAAATAGTCTCATTTACCAGTGATAGGCAGTTAAGAAATAGGATGCCAGTTAAATGTAGCTTAGGGCTAGAATTCTAGTTATCGATATTTAAAGGAGAGGATGCCAGTGATAGGCAGTTCATGGCTTGGATGCCATTCATTTAAAGTTCAGGGCTAGGATGTAGTGAGTGATAGGTAGTTCATGACTTGGATAGTAATGATAGGCAGTCCAGGGCTAGAATGCCAGTGAGAGGCTGCTCATAGCTTAGAAGCCAGTGATAGAAAGTTCAGGGCTAGGATGCCAGTGAGAGGCTGCTCATAGCTTAGAAGCCAGTGATAGAAAGTTCAGGGCTAGGATGCCAGTGATAGGCTGCTCATAGCTTAGAAGCCAGTGATAGGCAGCTCATAGCTCGGAAGTCAGTAATAGGGAGTTCAGGGCTAGGATGCCAGTGATAGGCAGCTCATGGCTTGGAAGACAGTGATGGGGAGTTCAGGGCTAGGATGCCAGTGATAGGCTGCTCATAGCTTAGAAGCCAGTGATAGAAAGTTCAGGGCTAGGATGCCAGTGATAGGCTGCTCATAGCTTAGAAGCCAGTGATAGGCAGCTCATAGCTCGGAAGTCAGTAATAGGGAGTTCAGGGCTAGGATGCCAGTGAGAGGCTGCTCTTAGCTTAGAAGCCAGTGATAGAAAGTTCAGGGCTAGGATGTAGTGAGTGATAGGTAGTTCATGACTTGGATAGTAATGATAGGCAGTCCAGGGCTAGAATGCCAGTGAGAGGCTGCTCATAGCTTAGAAGCCAGTGATAGAAAGTTCAGGGCTAGGATGCCAGTGAGAGGCTGCTCATAGCTTAGAAGCCAGTGATAGGCAGCTCATAGCTCGGAAGTCAGTAATAGGGAGTTCAGGGCTAGGATGCCAGTGAGAGGCTGCTCTTAGCTTAGAAGCCAGTGATAGAAAGTTCAGGGCTAGGATGTAGTGAGTGATAGGTAGTTCATGACTTGGATAGTAATGATAGGCAGTCCAGGGCTAGAATGCCAGTGAGAGGCTGCTCATAGCTTAGAAGCCAGTGATAGAAAGTTCAGGGCTAGGATGCCAGTGAGAGGCTGCTCATAGCTTAGAAGCCAGTGATAGAAAGTTCAGGGCTAGGATGCCAGTGAGAGGCTGCTCATAGCTTAGAAGCCAGTGATAGAAAGTTCAGGGCTAGGATGCCAGTGATAGGCTGCTCATAGCTTAGAAGCCAGTGATAGGCAGCTCATAGCTCGGAAGTCAGTAATAGGGAGTTCAGGGCTAGGATGTAGTGAGTGATAGGTAGTTCATGACTTGGATAGTAATGATAGGCAGTCCAGGGCTAGAATGCCAGTGATAGGCTGCTCATAGCTTAGAAGCCAGTGATAGGCAGCTCATAGCTTAGAAGCCAGTGATAGAAAGTTCAGGGCTAGGATGCCAGTGAGAGGCTGCTCTTAGCTTAGAAGCCAGTGATAGAAAGTTCAGGGCTAGGATGCCAGTGAGAGGCTGCTCATAGCTTAGAAGCCAGTGATAGAAAGTTCAGGGCTAGGATGCCAGTGAGAGGCTGCTCATAGCTTAGAAGCCAGTGATAGAAAGTTCAGGGCTAGGATGCCAGTGAGAGGCTGCTCATAGCTTAGAAGCCAGTGATAGAAAGTTCAGGGCTAGGATGCCAGTGATAGGCTGCTCATAGCTTAGAAGCCAGTGATAGGCAGCTCATAGCTCGGAAGTCAGTAATAGGGAGTTCAGGGCTAGGATGCCAGTGATAGGCAGCTCATGGCTTGGAAGACAGTGATGGGGAGTTCAGGGCTAGGATGCCAGTGATAGGCTGCTCATAGCTTAGAAGCCAGTGATAGAAAGTTCAGGGCTAGGATGCCAGTGATAGGCTGCTCATAGCTTAGAAGCCAGTGATAGGCAGCTCATAGCTCGGAAGTCAGTAATAGGCAGTCCAGGGCTAGGATGCCAGTGATAGGCAGCTCATGGCTTAGAAGCCAGTGATAGGGAGTTCAGGGCTAGGATGCCAGTGATAGGCAGCTCATAGCTCGGAAGTCAGTGATAGGGAGTTCAGGGCTAGGATGCCAGTGAGAGGCTGCTCATAGCTTAGAAGCCAGTGATAGAAAGTTCAGGGCTAGGATGCCAGTGAGAGGCTGCTCATAGCTTAGAAGCCAGTGATAGAAAGTTCAGGGCTAGGATGCCAGTGAGAGGCTGCTCATAGCTTAGAAGCCAGTGATAGAAAGTTCAGGGTTAGGATGCCAGTGAGAGGCTGCTCATAGCTTAGAAGCCAGTGATAGAAAGTTCAGGGCTAGGATGCCAGTGATAGGCTGCTCATAGCTTAGAAGCCAGTGATAGGCAGCTCATAGCTCGGAAGTCAGTAATAGTGAGTTCAGGGCTAGGATGCCAGTGATAGGCAGCTCATGGCTTGGAAGACAGTGATGGGGAGTTCAGATTTAATATGCCAGTTATAGGAAGTTTAGGACTAGGATACAGGTTGAGGCTGATCATAGCTCGGAAGTCAGTGATAGGGAGCTCAGTGCTAGGATGCCAGTAATACGCAGTTAATTAATAGAATGCCAGTGACAGGCAGTTAATGTTTCAGATACTGGTTGAGTTTACTGAGGGTGGCTTTTTTTTTTAATCTGTTTAACCACTCTCCCTCCATGTAAATGTTAGTTCATTTTATCTAAACTCTACCGTCTTCTTCCATACCCGATTAGTTTTATTATGAAGCGTGTATCTTGTCGAGTTGTATTAGTCCAAACCACCCGCCAATACAGCCTCATAGCCACCGTGAGTGGCCACTAGCCTTGCACTAGAATATTTGTCAAGTGTTCACTAAATTAACCATCGGGTCATCTCCTGAAATCAGATCCTGAACAAACACAGTTGAAGGAGGGTGTAGCGTTAATATGTTATGGCCAGAGGATTGTAGGGTTGTGGGGGCGGGGGGTGTAAAGGAGAGGAAAAGGCAATCCACAGGATGTCTGGTGGACCAAGCTAGGCGCCACCAATTAACGCTATTTGAACACCCCGATTATATCCCTTTATCTTTCACACTACGAGGCATGACGTCATGTCCTCAAATACTGACCCATTACGTCATCACATAAATTATCTAACACCGCGAAAGTGTGTGTGTGTGCTGTTGGGGGGAGGGGGGTAACAACAGTCATTCGCCGTCGTGACAAGATCGAGCTTGACTATGGGGTCTTTAATATTAATTATGGTAGTTTCATTCTGTGAAGGTTTCTTTTAATAGTATGACATGTGTTGCAGTCTGCATCTGTCATGTTTCTTTCAGTGAAGTGAAATTAAGCACCATGAAGGATAGTACATAATAACATTGAATTGTTGAAACATTGTCCGTTCTCAAATAATATATATTACCCAATTTTAAGTCATTATTATATTTATATCAGTAGGGAGTTTTGGCTAACGCGCTTGTCGTGTTGAGCTAGACTGTCGAGGACGGGGAGATCGAAGTCCAAATCTCGTTTGGGTGAACTGAGTATGGTTTTTATTAAATGATTTTCCACTGTCCCTCCACGAAAATACGCGTTCACTTTCTCTAAATTCAACCTTACCAATTCCTAATTCATTAGCGAAATTACCCGCCTCGGTGGTGTAGTTGGCTAACGCGCTAGTCGTGTTGAGCTCGACTGCTGAGGACGGGGAGATCGAGGTTTGAATCTCGGTCGGGTGAACTGGGGGTGGTTTTTCCTAAATGGTTTTCAACTCTCCCTCCACGCAAATGCGGGTTCACTTCCTCTAATTCAACCTTCCCAATTCCCATTCCATTAGCGTAATTAGTACTTAAAGCGTATAACCCGAACGGGTAGTAAGACGCGTTGCTAAATAATAATAATAATAATAATAATAATAATAATAATAATTAGCGAAATTAGTACTTAAGCGTATAACCCGAACGGTTAGTAAGACACGGTGCTAAATATTATAAAGTAGCTAGTAAGTCACAAAATTTTGCTAGTTCTACGGTTTAGGTTCTTTGTTCCAAATTCTACTTACACACATACAATAGAATTGAATCGTTTTATCTTGATTGTTTCATCTTTCATTACACATTAATAATTTTTAGACCCGACTCGGTGGCGTAGTTGGCTAACGCGCTTGTCGTGTTTAGCTCGACTGCTGAGGATGGAGAGATCGAGGGTCGAGTCTCGGTCGGGTGAACTGGGGGTGGTTTTTCCTTAAGGGTTTTCCACTCTCCCTCCACGCAAATGCGGGTTCACTCCCTTTAATTAAACCTTTCCAATTCCTAATCCATTAACGTAATTAGTACTTAAAGCGTATAACCCGAACGGGTAGTAAGACGTGGTGCTAAATAAAAGAATAATTTTAGTTTTTTTTAGCACTGCGTCTTATTACCTGTTCGGTTTATACGCCTATGTTATAATTACACTAATGGATTAGGTATTAGGAAGGCTTAAGTTAAAGGAAATGCACCCACATTTGCGTATAAGGAGAGTGTAAAACCATTCAGGAAAACCACTTTCAGTGCACCCACCCGTGTTCCAACCCCTATCTTCCCGTTTTCGGTGGTCTAGTCCAACACTAGAGTAGCGCGTTAGACCACTCGGCCACTGAAGCGGATTATTTTGAGTTAATTTACTAGTGTTCCTTATCTTTCTATTCGTCTGGTATCTACGCATATTAACTCTAAAGCGTGTTGATATGAACATAAAATGCAGAGAAAATAAAATACGGGTGTGAGATATACTTGAGAAAAAATCACTTTCAATACACTTGGACAGTATTTGAACCTTTACCCCTTCATCAGTGGCAAAACAGACTAAATGAATTTAAGATGGGTCCTTGTGTCAACAAATACAGATAAGAGGCAAGCAGTTAGGTTCCATTTCTTACCAAACTGAGACATATTAATTAAACCTAAAAATATTCTAAATGCTTTTTATCTTATTTAGTTTAAATTGCTAGGCCCACAATAAAAGTTTTCACTCATTAAAATTAATTAGTTAACTAACTTTGATACTTTTTGCACATATAAAACATGAACAGTATTGTTCATACTTAGCACCGCGTCTTACTACCCGTTCGGGTTATACGCTTTAAGTACTAATTACTCTAATGGATTAGGAATTGGGAAGGTTGAATTAGAGGAAGTGAACCCGCATTTGCGTGGAGGGAGAGTGGAAAACCATTTAGGAAAAATCACCCCCAGTTCACCCGACCGAGATTCGAACCTCGATTTCCCCGTCCTCAGTGGTCGGGCTCAACACGACTAGCGCGTTAGCTAACTACGTCACCGAGGCGGGTAACTACAGTATTGTTATTAATTACTATCAACCGCCTTGGTACCGGATTAAAAAAGGATTGGTTTACCAGGTTAGTGCAAAAAAAACAAAATAAATATTTTAATAAATATTCTCCTTTTCTTAATATCTTTTCTTTTAATTTGATGGAATGGCTTGGTAAAACAGGGAATTTTTATTTTATAATAAATACATATTTTCACTATTGTGATTAATTAAGTTTTCTCCTTTAATTTTGTAATTTCTAAAATTAATTTATATAATATATTTATTTAAATTTAATTATATGCATTAGTTTTATTTTATTAAGTATAGTTAATTATATAGTTCTACCCATGAGTCCTTTTTTACCATAAATATTATTAATATTGTTTCATCTTATTGTATCCAAACACTGTCAAAACAATTCCAATAGTATTTAATTTGTACTAAAGTAGAGTACATATGTTTTGCCAAAAATGATGAAGACTGTGTGGTTTTGGTCAAACTAGAAATGCTGTCCTAACACCCACTAATGTATAATAAACAATACAGGGAATAGCTAGCGCGAATGAGCATGGTTAACAAAATAATTATAAAATTTTTGAATACAGTTATTTTTGTAAGGAGCGTTAATTTTGTTTAATAAATAATTATTAATTAACCTAGCTTAAGGATTAACAAACCAAGGCGTTTTCATCAAAAGCGAGTTTTTAAAATCTTGATTCCATTTTTAAAATTTAGTATATCTATATTGGAAAAATAATTTTAAATATATTGTTTACAATTCTAGATTAACGCTTGATGCATATTTTCTATAATCACCCAAATCATCAATAATATTAAATTTGGAATATCATTATCAATATTGTAATGAGTGATACCATTAAAACCATATTATTTAAGAAATTAGAGTAAGATTGTAGTAGGAAGAAAGGGATTAAAAATAAAAAATTAAAAAATTAAATCCAATAGTGACGAAGCTGTATTATTAGTATTATTATATAAGCATTGATAAATAATATTTTTCAAAACAATATTTTCATATTCAATAGGTTTATGTATAAAACAATATATTATTGAAAAGAAGATCTAATAAATTTTGTCAATATGAGAGACTATTCTTTTGACAAGAATACTGCTCTATATACAAGTTAGGTATAATTTTAAATTAAATTATATTTACCTACCTATTACACTAGTATCTATACTAGTTGAGAATTGTAAGAGATTAACTAATCAGGCCTTAATATAAATAAGATTTTGGAGTTAATTTAATATAGATATATATTAGTTCTGAAATGTATCTTTTCTCAAAATCAAACATATTAGGGAAGAAAGATCTTCCGACTGATGTTTTAGAGTTAATGAAAAATGTTCCCCAGACATGTGTTTTCAGCTGTTTAGAGAGATAACGGCTACTACCTGTCAACGAAGACGGTAAGTAGACCTTAATCTATAGTGTTTGCAATAGAAGAGTATTTGAATTTATGAGAAGTGTTTACTCCATTTATGGACTAATTATTAGGCTCATTTTCTCTTATTTGCGGTGATTGGCAGGTTAATGCTTGAATCTCAGCCGGGTGTACTAAGGATATTTTTTTTTCAATAGTCTCTCAATCTCTCTAACAAAAATATGGATACAATTAATGGTATTAATTCTACCTACCCTAGCCCTACTCTAAAGAAAAAATAAAATGATCATATCCTGAACGGGGGGTAAACGAAGTGGAATAAAATAGCTGTTGTTTTCTGCGAAATTATTGTAAAGTATGCGTTATAGTTTGATTGCAATATATGTCTAAAAACGGGAAGGTTAAAACAATAATATATAATAATATAATATATATTATTTTATATTTTGGTTTTCAAAATATAGTTTTCTCAACGTCACTACAGCCAGATATGGTTGAATTTCTTCCATGATATATTCTTTTTCCCTAACTAATATATAATTTTCCAAAACTTTATTTTATACATCTTTTAACAGCTATCACCTGTCCATGGTATTCTAATTATTAGTCACTTAAGTGGGCATGCGGACTAAACATAAAGCTTGTCTAATCTGATTTACTGGGTATGAACCGTTTGAGGCTAAAACCCTGTTCAGGTGTATTAAGGCTATTTACAAACTTGGTTTTCCACTCTAACTCCATACAAATGAGGTCACATTTAAAATAAGATTAAAAATTCCTCATTTTTATCTCAAATGCGGATGACCATTTCCGTTAACAAGGAGTGGTGGCAAAAATACTCGATTAAAAAAAACATGACAACAGAGTTCCACAGTTTCGACTCCGCTCTAAAATCATCAATAAATCGTTTATATAAGGCAATGTTCAATTTTTTTAAATGATCTTTCTTACTAAGTAGATCCAATTTCGAAACAAAAGCCACCAAGAACAATGATGGTCATAGTACACACACCCCTGTTTGTAAATCAAGGATTCTTAGACGTGCGTCCTTGTTACGCCAAAATGCTTTTGATTCAACCTTTACTTGAAGTGGATCCGATGGCCTGAAGGTATTTTCCATACCAACAACACCCGGTCATCAATGATGCCAAGTCGGTATTTTCCCCTTTGATGTCGCCTTTGAGGTGAAGCCGGTGCCCTAATATTGGTATTTGGAGTGTTGTGTGCGTCTCTCTAGCTTGGTGACTAGAGAGGTAGACAGGCGATTCTAGCTTCATCGCAGCCATTCAAATACAACCTCTTAAGACACAACATAAGGCGGATATTAGATGCCCTTATCTAGTATTTCATTGCTTTCTTGACTTTACTCGGATACAAACAAATTATAGGAGTTGGTAAATAGGCTAAATTAACTATGGGGTTACGACAGAAATTTAATTCTATATTAATTTATAATTTATATACATTTAAAGTGAACTCATTTACTATGAGTCTGAATCATTTAAATATTTTAAACCAATGTAAGTTATATTTTGAAAAACTCTTTCAGTATGGCTTTAATAACTTTTAAATGTATTAAAAGAATACCGTAACCCCCTTTTAACTACAGGATTTTTAATTCTTATAGACTATATATTTATAGATACATTTTGTATAACTATTCATCAGTCTAAAATTTTAGAGCCCAGAAGTAAAGTTTAAAAAGACGAAGAGATATAAAAGATAAATTGAATCAAATGGAAAGATTATATTATCTTAAATTTGACTTAAATTTAAAGTAATAAAATGATCTCAAACTCAAGTAAAACATCGTTTGTAGCTAAACAATATGTAATCAGTTGATTACACACTCCTTTCTTTATATTTTCTTAACATTTGCAATTTTGAAATATATGTTCTTAGAATATTACTGGCTCACTCAATCTGGTAGCGTAGTTCATGTCAAAGAAGGATTTATGTGAATTTCTACGGCTTTGTTAATGAAGGTAATTGTGATTTGGAATATAGAAAACACATTTTTATCGCCGTAGCAGATTTTAATTGTGTCTTGATTAAAAATAACATTTTTATTACTTTTTTAATATTTCTTGTTTCCTTAATACATATTTTAACTGTCAAAACTAGATTTATAAGCTCATCTAAAACCATTAATTTTATGTTTGTTTGATTTTTATATTTGACTTAATAACTCGCTTTATTATGGATTAATATGGTTTTCCACTCTCCCTCTACACAAATATGGGTTCACTTAATCCAAACTCAATCTTCCCAATTCCTAACCCATTAGCGTAAATGGTAAGCCTACTTAAACGTATATCTTGTACGGGTATTACGATGTGGTGGTAATACTACTGTTATTATTATTATTAGCGCCGCGTATTACTACCCGTTCGGGTTACACGCACTTACGCTAATGTGTAATGGTAGGGTGATTGTGAGATGAAATGAAGGACCTACAGTTTAGCGTGGAATCCGAACCACGGTGGTGGCCTGGCATTCCACACATTCACAAGATATCTTGTCAGAGGTGTGGGAGGGTTTGGAAATCAGATAAATCTGTGCCGGGACCGAGGATTGAACCCCGGCCGTCAGCACAGAAGTCTGACACCTTACCCCTAGACCACCAGGTCACCTATACTACTGTTAATATAGAAGAGAGTGTAACAATTTCATTCCAATATCATGGATACTTTTTAAACTATTAAATATTTTCGAATATTAATAAAATTTATATTTCTTAAAGCGGTTATTTTATTTGCTTTATTTTTATCCTACCATGTCAGGACTATACAACTTATTATAATTTATAGTGGATCTAGTTCTGAAACGTTATACCTTTCAATTTCAATTATATTATTATTATTATTATTATTATTATTATTATTATTATTATTATTATTATTATTAGCACCGCGTCTTACTACCCGTTAGGGTTAAACGCACTTACGCTAATGTGTAATGATAGGGTGATTGTGAGATGAAATGAAGGACCTACAGTTTAACGTGGAATCCGAACCACGGTGGAGGCTTGGAATTTCAATTATAATATGTTGCATTTTCAAAATATCTTTAACGATTTCTTGTAATGCTTACCGTTCTTACACATCCTTTTTAATAAGATATTATTCCATGGAAATACCATAGTCGACTTGTTTAACCAAGTACAAAACTACCGGAGTTTTTACTAACATATTATCTAGTTCTCCCCTTAACACAACCGCCATTACTCTACACTTTCACAGCTAGAAATTGTGACGTCATGCAGTGAGTATCAGCTTCAAACACATCACAGGTTCTGAAAAAAATTAGAGTAACTTTAATCCTAAAGTTTACTTTAGTCCTTTTCCACACCTATCCCCCCCAATAAAGTGCATCAAGACAGCTCGGGTATTATGAGGTGTCAAATATATACAGTATGTATAACAAACATACTTTCAGATGTTAAATATGTACGGAAAAACATTGATGCAACGATACAAAGAAAACAATTGGTAATATGTACCCAAATTGGCGCAAATGTGGATAAGTTTATTACAGATTCTAGCCTTCAGTATTAATTCCTAAGGAAGGAATACTGAAAAGTAAAATTTGGTAGTAAATGTACCCACATTTGCACCAATTTGGGTATTAAACTTATTATTAGCTTCGTATCATTTTTATGTACATCTTTAACACCTAATATTATGCTAGGACAGTAAAGAATGAGAAGAGGGTAGTTAATTTTGTTATAAAATTTGGAAAGTTTTTATTGCACGTCGGTTGAGTGTATAAAAAAGGGCATGCTGTCCATAGGCTCTATTTATATTATTAAGTATTTGCACTAGTCTAACAACACATTTGGACTATCCAAATCTAACTAGGCTAGTATATTAGGAATGAAGAAAATACACTTTGAAGCAATATATACACCCCTTCACAGGTAAGCAAATATACACGAGACTGACGTTTTGTTCACGTACCTAACAAACCTATAGGTACTATATCACAATTAACATGGTTTAAGTCGATGTTCAGTCAGATTATATTTTTGGAATTTGGTGGCTAAATTGTATAAGGTGTCACAATCACCATGGACTAGACTGCTGACGAAGGGGATATCGTAGTTTTGTCGGCTGTTTTGAGGGCACATTTTCCTAAATGATTTTCGACTCTGCCTCCACATTAATGTTGGCACAGCTCCTTTAACATTCTACCTTTCCCTTTGACTAATATACCATCTTAATTAATGTATCTGTAAATGTATAGCCTGAACGGGTACCAAGACGGAGCATAAGTAAATAAAAGTTTACATGGTATAGCCAAAATACAAACGTAAGTAAGTATCTAGCTCCATTATCACAAAGGTACACATTTCATAAACTATAAGTCATAGAAAATATGCATTATTTGTATTTTTTAAATAAAATTTCGAAAATTACGGTTATTTATTGTTGATTGATTTGGACCAATTGAATTGAAAGATCTCCTATAAACGGTCAAGCACCTAGGAATTGAGCTAGCATGCTACCCTAGCTTCCTTTTTTATCATCGTGTTTTAATACCTGTTCGGGTTATACGCTTATGTACTAATTACGCTAATGGTTTAAGAGATTAGGAATGTTATATTTATAGGATGTGCAACCGCATTTGCACGGGGTGAGAGTTGAAAACCATTTTGAAAAAAACCTCAATACACCCGAATGAGATTCGAACCTTGATCTCTCCATAATCGGCATTATAGTCTACTGTGAGAGTAGTCCGTTAGACCATGCAACCACCAAAGAGGGTCCCTAGCTCTTACCTTACCAACACACCGCTCAAGATAGATAAATAATATTTCCAAGATGGAAGAGATAAATTATTTTATAAAAGCAACTCAAATATATATTTATTAACACGTGTCTGAATTTGAACTAAGAAGTAAAAAGTATCTGATTCATCTGAAGTATTTGTGATCAATGCAGATGTATTTACAAATGTTAGAAGAAAAAGGGGTACATAGAAGGGGGCATTTTATTATATGTAATCATTTGTAAATCAATATGGCCAGTGAAAAATTAATAATATACACCAATCCCTATGGGAAAAAAATCAATTTTTTTAATCCAATGCAATCATTTGCTTTTACGGCCCCAAAAGAACATTATAAGTTGTATAAGGATTATGTTTGGGGTCATGAAGAGTAATATTCTCATGAGAGATATTTAAGGGTGAGTATCTTTACTTTCAGGAAGTAGGGGCCCTTAACAAACCCCGACCTAACAGATCAGAGTCACGCTATTATCCCGTTATTTATTTGTTCTCTATCACAAGTCACACATGAATAATAAAAAAAAAACTTTTTTCGTTTTCAACTATTTCCGCCTTCTCGATTGTAGTTATACGTACAGTGGTTTAAAGAAAAGTCGTAGAAGTTTCAATAAGGAAGCATTGCGTTTCGGTTGTTTCTTTACGTGAACAGGAGCGCGCGGCAAGAACAAGTCAGTAATAAAAGTCGAGATGAAATATAAAAGTAATAATAGTACCACTAGAGAAGCTATTAACTGATATCTGTAAAGCACGATGGTCATTCTAAAATTGGTTTCGTGTCGAAACTCTAGCTCTGACCTCGAAGGACGATCATTAAGGTAGTGTAATATTATTGGCACTCATGACCGGTAAAGCAAACAAACGAAAACAAAGTTTTACTAGGGGGAAAAGAGCTGGGAGATTAAAGTAATAAAACCAGACGTATTTTTTTGTTTTGTTTTTAGCGATCACGATATTTGTTCCTTTTGGTTGGATAACTCACCAATAAAAATGGGTGTTCTATATATGATTGGGCTCAATTAACTTCAGTGGCTTGCTTCAGAAGTAACTTAAATTTTATTTTATTTTTTTGTAAACGCTGGATTCTTAATAAACAATCTAAAATACTATTTTTTTAATAACTCATATGAAAATAATGTATTGTAATAGCAAAAATTTTCCTCCTCGAGATTATAATGACTCTTTTCATTTTATGTGTGTCCGAACCCAAAAAAGTGGATTTTACATTTCCATTTGTCCCCATCCCATATTTTTTTTTCTGTCCCTGGCCACAGATTGGAAACAGTTTAAAGTATTTTGTTCCAATTTGATATTTAAATGTAACAGGGAAAGGTTCTTTTGAAAGAAAATTGAGCCTAGCTCTTAAATTAAGCGTAACGGACAAATGAGTGAAATTTTTGGAATTCCAAATATGTAAAAACTGCCTTGGTGATTTTATTTTAAGTATATACCTATATTTGGGTAATGTTTGACATATCAACTAAAGTGTGTACAAGTAAAGACCTATAGGCCTATCTGGGGAATGTTTGACATGTAAACAAAATTGTATACTTGTTTTTTGAGGAAAGATTTATTTAAAGGTACTGCAGACTGATTTTTTTTAACAATTTGAATATTTTAAGAAATATTTATTGTGATTTGGTTGAAAATAGGTATCTCTTAAGTTTCTTAAATTACACACACACACACACACACACACACACACACACACATATATATATATATAATAAATACACACATTACAAATTACATATACATTGTCTTTCCTAACAAACTAAAAAAAAATGGATAATTTTGAGAAATAGCCTCTAAGATGGTGTTAAATATTGATATCTGGTAATAATTTTTCATAGTAAATAATAATATAATTTTATTTTTTTAAATATAGATCATCTAAGGCTACATGACAAATAACTTAATTTTGAATTTTTTTTTATATGATCTAGTATATTGTTTGAAAAGTCGGTTCAACTGTGTCGTAACAGTTATTGACTATGTTTCACTACTGGTCTAAGCCATTTTCCTTTAAATTTCGTCAATACCCTCATGTTTGGAAACGTTGACAAAATTCCTGACTCATTTAAATGAATCCTTGACTGATGTACGGTAGGTAGTTTATCCTCAATTATTTTCCACTTCACCTCCAAGCAAATATAGTTAAATTTTCTTTTAAAAAGCCCTCCTTATCCCTCTCCGTTACCGTAATTGTAATAAAATGTATAATGATGTAATGGGTATGAAGACGTGGTGGAAATAAATATAAAGATAATGAGATGGATCAAATGCACCCAAATTTGCTGCTAAGGAGACTGAAAAACGCTTTCTAAAAAAATTACACCTAGACCACCCGCATAGATTTCCATCCCAGCCTTCCTATCATCACCAAACCAAGCTTAATGATCCTAAAAAATAGTCCACATTTTCCACCCAGCCCTATATTAGTTGATCAAACTGAGGCTCCGACAGTAAGTTCCTAATCAGAGCCACTTTTCACTCACATATCCAGGATGGAAAGATATAATTGAAATTATTTTTATCGCCGCTTATTACTCCTTATTTAACTACTTATTTAATGTTATAGTGAAAACAAGTTCGGATTATACGCTAATATACTTGATGCTTCTTTAATACCGTCTTTAAGTTTTCACTCTTACATTATAATTAAGGGATATCACAATCCAATTACGAACGAAATAGCTTATCACAAAATCTAAAGAACTTATAGTGTTTGAATTAATCATCAAATTAGTAATTTAAGATAGAAACAATTTTTCTGCAGGCAAATTAATGTAAAATGTTTTTACTTAAACGTATTAAAAAATGCTTTGATATTGAAAAAATTAACTATGCAATCAAGTAATATATATCTTCAAACTGAAAATGTATGATCTATTTTTTATAATTATTCTCACGTAATTTTAAATTAACTTTCCAAAGGTGGTGAAGGAATGACTTTACTTTTAGTAGGCTTACGTCATAAACTAAATAATAAATTGAGTAGTGAAATATGTGCGTAATTATTTCATATTATTTTTACTTGGCTGGATTAAATTCTGGTGGATATTTTTTTAAATTAAAATAGTTTACGACCTGTTAATACATTTATAAGTAAGGGCAAGATCATCTCAATCACAATTCCATTAACAATAACTGTACAACTAATCAAATTACTTTAAATTTCAAAACACAATTATATGCAAGGGTATCAGCTTGGGAAATCGCACTCTAAAAACCTATTACAACAAAGAGTGTTCAAATGCTATCTATTTGCAAAACAACACACCTAAATAATTTTAAGTAATTTAATAAATTAAATCAGATTTACAAAGTTATTTATGCAAGCTCCCAAACACAGCCACAAACATGGGCGCATGATATCTTGCTTTAAGTAAACATTTTTCATCTAAATAGGCAAAAAAAAATATGAAAATTACAGGGGGAAAATGGGGAAAATCACACTATACATATTTTCCAGGACAGCAACCTCTATATCTCAAACCTCATAAGGACCCATGGAAATAATGTATTACTTATTTGACTGTATGAATGTTATAGTGAAAATATTATAAAAAATGATGTTAACCTTTAGTTACAATTTGTAACTTCTATTATTCTATTGTATTTATATTTCCTCTTATGTTCATATTTTTTCCAATTTTCGTGTACTTATTCGAGATTCGAGATTCAAAGTTAAATAATTGGTGACTCAGATTCGCGATTTAGAATTCTCAAATAGTGAACTTGACCCAACTATAGTTACTAATAATCATAGCTAGTTATAGCTGTAGAAAGTGAAATATAAAAATTAAAATGATAAACTAACAAATTCAAAAATAAATTCTAACAAACTATTATAATTTTCAAAGGAAGAAAAAAAATTATATAAGAAAGTTGTTAACTTCAAGTACAGGAATATAATGTGGACAACTCAGATGTTGAGAAGAATTTTTCCCAAGTATTTTTTTTAAAGAATATTTTGAGAAGCAGGTCAAAACTTTTAGTAAACTTGTGACCAAATAAATATCATAATTATTATAATCCATATTCAAGAGCTAATATATCTTATGTCCATTTGTTTTAGTAGTATTTATATTAATTTACATTTAAAATTTATCTTTTAAATCCTTCAGTATAACTAATTTCATTGATTTAATATTTATCCAAACTGAAATGGCTCCAAATAATAAATTAATTAAAATAATAATTTTGGTCACTAACTTAAATTAAGTTCTCATTTATGAGTTAACGATCCATAAAGGCAGGTGCGTGTATTAAATATCACTAGCTTCGAGGGCCGCTTGGTCTGACACGCTATTCTTGCAGTATACTAGACTGCCGATGACGGGAAGATTGAGTCTCGAATTTAGGTTGGGTGTACTGAGGGTGGCTTTTTCAAAATGGTTTTCTACTCTCTCACTATCTCCACCCAAATGCTGATACACTTCCTCTCTATATAATCTTACTATCCCTAAATCCACTGGCACAATTAGAACATATGCGTATAGCCAGAACGGGTAGTAAGACGTGGTATTAAAAAATCAACTAAATATCACATTTATTTATTCTGGTTGTCTGTTGACACGGAGGACAGAGTTCCAACTACTGACGATTTGTACTAAGAGTGTTATTTATCTCATTTACTCATTTCCTTCACACAAATGCGTGTACATATCCTCTATATTATACTCTTCTCATTCCTACTTTCTTAGCGTGACTAAATGTGGATAGGAAAGATCGATATTAAGAAAAGTTTCGCAAGATAAAGTCTAATTAATCTTTATAGCCTACCACATCTAAATAAATGTTCTAATGAGTTACTATGAAAGTAGGTGCAAAATCACTTACTTTTGGGAAATTAAAACCAAAACATGCAAACACCAACAAAATGATACAGCTAAAAAAATCCAATACTGGTAGTATTCCTTACCGTCGTAACTGAACCTGTCGTTATAAGAGTGGAAAAGCCGTTAAATGAGTGCGTGTAGAGACAGGTGTTAAAAAGAATTCCCCCAAGCATTCCAATATCTGATCATTACATTGTACATCCCTACATGCATTTAAACCGCCGTGACACAGCTGTTAGAGAAATGTTAGTTTTACAAATGTAGTGGGGGCAAGCCCGAGAGAGTCTTATCACTTTTGACCTAATTCTTAACTTATCACTTGGCATATTTCTTAACTAAGAAACAATTGTATTAAAAGATTTTTTTTATCATTGCGTTTAGTATCAAAACTATTTATATGGGCTTCAAGGTCGTAGTTGGAGGGGGGGGGGTTCAAACCCCCTCCTAAGTCTTATGAACAAAATATATATGGATTTATTTACTGTTCATACAATATCAAAATTAAGGTACAAGTACAAATTAGCGGGTTATGTTATTATAAAAAGCACTTCAGTTAGCTTCTAGAGGTGTTTATTATTTAGAATTTGTCCTAGCCTTTGGCAGTTAGGTGGTAATGTTATCATAAAATCACTTCAGATAGCTTCTAGAAATGTTTATCATTTAGATTTTTTCTAGCCTCCAGCAATAGGGGGAGATGCCCACCTATAACCCCCCCCCCCCCCCGCCCCCCGAAATTATTGGCTGGCTATGGCCTTGATGGGCTTAATCTAATAGGATGGTAGGAGGAAGTTAACTTATAATAAATGCATCCACATTAGGGTGAAAAGAGGATGTAAAAAACCAAATTATAAATAGCATGCATTTATTGCATTCACCTGAGATGCAAGTTTGGTTTCTCCGTTCCCACACATCCAGTCTATCGTAAACTCGATGTCTTAAAACGTGTGACCTGAAGTGTAGATATAGTCTACTTTGATAAAAAAATATTGAAACTCTTTACAATACTTGAAACAGTTTTTCAAGAATGTAAAAAACAATTTTTTCTTTTGTTGTTCTTTTAAAATAAATTATAATATACTTTAAAATACTCTTTTACTTTACAGTTCATAGTGCTCTGTTCAGAGGTGTCAGTCTGCATAGTTAAAAAAACAAAACTATAAGGCCAAAATGTCATACAGAATTTTTTTAAGTTGAATTTTTTCCACTATGGGAAAGAACACTGTGTCTCTCTTATTTTTCATCTATACTATCTATCCGATCCTCATTTTCTTAAAGGGAAAGCGGTAGTAAGTTAAAGTAAAATCACCCTAAGTTTACCTGGTTGGTATTTAACCTTAAACTGTCCGTCACTGGGAAAACAGGTTTAAGGTTATGAAGAACCTACAGCTATATTTTAATTATTAATTTAATATAAATTTAAATAATTGCTTCGCAAAAAATGTCATATTTTACAAATGAAATGGTTTTTAATTTAATATATTTAATTTAAAACAAACAAGCATAATATACTCACTAAATAATAACATTATCATCATTAAATACAGTATTGTATTGTTTACTATTATCATTTTTATGAAGAGATCTCTTTCAGACAAGAATAGCTTAAGAAAGTAATTTTGGAATAGTATTTATTACATATCTGTCTATAAAGGTGTAATATATAGAAAACTAATAAGTAAATTGGGGTTGGGTGAGTTAGAATTGGACTTAAATATATTTTTATATAGAATGACTTTATTTTTTTTATATTCAACCCTTAGTAACAAAGACCAAATAACCCAACTTTCCAAGCATTTTATTTTATTAAATATATTGAGATAAATTTGGACGTATTCCTAATTGTTAATAACCTTTCTGTGTCTTTAAAATGTCTTGGTTTTTATTTCAATATCTTGGTTCTCAATTTCAATAGCAGAGTGTAATTAATTTACTGCCGAGTTCAAATCAAGTTTAGATATTATATTACTGAAATCTCTTGCGTTCTTGGTGGAAACCAAATAAATATAATTAGCGATACTATAGTAAAATTAACATATTTAGAATAAATTTTAATCAAATCTGGTTTAGCCTATCATATTATTTTTAGTTGGACTATCTTTTTTTTAATATTTGATTACTACTCAACCTTTTGTTGTTTGGGATTGTATAGTGTATGGTATTTTTCTGTCATATTATAAGTTTACTTGATTAAAAAAATATATGGAAATATTAGCTCATATTACAAGTTTAGGAACATCCCGTGTCCAAATTTAATAATCCTATTTTAAATATATTTACAAATATCTCATAATAAATACCAGAATCAAGTAATAGTATAGTTAACATAATTTAATTAGTAATTTTTTATCTCTAAACATAGATAAATGTATGTTTTTTAAACATTTCTTGTCACACATAGATATATAATGTTTTCTATACACTATATTTTATCTTGAAGAAATAAGTGTAGTATAGTTGGCCAAAACTTTTCAAATAGTTCTAATGCTATATACATTTCCTCTCCCATATGGTAATAGAAAATTAGAATATTATGATAGAATCCTACTAATAAATTGTCATTAGCATATTTACAAAGATTTTACATATTTAATTTTCTACTTTGAATCAATAATTATTTTAATGAATATTAGCCTAGTTTTAAAATTATGTTTCACGATATAAGCAATATTCAAAGTAGGTATCGAATAGTGGCTAACAATTTTTAGCCTTTCATATGTATTATCTTTATAAGTTTAATTTTATATTACATAAAAATATTATAGACTTAATTACAGTATAAGTTTTATAATCAAGCATAAATCTTTATTATCTGTGGGGATATTTACATTTGTCTCAAACGGGAGTGATGTGTTGGCAGCACTGTAAAAGATCATAATTTCAGTTTGGGTGGCTGGATGTGTGGTGGGATATTCAGTTTTCAGATTTGTTAGAAGTAATATGTAAGGTAGTGGATGAAAAAAGTGTAAATTAAGTACATACGAGTTGAAAACAAAACAAAACAAAATAGAGGATGGCCAGAATGGTGCACCTCTTATGAGGAAATGTTTGTATATATTCAAAGTTATAAGGAAAGGAAAAAGGTAAGAAATTGATTTAAAATACGTTTTTGAGAAGCTTGGTATCAGCACATTGACTAAATTATTTTTAAACTCACTATATGGAAAGTTTAGGCAAAGACCAGATTTACCGAAAGCAGCGGTTGTTATTTATTTATTTATTTATTATTTATTAGCACCGCGTCTTACTACCCGTTCGGGTTATACGCACTTACGCTAATGTGTAATGGTAGGGTAATTGTGAGATGAAATGAAGGACCTACAGTTTAACGTGGAATCCGAACCACGGTGGCAGGCCGCATTCCCCACATTCACAAGATGTCTTGTCAGAGGTGAAGGAAGGGTTTGGAAATCAGATAAATCTGTGCCGGGACCGAGGATTGAACCCCGGCCGCCAGCACAGAAGTCTGACACCTTACCCCTAGACCACCAGGTCACCTGCAGCGGTTGTTCATAAATACCCTTCGGATACTTACATAATCGTGGGCAGCGTCATTGGCGTTAATGATGAGGTTATGTTCATAAATTACAAGGATACGCATCATGCGTTGCACCCCAACCCTTACAATAGTGTGTCATTTGCATGATACATTACCACTATGGCGAGATTGAACTTATACAGCATCATTGAGAAATTGGGGACTGCATTTTGTACACGATACAGATAGCGTCATATTCACGTGATTGAAGTCCACCAACCGGAGAATTTTTGGGTGACCTCACCGATGAGTTTCAGGATTACGGTCTTAGAAGCTATATTAACACCTTTACATCTGGTGCTCAAGAATTACTCCTACTGAGTTTGTGTTGGTGGAGATCCTACTGAGCTAAAAAGATGTGCAATATTCGTGAGATCACTATAAACGGTGGCAACGGAAATGACGTTAATTTTGACGTTTTGAATATGATGGTCACCAAACATGATATAGAAAGGCACATACAGATACCGCAAAAAATGTCAGAAAAATATCTGGGACTGTATGCAATGTTTGCAGACAAATTCTATTGGCCAGTGTACACCCAACGGTGGATAGCTAATGATTATAATACATTAACGTTTGGTTATAAGAGCCCCTGTAAACGCGATTGCCAATTATAACAGGTGATCCTTTAGACGGGCTGAAGGATCGCCTTTTTTATTTTTCACTTGAGACAGTTCAACTCACAAACAATTCCTCAAAGATCTGAGATTTTAATTATTGAAGTTATACTTCTTTAGGCGCGTTATGAAAAAATTATAAGAGTGAAATTTTATGATGCGTGCGCATCACTGTAACACAAAAGTAACAGGTTGAAGCTAAACCGCTCATTAAGTCTCGAAAAAAAAGAGCTAACAACAAAATAGAAATAGCACCTCTGTTAGTCGCGCATGTTGGTACGCTCGTCGTCTCTGATCACTGTTTTCATATATATAATATTTATCCACATGTTTCTAGTTTCTACTTTCACAACACGTGTTTTAGTTTCATACAAGTGCGAATTATATATGTGCTAATAAATTATATTCAGTAATGATTTAAATTGAATATTTTGATTAATAATATTTACTATTCGTAAATATTAGTGAAAAAAATTGTGCTTAAAGACTTTTTCAAGTGCTCCAATATAATTGAGGTTAACTATCCGTATGTATTATTTATTGATATAAATTAAAATATTATTATTTAACATAATTAATACTAAACATTATTAAATTATTATTGTTAAATATTTATTTATTGATGCCAAAGAAGTATAACTTCTCAAGCGCGTACATAAGTACACACACCCATTTTTTTTCTAGATGAAAAAACGCATAGTTTTTAATGCTTTATTTTGTGAACAAGGAATAATTTTTTTATATTGTTTTATTTACTAGTGCCAACCTTCAACTACCTGATTATTTCTAGTCCAATGTAAATAGTATATTTCTAAATTTATGTATATTGTTTGTATACATTTTAAATATAACCTTTTGTTTGTATATAATTAAGTGGAAACTTTATTTATGTTACGATTTGTGTAAGCCAAAATATCTTACCAAGTGTTTATATGTCCCGAGGCCACTAATCCCACCACGATGGCAAGAAAACGTTCATTGTTTGCTCTACATTAAATAAACGAATCTCTGAAGAAACGTTTATGCTTTTCATATTATAATACTATACTAGTTAAATGATATGGTATAATCTATGCTTTCCATATTGTAAATGAATATTATTAAAAAAAAGATTTGTTCGTGTCTTAACTACGTACCCAAACGCACACTCCTTAACCTATAATTACAAGTTCACAAATATTATAAGCTCAGTCTAAAACTTTATAGACAAGTTGAGCCATCCATTTTAGGCCATCATCAGTAGCCCCTATGGATGTGAAAAGTCTCGTCATTTGAATACAAAGTGTGACATTAATATTTTTTTTTTAAATCGCCCGATATTATGTCTTATGGCAAACAGCTATGAGTACAGGGTATGTAACTCATCATTATTAAACCTCTTCCACTCCCAAGTAGATTATCCCTTTTTGGACCAAATATATTCTTAAGCACCTGGTATTTGAACACTTTAAATTTGTTTTCATCATAATAGGCAAGACACAACATTTTACAATCACAGACAACAACCGGTTAAATTATCAATTTGAATATTCTGAATTTTAAATTCCTTGAAAGCAGACCAGATTTCAACCTCTTATCGATCTAGTAAAAATATGCATTTCCTTACTGTATTCTTTTCCTATTTTCCACTATAATATGGGTTTAACGAGCTAAAATTGTACCTAAATATTTAAATTTATTAACCATGTTAAATTATCAAATTTTTAAATATTCTCTAAATTGTCACCCTCAATCTGAATTATCTGTATGATCATATAAGTAATAGTTTCAACGTTCATTTCCAAGCCTATTTACTTACTAGTCTCTAAAAAATGTATGCATTTCATTCAAGAGTCTTCTTACCATTACCCATCCAAGCTAATTCTGCGTATCCTAATAGCAGCACTCTTCCGTTAAGTGTTAATCCTTCTTTGTTCTCATGCATTGCCCTAATAGTATACTCTAAGACTAGGTTAAAAAGTAATGGGGAAAGTGAATCTGCTTGTTTTAAACCATTATATATTTTGAAATTATCTAATAATTGACATCTAACCCATACCATGATACGCGTATTTGTCAAACATACCTCACTTAGATTGACAAGTATTTTGTGTACCCTCAACTTTATTAAAAATTATATAATTTGTTTCTTTTAACTTAAAGATAGACCTTTTTAAATTATATTTATAATTAATGTACTGTCATGTTGTATGCACACTATTTTTCATTATTTGCTAAATAATAAAAATCTGATCTATTTTTGATCATTTTTCTTGAAATCAAAATTGATGATCAATCCTCTGCATATGGAGTAAATCTCATCAATATTAATTTATATAAAATATTCAAATATGTTGGTAGTATTGAGATACCTCTATAGTTATTTATTATACTATGTTTTATCTCCCTTTATTAAAAATGTGTTATTTAATAACTTCACTCCATTTATGTGTTAATAAATTATGGTTCCATATGGAACATAGCATTTTATGAACTTACTCGTATATTACTAACATCTCCCCAGCTCCCATTATTAACTCTTCTGGAATTCAATACATACCTGGCTTTTTATGTTTATTTAACTTTTTATTAGATTCTTTGGTTTCACTAATACTTTGCTCTGAAACTAATGGTTACAAATAATGTATTTTGTTTACCTCAGCCATTTCGTATTCTTTATGAACATTCAAATTATATAAAAAATTGAAATTCTCTTTAATCAAGACATTGCTTCTTTCTGCCATCACATTATTATTTTTCTCTTTAAATAAATTGGTCCTAGCTAAATAAATTTTCCTACATCCGTTTAAACCTAAATGAAGTTCCCAGATATTCTTATTTTTGGTAACTCGCTAGTTTTACCGTTTAGATAAATCTCTTGTGTTTTTATTTAAATACTGATGTTATATAACATTTTTATTAATAATTACATTGCTACAATGTGCTTAAGATCAATTCAATAGGACTTTCTAACCAAATTAATTTTGCTTCCCTTCTCTCCAATATTAATTTTGAACATTAGTGGTCTTACCATGGCTTCTTCTTGTGCATTTATAACATAATTACCGAGAATGTCCCATTGTTTATCTTGATTCATGTTTTCCTCGCTATTTTGTGAGTACCCTAGGGCATTAAACCTATTTAAACCTTCAATTAGATTCCTAAACTTATCATCTCTCAGTTTTCTGAACCGTATCTTTCTAACATGCCTACCTGAATTCCCTTTTTAGTTATTGATAAATTTTACTTAAGTTTTGCTACTACCAATTAATAGTCTGAATCACAATCTGTTCACCTGTATGACCTGCCATCCGGTAAGATTGTATGACTTTTTTTAATCTATCAGCAAGTGATCTATTTGATCATGTGTATACTCATCTGGGGAGGTCCAAGTATGAAAATGAATATCCTTATGCTTGAAGCAATTACTTCTCGCAAGAAGGTTATTTGAAATGACCAATTGTAACAATCTTTTTCATTATCATTAGTGACTACATCAAAGCTTTTCTTTACTATAGTAGGCCTAAGGAATTATTACTTCTCTACCTTTGCATTAAAGTGAACTATCACAATTTTCATATTATAGGTCGGAAACTGTTAAAATAGGAATTCTAACTCCTCATATAAACCATTCTTTAATAGTTTATACTTGTCTTCTGAGAAACAATGAACATTGATTATGACCATATTATTCTACCTCCCGTCTACCAAAATACTTGCCATCCTATTATTAATGAATTTTATGTCATTAACTGCTGAAAAACTCTTTCTATACATTAAAAAGACTGTGCTTAATCAATGTTTGTCCATTCCTCCATATAAAAAACACGTATTCGCCTGATTATACCCTACCATCCTCGTACCATATAAATGGAAGGCAACGCCAGATGGGTGTTGTGCACTCTCTAGGGTTCGTTGACTAAGTCCGTTCCCTCATGGAGTAATGTATGTAGCCCAGATACTCTCCCTATGGGAGAGTGTAGGGATGAGGGATATGCCTGTCTTGGATATACTCGCCAAAAACCTCTACGAGGTACCTTTATATGAAGAGGTTTTTGATTAATCTTATTTATTGATCAGCTTGGTGGTGGTCCTGACCGCCAAGTCAGGGGGAGAGATTGGTTATATCCTTGTAGCGTCATCAGTATGGGGGTGGGGGAACCGAAGCCCCTAGCCTACCATACCCCAAGTGGTTGGCAGTGCCTACTGGAGGACTACCCCTATCGGCTTTCCACAACTGCTTGTTAAATATATTCGAAGCTAACCTTCATAAAGTATCTTCTCTCCGTAACCTGAGGATGTGCTGTGTCGTGGATGATAGGGACCCACAAAACATTAATTTTTATTAAAATATTATTTATTAATGTAAAATATATAATATGTAATATTTAATCTTTTCCTGGGAAATGTGATTAATATTATAAGAACAGTTAAAAATGATAAATAAATATAAAAAAATAAAAATAATTGGTAAAATCATTTTATGGATGAATAAATCCAATACAAACAGTTAAATATGTAAGCTTACATAATTAATAAATATTATTATCTATTTAATATGTTTTGGTTTTCTTTGGTATATATTCAATATTACGAAATAAAAACCAAACTTAAATAACTTGACTTTAAGTACATAACATGATGTTGAATTTACTTCAAATAAAACCTTATGTCTAGTAAGCTATTTTGTCGATAAAACTGTATACATTAAACAGCTCATTATCCTAATATATAGATAGTATCTGACCTAAAAATTACCTTTCACATCTTAATTGAATACTATCACCTGCGCTAGGACCATTTTGCTCTATATCACAAAATTCACTTAAAAAAACATGCTACCTTCTATAATTTGGCCATAATGATTAATTATTTTGTAATCACCACTTTTTTTCTTTACCTAATGTTATATCGCTTTATGATTCCACTCTATCAAGACTAACGGAAGAATGAGAAATTATCTACGAGTCTTTTATTTTCTTCTTTGACAACTGATGTTTCCGGTACCGTATTAAATTAGATATCGATCTTTAAATAACCGAATTCCGGTCATTTGAGGGTTAATATTTATTTCACTTTTTCAGTCAAATGCATATTTGACGGTTGAAAGATAGTTTTTCTCTATTTTCACTTTTCATTCCCAACACTCGATTATAGATAAATCTACAATTATATATGGATTAAATAAATATTAAACATTTTCTATTCTTTTATAAATTGATTGCCTTGATAATAAATTTGGGATATCCATAAGTTATATTATATGTAGGGTACATAATACCAAAATCTCATATTTTTTTCGCCATTTAATGTTAGAGGACGGATGAAAATATTACTAACATTTATATCACACTCCAAATTTCCCGATTTAAAAATTAATATAAAAATCTTTTAATATCTGTGTGGTTTGGAATAATATATGATGGTTGTTTAAAATTAATATAAATCCCAAGGTTGCAAAACATTGTAGTTACTAGGATGTCCGTTTGAAGGAGACCAAGTATCTATTAATTTAAATTGTATGTAAAATGACACCTGGACATGGGAATTGAACCCAAGACCCTACAGCATAGCATACCAATGCTTACCACTGAGCTATTTATGATTATTCTTGAAGATAGGGTCATTCTTCACTAATTTTTTAAGGCCGAGTCTCTGACGGATGTGCGGAGCTCGTCAGGAACACATGAGCGATCAAATGATATCTCTATATATCAGATGCCACAGCTATCTGAGACTTGCGAGAGTTGTTATGCTTCCAAGATTACAATATAAGATTGTAATTAAAGCGAGTTTCTATGAATTATATACAGGCTGCAAATCATCGTAATCAGGGGAATGTACGTATTCGCACGACCATCACAGACTCAGCCTAAAGCTATAAGTTAAGAATGACATTTAACATTGGATTAATCTTGGTTAGCTCAGTGTTAGATCATTAACGAGCCAAGCCAATGGTCTCGAGTTTGATTCCCGTGATAAAGTGTCATTTATCTACTAATTTAAATTGGGGTTAAATATAAAACTTTATTTATTAAAAGACTGACCATAGTATACGAATTTATATTTAAGATAATTAAACTTTTTTTTTACAATATGAATTTTTTTTTAACAATCATTTAATAGGTATTCACTTGTAATTTTATCTCTCAAATACAGTTCCTATTAACCCATTGTTAAAAGGCACTGAACGCAATTTCATAATTGTATAGTATCTAAACTGATTTTGTAAAACCAAAATACTTTTCTTTATAATCAATGAAGAAGTTATTAGTAAAGTGAATTAAGATAGAATAAGGTTTGTAAACTTATATAGAAAGTCCTGTAAATGAGATTGGTATTAAGAAGTGAAAGCTTAATCAAATAAGAGAGCAACGAGATTACGTAAAAATATATTTTAAACACTCGAGATTACAAAATTTGTATTTTAATATTATTATTATTATTATTTATTTTTAGTTGTTCTATTTTAGTACAGGTAAATTCCTTTTTTCAGTAAACCTATACCACCAATGCACCTTGTCTTCTGCCTCATCCTTGAGCTCCTAGAAATTTTTCTTTTCTTCAAGTCATCTAATATTTGAATCCTCCATCTTCTTAAGCTCCTCTTTCCCTTAACATTTACTTCTAATACGTCGTTTAGAAGACAGTTCTTCCTAATTATGTGTCCGACTCATTTTGCTTTGTGCCAAAGAATCACTCTTCTTAGAACTTCTTCATTTATAACCCTATGGGGTACCCACCCAATCTTTTCAAATCTTCTCCACTCCAGCACCACATTTCTTCCTATGTTTTGGTTCCATACAACGCGATGCAATATGTAGCTTCCTATTGTTAAAATCAGTAAGATAAAAACCATACATACTTTGTATAAATAATATGTCAAAATTAGTTATTCAATGTCACAATATTTTTATATTTTACTAGTAAACTAGTATGGAATTTCAATTCCTATACATCGTGGGATTAAAAATTGGCCGGGAACAAAATAATAGTTAATAACTTATGTCCTAAGGAAATAGTTCACCTAAACTAATTTCGTTAAATAATATATATATATATATATATATATAACATTTTCTAAAATGTTTTCCAATTTTAAACACATTTGGTACGGTATAACTAAAATAACCCTTAGAATTACTGCAGTGGATCCTCTAGATTCCAGAGCTGTTAGGTGAAATTTGAAAGTGATTGTTATTGTTTGGATTAGACGGTGAGGGTTTATTGCTATCATATTTATTGTAGAGGGTACTTCCCATGATTACGAAGAAGAATTTAGTGCCTTAAACTATAGGCATATATTTTCCAAGTGGAAAGAGACAAGTGGAAAGTCTTTTATTTGACACCACAGAGTGATTGGGATTTAATGATTTATTTAATAAATAGGGAACTAGTATGCTCACATACAATATAGTATGATGGTATTTAAATCAAAAATTATATCCTGAAATTCTTCTTTTTTTTCCGGATCATATTCTATATCGATGTTGTGGCATACATTAATTTGGCCAAGTATGTGTCCAGTTCTGCCCTTTTAGCACTTGAATCCTTTCAAAATTAATGGTGCTCTTTTGCACCTGAAACTAGATTCTTGTAACATCTAGATATAATTTATAATTTATCGAGTATCTTATTCAGCCTCATCCTTTCTTGTTTCTGTTTTTAAATAAAACTGGAGTATCTCATCTTAAGAGATACTAATAAAAATATGGTAGTAATGAGTTGATTATATGCCTATAAACTTATTTATGGAAAAATAAAAGTGTTTCTTAGAACGTGTTTTACGAATTATAATTTGTTTCAATAGCTCAGTAGACAGACACGCCACCGACTGAGATAAGGTGTCTGATCAAGTAAATAATTACTAACAAATAATATGCTATGTTGTAAACTGGTGCAATGACTTGTATTATTATAATGTCTTTTAAGTTGGTGAAATAACTGACAATGCTATAATTGGCATGATATTTTAGAACCACCTCTTACTACCCGTTTGGTGTATACGCCTATGGCTAGCTGGGTACAGCCATTTGTTTTTCCCTTTGTTCAATTAACAAGTTGATAAGAGCATACTAAGTCTTAAATTGGCAGGTAACTATGGATAAGTATATCTCCCTTTTCTGTATTATGTTGGTGCTTCTTGTTAATAACCGGTTTTAAGACTGAATTATATTTTGACCTTAACCTATATTCTCCATTCAGATGAATCGAGTGAGTGAGCATATCACGGGTCTTAAGATGCAAAACTGTTTCTAAAGATATACTGGATTGTTTGCTTAAAATTAATAAACTAGCCAAACACAATTTTTTTCCTTTGTTTTTACCACTAAGGGTTATTTAATGTGTGTGTGGGGGGGGGGGGGGATTACAAATTATATTTATAATTTGTAAAAGATTAATATAAAGTACAGCAGAATCAGTGGGTAGCCAGCCCAAGACAACGACTTACTGATGTCTTATTTACATTTCTGTGAAAATTAAATAATTAATCACTGGCGAGCTCCTGAAGACGTATAAAATGTTCCTACTCAAATATTACCCTGTCTTGTTCCTTCGCTCTTACTCTCACTATTGCAAGGGATGGTAGAGGTAATTCAAAGATTTGTGTCTCCAGAAGTCCAAAGATATGTCTGGCAATCTCACTTGCTGCGGACTGGCGCATCTTGCCCTTAGGGGACGTGCTTTCATTTGCTTATACATATTTTTCTCAAGAGGAAATTTTCTCTGCGTCATGCTTTGCTGCCCCTTTGCGCATAGTGGGCAACCAGCTTAAGGGTGTCACTCTTACAATAGACTATATTGCAGATGACTTGGAGATTGGGGTTCAAATTCCGATCGGGTGTATTAAGGGCGTACTAACCTAAATAATATCCCACTCTTCCTCTACACAAATTCGTGTGCACTTCCACGTACATCCACCTTCCTTATCCCTAATACAATAGCGCAATTAATACATACGCGTGTAATCTGAACTAATAGTAATACTTGGTTCTAATAAAAACAATTCACTATAGTGCAAACTCACACGGAATAACACACTCGATCCAAACAATAGTTGAATGAAGACTGACACTGGTGGCTTGACGATGGTGAGAAGTTGGCTGGACAAAGTAATATAAATTGCAGAGTTATTTTTGGGTCTTAAACAAAAGATAAGGAATTTCTTGAAAATTTTACATTAACATTTTTTTTTTTAATAATAGGTTATTTTATTCGTTCTTTTCAGCTTTATATAAAACAAATACAGTATTTTTAAAATTTTATTTAGGGATTTTCTTAATTGATCAATTCCTTTCTCTTTGATATATTATTCAGCATTTGAATGAAGTTTAAATTATGACTGGAATGTTTAAGTTGTTTGCTGTGTATTTTAGCCTTTAACAAACTTAGCGTAATTCTTAATTTAGCATCTAGCTCTATACTATGGTTACTTTCATGCTCCAGAACACCAATTTCATTGCTTCTAAAGGGTTCAGGTTGGAATCCAGCTCCTGAACTTGATGTAGTACCTTATCAAGGTGGATGGTAATAGTCCATTATCTTTTTAACCATAAAGTTGGGTGCTAATAATATATTTTAATTAAATTAGCTAGGACTAAATAAAAACATACAGATAAAGTCTTAAAACACATTTTTATTACCCAAGAATAAAAATAAACACGTTCCAATAACAAATTCATTTAGTTTGGGCTGAGTATTGAACTAAAATAGTAGTCCACTCAGATAAACAAACTACGGAAACAAGTCTTGGACAATTTTAAGTATCAGTTTTAATTATACATAAGAATTTTATCTTGCAACTACTACCCGATTTTCCATCCTCTCTCCAGTATCATCCCATGTCCTGTAGAATAGGCTGTGCAATTAAATGATATCTTAAACGGTTAAAAAGACCTACGGTGCTATTAAAATAAATGTTAGCATATAATGAATCTTTCTCACCTTTGATCATTTCCGATTAACCTCTCCCCGTCCCACAGGCTATATTGAAATAGATAAATAAATTAATCCCCCTCTCCCTGCATCGAACTTATCATTAACTTTGAAATTTCCTGTCTGCCAAAAAATAAATCCTAAAGGATCAAAAGCCAAAGCCAGGGGTATCTTGATAAAAGAATCTTACTTTTATGTGTTTCAAACTTTGACACAATCTATAAATTAGTCAAATAGTTATTAAGGGTACACACATTAGTAATTTTTCCTTTAATCTACAAAAATTATACGTAGAATTATATTTCATATAAAAGACACATATATTTATTTATAGAATCCAATAAAATAATACTATAGTAGATTACTTACGTAATTACTTTATGTGACAAAGAATAACTAATATTATTTTCACCACTTACAACTAATAATAGTTATACAAAAACTAGTGAAAAGTGACCCTTTATTCATGACGACCTGTCATGGCTCAGTATTAGATCAGTGGCACGTAGAACAGGGTTCGATTCCCGTATCCGGAACTTTCAATTAATTGTAGTAGTTAACTAATTCTGAATTTAATTTATTAATATTATTTTTACTATTTGTAGTATGTATGGTATATAAGGTAGTATATGCCATTTTAGAACATCAATAAAACAATAAAAACAATAAAAAAATACACATGGTTAAACATTATATTTCCCAGTATTTGAATAGTCTGATAGTGGAGGCCACTTTGGATTCCTCTTTATAAGTGTTGTTATATCCTACTATGTGAGGTGTTGGTCCGTACAAAATATTAATAGTAGAGTGCACAGGGAGAAGATGAGTCATTACCAGTTTTCTGATCATTCACCAGGTTAGAATTTTGAGTTTTTAAGTGAATGGCATTTAACTTTAAGAACAATACCTACATTATCACAGAAATTAGTTATAAGCCACAAATTTGTTTGGGTGAGATTATTCAGATTCTTTCATCTTTCTCTATAAGAAAAGTTAATTTAAATTAGCCAAATGATCATTTCAATGTAACCCAACCTTTCTTTCACACTCTCAAAACCCACCCACTTAGTCTAGTTTCCATTGAAGGTTTTGGGAAATCGATCCAAGAGCCCTCTAGCTAGCAGGTGTAGTAGAAACATGTTTGATGACCGGAAGAGGTGTGTTGATCCAAACATAGTGCGAGTGTTCGAAACCTAATAAAAGGTGCGATCTCATCCAGATAGAAAAGGCTAGGAGGGACATGTCATAAACTCACATGGGATGGGATTTGAAAATGAGGCTTGATTCCCGTTTTGGGTGCTAATAAAGTGTAAATGGAAGGGTAATGGTTCAAACCAAGTTCTAATACAGGGGTGGAAGACCTTTAAGAATTGGAAGGTTGTATTCTACTTCAAGGATTCCTTATAGGGTCACACACATCATGAACAGTAAATTCTGCAAAAATAATAGGAGGTACCTACCTGAAAATTATAGTGTACAGTATATTCAGAAACCCTTACTCGATCAAACGGTGATATAATCTAACTTTATATTTCCGTGTTTTTTCCACAAATAACATTAACTGAATATTTAGTTCATTTATGAGAACCTTTGAATTCAACTAATACCAATTTCAATGCTGTATAGTATTTTTATATATATTCATAAAGCAGGGGTTTCCAAACTTGTTTGGACTACGATCCATTTATATTCATAATTTTATAAGGTGTATTTTTTCTTTGTCGTGCAAAATGTCACAAATATAATGGTTTGATATAATAGAAGAATACGTAAAAACCCGCCTTGGTGGCGTAGTTGGCTAACGCGCCAGTCGTGTTTAGCTCGACTGCTGAGGACGGGGAGATCGAGGTTCGAATCTCGGTCGGGTGAACTGGGGGTGGTTTTTCCTAAATGGTTTTCCACTCTCCCTCCACGCAAATGTGGGTTCACTTCCTCTAATTAAACCTTACTAATTCCTAATCCATTAGTGTAATTAGTACTTAAAGCGTATAACCCGAACGGGTTGTAAGACGGGGTGCTAAAATTAAAATTAAAATTAAAAATACGTAAAAAAATTTTTTGTATCTGGAACAATCCGGAACAAACGAGTTGCAATTACAACAAAATTAATTTTTAAAAGTGTGTATGTGAGTATAGAGTGGAAGGGGGGGGGGGGAGAACTTCACGCACATGCCCCCCACTCACATATTCAGAATTACTGTCATACAGGATATACATTTTTAAAAATAATTCCTAAACTATAAAATATTTGATAAAAACAGTTTTTTCCCTTTTACTT
The DNA here is from genome assembly GCA_039000515.1 of Timema cristinae. Classification (NCBI taxonomy): domain Eukaryota; kingdom Metazoa; phylum Arthropoda; class Insecta; order Phasmatodea; family Timematidae; genus Timema; species Timema cristinae. The sequence continues at coordinate 58,022,177 of JBCFYV010009882.1, forward strand.
AAGTTTATTCTCCATATATCTGGGTACATTGAGATGTCTTTTTTGTCAGCTTTGTCAATTTTGTCAACTATATCAAATGTGTCGTGTGCGAAACTAAATAGATGTTTTCAAATCAAACTGACGTTGTACCGAGCGTGCGTAGTGTTTTTTCGAGACAAATTAAACACATTATTGTGAAAAAACCATAAGTTTACAAAAACAATTAATTTTTTGACAACTGTTTTTAGAAATAACAGTTTCATAGTTTTTTAATTAACAAAAATGAATAATATTTTAACAATTATTTCTTAAGAAATAACAATTTTTAATTTTTAATAATTGAAATACATGCTGTTTGAGAAGATATTATCTATAAATAATGACGAAACATAAATAACAAAATTATGAGAAAAGACATAAAATAAACAGATACGGCTACTATTTAGTTCCAGTAATCAAACATTAAAGACACAAACTACTATTAACACTGCATTCTAACACACATGCAGTTAAGGTATCTTAGATAAGTTAAAACCACCAATTTGTATTTAATGTTTTTGTAAGAATTGAGTCAAGTCCACTGTTTACGAATATGAATATCGAATCTGAATCATAATATTGGAAAAGATTATGAACATAAGAGGAAATATAAATATAATAGTATAATAGAAGATATATATAGTAGCTAAATGTAAACATTCTTTCTTATAATCCATTTATTATTAAATTCATACATTCAGTTAAGCTTAAAACTATTGGTCGGGAGCCTGGTTGTTAAGCTTATCCTATAATTATAATTGGTTCAGAACCACCAATAAACAGTATTAGATCTCTATAGCCAATTTCACTCAAAAAATTGGATATTTTTTATTTTCAAGGATTTGTGTCTCAAATCTGAAATATTCTTAAATCTCGAATGTCCTTAAGGATTCTTGGGATTAAAGGGCTTCGAGGGCACATCGCTAGTTTTTTTGTTATAGGATAACCAAAGGAAATAATAAAATATACAAGAAATTTACTTTATTATTGAAATACACATTAACAATAGCATTTATTTGCTTATGATTGTAAAATATTTTTAATTTGCTTGGTTATTTGATAAATATATTATATCTTAGAAATAATAGCCTATAAATTTATGGATGACCTTATACACATTTTGTCATACTTAAATTTGAGATTATATTTACTAATAAGATATATTACTTGCTGTGGTCACTTAAGCAACGGTTATATCAGCTAGCTTATTATGCCTGAGTTAATTCTTGATTGAATACTATTGGGAGACGCTTTGAATAATTTGTCTGAATATTAATACTATATTAATACTCTATATATATATATATATATTAACTAAACTAATATTAATTAAATTAGAAGAATGATAATCCAAAATGTTTAGTTAGAAGTCTACCAAAGTGCAATATAACTGGTAAGGATTTGAATACTGATCCACACTTAACCTGACAACCAGTATGGAATGGTACATATATGTACAGTATGTGTTGAGTATTTAGAACCCTCAATATTTTATTCAATTATATATTGTTAGTAGGGATAGAACTATATTAATTTAACTGTAAAGCTGATTAGGCCCATAAAAATCCATGTTGTGCTATAGATGCAAGCCTATGTTATAGGCTATACATGAAAAAAAAAAGTTTTTTTTTATAAATGGTTTATTTGGGTATAAGAACATTAAGATTGTTTTAAATATAATGCTGAAAAATATTGCTTATACCATAAATATGTTATTCACTATACACGTTTTTATTGTGAATAATATCGTTCTTTGTTTAGTGATAATCTTTATCTAGGAAAAAAAAGTCAATTTTGGTCTAATTATTATGATAATTTATGGGCAAAAACCTCATTAATGTTGAGTGTCATGCTAATATTGGGGTCAAGTGATAAACATATTATTCAGATAGTTTTAATAGTCATTTTAATTGAGTAATTAAACTTGGACTATATATTGTTTAATGACAATGCTTATTAAGGTAGTAAACGTATCCTGATCATTTTAGTAATAATTTTTAAACTAAATACTTCAAAGTTTTTTGGGAAGCTATAATATTAATATTGATTACCATTATATTATTAAAATTAAATGAACTGGTTTTACTAAGCTATTACTAATGAAATAGAATAAGGCGTTGAAGAAATATATCTTCATTGTGTTTTAGATGACACAAAATATTCTATTGTTCTTTGTTTTTATTAAATTTACTCTTAGTCTTTTAATAAATCTTATTTAAAAGTCTTGACTCTACCTTCTGTGACTAGATAAAATACATTTGTTTTAACTCCGAATAAAATTTTAATATTAGCACACAAAGGATTATTATTTTGAAGAATAAGGGAGAAAAACCATATCGTCAGTAAGGTTGAGAGAAGGGCCCAAAAGGGAAGCGTGTGGGTGTGTACCTAGTTACGCCCTTATACGTATTTAGCTGATCTGCTTTCTTGTCATAGTGAAATTCAATAGGTAATAAACCAAAGGAAGGTGTGAGTTCGAGATGCTAGAGTAAGAAGGGCCTATTTAGTTACAATTTGACCTGAACGGAAGTCATTTGGCGGGGTGTAAAGAGGTCACATGCTGGTATTTCATTTCAATGAGGATCGGTTTATTGGACTGGGTTCTGGAAAATAAAGTCAGAATGAATGTAGATAAAGTGGCCCCGAGGTACATTATTTGCATAAGTGTTTTATCACATCATGTTTGATCACCTATCTGGGCTTATCATATATAATTACACTGTAGGGTGGAGAAAGTTTATCATATTTTGTATAGAAGTAAAGTCTAAAACCTTACACCTGTCAGAAGTTTGAACCATGATTTTCCCGTCATTGGCGACCAGACTAGACCTACTATATGTTTTGTTTGCATGCCCAACAATTCAGGGAGCTTAGGGCTCTTCCTTCGACTGGAAAGATCAAAGTTCGAGTCCCAACCAGGTGGCCTGAAAGGAGGCTCTATCTATGTAATATTCGTATTTAAAAAACAATCTATACAAGCTAATACATTTAAATGTTCTCTAAGCACCCCCTCCTCATCCTCACACATAGATTCAGGCATTAATAGCCCTAAATAATTTTCCACAGTCCCTCCACTCAAATAATGCTACATTACATATAAATTCTACTTCCTAATATAGACCACCTAGGTTTAAATATGAATTTATTAGAAAAAATTAATAATATTTGGTTTACAAAAAAGGAAATTAAGAATAATTTATTGATATACAACAGTTTTTAGCCTTACTATAACAACATCTTGAGTTATTAAAATAAATTACGTTTTCATTTGGCTTTACTTCCACTGTGGGACACGTGGAATGATTAAACTATTTCCTAATTTGCTGGTGAAGTGAAGGTTTGTATAGTAATCCCGGCCAGATATAAGGTGTATTTATTCTAAATATCCCCCTTTCAAACCCCCTACCCTCCTACTAAGCAAATTCTGGTAAATGTCCTCCACCACATAAAGATTGGCACAAAATTTTCCGTATCGCATAGGCTCGAATTGTTCCTCATCAAATATGAAAATATTCTCTTTTATAGTTTTTCCATGTTTTTTTACACAATTTCTTCCAAAATAAAGTAGGTAGAAGAGTTGTACTAGGAATTATTTTTTTGAGATTTTAAGGAGAATGTTTTCGTTAAAGTTTTAAAGTTTTTTTATAAATAAAACATTTTAAAGAGATCTCGATAATTAAATTCCAAAGGGCATCACACACTTTATGGGATAGAATCACTTCTGCCCACATCAGACGGCAACAGATTTTCCGTAGATAATAAAATAAATCCAAAACGGTCACGGACTTGGCGGCATCGGCTCGCATCGGAAGGCAAATTATTGGAGGGGAGGATTATTTTCATCTAGGAATATTGCCAATGCGAGCCAGTCAATTGTGTGCCAGCTTCCCACTTGAAGTTCGTTATCCCTCGACAATAACTGTTGGTCAATCTTATCACAAACACAAAATCTGGTCGGTATCAGAAAATGGATATAGAACTAGAGCAAATGTATTAATTCATAATATGAAAAATTATTATACATTAACAAATAAACAAACAATAGGTATAAAAATTGGCATTTACTAAGAGATAAGTAAAATATTTTTGTATTGTTTCGTAGATGTCTTTCCCATACTAAGTTGTTGAGTTTATTAATTAAATATTAATCTAAAACTTGAAATAAAATAAACCCTTTTATAGCTTATGGACTCTTTCCAAATGAAGTAGTATTGAGTAATTTATTAAAATAAAATAGAAATAATTTATTTGAATTGTTTTTCTTGTGTGTATACAAGTATCTCAAACGTATTATATACTTCTTTCATTTTATATTAAGAAATATTAAAGGGAAACTTTGCAAAATGAGTTTAAATAAATGGTACGACACAATCGCACAAACATTTTCATACTCTGTTTCATAGCTTCGAAGAAAATTTCTAAATAAAAAGGTTTTCCTCACAAAAACCAACTCACTATCTTGTTAGTTACAATAAATGCAATTTATATATACATTTTAAATCAAATTGTTAAGTTATTTTTGACAAATTTAAAATTTTCTAATGTATATTATTTGTGAACTACTATAAAATTATATTTAATTTATAAAAATGAAAATGTATTCTTATTTAATATGAACAACTATTTACAGATGAATAGTTTAATCTTAATCTTAATGAACAATTTAAAAAAAATCAAATATTCCATAATTTGTTGTAAGTAATCTCACCTTGAGTTAATTTATCTTTTTAAAAAAACATGATTATTTTAATGTATTATTATTATTATTATTATTAGCACCGCGTCTTACTACCCGTTCGGGTTATACGCACTTACGCTAATGTGTAATGGTAGGGTGATTGTGAGATGAAATGGAGGACCTACAGTTTAACGTGGGATCCGAACCACGGTGGAGGCCTGGCATTCCCTATTTTATTGTAAAACAGTTTCCCGACACCATTTTTGAACATAATAGTTAGAGTAGAGCTGTTTTAAAATCCCTTAAAATTTTACAAAATTTGGTCATCAGTGAATAGATGAAATAATTTATTTAGATAAAACCATTTCTAGAACAATTAATAGTTGAAGAAACTTTATATATACCCATTTTTTTACCAAATCTCCTGGGCCGTTTTTTTTTAAAATACAAAATTTCTTAAAAATAGTCTTTACTAGACTACCCTTTAACAAGTTGACCCCTAAATAAAACAAATACACACTTAGATTTAATAGGTAGGACAATCCCCAGATACGTATTTTAAACTAAATCATTGAAGCCATTTCCCAAATATTTCGAATTTTTGAAAATCTGTATACAACCCTTTAACGAATCTTTACTCAAAAGCAAGTATTCAATTTTATTTTGACGTTCAACTGCTCCTTATGTATTAATTTTAAACAAAGTCGTTAAAGGCATTTTAAAATAATTTGGAATTAAAAAATATCACTCAGTTGTAAACCAGTCTAATAGGGAAAAGATCAACAAAATTTCCCAAGCTACTTCCCTATAATATATGAATATTAAGGTTGAATAAAATCCATCAAACTGTCTTAGATTGGCGGCCAAAGACATACAGACAGCAAAACAAAATTCATCATAAATTTAGATCTAAAATTTTCAAGATTACACTACTTTCGATTGATGTGAGAAACCAAAAATATATTTTTCAAAAATTAGTCATCAGTAAAAAAAAAATCCATAGTAAGCGTAAGCGAGACATACCGACCGAGAGGCCACTGCCGTTAACAATGTCAGTGTCAAAATGTTTGGAGTTAGGGTTGTCAGTACAACGATCCCTCTGGTTGTTAATCTCAATTTTTAAACCAGAGCTGCTATTTCTTTTTTCAAATAGTTCCTCACTTGTCTTCACGAGGCTGAGTTTGACAAAGTTCTAGACCCAATGCATCACTGATACATTTTGGAAGCGCTGGCGAACGGACCCAGAACCTCTGGATATGTAAACAGGAGCTCTGACCACAAGACCAAAGAGGTATTCTAAAATTAACAGAACGTTTATATGAAAAACACATACAAACTAAAAGCTAGCAGACCGAGAACCTAATAATTGGGGCTATTATAGAAATATTTCAATTTTTTTTAAATTATCATTTTTAAGTAAACCAGCCTTAAACACATTTTTAACAAAAAATAAGTAGGGTGTATAGTGTAATATGTCAGGTTAAACCCTCCCGATACCTTTATGGAACCTAATAGTCGGAGCAATTTTTAAATAATGGCATTTTTTTTAAACCTGTCATAACCAAACTAGCCTTAAACAATATTTTACCCCCAAAACTAGAATACAGTGTAATTTGTCATGTCAATCACTCTCATTCTACTAATTTGCAAACAAAATTATTGAAGCCATTTTTAACATAATTTAAATATTTGAAAACTAAAACTTCAGTAAATTACCCTTAAACGAATTGCTACCCATTGGTGGTCACGTAAAATCCTCCCAAGATACTATATTGGTACCAAATCGTTGAAGCTCTTTTAAAATATTTTAAGATCTTGACAAATCCATAAACTACCCATAAACAAATTTTTACTCAAAAAACGAGTCCAAATGTTATTTGTCATACCACACGATCTACAGATATGCACTTTACACAAAATAATCTGAGTAATTTTCCAAATGTTTTGAATTTTCTAAGATTTCACTTCAGTTAACTACCCTTATAGGATATTATTGCCCAAAAACCTATGATACATATCAAATAAGCCATAGGTATATATATTTTTTAAACAAAATCATTATACACATTTTCGAAAAGTTTGTAATTCAGTAAAATCCCTCATCAGTAATTGAACGTTAATTTGAAGGCTAGAATAAAAAAATCTCCCAAGGTACCCTATACAATCTGATTATTTTCGATACAATTTCTTCTTCCTCACAACTACTGCATCGCAAACAGAAGCAACAACAATAACGTCCTCCTCACCAGAGCATAGGAGCTAGAGCTGGACAAGGCAATCAATTCAGAAAGAAGCCGATCCGATGCGATTCAAACAAGTGTCTGTCAATATAAACAAATACGTTTCGTTTCTGATGCAAGCCAATGCGAGCCAATCTGATGCGATACTGACAAGTGTAAGAAAACCTTTAATGTAATACCTAGTTCTGCTTGAGTTTATTACTTTATAAAAAATTATATTTAATAAAAGAGCTATCTGCTGAAATTAATACCACTTGAAGCTCAAACAATTAGCAACATGCCCTAAGACTAAAAGTATATAAGTAGTAGTTTATGATTAGACTTATTGATAAAAAAACTACAGACTTTAATATTGCAAACTACATAATAAGAATTAGATATGTTTTGAAATAGCTCTCAAACCATTGATACAAGTTATTTGCACACAAAGTCAAATAAAATTCTGGTGCGGAAATCTAATTTAATTTTGTATTCTTTTTTTTAGAAATAAGAATATAATTTGTTCTTAAATTTTCTACTGATAATAAGGATAATTTTGACGTTTCTCATCTACTAAAAAAACCATGATCAAATATTTAAGAGAGTTGTATATATTTAGAACCAGCGTTTTAATATCCAATTGCACCTCCAATTAAATGATAATAACCAAATGTTTGTATTAAGTAAAATAAATATAAATATTAAATAACCTAAACATAATATAGAAATGTATTACTAAATTAAATGAAAATACATACATAGCTTTACATTAACAGAAAATATTCCTCAAATGTATTTCCTTTCTACACTTTATTTTAGTCAGAACACAATTTTATCTTTTAGTTTTCTATCTATACATTAAAACATTTGAAAATTTATTTTAGCCAATATTTATGATGATAACGCTCAAACATTCTCGATGAAAATACAAGAATTTAAAGATTTTCATGGAATAAGGAAAGTCATCCTTAATTATGGCAGGGTTTGTAAAATTTGTTTCTTATGTTAATAGTTAAGTATCTTTTCTCCAGTCCATCAATTAACTTGAATTTTTATTCAAAATTCATGGCTGCACTTACAAAAGTACGCAACCTATCCCTAACAAGAACTAGTTCTATCCAGTCCACTTTATTACATCATATCTCCTTTGGATCCATTCTAACGTTATCCTCCCATTTGCGTCTAGGTCATATCAATGATCTCTTTCTATTGGGTTTCAAGTCAGTACCCTGAATAAGGTTCTAGAATCGCCGATTAGCACTGCATGCCCTGCCCACCATATCTACGAGACTTGATTATCATAACAATGTATTGTGATGAACACAGGGTATGTAACTCATCATTATGTAACCCCATCAACTGCCCATTAACTGCATTCCTTTTTGGATAAAATATCATTTATACCATACCAATATCTACTATGACTACTTTTTTATGTAAAATTCTTACACATTTATTTCTGAAAACAGCTCAAGTTATTACATTAATGTTTCACTAATATTAAAACTGATATCTTGTCTTAAACTACCAAAATAAGCCTAAACTATTGAACGAATCATATTTAGGAAACAAAACTTTCTCTTCCAGCTATACTACTGAAGAATCGACTAAAGGATAACCAATCAAGCAGCGAACGACAATGCCCTACCACAATCCATTGTCTAAGTCTGACGCCTTCATACAACAGGATCACTACGTGGATGTTGCATAGGAATTAGCCCCCCCTAACACTCCTCCCCCTTCCCCCCCCCCCCAGACGAAGCTGAGAACAACAAAGTCTATAGCTAGGTGTTAAACTATAATAATAAGTTGGACAGCTACATTGATCTCAGTGTGTTAATAATAAGTTATGTTAAATCACATTGATCCTAGCAATTTTATATTGTATTTTGCCCACATTTATTTTCATTTATTTATCAAAGAATAATTCTGACAATTTATGTGTGTCTTAACCGTATTGATTAATATTGTTCTATTCAAATTAGTTAAAAGACAAATATTCTTAGCTTAGGTAAAAGAAAACGAGAGTTGAAAACTCATTTTTAGGACTTTGATTCCCTATTTGTTCACAGTTATATCTCTTCACACAAAACACAATAGTTATATTTACCTTTTGTATAGGTTAGAAATATATATTTATTTGTACATAATATTAAGTAGTTTACTGCCACTTTTAACTGTAAACAGTATTACCACAAATGATATGAAAAACTCGATTCCAACCAAAGGGGGAGGGAGTTTGGATTAGCCCTACTTAAAATATCTATATTAGTTGAGAAACCATTTACAAAAATAACCCAAACAGAGATTGGAAGAGCAGATTAACGTCTCCTGAACAACTATAAATAAGATAAGATCATTCAGATTCAAATTAATTGATATTATAAAATATTTAAGAGTAGCTTCAATAACCCCCACCCTCTTTAATTTGTGATTACGGGGTTTAACCCCAAAATGCAGTTGTCCCTCTTGGTTCTCCTATACTAGTATTCTATATTTAGGTCAGTGTTAAAATATTCATTGTCAAATCTTATATGGTTTTGAATAAATTGCGTGTCATATTTGATTCTAGTTTGGTTGATACCGTGTTGTTGTTCCATTGTCCTTACACAGTGCAGTGCAGTCTCATCCTCCCCAATGAGAATGTTATGGTGGGAGTAGGGAGGACAAGGTGTTAGGGGGTTTGGGTGGGGTAGGGGGGAAGCTGCCCGGGCTAAGGATGCAGGTAAAGGAAGAAGGAACACAATAAGTTAGGTTCCTCAAAGTGGATGTTGAGTCTTGGGTGTGTCTAGGTGTGGGCCTCCCACACCCACACGACCTCCGGGTTGGATGAATCACCAAGTCTTACAAATTGAGGTCCTCCTCATATAAAAAGGTTCAGAAATATAGTGAAGTTTTGTATTATTTTGATAACAGAATATTATATCTTTATGCTCCTTTGATCAAGTTGTAAAAATCTAAATGTTACTAACACTCAATTTATACGTAGATAGATTAGAAGTTAATTTACAATGAAAATTGAAAATAAAAATAAATTTACACACCTTAAAAATATGAATTGCGAAGATACAAAAATTAAATTCACATTAACTTAACTACTTATTTAAAGCAGTAATCATCATATGGGCTGTGGTGTTTACTTAGAATATTAAATTTGGGCTAACTTAAATGTTTTTCCAATCTCCATCTCAGGCAAATTCAGCTATATTTATTCAAATCTACTTTCTTGAACCTTACCTGTAGCCTTAAATATGAGGCCAGCCCTTACTGGCAGTCACATGTTGAGATCTACTATTAACACTATAAAATGACGTAGGACTAGCACATTTATATATCCTTTTGGTATATCCGTTTATTTTATACAAACGGGGTAGGGATGATTAGGGTAGAATTAAAAGTAAAGGTTCTTGGATTCACGCGAAGAGAGGGAAGGGAAATCTTTAAAATACATATCTCAGAACCCTTGGGCAAGATTCGATCCCCCACCCGATTACCACTGGCAAACCAGGCATGACGGGAATCATGCCTTTAACAACGTGGCTATGAGTGTAGATACCAAATACATAATACTAGTAGTTATAATGATTTTAACGTAATATAATTACTATACAAAAGTACAATCATTAGCTTGAATCAGTTGAGAAAACTGTAACCAAACCGCGTTTAGAAACTCTAAAGCTGGAATATGACCGGGACTCAAACCACTGCTCAACCAATGGCTATGTGAATCTTATGCCTCAGATCACTCTTGCACTAATAATACCTTGTGTTGATGCGCCTTCTACAGTAACTCGTTGAAATGATTACACCACCTTGCCACAACTAGTATGCATAACTAGCTGAAAGTGCCCAACGTCGCACGAGTACATCACAAATCACTACTAAATTAAACGGTTTATGTTAATAATGAACAATGTTATAAACATTTTTACCATCACAAACCAGTGATCGTTCGATTTAGTTTTTCAAGCTCGTAAATTATTATGGAAAAGTTCATTAAATAACATTGAATTATCTAGCATCGTGTCTTACTACCCGTTCGGTTTAAACGTGTAAGTACTAATTACGCTAATGAACTTGGCAGATTGAATCTAGAGGAAGTTGACCATATTTGCGTGTAAAATCATTAGGGAAACACCACTACAGTTCACCTGACCGAGATTCGAACCTCGATCTACACGTTATTGACAATTGAGCTTAACACGATTAGCGCCTTAGCTAGCAATGACATCGAGGCGAGTCACAAAATTATAGGTTTAGTCTCTCACTATAGCCTCAGTGCGTATATAAATGTAAGTTTTATATTTTTATTTGTTTTAAAGCCATCCATCAAAGTATTTACGCATTGAGTGTAGGGCATCTGGCTCAAAATAATAATAGAAGTAAACATATACGCCAGTGTTGAACATCCTCAAATATAACTAAGGAATAATACAAAGGTTAATATTTTTATTTTCTCTAGATTTGGAGTAACTCTAACAGGTGTTGATGCAGTTTAGGACGTCAAACTGGCAATATGTGTAAAATCTCCAACTTAAGTTTGCCTATGTAGGGAATCTAGCCTAAAATTACATACCACTTTGAAATTGCTCAATAGAAACTTAAACAACATTATTTTAACAAAAATAAATATCTAATAATAATCATAAACATAGGTGTAATGCATGATAGGATATGGTACCAAATAATTAATAGGCCTATATATATTTATATTTGTTTGTTATTATTATTATTATTATTATTATTATTATTATCATTAGCACCGTGTCTTAGTACCCATTCGATTTATGCGCAATTTGTTATTATTTTAGTTTCACCTAAAGTGTCATTCTAGGCCTAGTGTGCGGGTAAGATAACATAGGGTATGCCATTTTACCCTGACATTAAATAATTAATAATGTACCGATCATTATCACTTGGAAACTATAAATATTATAATAAAAGAGTGTTTTATTATTTTGGCCATTTTAACTAAATTCTTTCAAAACTTTACATTTAATTAGTCTAGTTAGATTAGAAAGTCACTTCTTTTTATAATTTATATACATTACAAATAAATGTTGTTTTAGCTTATTTGCAAGTCCTACACACTCCGAGTATAATCACAAATTACAACGAATGCACTTAATCCAAAGTTCACCACGTTTTGATTGAGAGAACAATTCATAACAGTAAAAAAAACGTGCAGTCTTCTTCATCATCGTCATAATCATTGTTGAATAGCTTTATTGGAACCGATCATCTGAATTTAATATTAGTTCTTTGCGAAATTATCTTGTACAAAATCTTAATTCTTTCTCTAGGTTTCCTGCCAATTTATTTTGAATTGTGTTTAAATAGGGGCTACTAGTTAGCACAACCGTTCCATGACTTTATTTTCGGTTTCCGGTTTAACCCTTTGATGCTACCATAAGGAACTGGGGAAATTGTTGAAGATGACACTTTTTTTTATTTCTTATAGGGTCGACGTGGATAGAAAATGTATATATTCATGTTGGTTGTCTGTGTTTGTGACACTCGTGTAATCTTAACTTTTTTTTCTCTTGATTTTCTCTTGTATTAGAGACATGGTATTTGTTAGCTATTGGAAAATAAGTGTTTTCTGTGTTTTCTAAATCACAAGTTTGAACAAAATCCATCTATATGTTTTGGATAAGTGTCCAGGGACAGACAGACAAACGACAGACAGTATTGTAAAATATACTTTATTGCTCTGGACACATGGCCTATAGCATAAATAAATATTCATCATAATCTTTGAGGCCGAAAATGTTGTTATTACAATAAGTACTCTTTTTAGATATGAAAGAGTAAAAATATTTATTTAAATCATTCACTGGTAAATCCCGACTAAATGAACGTTTGTATATAAAACCAAAATATATTCAATTATTTATATTCTAAATACTTTCCAGATAGGCTACCCGTTTTGAACAAATCCGTTGAACAATTTTTTAAATATTTCAAATGTTTGAAAAGTCAGTCATCAGTAAACTAATTTTAAATGAATTTTTAACCCAAAACAATGACATTTGTCATGTCATACGCCCTCAAGATAGCGAAATGGAACAAACGTTAGAGCAATTTTTATATTAATCAATTTTATTAAAGTCAGGCTTCAGTAAAGTGCCGTTAAACAGGTTTAAAACAAAAAATACATATTGTTATTTGTCACTTTAACCAATCCCAATACTCGTATATCGATTTTTAGCCACTATCAATAATGTTTAAGATAATTATAATTACTAAAATAATTATGAATAAAAAATCATTTTTTAGCTAACCTTTAATAAATTTTATCCAAAAACCAACAATAGAGAGCCATTTTTCATGTCAAACACTCACAAGATACCCATTTGGAACTAAATCATTTAAGATATTTAATAAACATTTCATGGGTTTAAAACACCATTCATCACTAAACTATTCATAAATGAATTTTCACACCTAAAACAAGTATGCTGTGCTATTTTTAATTTCACACACTCCGAAGACAACTATTTTGAAGTCACAACCTCCTCGGTGGCGTAATTGGCTAACGCACTTGTCGTGTTGAGCTCGACTGCTGAGGACGGGGAGATCTAGGTTCGAATCTCGGTCGGGTGAACTGCGGGGGATTTTTCCTAAATGGTTTTCCACGCTAATGCGGGTTCACTTCCTCTAATTCAACCTTCCCAATTCCTAATCCATTAGCGTAATTAGTACTTAAAGCGTATAACCCGAACGGGTAGTAAGACGCGGTGCTAAATATTTATATTAACTATTTTGAACCATATCACTAGAGAAATTTTTTATAAATGTCCAAGTTTTTGAAAAATCATTCATTCGTAAACTACCTTAAACGTTCTTATACCTCAAAAGCAAGAACACCATGTTATTTTTATGTCAAACTCTCTCAAGCTATTCATTTGGAAACCAATTATTAGAGTAATTTTTAAAATAATTTAGATATTTGAAAAAAAAAAAAACCATTATTAACTTCCTTAAAACGAGCTTTTATCGCAAAGCCTTGTCATGTCAAAAACTCCAAAAATAACCATTTGATAACAGATTTTTAAATACATTTTTAAAATATTTCGAATTTTTGGAAAATAAATCATCAGTAAACCGCCCATAAAAGATGTTCTACCCTAAATGAAAATATATAGTGTTATTTTTCATACCATATAGTCCCCAGGTATATATTTTAAACAAAATCGTTCGAAAATCAAATAGCTTAAGCAATTATTTATGCATTTTAGTGAGGATTACTCCATCTAGATATAATTTTTGAAGCTATTAATCTGTTGTTTCCCAGTTTCTTCAGCAGGTCATCTATTATATAATCTCCAGCAGCTTTCCTTCTTATTGTGTCATTTATGGTTCTATCCACAGCCCACTATAAAATGCCATTTTTTTTTAGTCTTCATTTATCTAGTCTTCAGCTTTAATCTCATGGTTCCCTGGTCGGTTATCCTTGTCTTACAGTTTGTCTATATATATTTTCCAAATCATAAGAACTTCTTTAAAACCGTCACCATATAACCTTTGTGGACTTACATTCTTATTGTTCGCACAACTTTGTTTTCATTCCATCCCAGTTCCTTTGTTTTCTGGTACAAGAGTTCATAATTTCCTAATCTTTGCATTTTAATAATCACATCGCAAGTCTTATTTATATAATCTTTCTTATCTTTGTTTCGCTCTATAACTCGTTGTTTAGCCTAATATAGTCTTCTTTGTAAACTATTTTCCTGTCATTCTTTCTTATAATTTCTGAATCATCTATGGTGTTACATAGGGATTTAGGTCAGTCCTTTTTCACTTTTCTATCATTGTTATTCAGTACCTTCAAATACATGTTTATAAAACTATTCCACTCCTCCTACGCACTTATACTAACTTCTGTCGCCTCACTTAACTTTTATTCTATTGAATATATTACAGTTGCTCTTTTGCCTTTAAGTTTTTCTAAATCCCAACTCAGTTTTATCTTCTCTTATTTCTTATCCTCTTAAGTCTTGTGTAAATGAAAGCCACCAGCAGGTTGTAGTCCGAATCAATGTCGGCTTCTTCCAAAGTTTTCCCATCCCCTGCCTCCATTTATTCGTTGTATAACTGCCCTCTTTTTATTAAAAACTATCAATTATTTGTAAATACAATATAACATTTAGACTTTTGGATCAATACAAATCTAAAATAAGCAAATTAACTAAATTTACATTAAAAATAAATATATAATAAAATCGTTAGAGCCATTTTCATAATTATATGAATTTTCAAAAATTACCCAATTTTTAACTACCCTTCACGAATTTTGCGCAAAATCTAGCGAGTCAGGGCTAAATGTTATGTCAAACCAATCCTAGATATTTTTTAAAAAAAATCATTGAACCACTCATACGTAAACTACTCTACCATAAAGTGCTAGGTTCAAAATAATAAAAAATAAGGTTCTGAGGCAAACCCGTATAGACTTTAATATCAAGTCTAAACAAGATCCATAAAGTCTATTTTATCATTGGTCAAGGACAGATAATATACAAATTTGTGAAATCAACTTTTTTGGTTTTAGGCTTACAAAAAACATTAAGCTACATCAATATATCATAATATTTTCTCTTGATATCAGAAAGTAGAACTTCCTGAAGTATTGCCCAATAACATTTAAATATTATATTTGAACAAAAACCATCACACCGTTTCAGATCTATTCCACAGACAGACATACACTGAAACAGAAGAGTAATGCCTACTTCTTTCATTTTGACACACATAAAATAAAATGCTTTATCGTTATCTCGAGTTATAGAGTTTTCACGGTTTGAGTACTTTTTGAAGTTATACTTCTTTAGGCGCGTTATGAAAAAATGATGAGAGTGAAATTTTAAGATGCGTGCGCATCACTGTAACACAAAAGTAACAGGTTGAATCTAAACCGCTCATTAAGTCTCGAAAAAAAAAGCTACCAACAAAATAAAAATAGAACCTCAGTTAGTCGCGCATGTTGGTACGCTCGTCGCCTCTGATCACTGTTTTCATATATATAATATTTATCCACATGTTTCTAGTTTCTACATTCACAACACATGTTTTAGTTTCATTCAAGTGCGAATTATATATGTGCTAATACATTATATTCAGTAGTGATTTAAATTTAATATTTTGATTAATATTATTTACTATTCGTAAATATTAGTGAAAAAAATTGTGCTTATAGACTTTTTCAAGTGCTCCAATATAATTGAGGTTAACTATCCGTATTTATTATTTATTGATATAAATTAAAATATTATTATTTTAATGATGCCAAAGAAGTATAACTTCTCACGCACGTACATAAGTACACACACCCATTTTTTTTTATATGAGAGACCATAAATAATTCTGCTCAATATATATAATATAATATAGTATAATATTAGTAAATAAATAAAACTAGTTTTTAATATTATTTTTAAAATTCCTTTGGATTTATAAAGAAAATAATATGTAAGTGGATTCTTACACCAAATGTCGTGTCTATAGAAAGTGTTTCGATTGAAACTAGCACAGAAAAATGTAGAGCATAAATAACAGCTCTACCAGCAGAGTTGGATTATTTGGAAAGGCGGCACATTTGGAGGTGTAGCAAAAGAATGAGCTAGGAGGAAGGAAGGTATCAGCCATTGAGACGGTGATCATTGGTCCTTAGTGTTTGCACGTTGCTAATGATGATACTTTAAGGTGTCACCAGTGACGAGTAAGATGGGATTGTAGGAGATTCAAGGAGCTGCACAAATGACAGGAAATAGAATTCTGACGTGCGCCAAAAGGGACGCTCATTTATTGGTCGTGATTCTGACGGAAGGAAAGCGACATCATTAATATCCCGCCGACTTGGGAGGTGAGGCCTCAATATATTAGTGTTTCATTCTACCTGTGCATGACTTTGAGGGGGAGGTCCCCCACCCGGCAACGTGACAGAAATATTTCCTTCGTAAGCTTTTTAGGAACAACCATTTGAAATAGATTTTTGATTTCGGAAGATTTTTTTTTAAATTCCTATAACTAAGAATTAACGATCACTTCATATGACCATGTGCTTAGGATGAATTTTACTATATGGTTTCCCATTCTCCTTCAAATAAACTACTAATATATTTCCTCTCAATTCTTTTTTATCGTCCTAAAATATATAATTTAATTAGAGTGCCAAAATTACGTGTATTTAAGGAAGCTTAATATAATAATATTAAATCCCAAATGTTATAGACTATTTTAAATTGAATAAAACTTATTTCAAATTATGTAAAAAACTAATTTAGAAATTAATTTAAAAAATAGCTTTAGATCAAGCTTTATATATAATTCATAGTAATCGTTACTAGCTCTGGGCTCCCGATTTGCAACATGTAAGTACTATAAATACATGTCTTGTAAACAGCGTTTTCCAATCATACATCTAGCCATATGATACCTCAAAACATCCGTTGATACATGTTTGTGAATGTGGACTATATAAAATCGATCACGATTCTCTTGACGTTTTAAAATTGAATAATTTTCATGTTTGATGCTAAATAAAAGTGTACACTAAGAATCCCAAAACACTTTATTAAATTTTCCGTACTTTTAAAAGTTTCATACTACTATATTTAAAGTTTAAAATGTATTTAAATATTTTTAAAGTGTTCGATTAAGTAGAAACCGAACAAATCAACAGTAATAGAATAATACTGGGTAACATCTATTTCTTTCTTGGAAATGACTAATTTTTAAGTTAATTTTTGTTTTTTTGTTTTATGGGTCAATTTAGTCTTAAAATGGATGTTAAAAAGTAAAAATTTATTATATTAGATAAACTTTTCCAAATTTGGTTTACTTTTCCTAGATGTTCGATAATAATGATACAGATAGCTAAAACTGGAATCTAGTATTTATCTTATCTTTCACTTATAGAAAGTGTCTGTTTACATGTTCGCGATAAACTCTAATACCGATTAAAATATTTATGTATTCCTCACATACATACATTGTATATATTTTTTCAGGGTAAAATCAAATAAAGATGATGGTTTATAAAATATTATTTTTTAAACCACTCAATCAATTGTTATGTTCTTAAATTAAATAATTTAATAACTTTTCTTGTTTTACTTGATAACCATATTAACTGCATATCCAAAGAGTAATTAGAGAATATTTTTAATATAAAGTCTAAAGATAAATTGTATTTTCTTTTGATTCGATATTTCGTAATCACATAAGTAGGTAAATCGTGCTTACTTTACAAATACTAATTACAAACAGGCAAAGTTCCACATATTTATTTTATTTGATCTCACATTAATATATATGAATATTCAGAAAAAAGATAGTTTCTCACATTAAAAGGCAGCTTAAACTTCAGAGTATCAAAGGCAAAAATCATAATATAATTTTGCTATAATTAGAAAATAATTTAAATTTGTATGTTATCAATGTGTCTTTATGACCGGTAAATTTGTAAGAGAAATTATTTACTCCTGATGCTTTATACATGTCGGAGCAAAACTGATAATTCCAGAAATCTGAAACATTGCATTAATAGACCTATCGTATGAAACAAAAAATAGTCTACTAAATTTTATGTTATTTATTTTATCAACCTTCGATCACTATACTACCAGTTTGCATTATCAAAAATAAACAATAAAAACCTTAATTGTGCATACACTTATATAACTAAGGAAATCACGTAAAAAAATAGAAAATTATATTTGGAATAGGCTTTAGTACTCGAAGGAACCTTAAAGTTTTCTCGCTCTATGCGTATTTGATTTTTCTATTATATACAGAGAAAACTCTGGATTTAATAGTCTCAGTTGTGGTGAAAAGCCGACTAAATTAACCTTCTTCATTTGAATTGATCCACATATATTTCAGCCTGTGTTAAGAATTTTGTTGACAATGAACCATCAACTTCATATAAAGAGTTCCACATCGATTCGGTGAAGTTTTTTTTAACATTAAACCAAATCGAACAAATTTTATTCTAAGTAGTAAATATTTTAGTATTTTAATTTTTGACTATTCTCAGACTACATTTAGAATAAACAGTAAATACTGGATTAATTATTTCATGTTTAGCTTAAAAATATGTGAAGGTTTTCAACATATTATCTAAAATGATCTAAGCTCTTAGGGAACTTTTATTTAGTGTATTCGAACACTGAATTAAAATAGTTAATGAAGCATAAATATAAGAAAAAGTCTAATTAAATAATTATAAATATGTATTATTTTATTTATTTGATAGATAATTGGTTCAAATTCTGGTTATATCGTGATATAAAAAAATAGGTTACTATTACTTTATTATCATCGATTGTCTAAGACGTAACTCTATTATTAGACTTGATTGTCAGTGATGAGGAGGTAGGGTATTTGAATCCAGGCTGGTTGTAATGAGGGTTTTATCCTAAATGGTTTTCCAATATGCCTCAATGAAATTATTTGTACATTTCCTCTATACAATACTCTCCTTCTTATAGCCGTACAAGTAGTACCATATAATGTACAACATATAATTTTCTTAATAAATAATGTTTATAATGTGCTATAGCTAGTGTAAAGCCAAATATTTAAGGATCCCTAATAAACGTATGTAGAGTAAATTAGACTTTCATCACACAAATAGGGGGTACGTATCTCCTTCCATAGAGGATGAGACGAGAGCAGGCGCAATCTCTGGATGGCTCAAGTCCTCTCTATATTAGCAAGTTTGGATCAGCCAGGACATGTCAAAGTTTCATTGCACGCGCACGGTGCCGGAAAGGGATGACGAGAAAAGGGGGGAACGGGGGTGGGTAGATGGGCGGGTTAGTTGTCATCTTGTAATTTGCATCAAGGCTGTGTTAGAAATGACAGGTCCGAGCTAATGGAACTTATAACGTGTCCTTCTCTTCATCCTTCTGTTGCTACTGCTCATGATGAAGAGTAGATGGACGTGAAGAAGTGAGACTGTCGAGGAACAAGACGCATACAGTCCTAACATATACCCTCCCTCCTATACCATCATCTTGTTCCTCTACCATGGATGTACGAGAAAGAGATATCCCCCCTCAAAGATGGTAACAGATTGATGCAGAAGATTAAACCGTTCTCATTCAAACTAATGAAGCAATTTGTATTATTTTCTTCGCGTGAACATTATTCAAAATATTATTATTATTATTATTATTATTATTATTATTATTACTACCATAGGATAGGGTGTTCTGTCCTTAGACTGGTCCATTACTTTTATCATTGAGCTTAGACCACCAATCCACTTTAACCTCTCTCTGCCTTTTCTTTAAGCACCTAAAATCTTTTTTCCTTCAAGTTATCCAATATTTGAATCCTCTATTTTCCTAAGATCCTCTTTCACTCAATCCTACTTTCATTTATGAAGACAGTTCATTTAATGGTTGTGTTCAATCCAGTTTGATTTGTGCCGAAAGCTCACATCCAAAATAATTTGTTCTCATATCACCCACTATTCTTAGGACTTCTAGATTTGTCACCCTGTTTGTCCCCTGATCTTCTCAAGTATTTTCTAGCACCACATTTTAAAGCTCTACAAGTATTTTTTGTCCACCTTCCTGAGAGTCTAGGTTTCTGCTTCATACAGAACGATGCTCCAAATGTAGTGTTTTATCACTTTCTTCCTTAGTTCCAAATTCAACTTGCCGGTCAGCCGTAACCTTTTCTTGTTGAAAGCTTCCTTGATCATGGTTACACTTGACCAAATTAATTTAGTGCAATAGGCATCCTTTGTCAGCAGACTTCCTAGACACTAGGCAGTGACTCTTCATTATTTGAAATCACCATCACTTTTGACTTCTCAATATTGATCCCCATGCCATATCTCCTCCCGGTATCCACCATCTGGCCCATCATTTCCTGCAACTATTCTGCATTTTTGGTCAGCAGTACTAGATCCGATGCGTATTTTACAGTGTTAGTGATGGGTCCTCCTATACAGAAATTTCAACGTCCTTACAGGTCATTTTCGACGATCCACTCACCATGCAAATTAAACAGACTGGGTGACAAAGAACATCCCTGCCTCAATTCTCCTCCTATCTCTACGCTGTCTATACATAGTTCAGCCTCACCTTCACTAACTGTCCCAAGTGAGGTTAGTAATTAGCCTTCTGTCCCTCCAGTTAACGCCGATCTTCTTGAGCTTCTTCCGTTTCATTCTATCCAGCGCTTTTGCTGGTCAACGAAACCAATGTATACTTCTTCTTTGACTTCCAGCTCTCTCTCAGAAATTATACTCATCATCCCTATGGCATCTCTGGTTCCTTTTCATTTTCTGATGCCAAATTGGTCTTCTTCTATCACAATTTCTATTTTATGTTCCAGTCGCATGTCGAGCTTCAATAAACCCTACGATAGAAATGAGGCTGATAAGCATGTGGTCATTGCATTTTAAGCCTGATCCATTTTATTTAAGGTCACTAAGCTTACATCTAAGAAGTCCTTGGACGATTATCCTGATTCATAGATCTCAACTCTATGTTTTGTTGATGATATTAATCTGTTGTTTCCCAGTTTATTCAGAAGGTCATCTATTATATAATCTCCAGCAGCTTTCCTTCTTATTGTGTCCTTTATGGTTATATCCACTGCCCGCTATAAAATGCTGGTTTTTTTAGTCTTCATTTATCTGGTCTTCAGCTTTAATCTCTTGGTTCCCTGGTCGATTATCCTTGTCTTACAGTTTTTCTATACATCTTTCCCAAATCCTAAGAACTTCTTTAAAACCGTCACCATATAAACTTTGTGGACTTACATTCTTATTATTCGCACAACTTTGTTTTCATTCCTTCCCAGTTCCTTTGTTTTCTGGTACAAGAGTTCATAATTTCCTAATCTTCGCATTTCAATAATCACATCAAAAGTCTTATTTATATAATATTTCTTATCTTTGTTTCGCTCTATAACTCATTGTTTAGAATATTATAGTCTTCTTTGTTGACTTTTTCCCGCAATTCTTTCTTATAATTTCTGAATCATATATGGTGTTACATAGGGATTTAGGTCAGTCCTCTTAATTTTTCCGCTTGTTATTCAGTACCTACAAATACATGTTTGTAAAACTATTCCACTTCACCTCCGCAATTATACTATCTTCTAACACCTCACTTAACTTTTGTTCTATTGAATATTTTACAGTTCCACTTTTGCCTTTAAATTTTTTTAAATCCCTGCACAGTTTTATCTTTTTGTATTTCTTATCCTCTTCAGTCTTTTGTAAATGAAAGCCACCAGCAATTTGAAGGCCGAATCAATGTCAGCTTCTGCCAAAGTTTTCACATCCCGTGCCTCCATTTACTCATTGTAAAAGGGCCCTCTTTTTATTAAAAACTATCACTTATTTGTAAATACAATAAAAGCTTTAGACCTTTGGATAAATACAATTATATAATAAGCAAGATAAACTAAGTATACATTAAAAAATAGATATATTATAAATTGTGTTACAATAATCTTGAAAAAATTAGTTTTAAAATTGCAATATACTATTTTGGGGGATGTGTTTTATAAATAATTAAAAACATTTTATTCTGTTAGATTTTCACCACATGCTAAAAAATATTTTATTAATCTTGTTGTTCCAATCGATGAGTTAATTTTTATTATACTTTTTTTTCACCACATCCTACTTCCCGCTTGAGCTATATGCAAATTTAATAATTGCGCTAGTGTGTTAGGAATGAGCAAGTTTGAATTCAGAAGAAGTTTACTCATGTTTGCCTGGAGCGCGAAAGGAAGAACATTTGGGAAAACTCAACCTCATTACACCTGAATGATATTCAATCCCGGATATCTTTGGCTTCGTCAGTCGAGAGTATAACAAGTTAATTATTATCTAAAATATGATCAATGATATGCTAATACAAAATTTCTATATTAATAAAAGATATATGGTATATGTATATATTTATATTTCTCGAGAGGATTTTTAGTTCAGGCGCGGAAAACTTTTAAAGTTAAAAACTGATATATATATTATTTAATAAAAAAGTGAAATTAGTTTGATCATTCTAATTCGACATCATATTTGCACTTCAAATGATATAAGAAACAAGAATAGAAATTCTAATTTCCAATACATAAAGAAACTTTCAGATCATTATAAAGTGACCAATTTAATAATATTGTTTGTGTTTTAGTATTCATCTTAGTAGTAAATAAAAGGGATTTTTTTTGCAAATCGAAATAAAAATTATACAAAAAGCGTTCACTCTGCTTATTTAACATAAGGTGACATAAACATACATACGTATTGAGACAAACGAATAACTAATTTAGTTAAAAAGCATATTAAAAATGAAAGAGTGTGGGAGAATACTTTGATAGAAAGAAGCTCTTTTAATGAAAATGCCATATCCTCTCAAGGAGATCCTTGCCTTAATCTGTGTATTTAGTTGATCAGCTGATTCTCAAAAGAAGTGAGAAACATTCTCTTATATCTTCACAGAGGACTATGCGAGAAAACGCGTTAATCATATTCTCGTGATGTTTTATTGGGAAAATTTTAGTCCCCGAGATTTTACATGGATGACAGTGGGAAGACTTTAACCAGAGGAAGCCTCCAAATCTCCTTTCAGAAATTAACCAATATATTTTAACTTGCAAAGGTGTATCTTTATATCAGCTAAAAGAGACGTTACTATATTGCCCCTAGTTACCCTCCACTCTTTACCAAAGCCCTGTCTCTTTCAGGGATTTATTTACTCAATAGTTTCCATTCTGAATAACTTATATTTCCAAATAATTTATTACTCGTCTTTTGCTTTTTTGTTTGCAATTTACATTACACCATTGAGGGGATAATTCATCCCATACTACACTCCAATCTCACGTGCAGCGAGAAGTCAGGGGTTAATGGTCGTGAATAAAGGGTTCGGCACGTTATTCGGGAGATGCAGCCTGCCACACGCCAGCGGTCTATGCGCTCTTTGTCACGTCCTCCCGTATGGAGATTCGCTGTAAATCGGCTAGTACATATTAACTTTTTTGGACCCTGATTGGATCCTAACGATTTCATTGAGTACACATATACTAACATCCCTACCTCTCTTTACTTCCTATACATAAGCTGATATAATCGGGAGCTGACCTCAAGAAAACATACATTATTATAAGAGTCATGACGTGAAGAGGACGTTTACCAGGATTGGCAGCTGATCAGCCGAGAAGATGGGGCAACCATCAAATAAAAAGATGGAAGTCTTGGCCGCCTGACGTCCGTATTAAAATTTAATATCAAGGCATCTGAATAGTTTATTTTTATGTTAATTATTGCAATATACGTTTAAGTTAAGTATTATTTTAATTGCTGGATTAAGCAATGTATTATGTAATGTTGAGCTAAAAATCTATTCAAGCTGGGAATAGTATATTAATTTTTGCTAGGAAAATTATTTTCTATAATAAAGGTGAATTTAGGGATCATTGATTTACTGTGTAACTCAAACCCCTAAGGTCAGAAAAATGTTTGTTATACACTGTGCTTTAGGAGTTTATGACGTTAATTAGAACAGGAAATTGCTTCTAATGTTGATTGTTGGCATTCCTGCATGGATGTGTGTTAACAATGGTTTGAATCCCTGATCATTTGTTTAAGAAAGAACATTTTATCATGTTAATAATATTTTTGTGTGCACATTTTTTTTTATATTTTTGGACAAATGACCTTTCTCTCAACGTAAGTTACATGTAATCTTTTTTCTTTGAATATATTATTTTTAATTATTTTACTACTACCATATTTTATACTGTAATGGTAATGTAATATTTTGTGCCCGATTCTAGACTATACCTAAAGGTATAGGCACAATATGTCTTACATGAACAAAGAAGCTAAATTTTGCTTCAGTATATTTTTGACTTTGAACGCAGAACAAACGCTTGGATGAGGGTGACATTTAATGGTTCGACCATCAACAGAGGGCAAATTGATAATATGGGATTAGTTAACCATGTCTCTGAGCCATGAAAAAGATGCAGTTAATCATTTGTTTGAAAATAGGTTATAATGAACAAACACTTCCCATTGTGTACACAAATTTTTCTGTTGGAGAATGAATTCCAGTATTGTTTACTCATACTTAAGCATCCTCATAGGACATGTATTAAATACAATCAGCTGTTGAAGTAGTTTAAATTATCAAGTTAAACAATAATATGCAGAAAATACAATTATGTGAGGTAAAACTGAGAAAATACATTTTTAAAGAAAACAACATAGAATATGGACATAGGGCACGGTATTTCATAAAATATTTGCAAATAGTTTGAGCCCAACTGATATTCCTAACATTCATTCTGTTTCCAGAAAATGACGAAGTTGCACAAATAAATGAGATATTTATTATTTCACAAGATGAGTTCCGTTAGTACATTAATGTGTGTTCAGTCAATTGTAAGGATTAGCGTGGTAAAGGCGACTATCAAGTAGAGTTTTTAAACAGTGTGTCTCCTTCAGGAATACCACCACACAAGATAAGCTCAGTAAAAGGCAGGATAATAATGATACTTGGGTACTTTAGTACTAAACAAGGCTGGAAATATCTAGCAGTGACTATATTGTATACAAATTATAATCCATTCAACAATTTTAACAGTTTTATCTCAAGTTAATTTATTTTTCTAACCGACTATCGATTTGGTACCTATAAACACAGAATTCCTCCTTATTTTGAGATGGAGGTAGATAAAATGGTGTTTTCAATACTACTAATAAGTTACAAGGTCAAACCTTGAACATGGTTGATGTCTATCTGCCCAACCACTTTTTTTTTTAGCCATGGCCAATTATTGTAAGTGGCCTCTACGTATACAATTTATAATTAATTTATAGAATATAATTAATTTTGTTCTTCTACTTAAATACATTTCTTCTACAAAATAACATTTTTTTAAAAACAAGACTAACATTGCATGCTCAAATCATTGAAGGTTTATGTTTGTGTTAGATTGGTTAATATTATAATCTACTTGTGGTAGACAGACCCAAAAGTTAATAATAATAATTAATTCAATACGCATTATTAATCAGTATGGTTTAGTTTATTACAAATATACTACTTATAGTAAGTACTTGATTTATTATACCATAATAGATGGATCTAGTTTGCTAAACTTACCGTTTTGTTGATAAATGCTAACAAACGTTTATAACTATTGCATTAAATAATCCCTAGTAAAGTTGATAAATAATAAGGACTCCAATATAAATAAAGTGTACATATATAGCTTATTAAATACATGTGTACCTTAACACTTGGGATCAATAATCAGAATACAAACACATAGGAAAAATTCATATTTTAACAGTAGTCTTATTTTACCTTGTTTTAGTGTTATAGTCATTTTGGTGTTTAATTAATTCATACGACAAACTGAGCAATAATAACTAATTTCTTTGATTTCTTTAAAAATAATGATTGGTATGTCACTTACAACATTGCTGATTATTCTTTTCAAACAAAATAATAATGTATAATATTTATTACTCATTCCATTCCATTATTTGAATAATAACACAACTGGTCTGATTTGTTGTTGTTGTTGTTGTTGTTGTACTTTATATTTAATGTGATAATTTATACTTATTCAAATGGAGAAATGGCTTATTTGAGTTTGATTTATGGATCTGACGAATGTAGTTAATCTGAAATAAGACGTCTGTATGCAGACAGCGTTCCAAATATATGTCTTACAGTTAAGAAAGGGGTTCAAAGACTATGTAAACGCATACAGAATGATGGTTTAGCTAAAAACCAAGAATGGAACGAAGCTAAGCCAATCACTTATACACTCAATCTCAAAGACCAGTGGATACTCAGCAACATTGAAGATAATTATGAATATCATTTGTAGAGAACGTCGGATACAACCATGATTGTGTGGAGAGTCATTGCCATTTTCTAAACTCTGTATTATCTACGGTTGAAGTTGGAATCACCAAAGATGGATTAGTAAATTTTCATAATACTCATCATTCGGTTTAATAATATCAATTCACTAATGTTAAATAAAGACACCAACAATAATTTCGTTTAAATTTAATGGCAGGAATAAATGTAGACCATTTAATATTACCTGTTGTTCTTGATGAGAGATCAGAAGGAGAATCTTATTTCAATTTCTTGAACAATAAGTTGAGTGGACTGTTTGAATATGTACTACTGGTCGTCATACGCCACATGTGGTTTACGCATAACGGTGTTCCACCACATGCTATAGGATTATATATACCTTTCTTGGTTTGTCAATTTCCTAAAAAATAAATTGTACATGACTTTGGGCCAGCTGAGAGAAACTATTTACACAAAACTCATTGACAGTTTAAAAACTCTCCGTCAGCCCGAGTAATGTATCTAAATTTTTAACGAAGAATATAAAACGACTACACGCGTAAATTCAGGGGCAAAGGGTTTATTTTGAATATTCATGGAAAGCAGAAATAGCTATAACTGTGCAACAACGTCAATTATTATGGTTAGTAGAACTCTTTTTTTCTACCTTTTTTTTCCCGAGTTTACCACTGAAGGCGGTCCCACACTTATATATATATTGTTTGCAAAAAATTACATGTTTCTAAGTTTCATTCTGATTTTACACTAAATAATATAGTTATTTATCCTAAAAATAGATACGATTTAATAGATCCACAGAAATAAATGACTCTAAATAATGGCTTTGCATTAAAAACTTTTGCCACAAACATTAAATGTCTAATTAGTGATTGATTATATTTATTTTAATTAATCATCTGATTTTAATATTTTAATTAATCGGTTATTTATATCAGATGATAGGGGATTCAATTTATTTAGGTTATGTGTGCTATGCTTACTTTATTTAAGTTGTAAGTCACATAACATTATTATGAAAATCATTAAGTAATGATCTAACTACTTCTTTAATAAATTACTTATGTTTTTAATGGCAATTATATTGTATATTTTAGAATAAAAAGGATATTCCACTATAGATATGTTTCGTACTAACTACGTAATTATATCAAACTTAACTATTAAAATAACCAGCATATTATATTAAAGTCACTATTTATTGTAGTATATGAAGGAAATATAATAAATTTAAAAAAAATTGTTAATGTTAATACATAGTAACCTTTTGCATTTTGTTTATGTTTGGGATTTGTGTCGCCATCTCTGATAGCTACAACACGTGTTCAACTCACTAAGCTGCAGCCCCATTTTGCAAGACTTTTCTGGCATCTATTTTGGATACTACGCAAATACTGAGTGATGGCCCTCACTTTTGCTTGTCTACACTACACCTAGTGGCGATTCGGGTATCCCAACATCCTTCCAAATACACTGACGATTTTTTCCTTACTTTATATCGAGATGTTTTTGAATCTAGGCTCCTTGTTAATTTTTCCTAACTCACATGAACACACTATCTTTTCAAGTTATCATGATTTATCGGGTGACGGTATATATATAGGTATTGCATTAGATTTATTGATAAATTTATATAAATTAAATATCTAACGTATAATATTTTTATTTCACTTATATAATGAGTGCTGGTACTTGATATAATATTTTATGTTCCTCGTTTTGGAAATATCTCATTTAAATGTATATTAAATTAAGTCCTTTGGGCAGGATTCACTTGTAAATTGTAGTCATTGATAAATTTATATAAGTTAAATATCTAACAAATGTTATTTATATTTCGTGTTTATAATTAATGCTAATGACATTAATAATATTTCTTAATCTTGTTCTTTAAGATATCCTGTTTAAATCTAACTAAACACTTGGGGCTATATTTAACTTTACAAGTTTTGCGATTGCTTTATATGTGATTTTTAACTGAGGTAAACTAGGAATATGTCTGTCTGGCCAACTTCTATGTTATTAATTTCTTGTGGTTTTAAATAGTGTTTAATGCTATTGTGTGGCTATACTGGAACTGATGTCACCTACTGAATGGATTCTCCTTATTTATTAGACTACAAATCGAATGTTCACCAAAATCATTTATATGCTTCTAATTGTAGAAACATAAATTGTTGTCTTATTGTATAAAATCTTTTTTTAACTGAATTTTTTCTAGGTTCTTATTTGGTACTGTTTTACGTACATTATATTTTGGTTTTTAATGTAAAAATATTGTTAAAACGTCTGTACTAAAATAAATAATAATAGCTCCTTTTTCCACTTATCCATGCCTTTAGTCTATAACCTGCCCCTTCCAACATCTTCCATGAATGTATGGATAACTTGAATGAATGGCAGTAGGAAATTTGAACTCAAATTACAAGGTTCCTTCGTCGTTGACATAGGAAGGTTCTCGATCTTTCATCTCAGTGTGTGAGCTGCTTGTGGAAGATTCGCCTAAAAGGTAGGGATCACCAGTGTGACAGTCTAGGAGGAAAACACCCATTTAACTTGTTAGCTATTTCCATCAAAAGGGTTCCTCACATGAATATTTGTTTTCCCAGCTGTCACTATTAGAAATATATCCTATATTAAAGCAAAGCAAATGTAATAATATGGATATATGGTTTATAATTTTAGTAAAACTTCCTTCTCTTAATAAATAGGACTATATGTATTAATGTTGTGGCACTCTTCTATTCTTGTTATGAAGACTACTTTAGATACACCATTTTTTGGAAAAGGGAATGGATTAATGGTTTATAACATAAGACATTGGCATTTACCAGGTGTATAAATAAGAAACACTGTTGGTGAAAAATTATCATCCAAGTGTGTTTGGAAGTCTGACCTCACATATTACTTGGACATATCAAAGCACACAAAGCCCTGATGGCTCCATTTGTATCCAGTTTAGTAGATTCTCTACATCTTACTTTAAAAATATACTTGGGTTATCAACTCAATATTCTACAAACTATTCTACAAATGATCATAATGGCCAAATGATACTTTTTATATGATAAATGTTCTATAAAAATTCTTATTAAATATAATTTTACGCTATCATAATGGCAGTTTTCATAGTATTTAATATTTTTTTAACACCACATCTTACTACCATTACGGGTTATAGACCCCTACGACTTTAACAAATTAAATCTCAGTAATTTTATTGCATATAATATTATAATTGCAAAAATATATTTCTTTATGACAATGAGTTAATCTAAAATGTGTGTAAAATAGATATTTGGTGGAAAAATATAATGTGAAAGATTAGCTTACTAGTGAGGCAAGGTTATGATTTCCTTTTAAATTGTAAACCCCCTCTCCTTCCTCACAGCCATCTTCCTATTTATTGTTACCATATTTAAATTTATTGATTCTTTTTAATATATATATTTTATATTTACAGCTACCCATATATGATTATGCCCACTTGCGGCATAGAGATGACGATGGGAAAATCTACAGGAAGTTTGCCTAAATTGGCGTGAAGATAATATAGTGTTTTTTCAATTAGGTAAAACACCCGCAATACACCCATCTGGTATTAAAGTCCTTGACTTCAGCGTCACTTCCAAACCAGACCCAAGGTGCCACATTGGTGTGTGTGCCTATTGATGTAGAGTCTTCATCCCAATATATAAAAACTATTTGTTTTTAAACTGTCAAAACAAGTGTTAAATTATGAAGTTTAATAAACCAATGAATGCTTTATGTTTTTAGATCCAATAAAATATAAACGTCCGCTTTGACTTTTATTTTTAAATTTAGTCTGCCCACGTCTTCGCTAAGCAATAAATAAACACATTACATAACATCGAATGCCAAAAAAGTATTAAACTTAGTTGAGAGCAGTTTTTTATGCGTATGAATAGTCACGACAAATGATAATCTTGCACCCTCTCCTCTTCAATACTTCAGCTATTATCAAGGGTCATCTTAAGTACCAACAACACCAGTAAGGATGCATGCAGTTTAATTGACTTTGCTTCACGCGCTGATGAGATAGTGTGATAATATATCTTAGCATGGTTCCTTATATATAAGGAATGAAACAGAAGAGGTCCTGCCTGTATTAATCAGTTTCGTAACTTTTGAGTGACTGTCAACCAACAAACTAATAGACTATTATAAAAATGTATCAATTTAGATTATTATTGTTCATACTATGCAGAAAAAAGAAAAGCCTTTCAAAAATTAAAATCTAAAAAAAACCTTTAATATTGATTATATGTATAGATCTACTATCTTATAAAATAAAATGAAGTAAATTTAAAGAATACCTCTATAGTGAGCGTTTTATTACACCAAATAAAATTGTGCTGTTGGCTTAGTGCCAAGAAACAAAACTAAATAAATATAAATCACATACAGGAATGTAAAATTAGGAATATACAAAATAATAATCTTCCCAGTTGTTCTCTATGTGCGTGAAGCATGGTGGTTTCTTAATTAACTTGCATGACGGACATTTTTTTAGGGTGTTTGAAAAAAAAATGCTTAGTATGATATTTGGTTCAAAATCGAATGGGGATACTGGGGAGTGGAGAAGGTTATAAAATGGTGAGCCACACAGCAATACATTACTAGCCTCGGTGGCGTGGTTGGCTAACGTGCTAGTTTCATGTTGAGCTAGACTGCCAAGGACGGGGAGATTGAGGTTCAAATCTCAGTCGGGTGAACTAAGGGTGGTTTTTCCTAAATGATGTTCCCCTCTCCCTCCACGAAAATGCAGGTTCACTTCCTTTAATTCAACCTTCCTAATTCCTAACCCATTAGCGTAATTAGTACTTAAGCACATAACCCGAACGGATAGTGAGACATGGTGCTAAATTAATTAAACAAAACATTGTTAGGATAATCAAGATTCATAGATTAAGGTGGGCAGGACATGCAGCGCTAATGGAAGATTCTAAAACCATGTTCAGAGTATTTACTGGCAAACCCAGTGGGAAAAATGTCATTGGGAAAACTTAGATCTAGATGTGAGGAAAACATTAGAATATACCTGAAAGAGCTAGGTTGTAGTGAGGTGGACTTGTTGAAGATAAAGATTGTTAGCGTGGTTTTGTAAGTGTGGCAATGAACGTTCAAGTTCCTAGTGTCTTATAGAATAGTGAGTAATTTCCCATGCAGCACCATAAAATTACTGAAAACCTACTCTGTGACATCGGAACTTTGTCGGACAATGATATAAGTCCTGCTTTAATCCGATGAGCACTTTTTGAATGTAACTAGAAAAAAGGCAGGCAGATAGACAGAGAGACAAGTGCATGTATAGGACAAACAAATCTTAGAATTTTATTAAGATATAGATAGTAAATATTTTATGTTCAAAGCATACTATTATGTAGGTGATTGTAGTTGAGGTATGAAAATAAATCTATCATAAATATTAATTAAATGAAGAGTTTGTGGGTTTGTATGTCAATAATGTTCAACCATTTTACATCGATTACCCCCTATATGCCGTGTACTCACTACTCTCATTATACCCATTATATACTTTTAGCTCCTTTTACTATTTTTATCCTCTTTACCCTTTTTGCCATTTTAACCGTCAAATACCCGTTTGTTCTTTAAACCATTCTACCCCTTTTACCCTTTTAATAAATTTTAAACTTTTTAAACTATTTACCTATCCTTTTAACCCTTTAAAAATTACATTACAGCTTCTTTTTACTCCCTTCAACCTTTATGCCCTTCATGCATTTTTAACACCTCTTTACACCATTTAAATCTTTTTTACGCTTTATACACTAAAATATTTTTTTCCGGGCTAAGTCTGCTGGTTAATGTAAACAAGAGTAAAAAGTGCAAAAAGGGTAAAAATTATAACCAATCAAAAAGGACAATAAGATCTAAAAACGAAATTTTTTTTTTTTTTTAAAGAACCGGATGTCAAAAATGTAAAAATAGAAAAATTAGCTAAATTGAAGAAACGTGGGGAAAAAGATAAAAGTAAATATAATAAAATAAATGTATAAAGGTTAAAATAAGTACAAGAAATAAAGTGTTAAAAAGATTTAAAAGCTGCAAAAAGGCCAAAAAGGGGGAAAGGGGAAACAAGGCTATATGTGTAAAAAAAAGTGGTAAAAAGAGTATAAATGTTAACGGGGTGTAAAGCGTAAATGGCGTGGATATGGTAGAGAGGGTAAGGTAAAATGGGTATGACGGGTAAACGGGGCTAAACAGTTAAACGGGGTAGATATGTTAAGAAAATGCTAAAATACTTTTAATTGGATTTAATTACAACCAATTAATCATGTTGTGACATTATCCTTTCATTTTTTACTAGCGCCAACGTGCAAGAGTTTAAATTAGACTTATTGTTTATGGATAAGTTATCAATTAACCTTAAAAATAAATTTCATCTTTTAAAAACATGTTCAGATTTAATCTCTCTTTTGACATTGTGTATTATTCAGCCTAATTTCGCATTTTATTACACAATTTAAATTAATCAAGAATTAATATTTAAACTACATTGGAGCAAATCTTTTATTTCTAGAATCTTAAACTAGAATCCAGATTTTAAATTTTCATTCCAATTTTGAATACAAATTCGAATCCTCGAATCCATAAATAGGTAAAATTTTAGCTCGAGTGAAAATATCTTACTTTTCATATGTAAAAATATTTAAAACTTGGTGCCACTGACCAATGATTTTATTTTTTATTTTTATTACATCATAAAAAATAAAGATAGCCCTTTTTTTAGTCAATTAACAAAATAAATACAATGCGTTTACATTACCAATATATTTTTACCTTATATATTTATACCTTGGGCATCCCGACTTTATTTTATATATATTCCTAAGATACTTGTTTTGAAAGTAGGCCTAAAGGTTTCATGACAACTATTTATTTATTGATATTACACACTGTTGGTTCCTAAAGACTAAATATTTAAATGAAAATTGACTTACTTTTTTTAGTCAAGTATTCGAAAAATAGCTTATATTTAAACGCTAGTAACATAGATTAAATACGTTTATAGATAATATTATAGTTATCTGTACATACAATAAACATTCTAAATGTCTCTTTTCATTCCATATTTCCGTCTGTTTGTTGGTTTCAAGTAAATTAAAAAGTACTCATAGAATCGAGACAAGAATTTTTCTAATATACGCCTTACTTTTCAGGAAACAATTTAAGCTATATATCATTGTGATATCTCATCAGAAAGCGAGGCAGTGTCGAGAACAACAATTGTTCCTGTGGTTACATTTGCGTCTTAAATTTGTAAAAATACAAATATATTAATTATTTATGTATATAATGAATAAATCGCCAAGGCTAATTTATATTTATTAGATTCTGTTATAGTCAATCATAAATATCCTATTCTTTCAATTTTAAAATGACAATAGGACACGGTTATCGAACCCGTGACCTTTGATTTAATATGCCTATGGCCTATTCAGTAGTAGTCTCTTGCTTAGGGTCACTCACTCCCTCTCCGCTCATCTTTGAAGGTAGAGTATGTGATGAACGTCTAAAAATCGTCGGCTACATATTAGTAATCGATTAACATCACGAGCTATCAAATAACGTGGGCATCTTCAACTTGGGATGGCTTTATGCTGCCAAAAGTACAATAACAACTGTACAAATGCGTGTATCGTAATGGGTTGAATAGCCAAGCTAAGATATTAGTTAATTACGGTTATAGCCGCATAAAAACATCATATTCTTTAAATTGAAAAAAAAGGACATTGGGATATGAGATAAAAACTCAGGACCTTTCTTTTAATACAACAATTCTCTAACCACAGAGCTATCAAGGAGTCGTTCCGTAGCCATATTTTAGACAGATTCTGTGATGGACATGCGGAAATAGTCCACTACATATGATTGATAAATTAGGATTATAAGTTAAGCCCATAGCCGTAACCAACAAATATAATAACTTAGGTATTTAATCCACTATGATATGCACATTCGTATAATTGTGATTATACTATGGTAAGCATAAAGCTCTCCCGAGTCAAAGATATATGCGTGATCTGATAGAACATGCTCTAACCTGATCAATCTTATGTGGCTGACGATTTCTGAGCATCCATGAGAGACTCTGCCTTAAAATATGATTGAAGAACTACCCTGGCATGACATGACTCCTGGATAGCGCAGTGGTAGAACATTGGCTTACTAAGCCAAAGGTCCCGGGTTTAATACCCGCATCCAGGTGTCATTTTTAATTATAAACAAATATGGTATTTATTTGCGGCTATAACCTTAACTGACAAATAGAATAGCTTGGATATTTAATTTACCATTGAATTGCTCAAATGATAATAGTGAGGAATCTCCTTCGGTGGTCTCTTGGTCTCATACGTCTTTATCATAATAGATTGGACTGACGAGGACGGGGAGGTAATCCCAGCCGTATGGACTAAATTGGTTGATTCTTAATAGCTTACAAATTTATGGCTAAGACAGGTAGAAACATGAATGAAATTTTTTTTACTAAACCAATAAATTAATATATTCAATTATTTACAGACTTCAAAAATACGATTAGTTTAGTTTATATATACTACTTTATATATTGATTAGAAAGTGTAGTTCAACTTGATTAATAAAATAAAGTATTTAAACAATTTGTAACTTTTTAGAAGCACGTTTTTTTTTATTTTCAAAAGTACTCACATCAATGATCACGTGGAAAAATAAGAATTTCTTGTATTGTCTTTTTTTCCTGTGATTGGTATTTGGAGATTGAATCGAGATATAATGTACTTTGATGATTTTTTCCTTAAAAATTACCATCCTTCCTTCCACGAGAAATATTGGTATTCATTTTCTAAATAACAATTTCCTCAAATCCATCCCAATAGTATGAATATGTGGGTAGCCTGGTTCGATAGGAATATGGAGGCACGTATAAATATTTATCATATTTTCAAACTTGATATATAGATAAATATACAATATTTACAAATTATATATATATATATATATATATTATTTATACAATATTTACAAATAATATATATATTATTTACAAATATTATATATATTGACGGGTGACCTGGCGGTCTAGGGGTAAGGTGTCGGACTTCTATGCTGGGGTCCGGGGTTCAATCCTCTGTCCCGGCACAGATTTATCTGATTACCAAACCCTTCCTTCACCTTTGACAAGACATCTTGTGAATGTGGGGAATGCCAGGCCTCCACCGTGGTTCGGATTCCACGTTAAACTGTAGGTCCTCCATTTCATCTCACAATCACCCTACCATTACACATTAGCGTAAGTGCGTATAACCCGAACGGGTAGTAAGACGCGGTGCTAATAATAATAATAATAATAATAATAATATATATACATAAATATATATTATTTACAAATAATATGTATATATATATGTGTATACATAAATATGTATAAATATATCTTAGGTTATGCCCAAAAGTACGATTAATATTATTAATAAACCAAACAGTCAAAATATGAATTTAGGAGCCTCGTTTATAAACACAAGTAAAATAAAATGTTTGAATAAAATATAATTCTGTATCTTGGTAGAAAAAGGTCGAGTGTCCAAAAACATTGAATTTGAGCTATGTCCACCAGTCATCCCTAAATTATGAATCCTATCATATAAAAATGGCCAAAGTCCTTCCCTTATTATATTCCAAGTTAGGCCTTTTCTCAAGAGGCCAACACGATATGTACTGTACATTAAAACAAAAAGGGCTAATGTGTGGACATTGGCCGAGTAACAACATTCTTAAGCTTCAATGTCCATTTTGTGTGTAACATTGGCTGTTCTTTAGCACTAAGTAATGCGCATGCGTCACAGCCCAATGCCACGTGATGGTTACTAGACAACCACAATTTCAGTCATTAGTCAGCTATAGAATATTCTGAAAATGAAAAGTATGAGGTATTGGCTTCAATCACGTGTTTAAATCAACATACACTTCATTTAAATGGGCCTATGTCCTTTCACTTTAATTTTTCAAGGGGACCAATGACAAAAAAGTCGTAAAAACTGAAGTCTACTATTTTATTAATTACTACCAAGAATAATGAAAAAATTTAACCTTGGGAAAAAAATATTTTGCTGCTATATTCATGATTCAAAAGCTTTTAGAGACCTAATTTGGTTTTTCCCAGAAACATGTAGATATGACATTGGCCCGTTTTCTACCAAAGTACAGAATTATAGTGTTAAGTAAAAATCATCCTCGTTACAGTTTGAATTTATAGTTAAATATGCAATTTAATGCTAAGTTACTAGTTGACAATATGTTATTGAACATTTAAATGTATTTAGTGTACACATAATTAAGATACAAATTATAATATATCTTATATATTTAACTAAAACATTAGAGTGCTAACATTAAAAACATCATAGATAATTATTGCTTCACGGTTGGAATCTTTAAAAGCACCTGCGTTCAGACAAGTTAACGTGAATATGTACTTTAAAGGTTGATGAACCATCTATATGCTTAATCAACAAGTTGTATTTACGTCAGAGAAACGTGTTCTTCATTCGATACCATAATTAATAATTATACATCAAAACCTATTGGTACAAAAAATACCGTTTAGAATTTTAGATTTGAAAAATATAAGGCAATATGAAAAACTAATAGCAAAAATAATTAATGATTGTGCTTTACCTCTGATTACTGCTGTATCGTGTAGGTAAGATTTTTTATATTTTTAAAAGAGGCGT
The DNA here is from genome assembly GCA_039000515.1 of Timema cristinae. NCBI lineage: Eukaryota > Metazoa > Arthropoda > Insecta > Phasmatodea > Timematidae > Timema > Timema cristinae. Next base: position 58,059,729 of record JBCFYV010009882.1, read on the forward strand.
TTTTATTTTACCTTGATTGCTACAGCGGTATGAGTTTAATGAACTTTCGACTGCATTATTGTTGTTTATTTCCATTTTTATATCATTCTTCGTCAGGTCAATGTAGTTTACAGTTTCTTTAATGTCCAGTCAAGAGTGGTTAAAAAAATGATTTTTTTTTTCTAATATAGTGCCCACAAAATTTGTTAATACAAATAAGCTACTATATTAGTTTTGTTGCCTAAATTTCGTAATACTCTACTCGTTTATGTTTTTTTTCTACATTTAAGTAATCTTTAAGACATAACTATAATGTGATTGTGTTTCTTAATAGTGTGAAATGATTTACTGCTAGACTTTGTGTATTTTGTGATACTATGCAGGGCTCTGGTCTTTGAGGACCATTGTTTGTTTAATACACAGTAGATACGATGAGATTTATTGCTTTCCAGCATTATTTTCTCTCATCGGTCATCCTTAAGTTAAACCGATAATTGCCCTGTAAACAATTAATTAATATTATTATATTACAAAATAATATTTCAATCTTCATTGAATTAAAAATTTTGCAGTTATGCAAAATACTCTTGAGCATCAATACTAAATTTTAAATTATATACTATATCTTTAAAAAAAGATTTACATTGTATAGGTTATTTTGAAAGAGATATAAATGAATACATAAGACTGAAGTATATATTTTCACAATATTTAAAAAATTAAATTGATACCTCATATAATTACAGCATAGCTACATTATACTTATTCCTTTACATTATTGGTAGATTGTATAAAAAAAGATTCTATTAAAATTGCTTTCCTTTTTTAAAACTTAACAAATTTAAAGATATCTTTATAAGTCAGTATAAATTAAAAATGGTTGTCATTAAATAAAGCATAGAATTAAATATTAAAAATCTATAGCATTGTAAACCAGAATAGTGATATTACCTCATCTAAACTTAATTAAATTAAATTAATTGAAGTGTACTTTCAAGCTAAATTATTATTAAATTACATTATATTAAACAAAAACTATGAAAGCAGATCACACTACTAGGAACTAGAAATATGCAATATCACTATTATCCCAAACATTTAACGAGACTTTTAAATTCATAATACCGATTTTGTCAAAGATTTAATTCCTAATAGTGTGTTTGTATTCAAACAATAAGCAAAGGTTTCTTAATTTAATTTATTTGCAATGTCAACCCTCAGAATGTCTGAGATATTGCACGTATTTATAAAGTGATAGGAATAGAAATTGACCAAATATTTTGTATTTCATGTAAAAAATAAACAAATTGAGATTAAATATATTATAAATACCATACATCAAAATAAATTTATTAAATATGTATGTGCGCTTATTACTAGAGAAATAACATTCTCCGGTGACCGAATGATTTAAGACTTTCTTCCTCCAAGGCGTCACTCACGTAATATACTCTACTGACTATGGCAGCGATATTTGGGCTCAAGTCTCAGCTGGGTCTATTGATGTTAGTATTTCAAAATCATTTTTCAATCTCTTTCAACGCCAATTCTAGTACGCTTAATTAAAATTCAAACTCCATAGTTCATTAAATCATTACCGTAGTTATTTCTAATTTCTATAACTTCAACTGCTAGTAGGGTGCAATGCAATAAAAAATGAATATATAAAACGATTTGTTGATTAGGATGAGAATATTTTAAATGATGTGGTATATTTCTGGGAATTGTTTTAGTTATTAAAAACTATCTATTACTGTAGGGTTTAGATAATTTACGTTAAAGCTAGAAATATTGATGATTCTTCAAAAATCCGGTCTTAAACCGTGCAAACAACGATTATTATATATGAAAGTATTGTACTATTGAATAAAGTATTAATTTCTTTGCCGTATAGTTTGATGATCAAGGCTCTCTCTATATATATAGATAAAATAAAAAAATTAAATATAAATAGTTAGGTATGGCCGTTTGTTTTGTAATCAATTAAAAGTTAAATAATTTTTATCTTTAAATATAAATTACACATATGTCATTTTATGTTTATATATATATTTAATTATTTATATGTATACATGCATATACATATATTTATATATATATTTATTTATATATATATACTTACATACATATATTTATACATACATATATTTAAACATATATAAATATATAAAAAATAAATATATTTATGCATATATAAATACATAATGTGTATATTCACGCATATATATATATATAAAAATATGAATTTATATATGTTATTATATATGACTTATAATTATATATATGATGTATATTTATTTATATATGAAATGTATATATTTATGTAAGCTAATGATTTTCTCTAACAATTTTAAAGAAAACTATTAATAAAAATAGATCTATTCTTCAATTAAAGGGTAGTTTGAACCCCCTAGTATCAAAGTAAATAATTTTATGAACAAACAAAATATCGATAGTAATTGTCATATCAAAATGGCTGTAAGTATATTTTAAATATGCTGAAATTTCAAATTTTGATCATATCTTCAAAAAAATTTGCAATACGAAATTACTTCTGGTAAAATTGCTGTAGAATAATTCAAAGCTAAAATATTTTATTTATGATATATTTTTACAAACCAATAGTTTCTTAGCAATAAAAATTATTATTTTCATGGAGAATTTTGACAATTGAAGTTGATTGGTTTTTTTTTGTTGGACGTAGATTTTTCTCTTTTCTTAATGTTTCTGTATATGTGTTCATTATTTAATTTATGCTCATTGGTGAATATATATATATGTGTGATATGTGTGTGTGGGTGTGTCCAAAATGGTTGATTTCCAAAACGTTAAGTTACCGGAACGCAATTGGGGAGTGTGTGGGCCCCCCCCTTCCCCACCCAGACATTTTTAAATGTAAGCTAAAATAAACGTGTTTTAGAAACCGTAAAAAATGTTTTAAAATGTATCGTCATATGATTCTGCCTTAATGTTTTTCAATTAAATTTAATTCAAATGCTCACCAGATGTTTAATTTAATTTTTATATTTTGAAGTTATACTTCTTTAGGCGCGTTATGAAAAAATGATGAGAGTGAAATTTTAAGATGCGCGCGCATCACTGTAACACAAAAGTAACAGGTTGAAGTTAAACCGCTCATTAAGTCTCGAAAAAAAAAAGCTACCAACAAAATAGAAATAGAATCTCTGTTAGTCGCGCATGTTGGTACGCTCGTCGCCTCTGATCACTGTTTTCATATATATAATATTTATCCACATGTTTCTAGTTTCTACATTCACAACAAGTGTTTTAGTTTCATACAAGTGCGAATATTAGTGAAAAAAGTTGTGCTTATAGACATTTTCAAGTGCTACAATATAATTAAGGTTAACTATCCGTATGTATTATTTATTGATATAAATTAAAATATTATTTTTTTGTATTTATTTATATTATTAGTTTAAAGTTTAAGTTCCATTAATAAAACAATAATGTTTATAGAAACTTTAAAACTTATTTTAAAGTTATACTAACTGCCATATTTAGCGACGAGATGTCTTTGGACTTGGAGGAATACAAACCTCTTTGGATCTAGACGAAGATTACACAGTTCGTAGTTTTGTTTTGTAATACTGCAAGAAATACCATTGCGTTGTTTGAATGTAAAAATCCAACAATAAAAGGTACGTAATTGTTTTGTTACCACTGTCTAAATTTAAACAAATTTTGTGCTTGACATACGTTTTGTTATTTTAATTAATTCATTATTAATTGGAGTACAGTTATGTAACGAGTTGTATTTTAAGCCAATACAATAATATGCCGCAATTTAGATTTATTGAAGTGACAATCATGATTTAATAGTTGCGCCTACTCTTGAGTGGTGGCAAATAAAGGGCGCAACTTTGCTCTCAAATTGCGCCTGCTCCTTTTAGTGAATAGGGATTTGGAACATATTTCAAACTTGCGCTGGCGCAACTATTTGCTCCCTTTGGTGAATCCAGGCCCAGTAGTGATTTAAATTGAATATTTTAATTAATATTATTTAATATTCGTAAATATTAGTGAAAAAAAATTGTGTTTATAGACTTTATCAAGTGCTCCAATATAATTGAGGTTAAATATCCGTATGTATTATTTATTGATATAAATTAAAATATTATTATTTAACATAATTAATACTAAATATTATTAAATTATTTTTATTTTTTAATGATGCCAAAGAATTATAACTTCTCAAGCGAGTACATAAGTACACACACCCATTTTTTTTTTTTTACTACTAGTTTTACTAAAGAAACGAGAATGATAGGAGCGATTAGATATTTAAAGTCATTGATTACAAAAACAAATGGTTTTAATTTTAGTGGATGTATTTTGAATCAAAAATACACAGACGTTATTATATACATGATTAGTAAAATGACTTTCCGTTTTAGATGCAACTCCACAGACGTTCCATATTTTCATCATGTTTAATGCCTCTAGACCTTTCCTTAATCTGAGTGTTTATGGCAGAATTCTGTCCTGAAACAAGCCACGAGTCAAAATACTTGGAGGGATTAAATAAACGAGGAGGGGACCAATTATTCTTATAGATAAAATACCAGAGACGGTTGTTGTCTTAAAAGATGTTCTTAGTGATTTCATAGTTAATTTCCACTGGAAGAAACCCCTCTCGTATTCACTGGAAGATAATATAGCAACTGACTTGATTATATTCTTCAATACAACAAGACTGTCCGGAAATGTCTTACTATATACATATTCCTAGAAACTCCCAATTAATGGTCTTTCATTGAGATTGAACTTGGCAGCGAACTTCTTCATTTTATTTTCCCCATAAATTATTTGCCAATTTTTGGGCCAGTTTTTCATGTATATTACGCTTATCAATTTAACAATCTCCAAATCTTGTTCACTCATCAGTTTCTTCTCAATTGACTGTTCCAATGCTTCGCAGAACTTCTCAGGATCTAAAGGATCATTACTCTTGCGTCCTTCCCTTTTATGAAGAGGAACTCCCACAAAATTAAAATTTGTACTGCTTCTAGGGCCGTAGTAGCATAAGTACCTGATACTGATTCTCTACTTTCAAATATAGACACTGTTAATTTCAATTTTTCGTTTGCAAATTCTAGGACAAAATTTCTATGCTGCAAAGCCTCTCTCAACTCAGTTCCTGTAACTTATCACACATCAAGCTAAGATCTAAAATGAAGTTTGCATCGGTAGTGTTATTCAGTGATACACCTTTTGATGAGAGAAAACAAGACTGCGTGTTAGGGAACGTATCTATCATTGTTGGGCATATAAACTATTTTTCACATAAGTAACTAATTTTTAAATAAAACACCACGCTTATGTAATTAGTTGATTTGCTAATCACGTTTTTCTAAAGAGATATTTTCTGAATTTCATGTTTGCCTTAACAGAGGTACCGGAATAGCGTTCCGCCGCGTTCAGTAAGAAGTTTAACACTATATCTATGTATGTTTCCAAAACACCGGGGCAATATTAATATTTAGATTAAAAATATAAAAAATGGCAAATAATACCATGCCAATGTGAATCGTCAAAAATAGCCATTTACCACTTACTTCTTATGCGTCAATAATATGCCCACTATTAATATTTCCGCGAGATACTGCACTTTAAAACGCTTGAAGCCCGGCCGCCATAGAGGCTTCCCCCACCACGTCAGCACTTCTCCGCTCGCACGCCCGAGCGCTCGAAGCATAAACACACCGGTTTTAAGACCCATTTTTTAGTTATTAAATCGGACCCTGCTTACATTTTATTATATGAGGGTTATAGATAAACTCTTCGCAAACAAATAACGCTTTGAAAAATCACTCTATGACCATTATTGGCCGCTTCCAAAGATTTTTCGGGAACACCGGTTTTTACATACTCGTGATTTCCGCAAAAAATTATGATTATTTTTAAACAAAATATTTAATGTAGGTAGGCACCAACAAGAGCTACAAATTAAGTACAGAAACAATTTCCTGCGACAATTACAACTCCAGTTATTAAATGTCAAATTGGCAATTTTTCATGATTTTGATCTTATATTGACAAAATTTGTGAACTGATTTAAATCGACCAGTGCTAATTTTCATTGTCTTTTTAAGAGCTCTCAAGGGCTATTTTTTGATTTCCGGCAAAAAAAAATTCACAACTTAATAATGAAAATACCAATTTTAGGCACATTTATAAATTTTTTAGCGTAAAAGCTACAAGCCGATTTAGTCCAAAGTATATAAATTCAATTTCTACGATTTTTCTCCTAATTATCACGTTGAGAAAGTGGATGATTAATTTATTTTATAGAAAAAACTATCTTACCTGGACTATTATAAAATAGAGGATAGTGTGTTAATAAACTATGTTTTTTTTCTTTTACACTTAGTACAAATCTTAGGGATTAAATTGGGTGTTTTTTATTTGTGATGCTTGAAAGGTATCCAAGATTGTCCACTATCTGTGTTTGGTGTTTAATATTGTAGAGATTTGTTTTATTTAGTAATGTATAGTCTAGAAGAAATTTCAAACATTAATAAAAAATGCTTACGACAAATAACTAAACCAGAGCATCTATGGGCACTTGCAACTAGTTTATATTATTGTTATTAATTATATAAATATATGTATATATTTATATAATTATACATATATTTTTTTTCCATATTAGCGTATGATTATGTATATATAATGCATATACTTAAATATATGTATATATATATATTTATTTATACATATACTTTTGTATAGATATAAGTATATATATATATATATATATATGTATAATTATATATGTATATATATTTTTTGCATAGACCTACTAACATACACCAACGTATACATATAATATTAATTATATTTAGTGTATGACAAGAGAATGAAATACTTCTATTCACATGTAATAATACAAGCAGAAGAGCTGTATCACCTAACAGTTTTACGATATTCAATGATATACATAATATACAAGGTTACTATGAAATAGGCAATTACTATGCGAATAGTCTTGCCAGATAACAAGAAATGCTGAAAAGGCCCAACCAAAAGCCAGTGAATACATCCAATAATTGTATTATTATTATTATTATTATTATTATTATTAGCGCCGCGTCTTACTACCCGTTCGGGTTATACGCATGTGTAATGGTAGGGTGATTGTGAGATGAAATGGAGGACCTACAGTTTAACGGGGAATCCGAACCACGGTGGAGGTCTGTTATTCCCCACGTTCACAAGATGTATTGTCAGAGGTGAAGGAAGGGTTTGGTAATCAGATAAATTTGTGCCGGGACCGAGGATAGAACCCCGGACCCCAGCACAGAAATCCGACACCTTACCCCTAGACCGCCAGGTCACCCAATAATTGTACTAAACATCGATAAATATTTAATCTACAAACTACTTAAAACAAAATTCATGGGTCACATAAAACAATATCTTACTTTTAATAATTTGTTAACCCTAAAATATTAAAGTTTCGTTGGTTTTAAAAGACAATTAATATATGATACAACTTTATTATGTTTGTATGGACTGTATAATGTTTAAATATAATGTCAAATTTAGTTTGGCTTTTAGTATCCTTTTGTATGGTGCTTTGTGCGAACAATTTGATTTACAATGTTGGTAGGCTCAAATTTACTACCCCTGTCAAACCAAGGTGACAGCACCGGTTAAAAATTGGTTGCCATCCGACACATTGTAACGCATCTCATCATACACTTCTACAAAGGGAGAAATGTTTTAGTTCCTAACTTTACCACGACGCTAGGGTCTAATATACCTGCTTCATATAACTTACGCTGAATGTTGAAGTTATTGGAAAATATAGAGCGAAGGGATGGCATTGTATTTTAGTCAAATAATTCATACTGTGTTGATGTTGTTAAATAAAATGCTCATTTAAGCTAATTAAAAACAGCTGGAATATAAACATAGAGTGAGAGCTAGGATTGTTACACACAATGTAATCAAATATTACTAGATTATTATAATGATTAAAGTAAATGTATTTTATTAAAATTATAGGTTAAAATTAACACATTGAGTGAGATTAAACAGCTAGAAGAAATAATTAAATAATATATACATATATTTAATAATGTTCAGAAGTTATCATATATTTGGAGGCAGCGTCTGTGGTCGAATAGTATAAGGCATCACCCTTGCAATAGATTTGACTGCCGATGACAGGGAGATCAGTTTTAAAATTACGTTCGGGTGTACTAAGGGTGTTTTTTAGTCTAAGTTCACGCAACTGCAGGTACACACTTTCTAAGCTCAAATTTACTAATACCAACTCTTTAGCGTAATTAATTCATAAGCTTATAACCTGAATACGTTGTAACACTAAACAAAAAATTATAGTCAAATCATACACTCATATAAATTTTAGTATAAACAATTAATTTATTTATATTTTACCATCTGTAGGATCAAAAACAACGTCTATAAAGGATAAATGTGATGAAAAGGTATTCTTTCACTTTAATATATGTTAAAATAATTAACGAGCATTGACAAACAAAGAGGTCTAAGTCAGCGTCCGACATAGGGTTACAGTGATCCTAAAAGCACTCATACTATTTTTATTCGTATAATAGTTGTTATTGAGTTTCTATGGAATATTAAGCAACTTATGTCACACAGTGAAGACTATTCCATGCATGCATGCTATTTTTGTTATGAGAGAGTTGTAATTTGCTATTGGTGGGTTCAAGGCTATGAAGCATTGTCAGAAATACGAGATGAGGGATAAATTCGGAATAAACAAAATAAGATCACAAATGGTTTCCCTTCGTAAAATATTGGATCTGAAGAATGATTACTAATTTCATATAAAATATGGATACGTAGGATTGAGAGCTCTTGTGTATTTGTATAAGCAGACACACAGTTTGTTTCTTGCTGCTGGTAATAGGTAAAACCAAAGGTATCCATATAAATTGGTTCTATAACTATAGATGAAGACTATTAAAAGATAATAAAGTTATTACAAATATTGATAACGAGATATGAATAAAGTTTTACTTCGCTCTTTTGAATAAAAGAAATATCGGAAGAGCAAGGAAGTAATAATTATAAGATTAACAAAAAAAAAAAATTAATCAGCTTCGTGCATTAAAGATATTTTGCAACAGGGTTTAAAATCTGAATCAATATAAATAGATTTATTACCAGGTATAATATAGCAAAGAAATACTGTAATCTACTTCCAAAATGTCTTAAACACAATGCATTGCTATGAAAGTATTATTCTAAAGGTATACAAGCAATTGTTGATAAGGTAAGCCACACAAATACCACTGCCGATTCTAATGATTGAAAGAAGTCAACGGCAGCTATGAAAGAATAATATTGATAAGGGGTGGATTAAAGATACAAGACGTCCTGCAGTGGTAACATGGTGGCCCAGAGCGTTGGCTCTCCCTCCTCACTTACCTTGAAAGCAGCAGGGGCGTTAAATACTACATTGATCAACCGGTTAAGTTACTTTATTTTTAAATGGAAAAAAGAAACTTTAAATGAAAATGTATTGATACCTTTTTAGGCTATATTAATTGTAGGTAAAATTTTTCGTGAGATTAAATTATACAAATTTCATAAATATGGCATGTATTCTAAATTTTAAAAGCAAGTAGAATTCATAAGTGCCCTAGCTCATGTAAATACCGGTAAACACAGATTTAAAATAATATATTGTATCATTATACTAAGAATGCTTAGTTGATACTTTAGAAAAATTTTGCTATCTTTTTTAGATAGAAAATATACTTATATTTATATCAATGTCAGTAGTATATATAAAAAATCAATATTATCTTTAAAAATATGAAAATATATGAATTATAGCTTCCAAGTTATTTGTAGTTTACCGAGCAAAATTTTAATGACTTTGTTTGAAGTGGGTATTTTTGATTCATTATTCTTAAGCCTTAGTGTTTATTACGTATAGCAAAATAAATGTATACCTACACTACCAGAGGCAAATATTAAATATATCTAGTATTTATTTATAAGTAAATACAATATAATGTATCTAGACAATTCAATTGAAATCAATTGGGATCTAGTGCTGGTCCCCATTTTTTTGGTGGATCTACTGACCAGTCTCCTAACTTTTCCAGCTTATTCACTTTTACTAAAATCGCTCACTATTTTGTGTTCCTCATTAGTTAAGTGGTCAGAATTGTTTTATTATTATATATAATACATTGAATTTAACATTTAAATATATTACTAATAGATCTGTATATTTTTTTATTTTCTTAGTTTATAACTTAATTTAAACTATGTTAGACTAACTAATTTAAATTATTGAAATATTTTGTTTTCCTTAAAACGGACATTCCCATAATTAAAATAATTTGCAATCTGTGTGTTGATATTAAATAATATCCACTTTAATTACATTACTGGCTAGTGTACTTTTCAGCAAAGCAGCCCTACCAGGTCACGTATGGCTGTGGTATCTGATAGCGATACTATTTATCACTCTTATGTAGCAAACGATTTCCCACACGACCATCATAGACTCAGCCTTTGACTATGAGGGAAGAATGACCCTGAGCACTTATTTATAAATAAATATATTGTAATGTGTTGTTAAATAAGTATTCTAAACATATCTTAGATGTTTTAAAATAAGCTATTTGTAAACTATACTAAAATAATTTGTAATGTGTAAAAATAAAAATATATTATTATTTATCATGAAAAAATATTTACAGATACCCATTTTGAGCTCAAGCTCTTACGTCAATACTAAAAGTTTCATATTTTTTATAATTGGTCTGAAGTAAACTACGATTATATTAATTTATCTAAGAAAAATAAATCAGATAAATGGATCAATATATCAAATTATAAAGTAAAATTTATTAACAGGAACCGATCTCAAAATATATCGACAGAACCATTTCTTTAAATATTTAAATTATTAAGTAATTAGTAAACATCCTTATGAATCTATCCCCCCTAAAACTAGCATACAGTTTTATTTGTCATCTCAAACCTCCCAAGAAATACAGTTTAGTTGAGCTTGTTAAATCAATTTCAAAATATTTCTAAATCTTGAAAATAACTCATAAATGTTCTACCCTCTAACGAATTTTTACCATAAAAACTGGGAATTATATAAAATCATAAGTAAACTAACCTAATTTGAGAGTTATGGTCAAAGTAAAAAAAATTCTTGAAATCTAAATATTAAATTTGATTAAATTTCATACATCCTTTTTGGATACGTTATTAGGGACAAACACACAGACATGAGAACAGACAGAATATAAAAATGGGTTTGTGTACTTATGTACGCGCGTGAGAAGTTATACTTCTTAGGCATCATAAATAATACATACGAATATTTAACCTCATTTATATTGGTGCACTTGAAAAAGTCTATAAGCACAATTTTGTTCACTAATATTTACGAATAGTAAATAATATTGATCAAAATATTCAATCTAAATCACTACTGAATATAATTTATTAGCACATATATAATTCACACTTGTATGAAACTAAAACACGTGTTGTGAATGTAGAAATTAGAAACATGTGGATAAATATTAATTATATGAAAACAGTGATCAGAGGCGACGAGCGTACCAACATGCGCGACTAACAGAGGTTCTATTTCTATTTTGTTGGTAGCTTTTTTTTTTCGAGACTTAATGAGAGGTTTAGCTTCAACCTGTTACTTTTGTGTTACAGTGATGCGCGCACATTTTAAAATTTCACTCTCATCATTTTTTCATAACGCGTCTAAAGAAGTATAACTTCAAAAATTCACTTTATTGGGTTTGGGCTCACATAAAATGTTAAGATTCATCATAATTGCTAGATCGATTTTTTCATGATTGCAATACTTTCTATTGTTATGAAGAAGTACAAAAAAAAAGAAGAAATTGCCACATGATAGTCTATTATTTATATATTATCGTTTAAAAATGAACTAAGATCTTGTAATATTATATAATATTATTTGTTAAACATATTATTTAATTTATAATAAATAAGCTGTTTGATCATCGCCCTTCAAAATAGTGTTAAAGTTTTTATCTGCATTCAAAGAATATAAATAAAATTTAATTTTACTGATTGTTTAAATGAATTAAATTTTTTTAAGTTCTGTTTTAAATATACCTTCAACGTCTTAGTTAATTTTTTTCAATTAAAACTAGCTTATTTGCTTTAAGAAACTTTATAATAAGAGATTGTTTAAAAGAATTATCATTTCTTCGATTATGGTATGTGTCATTTCTTTTTAATGGTGATGCAAATCAAGAACCAATGTTTTTTATTTAAACAACACACCTAATGTGCCACTCAATAAAAAAACTTTGAAAATTTGGTTCCAATAAAGTACAATCTATTTTAATGGTTCCTTTGTAAAAAAGTTTTTCTATAATTAAAAGTTGTTCACAATTGGTTTTGATATAATTACAACTACGCTTAACTTAAATATAGGACATTCAAAAGTATATTTCCAGTTGATTTATCTACACAAATAAAAGTCTAATTGTGTATGTCATACATGTGTGTATATTTACAAGAGAGTTTTTATAATTTAGAAATAAAGCCTAAATTTTGTGAAGTTGTAGAAGAGCCTCTCAAGATGTACGCACATTGTTTAATCTTGAAACAGATAAAAAATTAAATTTATACGAAAGTAGAAACAGATTAATGTAATCATTTTAACTCATCGAGCTGTTATTTTCATTTCAAAGCAAGGTGAACCTAGAATATAAATCCTTATCTCCAATCAGATTATCATTATAAATAATAAATTGATAAAACAATAAGTGTAGCTAATATTATATCGTAAATTTTTGTAAGTAATTCAAGAAGAGAATTCAAAATCACTTTTGAAGGTACGTTAGGTAAGCCGTCAAATGGTAGATTAATGGTTTGTTGCTAACGGACAGATAGGCGTAATCAGGGTAACTTTTACATTTTGGTTTTTCAATCACCCTCTACACAATACTCAAATCATTCCCCTTTAAGTCTACATCTATACTCACTGCCACATTAGTTTTAATATGCAGATAGCTCGGTGTGATATGCAAAATAATATTTAATAAATGGACACCCATCATAAAGTGATTATTTATGATTATTTGGACGGAATATCAATTCATCGTAGACAAATTGATTTCTACTGTGTTTTATTTAAAATTAATCAATGAGACCAGAGCTCCAACGGAGATTCACACATATATTTTCAGGCAGATAAACAAACTGTTGAAAGAATGTTTGAGTATACAATTCATATAACTTAGTACCATTTTCATGTAGTTACAACTAATAATGAATAAATACCACCTCAGTACTCCCAGTTTCGGCTCAAACCCTTTATGGTAAGCTATACAAGTCGAGACTAATATCTTTGTGTACGTTTTATCTTTTTCAACTGGGTGTTATAAAATATTTACATAATATTTTAAGTATAAGACATGTCATTTAGATTTTGAACTACTATAATGAATTGTATTTAATAAACCGGTACATTGACTTGATAAAATAATTCAAATATATATTACAAATTGAAATAATTGCTTATATGAACCATTCCCGAGTATTAGGGGTCCAAGTTAAACGAATGTAGTTCTCTGTTTCAACCCTTAGTGTTATTTAAAATTATAGCACCACGTTTTACTATCCATTTAGGTCATAAGAAAATATACTAATTAAGTTAATGAGTTAGGGATGAGGTAGTTTGAATTCGTAGGAAGTGTACCAGCATTTGCGTGGAGGGAAAATTGAAAACAATTTTTTTTAAACTCAGTACAACCGAACGGGATTTGAACCCCGATTTCCCTGTCATCGTCAATTTTTCTAGTCTAACACTAGAGTGACGCCTTAGACCATGCGGTCATACAAGCAGGTACTGGTAATATTGTTGTGTAAGTTTTACTCCTCATTTAAATAGTTAACAATGAATATGCCCTGTACTACCACAATGGTTAACCATGGCGTCTACTCAAATATGGGGACATTAATTATATTTAATATCTGTGTGTGTGTTCTACTCCTTGGATCAGATTAAAAATGTGTGTGAATATGTTTATTTTGATTATTATACATTTGTAAGGATAGTTTTTAATATTACAGTCTTAAGAATAAGTTAATCAAATACACAACCACCACACAATACAGTTGAGTTCTTAAACCAAGACACGAAATACACCAGCATTTTCTTTAGTAATAAAGAAATACAAGAAGCGTTGGAAAATATTTCAAGGTTATTTAAGTTTTTATAGTATGTAGGTAATAGGTTACAAAAAATATGTGTAGGATTTTTAGCCTTAGGAATATTACCTAAGTTGCAATATATTTTAAATATAAATAATAGCATGACTAAAATTTATCAGTTGACATAATATAAGATATAAACATCATGTCAATATGCATAATTTTAAATATTAAATTATTTAAATACCCTAAAAATGACTTATTGAACTTGTCATGGACTATTGTATGTTTATTCTCTTGCTAAAACTTTCATATTACTATTTTAATATCGCTGAATGCTCTTGGTGTTTAGTTATAGATATCTTATTTGTGTATGTATACAATTATTAAAAGCCTGTTTGCTTGTTATTACATTAGTTTTATAGTTTTAAAATGCAACAACAAGACACAAATATAGGATAAATTTGGAATTAATTTCAATGTATGTTGACATTTTAAAATATTACCAATATTTTAATAATTTGTTATATTATCTAGCTAGCATATATATTGTTTCTATAATACCTTTATTACCAAATCTAATTTATAAAACGAGCAAAGAAATACAAAGTTAACCTTATGTACAAAATTACTATCAAGTTAGGATAAACTTTTACAAATTCAGCCATTTTTACAATGTTATCTTTTTAGTTTTGTTTGATTGTTTGAGCAAATAAATGGTGAATGAATTGAGGATTTAGACCACTACTTAAATATGCCGCGAACAAATCTTTCCTAGATTGAATATTTGGTGATTTAATAATAATAATAATAATAATATTAATTATGTAGTTTGCCCAAGACCAATTACACAGAAGTAGTTAAGAAATTTTCAAGATTATCTGGTAACTACCAAAGGATAAACTGGCAATCTTTGTATTAGGTAAGAGTTTGGTATAGTGTAAATATATTAGACGCCTGTTTAGTGAAAAGAGAGTGATAAACTATTTTGGAAATATCAGCTTCCTTACACCCAATCAGGATATGAACCTAGCCCTCCCTGTCAATGTTAGATCAGACTTGAGAAGATTGATAATCAGTACACGTACCTATCAATGAATTTATAATCAATAATACGTTATAGTTTAATTTTTGAATGCAATTTATTTAAAATAATCTTGACATCCCTTAAAAATATATTAAATATGTATTAAATAATTAAATGAAGATCTGAATGTATGCATCTATTTGTGTATCTAATTAGATTTAAACCAAATATTAGCGAATTATACACATTTGAACTGATTAATGGATAAAGAATGAAAAATTTTCCAAAAATAATTTACTTTTATTTCAAATCGGATATTAAAAAATTATTAATTTTCACTAATGTTTATATTAGTGGTGTACAGTGAATAAATTTGGAAATGCCTTTCTCACTAATTTCACAAATAAATGGTATTATTAATAGTCTCTTTTATATTTCAGATCAGATTCCAAAATACCGCCTTACATTTATCTGCCAATATTGGGTTGGTATTATAGGTAATCACGTTTTTTTTTAATGATTAGCAGTTGCATTTTAATTTGTTAAAACCATATGTGTTGGTGATGTAAATTATACAAATCTTAGATGTAATGTATTTATTGAAATTATAAAAAAGATTAAGATATTTCCAAATGTATAAAGATCTTGGAATTTAAAATATTTATGGTGAAGGTACTTTGTTTACATCTCACCATTCTTATTTAAGAAAAAAACCTCAGTTAATTCTTCTCATACTATTAAGAGGTAAACTTGGAATCGTTAAAACAAGTATGTTGAAAATATCTGTTTAGCATTTGAAATGGCATTCAAATATGATACATCTTACAAATATCTCATATATTATATATTTCAAATAACAAAATAAATCTCTTAATAACTGGAACGACTTTGTGTGTTTGTTTGGGTAGAAATGTTATGGGCTGGTCAGTTCAGAAAAAGAAATGTATTGGAATGCTATGTGAGAAAGGAAGATAAATTATGTTATGTATATTTTTACAGTTTCGTTTTGACTTTTTGACGAGTTTGCTTTTCATACTACTTTGCACACAGTCAAACAAAATGAAAATTAGTGAAATGTTTGAAAGAAAAAGGTAATTTTTTTGTCATGTGAATAAATGAAAAAAAGAAAGAAAGTCATGAGCTACAGGGAAGGAGAGAGTTATTTTTTTTTTTTAATCTGAAGGGAATATCACATTATTATTGGCATTTCTTTCTCTATCACTTTCGCTCTCAGAGAACGAGAGGGAGTGAAAATTAAATTTTAAATTTAATCGTGTGGTTTCGGATGTCGAGAAAGGGAGTGAGCAAGTGTAATAATACAAAAAAAAAACGAACGTCGGTGTCTATTGAATAAGTAATTCTTCGATTCCGTTTTAAATTGTTGGCATGGTATATGCTTGTAAAAGAAGATGAGAAAATCATATTTGATTAAAAATGGGTGGGTTGTGTTTCTAAAGGAAAGCTTGGTACACAAGCCGTGTAGTAATAAATGAAATTCTTAGAATCATTTTTTTTTAATTGTCCTGAAAGGAAAAATTAATTTATATTGAATATCTACTTAAGTCTTAAGAAAGACAATACAATGCGTTTCAAATTGTGTTATTTATATGATAAATGAAGGAAATAACTAAATTTTTAGAGAAAATATATAAACAAATGAAAAATTAAACAAACAGGCATACAGTCTAGAAATATTCTAATCTACAAGAGTTATAGAATGGAAATGGTGTAAAACATATTTGTACTCATATGAATAATAATCCTTACTTAAACCTTAGTTTAAATCTTTTTATGGCTAAGGCATATTTAACAAAAATAATATACAAATATCAGGTATATTTACCTTGGTTAGTAATCACAATATATTAATCAAATAGCTTTAATGATAGTTTACATAAAATTGTATAATCTAAACGTAATACAAAATGTTATCACCTTAAGTGCTTAACTATAGATTTACCTCTCCAGAAAAGTAAACATGCATTTTATTAATGGGAACAAAAATATTTTTTATAATATAGAAATAAAAATGATAGTTTGAAGTGAGATATTCACATCAAACTATCTTTTTTTTTATCTATCTTGTTAAATATTATGTTTTACTAACTTTATTTTAACGAGCAATGTGTAAGGATAGCCGTATATTTACATTAATGAGGTATGTATGAAGAATGTGGGGTTTGAAAAATTTGTACCCAAATTTACTTGAACCATACTGGGGTATGCGAGGCTGTAGGTGGGTCATTTTCGGTGACTCCCATAACCTAACCTTACCTGAAAATTGCGCTCATTTATTTAAATTTGGAGTATATATTTGGCTATAAGAACTTAGATGAGAAAAATAAAGTAGCCATGTAACCTCAGAACTTGCAACATATCTTTAATAAGTGATGTGGAAAAATAATATAATATTTGAGAATTTTTACAATCGATTTTTGAAAAAAAAAAGAAAAGAAAAAAAGAAATGAAGATTATTTTGACTAACAAAAAAATTCTGTTTAACTTTTGTACCACTTAATAAAATACTATGCAAAAGAATGCTTAAATAAGAATACATATTGAATTACATACATATATAAATATATAATATATATTTTAGATTAATTCAGTGAGAAAACTAAATAAGGTCACTAAATTTATGCGAGTCGAGGCGGATTCGAAGATCAAAACACTACTAGTGATGAAGTGACATGACAATAGAAACAAGAGCTTAACTCAAGGATCACTGTAATGTTGTTATTGTGGAATTGCTACCCGCAGTCTTTTGAGTTTATACTATTTCTTATTTATTTAAGGTGTTTAATGCGCACTTTCTGAACCAACCGATTATACAAGAATATTAGTTAAAGATTAACCTAAATCTAAAACAGCCACAAAGTCCAACCCCAAACTGTTAATTAAACACTGTGTAAGATTAAACTCATTTCACTAATTTAAAATATTTTTTTGGCCATGGCTGGAATCGAAACTGGTACCTCTAGCTCAGTAAACAGACACGTTACCGACTGAGATAAGGTGCCGGGGTGCACTTATGAAGGTGTAGCTATTATGTTAATAGCAATGATTTACATTGTATAAAGAAAATATTATTTTCTCCTAAATTAATGGATTCTACGATAATTAAAAAAAAATTGCTGCTAATTCATTGGCACTTTGGTTCCTCAAATAAAAATGTAATATTTCATAATTATAATTTAAAATGTGAATAGTTATATGTTTTATATCAAACACACACACACACACACACACATACATACGTACCAGATGAGAAAACACCATATTCTAATACTAGGGACCATAAAACTTATAAACCAAAAAATCGAGTTTTTTTCCTTTGTACTACCACAATGGTTCCTCCATGAGGAACAATAATTCAAGAATCAAACATGTAAAAAAGAGTTACCTATTTTATTCCTATTTTTTCTCTCTCAAATATTCTTAATATTTATCTAACAGAAAATAAATGTTCATCGATTTCCTCTTGCTCCGTAAATTTCACTACTAATCACACAATAAAGTCGTGGGTTCCTAGTTGTTCACCTAGTTCACCTTATAGTAAAGTTGACATTTATGTGAAGGGGATTCAAAAGCCATTGTAAATATTAAAACTAGTTTCACTAGCATTGCAGTTTAATATATATATGGTTTAAATTATTGCTAGAGGTTAAAATAGCCAAGTAAACCTTTGTTTAGCACGTGCATCGGTTAATATAGTTACGGTTTTTGTTATTACAATACTTTATTTAGCAGTAGTAGTATTTATTCTTACCTTAAATATTAATTATAATATTGAATTTATGTAAAAAGTAGAGCTTAGTGCTTGTTTTAAAAATGGGATATGCACAAAAATGAAAAGGAAAACCATCCACAATTAACTGACTGAAGTTTGGATTTTGACCAGCAATGCTATCTATTTTGAGCATGATGTTTTAGAGATTGTGACCACCCTTAGGGGTATTAATATTCGGTGTGGTAAAGTATACCACTATACCAGTATAGTCTATTTGATACATAAGACGGTGCAGTGCACATAGTTTCTCTGTCAATAATCTTAAAATAATGACATTAACTAAAAACTATTAAGATTTGTGAAACTAAATAATATACGGTGTTGCAGAAAAACTCCATCAAATATAATCATTAAAATATTATACAATGTTACGGAATCATTGAGAAAATAGGATCATATCTGTCCACCAAGGAGCATAATAATAAATTCCATTTTTAGAAATGGATACAAAAATATTAACTGTATATTTGCATATAGTTCATATCTTATTGGTTTAGTTAAAATATATTTCAACTAAAAGAGTTTTATATCAAATAGTACTTCATCTTTCAAACTATAAGTTATTTAGTATAACAAATGGTCGTGGAGATATGATCTAAATTTTAAAGTTTAGGCAATGTAAATTTTCATGGATAAATGAAAATTATAAGTTTGTTTGAAAGTTTAAATACTGCATGGATAAAAACATTTACGCCAAGTCGTTAAAGCAAGTTTTGATAAAATCTATTATCTCTCTTTTCCCACTGCAGTAAGTTACTCTTAATCCTTAGTCTTAGCTATCTTATTTCAAAAATTCCTCTGGGCAACATTATGAAAACCCTAAGTACCAAGTTTTAGCCCGATCGGTAAAATGTTTTATGTACAGTATCTGGCATAATTATGGTCATCCAAATAGACATAGAGGTGGTATTGCGAAAAATAATTATTTTTCAGTTTCAGAGGGTCTTGAAACATTGATATTTTTCAAAATCTTCAGTTAGGTTTTCTGACGATGGAAATAATTTTCTCACTGGGGGGTCGAGATAAAGTAAAAAGAGCACAATATATCACCAAATAGAAACATCAAAACATTGTCCGCCAAAATAAATAACAACCAATTTCATTTTCAAAAACCCGAATAAAAAATGTTTACAAATAGCTTAGAGAAAATGAAAACAATTTTCAAACACAAGATTTATATTTAATAGTACTACATCTTTACAATGATAAGTAATTATTTATTATCTCAAATAGTTGTATTGATATGTTCAAAATGGGAAATTATTTAAAGTACCCTAATGGTAATTTTCATGGGAAAATGAGACAATTAATTTGCTTTATAATGTTTTTAACAGTCCCTAGAGACGAAGTTTATTTGAAATAGGTTTGAGTGGATTTTAAGAAAATTGATTCTTTTTATGTTTTCTATTTAGTACACCCTTAATATTAAAGTTGGTTATCTAATTTCAAAACATCTTCGGGGGAACCTTATGAAAACACTACATATCAAGTTTCAGCGCGATCGATAAGATTGTTTCGGCTATAGTTCAAGATAATTTCAAAACATCTTCGGGGGAACCTTATGAAAACACTACATATCAAGTTTCAGCGCAATCGATAAGATTGTTTCGGCTCTAGTTCAAGATAATTTCAAACATCTTCGGGGGAACCTTATGAAAACAATACATATCAAGTTTCAGCGCGATCGATAAGATTGTTTCGGCTCTAGTTCAAGATAATTTAAAACATCTTCGGGGGAATCTTATGAAAACAATACATATCAAGTTTCAGCGCGATCGATAAGATTGTTTCGGCTCTAGTTCAAGATAATTTCAAACATCTTCGGGGGAACCTTATGAAAACAATACATATCAAGTTTCAGCGTGATCGATAAGATCGTTTCGGCTCTAGTCCAAGATACAGACAGAAAGACCGAATCGTGAAAAACAGTTTTTTATAGACCTACTTCTCTTTCCGAGGGGTATATGAGAAGTAAAGATAATTTTGATCTAAAAGTTACTCTTTCACGCAAAAACTATTTTAATTATTGTGCTGAAATCTCGCATGGAATTAAAGTGGACGTCTAGCACATAGACTATATATTCTATATTTTAAAATCCCATTAAATTAATGTTCTTAAAATATTCTTTTTTAAACCACGTTATCAATCGTTTTTATTCTACTTCTGAACTAATAATTCATTTTTTAAATCTTTCTTTATTGCCAAATCAACTTCATTGAAAGAATAATCACAGAATACGTTTTAATATTAAGTGCAAAAATAAACTATATTTAGTCCGGGTTGTTTTATATTCATATTAGTTGGCAAATCGTGCTAATTTATCAAATATAGCTACACATTAGTAAAGTAGTAAAGTTATTTGATATGATCTTAAATTCACATACTAAATATTCAATCAAACAAATTAATTCACCCAATAAATTTAGGCTAAGCTACAGAGAAAACCAGTAAATAATCGAATTAAATACTATATAATTTGTACCGACATGTATTGGTTAAAGTAATGCATGAGTATTGATTTAATTAATTTAATGTATTCATTTAGTAAGATAGTTGTATTTTCCCCCCAAACTTTTACTCCAATAGGTATCGATACACATACATTTCAATATATGTTAAAATTTGTGTCTATTTATGAACCATCAACTTCGTTGTAAGTGAACCTTAAAAATAAAACTTCAAAGGAAAAATATAATTTTAACATTGTAACAAACAGAAAACCAACCTATATTGTTGTTTGGACATAAGACTCGAAAAAAACTGTTCCTTTACCAGCGTTATTGTTTTGATGGCATATGTAGCAACTAGAATTATTTAATGGAAAGGTTATGAAAGGCTGAGTGCTAACAACCACTGCACCCCAATCCATGGGCTTACGCTTCATACTGTGGTTTCAGAAATAAAGACAGACCGGTTGGTTACTTCACTGCATGTTATACCTTTAGTTGACAAGAAACATTAGCTATTCATAAATGCTTCCAGCACTCTGAATTAGCTACTGGATTTGTCACTTTTGATGTAGAGGAAGAAATATCACTCAAAAGTGTTAGAATTCATCAATGACAATTCTTTAGAAATTAAAGCGCTAATTAATATGGACTATGAAGTAATTTTTTTAACCACTCCTTTTTTTCTACCTGTCAGGTATATACGCTTATGTAATAATTAGGCTAATGTTTTAGGGACGAAGAAGACTAGACTATAGAGGAAGTATACCCGCATTTGCAAGGAGTATGACTATATATTTTTAATTCCAGTACACCCAACCCAGATTCGAACCCCAATCTCCCCGTCAAAAGTAGTCAAAAATGTATTAAACTAATTGTACGTATGGTAGAAAATTAAAATATTTACATACATGTAGAGGGACAACCTTAAATAACTACGATAATATGAACATTTATAATTAAAAGCCACGGGATAGTGGATGGAAGAGAGGGAATTTGGGATGAAAATTTACAAAACCTAAGAAAGCAATAATTTTTTATGAAGTAGAAATTTTAAATTTTTCAGGAAGGTGGATGGACTACCCTAGATAGCTAGAATGTATGATTTTTTAAATTATTATATTAAATATTTGGAAAATAGGAGCGGAGAGAGCTATAACATCAAAAACAAATACAAAAAACATTACTAGGTGTATTAAAAAATTAGAATATTGGTAATCTCGTATAAAGACCACCGCAAATAATCATAAAACAATGAAAATTATGAATTTAAAAATTGAATACAAAAAAATGGGGTCTAAAAAGAAGGGATGGAGGTATATGCATGCCTCTAAATTAAAGGTTTAATAATCTGGTTCAAGATATTGTTTCAATTTTGATTTTTGTCTTTGTTTTGCTTAAATATTATGAAAATTGGAAGCTAGCCAATTTTGAATGACGTTTCATGAAAAATAGCCTGTATCTGAAATAAAAGTAAATGGTTAGAAACATATGTACATCATTTATCAAACCAATTATGTCAACTTTTAGCAGGGTCAAAAAGGAACACTTCTAAGATATGTTAGAATAGTTTTATAGATTTTAATCTTCAAAATTCTCATTATCATAATAAATACATACAGAATACTTTCAAATATGTAATGCCATTAGAGATAATCTTATTATTACCTCACTAAATAAAAATATATCAGATTTACACCTATGTTCACATAATTGAAAGTGTAAGGATTGAAAAATACTAGATTTAAGGTTATCGGGAGATCTCGGTTTGATTCCCGGTGATAAGTATTGATTTTATGCTGTTTATTCTCATGAGATTTACAAACACTATGAAGTTTAAATGAAGAATCCATCTTACAGTATCTAAACTTAACATTAATAAACACGTTCACATAGATTTATTGTTGGATATATACAATAAACATAATATATAATAGTTTTAAAGGTGACTAGATGGTTTCATATGAGTTAGGAAGGGTGTTTATAGTTTCATATATCTTTCAACTTAAAAACAAAACTGTTAAAATCAACGTACAACCTAGTAGAAAGTGATCTTATTTTACATAGGCACATATATTTTATAAATTATACTGTATACAAAACGTAAGGTTTCTTATGGTAAAGATCATTGTTGATATATTTCAACTATTTATGGTGTAAGTTAATTTTTTTAATAACAAAACCCTTTCTAAATTTTACAAAACATCGGAACATGTGCATTACGTTTCAACGCACCAATAGGTGGCCTTCTTAAGAATTCCTACCTCATAACCCACTGTTTAGTCGGACAGGATTATTATCTCTGTGATACTCCTTATATTTCAGTGGATTCCTAAAATATGACTTTATGGTTTGGTTATGGGTTCAACATACTTCTCATTTAACATTAAACTATTTATTAATCTAATATGTTTTTATAAGTGAGACCCCTGAGTTAAGGCTTTGATTAATCTTGGGAATATACACACTTATACTGCTAGAATAACTGTTAACTCAATTAATAATATGCATATGTTGTCATCATCTCACTAATAATTGGATATTTTGAGTTCAGCTTTAGTTGTAAATTTATCAACTAGGTCCATGTGGAACATTACAGGTTAACCAACATTTCATTGAAGGAACTGTATTTATATTACATGTATAACTAGTTTATTTGATTACCACAGGTGTATTAGTGATAACAAAGACATATCCCGAAATAAATTTAATTGTAATGTTATATATGATAAATCCCTTAACAAAGTCGACTTACATCTTTTGTGTGCTGAAATAATAAGCAAACTCAAGAATAGACTATTCACTGATTCATCATATGCACTGATATCCTAGTGATATTCATGTAGCTAGAAAACCGAGGTAGGTGGAGAGTTAGAAAGCCCAAAATAGGAGAGAAGGGGAGATCGTTAAAAAGTCTTTTCTGCGTCGATTGAAGCAGGTTCCCTTAGGGCGTCTACTTCACGACCAAGTGGACGGACGACCAGCGATGGTCATACGTTTGTGTGAGTGAGCGTCCTACAAACAGCTGACGGTCAAATTTCCTGTCCTTTGCAACAAGGCACAAGGCCACCCTCCTATGTGACAACCCAAATTCACCGTCAACCAAGCAACAACCGCCACCCTCTATATGTACCCCCTTTACACTGTTTCTGAAATATACTTTTTTTTTTACGAAATAAAACGGATGGAACAACCGTATTGCCTCATGTTGCGTGAAAAGCTTGTGTATAAAAATGTCTCCTTCTGTGAGAAATTATAAAACCCTTGTTTAGTTTTCCTAACGTAGATTTCAGAGTATATATATAATTATTATTATTATTATTATTATTATTATTATTATTTTCTATAGTGTCGAAAAGGGTGAAACAGTGCCAGATGACACCTCTGATTGCGGTAAAAAAAAATCTCTTAAGGGTGAGCTTAGAAGGAATTAGTGTTTAATAGTAAAACGTACACGCTTTACAGCAGCCGCCTCTGTAAGCGAGAACTGGCCACACAGGCGTTTAGCGCTAATGCAATATCGAATTATACGATGCATTATTTCAAAATTTGAATTATTCCAAAATGAGAGGTGAACGATTGCAGCAAAGCTCATTTACCTTAACGATATAATTAGAGATTTATTAATATAAATAAATGGTACGGATCCCCTTACGGACTTTCTCGGTATATTGTTTAAAAATGGTGATATTTACTAACTCTTAATATATGTGAAACAAAATATTACACCCTATCAAAGCCAAGCAATATTTGTGCTATACTTATTTAAAACACTTTTCTACTCTCTGTTTTCAATTTTATTTTTAAAGAATTAAAGTCCTCATCGGTATAGTTAGACCAATAAAAATGGTTCTACAAGGTTCAACAATATCTATATATATATTTAGCTTATCGAAAACTAAAGTTAAAGTATTGCAAACACACAAAAAAAAATCTAGCCCGATATGTTGGTTGCTGTCGAAGTTTTATGACCCTTCGAACCCTATAAGTGGTTTTTGCAATGCCGTCTGTCTGTGTATTCCTAGTCCTTAAATAAGAATAGTTTACTAAAGAACGAAAAGAGGAAAATTCTATTTTCTCAATATCAGCTCAGACGATTTTAATTATAACTCGTATCTAATCGTTAATATTATAAACAAAATGGATATTATCTTTTTTCTATGACAATTTAGTAATATTTCAGAATTTATAAACGGAATTTGAAATTTTACTAGGGGTTGCACATCTTACGGTCTACGCATTGTTATTAATTCCTCTTTCATAAATTTTGACAAATAAAATAGGTAAATATTGACTATCGAGTCTAAAATGATAGAGATAGATCACTTCTGCACAAAAATTCCTCTAAGAAGTTAAAGGAAGAAAAAAAACATTTTTAGAAACTTAATTATTTTCTTACTTTATGAGATTAGAGAATTATTTCGTTGAGATCTTAGAATCTCTCCACAAATAAATTGGCCAAAATCTAATAAACTATTGGCTTTATAGGTCTATATTTCAAATATTTTTTATTTTTAATTGTACTACAAATTTGTTATTCGGTATCTCAAATAATAATTGAGATTTGGATATTTCCGCTTTTGTAATGTACCCTTAAATAAATTTTCATAGAAAATTTAATTTTTATTTTTTCGTCCTTTAGTAAACTACTCTTATTTAAGGACTATACACAGACAGATGGCATTGCACAAACACTTTTAGAGTTAGAGGGGTCATAAAACGTCGATAGCCATCAACATATTTGGTTATTATTATTATTATTATTATTATTATTATTATTATTATTATTATTATTATCATTATTTTTTGCGGTTCCAATACTTTACCTTTAGTTTTCAATAAGCTAATATATATAGGCGCGTAAATTATTGGTTTAGTAAAAATATGTTTAAAATAAAATATTTGTATTATAAATAGACCTACATATTTGCAATGATAGGTAATTTCATATCTCAAATAGTTATGGAGATATGATACATAAATGGTATGGAACTCCGTACGAACTTTATCAGTCTATTTTTTTAGAAATTGAGATATTTAGTCAAAATTCTTAATATAATATACACTAGCAAACCCTAGAAAAAATTGCGCTAGACATACATAAAGCATTTCTTATTCTTAGTTTTAAATTTCATAATTTTATTTTCAAAGAATTAACCTCTTCATTTGAATATTTGGATTGATTCAAAATATCGATATTGGGTCCCCAAGGATCAACACTTCCTATTAAAATGTTATCATTTTACTAGGGGATAAGTTATGGTTATTATATTGCTATTAAATTTTTCTTTTATAATTTTCGACTAATAAAATAGGTAATTATTGACTATTGAGTCTAAAATGGGAGAGATAGAATCGGTTTAGCCGATTTTGAGAAAATGGAATTTTTTCTCCTTTAACCCTATAGAAAACTTCTATTAGTTTTAGGGTTGGAATAACGGCGTTACAAGAGCCACTTTTTAGGGTCCAGGGGGCAATAAAACGTCGAAATCCATCAACATCTTGAGCTGGATTATGTTTTGAGAAATATATATTTTTGTATTTAGCTTGAAAACTTTTAATTTTATAAAATATATTTCAAGTAAAAGATGTTTATTATAAATATATCCACATGTATGCAATGATAAATAATTTCATATCTCAAAGACTTACGGAGATAAAATTAAAAATTAGAATTTACGCATCAGACCTGAGCCCTTAAAGTCATTTTGACGAAATGTTGAGAGTAGCCATTTGGTTTGTAATATTGTTCAAAGACTAGAAATTATATTTAATCAAAATCGATAAGCCGATTTTGATAAAATCGATTTTTCTCTTTCCGCCTAAAAGGAAACTACCGTTAATTTTAGGGTTGGATATCCAATTCCAAAAATTCCTATAAAGACCCTATATACCAAGTTTTAGCCTCCTTGGAAAAATAGTGTATGCTATAGGCCGAGGTACTGACTGACAGACAGACGGCATTGCGAAAACAACTTTTTAGGGTTCGGTGGGTCATGAGACGTCAACATCCATCAAAATCACTAGCTCAATTTTTTTTACGGTCACAAAATTTCAAGGTAACGAGAAAGTAAAAATATTGATCTTGGGTCCCCGTGGGTCAACATTTCGTATTAAAATGTCGACATCAGTTTTATAATTTTCAAAATTTTATTAGTGGTTGAACATCTATGATCATGGAATTGCTATTAAATTCCTCATTTATAAATTTTTACTAATAAAATAGGTAAATATTGACCCTTGAATCTAAAATGATAGAGATAAATCATTGTTGTAGAAATATTTCTCCTAAGAGGTTGAAAGATAAACAACATACACTTTTTGAGAGACTTACTCATATCTGACTATATGGCATTAGAGAATAATTGGGTTAAAACTTAAGTAGTATCTCGTTACAACTAAAGCTCACAAAATTGTATTAATATATTGGCCAATATCTCAGAAACTGTTGGTTTTATAATAATACATTTCATATATTTTTTTATTTTTAATAGTACTACAATTTTGCAATGATAAGTTATCGAATATCTCAAATAGTTGCGAAGATACAGAAATGTCCGCTTCTATAAAGTACCAAAAAGTCATTTTTATGCAAAAATGAAAATATCCAATTTATTTATAATCTTAATCTAAGCCTAGATACGAATTTAAAAAGAAATTGTTGTAGTCGATACCAAGTTTTAACCCGATTGGTATATGGTTTAGGCTCTAGTCGGAGGTACAGACAACCAGACAGACAGACAGACAGACCGACAGAAATTCAAAAACAACTTTTTAGGATTCGGGGGGTCATGAAACGTCAAGATTCATCAAAATCAATTTCGATTTTTTTTTACGATCACAATACTTTCTCTACCTGTAAGATAGTAAGAAAGTAAAAATGAGAATTTATGCATCAGACCGTAACTCTTAAAGTTTTTTTGACGACATATTGAGTATAGCAATTTTGTTTGTAATATTTATCAAAGCTAAGATATGAAATTTAATCAAATTTGTTAAAGCTAATTTTAATAAAATTGATTTTTTTTCACCTTTGAGGATAATACCCTTAATTTTACGGTTGGATATAAAAATCCAAAAATACCTTCAGACAACCCTATGAAAACCTTATATACCAAGTTTTAGCCCAATCGGTAAACTAGTTTGGGTTCTAGCCCGAGGTATAGACGGACAGACGGAATTGCAAATCAACTTTTTCGGATTAAAGGTGTCATAAAACTTCGACATACATACCATCTCGAATTAAATTTTTTGACGATCACAATACTTTCTCAACCTGTAAGGTAGCGATAAAGTTAAAAGAATTTGTGAAAACGTGACATAAGCTAATTTTCAAAGTCATTTAAGTAGTTTTGCGTGGCCATGGGAGTCAGCTCTATGATAAAGAGCTCTAAGATTTTTATATTAAATCTAGTTATTTCTTGAGAAGCGTACAAAGTAGAATTTTAAGATATTTGAGAGTTAGAATCGAGCTTTCCTCTTTACCTTAAGATAACAAGTTATAAATATTCGTTCTCCTCTTCTTATGACATGACCAAAGTTGGTTGTAAGCTTAGATAGAATGGAGAAGTAGTTCCAGTAAACGACACAAACCATCGTATTTTAAGCCAGACAACAATTGATACTCTCTCTCTGACCGAAGTGGCTGCCTTAAGTGATAGACGTGTTGATGAGGATATAGAAGAAGGAAGGGGTCAAAAAATAAGCATTCACTTGATACGTTGTCAAGGGATGACATTTCATAAGCCAGCCAAACGCACTCTCTCTCTCTTCCGTAGCCCTCTGGCCGAGTGCCTCAGATGCCTTGTGGTAGTATCTTTTTTAACTGGAAGGTTGGCTTTGTACAGACTGATAACGATGGGACTTACTTGCTTGTAAGTTTAGAAATGTCAGAATTACACTATAAAATAAGTGACAATCCCTTTGCTATGTGATTATCTTGGATGTCTCCCTTGTTTAATGTAAAAACATTTTATTTTAGCTCTAATTAATGTGGGGATACAACTGGTTGGGATATTCCCAGTATGTTTACTTTCACATAACAAGGGACGTCTGAGACAAACAAAGAAGTTGAGTCATTTTTAGTAAAGCTTATTTATAATATGCCTGAATACCTGAATATGTATATAGAATTATATGGCGTAAATCTAACTTGACTCACATCTTTGATCACGTGGAGTAGGGCGTCAACCTTATTTAATATTGTTGGCCGGTGACTGGGAGTATATAGTACAAATCCTGGCCAGTTATATTAAAAAAAAAAATCCTAAGAGTTCTACCACTTTTATTCCATGCAAAATTGGACACATTTTCTTTCAATTTTAGCTACGTTTACATACCCTTTATTTCAAATATGTGACTAGCCTGGACGGGTAGTAAGACATGGTGCACAGGAAATACACTATAGCTATGATTAAAATTTTGAAATTTATAAAATTTTGAACTAGTATAATTTTAGCACAACATTTTACTAACTGTTCAGGCTATACGCATATATATATATATATATATATATATATATATATATATGTAAATATATATATATATATATGTAAATATATATATATATATATGTAATTATATATATATATATATATATATATATATGTAAATATATATATAATATATATGTAATTATATATATATATATATATATATATTACTACGCTAATGAGTTAGGGATAAGGAAGGTTGAGTTTAGATGAATTGTACCCACGTTAGTGTGAAAGGAAAGTGGCTAATCTCTTAGGAAAAATCACCCTCAGGAAACCTGACTGGGATTAAAACCCCGATCTCCCTGTCATCAGCAGGCTAGTATGGCATTAGAGTGAAAGCCTTAGGCTATGAGGTCATAGAATCAGGTTAATTAGTAAAATATTGCACAGCATCAAAGTCTCTAATAGGATCCTCATTAATGGTAGCACCAGGTTGATTATTTTATTTAATCTTGTCTTTTACCTGGACTGATGTCTTTGAAACGCCATTTTAAGTTTAAATTACAGTAGATTTATTCAGAAATGAACAAAAAACCTACACTTTATGATGTCTATATAGGTGTTGGTCCCCTTCCCTGGTATCATAACTTATTTTTGTCAAGAAAACGTCATGAAACACGTGATAAAAAAACACAGCAGTATTCATCAAGGCAAAATAATTCAAATCATTAGAGAATGTAGTTTGCAGGAAGACCATTTGCTCAAGAAAAGAGCACCAAGGTATAACCATTCGGAAAACTATCTTTAGTGCACCCGATCGAGATACGAGCTTTGATCTATTTAACACAGGATATTATGTCTATGTTGATTGACCATTGATGTAGGTGATATCAAATCCATGTGTAAAATCCTCTTCACTTAACTTGCTCTATATATCAATCAAACTTGACTTACTTCCAAAGTCAGGACTATTTATATAGAATGAGCACGCTGATGCTGTGATAAAACTGATAAGGCATGGACAATTATTAGTTTTTTAGTATATAAATGAGAGGAAAAAATATTATTATTTGTATATTAATACGTCGCTAACACCAAAGAAGAATGAAAATTGGAGCTGATACCCTTATCTGAATAAGATGAAAGTTTCTCGCTAAGGAGGCTTTGGCAGTGGCTTTGTAGAGTGCAACTGTTAAAATATTTATTACTCTAATATTATCATTTTATATATATATATAGACCTATGATTTATTATATCACTCCTGGTTATGATACAATCTATAGTGTTAACCGAAAATTATATTAACCTTATAGTAGAGACTATCATTATAAATATTTATATATTAATCTTGTATAATTTTATTAAAGCGTCTTACCAACCATTCGGGCTATATGCTTATGTATTAATTATACTAATGGTTTAAGAATAAGAAAGGTTTAATTGAAATAAAGTTTGCCTGCATTTGCGTGGAAGTGAGTGTAAAACCATTTGGAAACACCACCCTCAGTGCACCCGACCAGATTCGAACCCTAATCTTCCCTTCTTCAGCAGTCAGAACCTACAAAATAGTTGCGCTTTAGACCATGCGGCTACCAAGCGGGTAAAAAAATTAAATTTGAAAATTTGATAAAAGGAGCACTCCAGAATCCATAATTTTGTAAAGTTTTTAATTTAAATATATAGAAGTCTGGGAAATGCAAGAAAGTGAAGGGGGCCACAAAATTCCAAAGCTAGGCAGAAATAATAATAAAATTTCTCAATATGGAAGAAAGTTTTAATTTTATATAGAAAAATAAAATATAAATATATTAACACATAAATCAAAGCTTATCTACAACTGGACACATCAGCGTTGTGGTTAAAGAGCTAAAAATTGGAAGGATAAACTATAGCCTATATGAGCGTGACCAAATAATTAATAATAACAACTTGTGGTGACATATCTCGGTGAACCGTGAGTCCCTTTGTGGAAACCATGATGTTCATTTATTTTATTCATCAGTTTCTCTAATAGAGTATATTATTTAATTTACGTTCTCTGGTAACCATTAGGTTCTATTTTCCAACATGTTTCTGTAGCAATGTTTAATACTTCGTTCAACTTATTATTATGTTTGTGTTTAGGCAAATATTGCGTTGTCGATGAATTGCGTTCAATAGTGCACACAACTTGTAATCTAGGTAAGTTTTTATTTCTTAGATATATTTATTGTTACTTTATATATTATCGACATACTTATCTAAGGATCATACAAGTACTATGAAAAGTTGGTGGCCACACGTTATCTTTAACGACCTATATTAATAGGGTTTTGATAAATATTACCCATATGAAGAATGTATCAAACCACTAGTCGTATAATGTAGCTCAGAAAGGATTCCTTAATCTGATTCACTGGGTCAAAATTAAACTGTCATATCCCACGGGGCGAGAAACATTTAAATTACATTTCAACTCAATGTTTTAAATATAATTTATATATCATTTTTATTTCTACGTAACCCACTTCAGAAGACTCATTTTCCATGGCGCTACTCTCGCAGTATTCTAGCCTGCCGTTGGCGGGGAGATCAAGGCTCAAATCTTGGTGAGGTTCGCTTAGGGTAGATTTCCAAAATGTATTTTCACTATCCCTTCACGCAAATGCGAGTACACTTCCTATAAATATAGCCAGCTTCATCCCCAAAACCATCATCTTAACTTGTACATAAGAGTGTAAACCTAACGGGTGGTAATACGGGATGCTAAAAAAAAAAAAATTCTACGAATTTAGAATTATTTGCCATTGAGACTAATGTGTAAATATAGTAAACTAGTGGGTCGTTGCAGAGATGGGTTGCAGATTATAGCCTTAAAATTTATTTTATACTTTTAATTGGGAAAGGAACTATATAATAAGCACTCACTCACTTTTTGTTAAAAGTTCACTCGTCAAAGGCTATCAACTTTACTTAGATATTTAGTTTTCGTTGTGTAATATGAATAAAAATGTATGTTTTCCCCCTTAACACCCTGATGAGAACTTTAAAATGAAACCTCTCTAAGATCTCTATATTCGTTGCACCAATTCACTCAAGTAATGATTGAGCTGACATTATTTTTAAGTAACGATTGAGCTGATATTAGTTTTAAACAAAGATAAATATTTCATTTACCAATATACAGCAATAAACAAACCATGGTTTCCATGGTGGTGTGGACAAATAATGACTGTACAGTTGAACCACTGACCACAACAGAAGAAAATTTCAAAATTTGCTAGGAAATTTGGGTTTTAGTTTTAGACCACTAGTTTGCCGGTATTCTAATCCTCAAATATTTGAAATGAGTTTTCGTTTGTCAAAATCTTTTAAGTCATTTCCTCGTAAGTTATTTTACTGGAAATGCGCTTACCAAATAAATAAATATTAATATATTATATGTTAGAGAGAGTGCTGAAATGTTATAGTGAAAATGAGAGTGGAAGTGTTTTAGTGTGGTATTGTGTGTGTGGGTGAGTGTTAAAATGAGTGTGTGAGTGTAAGAAAATGAGTGTAAGAAACTGAGAATGAGCAATTGAGAGAGATCGAGTGAGTATGTGTGTGTGTTAGAGAGAGAAATACTGGGAGAAGATAAGAATAGTGTGTGTAGGAGAAGAGAGAATGTATGTGAGAGTAAGTGAGATCGAGTGTGTGTTTGTGTGTTTAAAGAAAGAAAGAGAATATGTAAGGGAAAATGTGTGATAAAGTATGTGAGAGGAAGTGTATATGTGAGAAAGATACAAAGAGAAAATGCAGCCTTTTGGGAGAGATATTGTGTAAAAGGGAGAATAAATTTGAGACCGTGTTAGAGAGAGATTGATAGATAAAGTTAAAGAGGGAAATATTAGATCAGAGGGAGATAATTATATTGAAAATAGAGAAAGAGTTAACTGAGAACTAAGAGAGCGAGTTTGAAAGAGAGATAATGTGTTTGAGAGAGATAATTTGAGAGAGGGAGTGAGATGGAGGGAATGAGATTGAGATAGTGAGAGTTTGAGATAGAGGGAGTTTGATAGAGAGAATTTAAGAGAGTAAGCTTAAAAGATAGACCTTAAGAGTATAAGCTTAAGTAAGCTTAAGTAAGAGCTTAAGTATAATAAGTATAATGTGAGAGAAACTGTGTGATAGAGAGTAAATGTGAGGGTAGAGAGTGTGTGAGAGAGAAGGTTAAAGTGGAAGAGAGAGAATGAGAACATTATTATTATTATTAGAACCGCGTCTTACTACCCGTTCGGGTTATACGCACTTACGCTAATGTGTAATGGTAGGGTGATTGTGAGATGAAATGAAGGACCTACAGTTTAACGTGGAATCCGAACCACGGTGGAGGCCTGGTATTCCCCACATTCACAAGATGTCTTGTCAGAGGTGAAGGAAGGGTTTGGAGAGAGAATGAGAACAAATTATATTAAAAAGAGAGAGTTTTATAAGGCGTGTGTGTGAGGGAAAAGAGTGGGAGAGAGTGTGTGAAATCGTGAGAGAGTTTGATATATAGAGAGAATGCAAAAATATGAATGTGGTACTCAAACATTACGATACTTTGAAATAGCATTCCCTCGAAATTAAGTACCAACATGGAAACATAACTGAACTTACTGTATTTGTAAGAATGTAAAAAAGATAGATGGGGCACACAAAACATTAGTTTAAATATTATATCCTCCAAATTAAGCGGTAAAATGAAAACGTAGCTTAACTTATGTATTTAACTTGTGTTACTATTTGTTAAAATGAACAACTTACCCCATTATTTGTAAAAAATGATCTTCAAAGCCCATTATTAAAAAAAATAACAACAAGAAAACTTATACACTAGATAGTTAGAATGGCTATTTTTTTAACATTATTCACGATAATTTTATCATTTTTGAGCTAATAATAAATACCTAAACATATTTAAACATCATTTTATCATTCACGAAACAAAACATAGCCATATTTTCAGGAACTTAACAACTTAAAATTTTAATTTTTGAATTATGCTCAATATTATAGATTTAAATGCAAATTAAAGATAAAAACATTCATATAAAAAATAAGAACTTTCAATTTAGATTTGTTATGACCAGCATCTATATAGAAATATCTATCCAAAGAAAAAATTGTGATGTGTTTGGACCAACAAATAAAGATTGATCTAATACTTTCTAGTCAAAGAGATATATTTTATTTAGAGATTTACAGCCATGCAGTAAATAACGGTTACTATGGTGACTAAAAAGTGAATGAAAAACTGAAAATTCTCCTTAAAAATCGGGTTTTAGTGGAAAACTATTATTTTTCCCGACATCCTGGACTCCTAACCGTTAAAATGAGTGTTCATTTGTCAAATCTGTTCCGACATTTCCTCGTAAATTATATTACCGGAAACAGGTTTATCAACGTATAAATACTTGATATATTATCAAGACTAGTGGATAGTTAAAGCGATTTATAGAGATTATTGAACTAAAATATATTCTAAACTTTTTATTGGGAAAAAAACTCCCTAAAAAGCATTCACTCGACTTTCTAGCTAAAAGTTTACTCGACAAAGGTTTAAAACTTTACATATTCTTCTTGTGTCTAATTTGAATCAAACCTTTATTTTGCCCCTTCGATCTACAATGAAAAATTTAAAACTACTTCTCTTCCAGCTATCTAGCTATTTGTGGAACTAAAACACTCAATTACAAATTAGTTATTACTTTTAATCAGAGACAAATATTTTATCTATCCATACACAACTATATACAAATCATGGTTTATATGGTGATGTACAGAAATAATGATTGTACAGATGAACCACAACCCATATAAAAGAAAAAATATGGAAAATTCCCTTGGAAATTTGTGTTTGTGTTTTATGCTACCATTTTTGCCGATATCCCAGACCCATAAAGTTTAAAATGAGTGGACGTTTGTCAAAATCAGTTCAACCATTTTCTAGAAATTTCACTTACCAGAAAAGGGCTTATCAAATTTACATAAGAGCAGAGATGAACATTCAAAGACAAAGAAGGGGAAGGATAAAAATCAACAATGCTATATGTATATACATTTAACCTGTTATCATAGATTTCTTTGATAAATATACAAATAACTGCCGTAATATTTTTATTTGTTGCACCATACCACTAAAGTGCTGTTGGTATTATTTTTAACCAGAGATAAATATTGAATATACATATTATATACTCTCATTCACAATGCAGGTTTTCCATGGGGATGTAAACAAAGAATGAAAAGCTGAAAATTCTCTGAGAATGTCAGCTTTTTGTTGGAAACTACTATTTTTCCCGACATCCTAGGTCACTAACCTTTAAAATGAGGTATTTTGTCAAAATCTGTTTAGCCATTATCTAGCAATTTCTATTACTGCAAATGGTTTTATATAATTAGAGTGAGAGAGAGTTAGAGATATAGTTCAAGAGATATAGAGTGTTTGAGAGAGGGAGTTAGACAGATAAATTGAGACAATGAGATTGAGAGAAAGAATGTTTGATAGAGATAAAGATTTTGAGATAGAGAGAGTCAGTGAATTTATGATAGATAGATTGAGAATGAGATATAGATAGTGAAATTGAGATAAAGTGAGTTAGTGAGAGTGAGATAGAGAGAGAGAGTGATATATAGAGAGAGTGAGATTGAGAGAGAGTGAGATTGAGAGAGAGTGAGATTGAGAGAGAGTGAGATTGAGAGAGAGTGAGATTGAGAGAGAGTGAGATTGAGAGAGAGTGAGATTGAGAGAGAGTGAGATTGAGAGAGAGATTGAGATTGAGAGAGAGTGAGAGAGAGAGAGAGAGTGAAATTGATAGAGAGTTAGATTAAGAGAAAGTGAGATTGAGAGAGAGAGTTTGTGATAGAGAGAGTGAGTTTATGAAAGATAGAGTGAGATTGAGATACAAAGAGTGAAGGTGATTTTGAGAGAGTTTGAAGTAAAGGAACTTGAGAGAGGTGTCTTAGAGAGATAGGTAGTTTGAGAGAAAGTGTTTGAGAGAGAGTGTGTGTTTGTGAGAGAGCATTCAATAGATATTACTGTTTGAGAGAGAGCTTAAAAGAAAGAATTTAATAAGGATAATGTGAGAGAAAATGTTTGGTGGAGAGTGTGTGTGTGAATAGAATTTGTGAGAAAGAGAATAAGATAATATTATATGTGACCGGGAGAAAGAATATCATATAGAAAAAAAGAATGTGAAAATATAGATGTGGTACAAAATGCATTACGGTTCTTTGAAATATAATTCCCTCAAAATTAAGTATCAATATGGAAACATAACTGAACTTAATGTATTTGTAATAATGTGAAAATATAAATGAAGTAAACATAACATTACTTTTAAATATAATTCCCTCAAAAATTAATAAATAGCTTAATTTACGCAATTTTATTGTGTTGCTATTTTCAAAACTGAACATTAAAACCTCTTATGTAATTGAATCAAATTAACATCAGAACCAATTATTTGAAAAAATGGACACCAAAACTTATACATACTAGTTAAAATGCCTCTATTTAAAATTATTCAAAATAATTGTATCGTTATTGAGCTTATAATACATGCCAAAACATATTTAAACATCATTTTATCGTGCGCGAAACATAACATAGACAATATTTTCACGAACTTAAAAACTTTAGCTTTTAATTTTCAAATTATTATTGATTTAAATGCAAATTAAGAACATTCTAATGATAAAGGGTACGAAACTCCACACGGACTTTCTCACCTTATTGTTAAAAAAAAAATGGAAATATTTACTCAAAATTCATAATTTAATATACACTAGCGAACCCCAGAAAAAATGGCGCTATTCATGTGTAAAACATTTCTTGACTCATGGGTTTGAATTTCACAATCTTATATTTGGACTAATAAAAAATATTAATAATGGGTTCCCAAGGCTCAACACTTCGTATTTAAAATAGGTAAATATTGATTAACAAATCTAAATTTATATAGATAGATCATTAGTACAACCATTTCCCCTAAGAAGTTGAAAGAAAGAGAATATACACTTTTTGAGAGACTTGCTCATTTCTTACTCTATGAATTTAGAGAATTATTGCGTTAAATCTTAAGTAGTATCTATTTACGAATAAAATTCACAAATTTGTACTTATATATTTGTCAATATCTCTGGAATGTTTAGTTTTATAAAAATATATTTCATATAAAAGTATTTTATTTTTAATAGTACTACAATTTTGCAATTATAAGTTATTTAGTATCTCAAATAGTTGTGGAGATACGGACATTTCTGCTTCAGAATAGTACTCTAAAAGTCAGTTTCAGCGGAAAATGAAAATTGCCAGTTTATTTATAATCTGAATCAACTCCTAGATACAAATTTTAATCAAAATCGTTATGGCCCATTTTTAGAAAATCGATTTCTCTTTTCACTTTTTACTAAACTACTCTTAATTTTGAGGTTAAAAAGACACACGGACAAACAGAATTGCAAATAACACTATTTAATTTTCGGGGGTTTTAAGACGTCGACATCCATCAACGTTTCATGTTAGATTTTTTTACGGTCACCATACTTTACCTTTTGTGTTCAAAATTTTAAATATATATATGCGTATAGTTTGAAAGTTATTGGTTTTATACAAATTTGTTTCGAATAAACTATTTGTATTATATATAGATCTAAATATTTGCGATGATAGG
Source organism: Timema cristinae (assembly GCA_039000515.1). NCBI lineage: Eukaryota > Metazoa > Arthropoda > Insecta > Phasmatodea > Timematidae > Timema > Timema cristinae. The sequence goes on from JBCFYV010009882.1 coordinate 58,098,286, forward strand.
TAATTTCATATCACAAATAGTTTCGGAGATATGTTTTAAAAATATGAATTTACGCATCGAACAAGAGCCCTTAAATTCATTTTGCCGAAATATTGAGAGTAGCCATTAGGTTTGGAATATTCATAAATCTTTTGAAATCAAATTTAATCAAAATCGTAATAAGCGATTTTGATAAAATCAACTTTTTATCGTTTTTCCCTTTAGTAAACTACCCTAACTTTATTGTTTGATATCCAATTTCGAAAACCACTTTGGGAAAAACTATGAAATCGCTAGATACCAAGTTTTAGCCTGATAGATAAAATAGTTAAGGTTCTAGTTGTAGGTACAGACAGACAGGCATACAGAAATTAAAAACTACTGGTTTCCATAGTGATTAAACATATAATGGAAAACTGAAAATTCTCTGTGAAAATCCGGTTTTTGCGAAAAACTACTATTTTTACCGACATCCTGGAATCCTAACCGTTAAAATGAGTGTTCGTTTGTCAAAATCTGTCCAGTCATCTCTTCGTAATACCTATTATCGGAAATGGGCCTATCTAATTATATATAAGGATAAGATACATTAATATATTATACGAGATCTTTCCCATAGGTGACTTAGTTGGACAGTGAACATAATTTTTATATATATATATATATATATTTATTTATTTTAAAGAACCCATACCATATGAAACTATAAACAATTATATTAATGAGACTGTCTTCTATATAGCTATAATCATAATACAAGCAGTATTTTAGTATTTGAGAAAATATTTACTGTCTTAAAACTTACTAAGGGTGACCAAGCACTGTTAGATATTATAAAATATCCTATGTTAATTTATTGGTCAATGGGGCAAGGAAAGCAATCAAAATAAAAAATATGTCTGGGATGTATTTGTAGCATGGTAAATTTCTCGTACCCAAGGTCATTTCAAGTGTGTGCTTTTAAAAAATATAAAATTTATGCTTCTGAAATACAAGCAGAAGTATACCTACAATATTCTAGTGCTCATTAATAAAAATATATAATAGCTTTTCACCCCACAGTTGGTCCAACCGATATTTTTTGTTAGCATGGCGCTTTCTTTTATCCAAGATATCGACTCTTTTTCTTAGTCTTGTGTTTTCTACCCACCTAAATATAACGTCTTTAAATATGACCAATGATAATATCGTAATAAATACTGCAACAAAAAGTTCAGAAATGAACTGAGGGAAGGGAAAAGGAAAAGAAAATCGTCTTTCTCGATGATTCTTTACCCGTAGAGGCCAAGTTGTTCTTGATGGGAAATTATGTTATAGCTCTGCCATTTAGACTTCCATAAACGAAAAAAGGATCACTCCACGTAGTAAATACCAATAAATGTCCCACACCAAAAGGTATAATAACAGTTAGTTTTCAAAAGAAATAGGGTAGAGTAAAAAAAGGAGTGAAGAAGCAGGGTGTACAATCCTAAAGTTGAGTTTTGTTGACAATTCACAGATAGATGACAGTTACAAAACAGAACCCAACCTGAGAACAACAGATTGTCGAAGTCCACTTATTATTGGTTCACCTTTCATGAAACACAAGTATGTTGGTTTTTTGAGTAAATTACTTTTTAAAAATCAGTTTATAAACTAACCGTAAATTCTTGTCAGTCTAGCAAATAAATAAATGTAAATATTATTATTATTATTATTATTAGCACCGCGTCTTACTACCCGTTCGGGTTATACGCACTTACGCTAATGGTGTAATGGTAGGGTGATTGTGAGATTAAATGGAGGCCCTACAGTTTAACGTGGAATCCGAACCACGGTGGAGACCTGGCATTCCCCTCATTCACAAGTTGTGATTAATACACGCCTTATCAGAGGTGAAGGAAGGGTTTGGTAATCAGATAAATCTGTGCCGGGACCGAGGATTGAACCCCGGACCCCAGCTCAGAAGTCCGACACCTTACCCCTAGACCACCAGGTCACCTCTAAATTGTAAATATAAATTGATTATAGCTAATTATATAAATTTTTAATCCAATCTGAGGCTTATTACCAAAAATCTAACCCGACAAGAAACGATATTGAAGTCAAATCTCATCAGAATACCATTATGCTAATCCTGAATATTTTATGTGTGATTTTTGCCTGAAATAGTAACATTCTGATTTTAGAAAACAAATCAAAATATAACAAGATTAAAAAAAAAGTTCCTCTGAACAAAAAAACTGTAGCCGAAAACTACCAAATATATTTTTAAATTAATGGAAATGTAGTTACTTATAAGGCATGATGAGGATTAACTTTACCAAACAAACTTTTTAAGATGTTGTAGCCAGATCACAAAATATGATAAAGTTCACCGCTTAATAGCATACTATCAATATTAAATTTAAAATCAACACGTTTTTTTTTATGTATAACCATTTCTAAGGTATATCTTTCATGAATTCGTCCCCGTTTGCACCTCACTATTATACAATTGTGGACATATACATATTATATTATATATCACCCACTCATAGCTAATGTACGATACAATTACATGTATTTCTTCAACATGAAAAATATCCATTAATTTTAAACGAGACAAATATAAATAGAAAGAGGGAAAGAAAAGTAGTTAGAACTTTTGGCTTTTATTAAAAAGTCCTAGGCTGAGTTTCAATTTTAAACACTGCTCATGGTATTTTCAAAATGTAGTTGCACGTACCCATTTTCAAACAAATTACATTAAAATGCATCAAAATTTATATGTTTTAAAGGTAAATTACAATGTTGCAAGCATGTGTGTGGAAATGATAACAAAGATTATTTAGACTCTTTGTTCAATAAAATAATAGGTAAGATTGTAAACCATAATCTAATGTTTATAGAACAAAGAGTCTAAATAATTAATATATAATCGGAATGAATGAGCCAATATTAATTATTCTAGTATGCATGCTATGGAAAACCAGGTGTACTCAGGTGGATTATTTTAAATTGTTTCCTTATCTCTCTCCACACAAATGCGGGTCCATATCCTTTAAATCCTCCTTAGCGTAAATACTGAATAGTCCATACCAGTAATAAAACGTGTAACAATAGTATTTTTGAGGCAATGGATTAGTCCTGTGTTCAGGGCTAAATGACACAAAATGTATTTTAATATTTGTATTTAAACTTGTGCCAGAATAATATTAATAATCATTTTACTGAAATATGAAATATATTTCTGTATATATCTTAATAAACGAGTTTTCTTTAGGAAAAAATCCTCAATTATCATACAGAAATTACCACTTTTAAACATATTTTATTATTATTTATCTGTGAAAACATTTCCTATAAAAAATAAATTTAAAAAGAAAAAAGTGCTACTCTGAAAGGATATAAAGCTTTATAAAACAACAAATTTCTCAATAGAATGTTTGTATGACATAGATAGACATACTCCGTTATAATGTACTAGATAGCTGTTGCCCGCGGCTTTGCTCGCGTGGAAGTTGATTATATACAAATACAAAAATATACATATGTATTTAAAGATTCATTTAAAATATTACGTTACTTTGATGACCATAACTTGACCTCAGATCAAATATAATGCAAGTCCGATACAAACTTTCACCCCCTTTTTCATCCCTTATTAAATAAAATTTCCAAAATTCCTGAAACACGTATTTATTTGTTTTACGTCAATAACCGAAATACAAAATTTTGTTTATGTAACTTTCAAAATGACGGACTTTCATACATATTATCATCCCCTATTTTGACCCCTTTGGGGTGGAATTTTCTAAAATCCTTTCTTAGTGGATGCCTACATAACAAAATGAATATACAGTCCGAATTTCATGCTTGTAGCCTTGATAGTTTGCGCTAGGCGATGATGAATCAGTCAGTCAGTCAGTCAGGACATGTTATTTTATAAGTATAGATGACGGTATGAAATGACACTCTACACAATCCGAGTTTCAAGATTTAATAGCTCTGTGAAATGAAAATGCCGAAAGTTATTATACATTTATTATTTCAGATAATTGGGATATTAGTATTTATGCTATCCTCAAAAAAAGAAGTTCTATTCGTTAATCAAGAAATAGAATTATAAATTATAGAAAGGTTAACTTTTCTTAGTAGCATTAATTTTAGTAGTGGAGAAAATGACAATTCTGGCACTATTCACCAATTAGAATACAAATAGATCCTTCTCACTCTGATTAATAGACAGACCTAGGACACTCACCAAAGTAATATTTAAACCAATCTTCCTGACTCTGAGGAAATGAGAGTTCTGGCTTTCCTTACCCCAATGAATTCAAGTTAGTCCTCCTCAAGCTGAGCAAATGAGAGTCCTAGCACACTGTCCCTTATTAAATTCACATAGCTACTCACTAAAAGTAAATTACAGTTATTGATTTATGATTAAATTTCAGGCTTACTTTCCCACCTAGGACCAATATTGATACTCTTCACTCTGAATTAATGATTGTTCTTTTTTTTTATCCGAGTTTCCAAATTATCCTCTTCAATCTGAGGAAATAATATATCTGTCCTTCCTTCCTTCATAAGATTCAAATTAATTATGATCAATGTGAGGAAATAACAGTTTGGGCTTTCTTTCCTACATAAGTGCAGCAATGATGGTCCCCGCACTTTATAAATTACATTTTTAGATTAATTTTACCATATGATTCACAAGAATCTTACACATTCTGAAGAAATGACAGTGCTTTCTTTATCTATCCTATAGGATTAATATTGATATCCTCACATTGAGAAAATGACAGTTTCAGATTGCTTTCCTCCATAAGATTCGAAGTGACCCTCTCACTCTGATGAAATGATGGTCCTAGCGTTAATTCATCCATAAGAATAACATTAATCCACCTTACTTGGAGAAAACTACCGTTATAGCAAACTTTTGTTCATAATATTTACATTAATCCTCCTCACTCTGAGTAAATGACAGTTCCAGCTTTCTTTTCACAATAAGTAACTAGAGCAATAAATAACTTACTTTGGTTTTACACAAAATGATATCTAATAAATAAAACAAATTCAAACCAAATAAAACAGCAGCATAGAAAAACTACTATTTCTCAACAATATTTACTGGAACCAAAGAAAATTTTAGCTATCAAAGATCTCGACAAAATTAATTTTAAATTAAGTCAATTATGAAAATGAATTTTTAAATGTTAAAAAGTATAGTTTAAAAACTAGAAGTGATATTTATAAAAAAATAACAAAAACATGCTTTACAGCATTTCAGACGGTACAACTATACCAGTCTAACTAGCTTATCTGGCAGCTAATTTATGAGTAGCCTTACAAATTACACAGCTCTTATATAAATATACATTAAAATTGTATCGATCTTAATGGTCATCATTTTTAACATTTATTAAAGTAATTTAAAAAAACCATTTTAAAACAAACGTAATAAAAAATACCATATTGTAATAAAAAGTTCTTTAATAAAGCTTGTTATGAAAAACTAAAAGTTAAAATCTTCAAAAATTGATGTCAAATAAGAACATATCAGCCAAAATTGTATTTTTTTGTAAAATAAATGGTCGTTAACAATGTACAGCTTTTAAATTTTTAAAAAAAGTCGATACCCTGAAATAACCTTGAAAGCGTGGACCGAATAAAAAATTAATGGTGTTTATGAAAAAATTGTTCTAAGCATTTTTTTTTCTAAAATGTTTTGTTTTCGGGATATTCTGGTGTTTCGACTTAAATGACTCATATGTTTAATTGTATTACCTATGTCAATATGATGTTTATCACCTCCAAGAAAATACCTCAATCTCCTCGAATATTATTATTTGAGCTCTATATATAAAAACGTGTGAACTACACAACCGGTCTTATTCGACTTTATATTAAGTTTTGATAGCTTGTAACAATATTTGATGTATTCCTATACTAAATTTATTTCTACTCATTCAATAAAGTTTATTATCCTCTATATCAATATTTTGCCAAACATTCCTTAGCTTCCCAAATTGTATTCAAAAACACTCCATTTTCACGTTCCACTAACTCGCCAACTCTTGCTAGCTCGATAATACTCTTACTAACACTATGGAAATAGGATATCGAAAGTTAATTTTTTATATGAAATAATAATTATCATAATTTCTAGGAATCCAAAAACAATCGAAGTCTCAACTTGAGGAAAAATGGAATTAGAAAAATTAGAGAATTACTAAACAATAGCATAAGTGGAGTTGGGACAGAGAACCAAGAGTTCATAACAAAATATTAATATTCTTATTTGAATATTCTTACTAATTAATAAATACTAATTTTTTTTTAACGTTTTCATTGTCAGGCCCAAGCGACTGTGCGTCAATACAAGTTTTCTCCTTCACTTGGTCTTGTCTCTTGCTCTTTGCTTCCAATCTGCCCTTATTCTTATCCGCATCAGGTTCTTGTGAAGTCCATCGCTCTAACTTGACCTGGGCATACCCAGTGTTCTCCTTCCACATGGAACAGAACTCAGTAGATTCACGAGTCATTGATGGGCATTCATCTGCGTAACTGCCCTGCCCAAACAAGGCCTTTGATTTTTATCAGTCCCACAAAATTCGGGATGGTGTAAATTTCTTCCAGCCCGTGATTGTACCGGATCCAACACTTTCCCGTGGTCACGTCTTGTATCAGACAGAAGGGCTTCGTAAAAATTTCCTTTCGTAAAGGATGAGATTGTTGTATTTCTCTATCAGGGCACTCCCTGTCTCACTATAGTACAGTACAACGTGTTGGATCAGCGTCCTGTACAGTTGGAGTTTGAATAGTCTTGATAGGCCCCATGACTTGAGAAATTGACTAGGATTGTGTAGACTGCGATTTCCAGCTGGGATCCTCACATTTAACTATCTCCCACATAAAGAATCCTCTCTAAAAATCGCCCTTACGTATATGCACTCACATACCCTTTTTTGTGATCAGCTCCCAACTATTAGCATTTGTTGTGGCATCCTTGCACAGACATGCATTTGACTCAACTAGAGGTATTCGGTCTTCACTTCGTTCACAAGACGTCCAATATTGCTCGCAGCTGCCTCCAGAGCCTCACTCATCTCCATCAGCTTCTCCTTGTATATGTCCTACAGGGAAACCTCGTTGGCGTAGGCCAGATGTGTAATGTTCTCAACTCCAACCTTTATCCCAACAAAATTCATGCGGAACGCATCCAGTTCAAATTTCTCAATCTCTGTGTTGAACAGTACCTGCAACAGACCATCGCCTTACTCAGTTCCGTAATTATATCGAAGCTCTCCATGAGTATGTTCCTTGGGTACTCCAAACTCGATCAGGAAATTAACCATGCCCTCCCAATTAATACAGTCATGTGCCTTTTTTGAAGTCCACGAAAAGCACATGTAGATATTAGCATTGCTCCCACATCTTCTCGGTTAGCTGCCTCGGCAGCAAAAATCAGTGCATATCTTAATTTTCACAACATCATACTACCCATTTGAGTCATTACCATTTAATCAAATAAATAAGTTAAATATGAGGAAGGTATAATTTGAAGGAAATGAAACCGTATTTACATGGAATAGATTTAGGAAACCAGTAACGAAAATACTTCCTCATAGCACCCATCTGGGATTTGAGCTTTGACCTGCCAGTCACCTATACATAAAAATTATGTATTTTAACGTTTATTCTACGACCCCTTCCCCCCCATGAAATTCACTGGATGATTTAAACTTAATTATCTAATCATCAAATAATTCTACAACACTATTCCGTCATTTTGTTTACTTTTACTATTGTGTTCTACTTTTTCTCTTCTCAATAGGCTATCAATTGTAATAGACAATAATAATATTTGTATAAAAGGGATAGTTACATAACTAATCACGTGGGCCACATTTATATTCGTTAAGCAGATGCAAGACCTTTATTCTAGGGATGTGGCTCGATTTATATTATTTGCTTTAATGAGGTAATATTTTACAGAAAAAGTACAGAGATGATGATATTATTTCTGTTTGTATTTTAATCTTTTTCATTGATATAGTTGAGTAATTTAGAATGAGATTAGTATCAAAATAAGTCTTCACTAAAATGCCAATGTTATAATCTTATCAAAAATCAGATTACAGAAAAAAGATTCTACACGTTACCCACATTTTATTTAAAGAAGTTTGTGAAAACATTTAGATAAAACCTCATTCAGTACAACCGATATACATTAGTACCCCAATATATCCGTTACCAGCAATCCAATCTGGCACTAGAGTGGCAGGTGAAACCATTTAACCCTTGATGCGGGGTATATAGTTCTAAACTAGTAGTCTAAGCATTCAAAGTAAACTCCTATGGTAAAGTTAGATCACAAGCTATAATAGGGTCTTTAGTGAAATAATAATAGGAAAATAATATTTAACTAAACAATACTGTTCTTTGAATATTTAACATGTTTATGTATAGTCAACTACTTCTATCTAACCGATTATATATTTTAATAATAAATAGGTGTAAGCCATTTGCTTTAAATTAATCATGTTTATTATTTATCCTTTCCATTAGTATAGCTTCGAAAAACTTTCTCTTTTAATTAATAATTTTATTAAATATCCTTTTTATTGGTGTTGTCCCTCATACAGCGGCTATAGTTTATTTACATTTATATTAGGTTTAAGAATACTGTAAATAAGAATGTTTTTTTAACAATGAATAAAGCAAATGTATTTCATCCACATAGTTTCATTCTATATCAATACCCGAATTCCTCCAAATCTCTCAACCTTCCTCCAGACGAGGAGAGACCATTTTAAACTATCATTGAAATATAATTATTGTCTTAGATTGATAAATCAGGAAGTAGTTGAATGTCGCATGATGTATGGCTCTAATCAATATATATTGTAACGGACTAGAATTCTTGCCCTTACATATAGTCAAGCTTATTTAAATATATAGACTACATTTTATCAACACCATGTATACTGTGATTACCGGTAATCCATTGGAGTGGTTGTCGGGTGGTAGGAAGATAAGTGGGCCATCACCACACATTCATGCGTTTGACCAAGTTGTCAACTATGAACAGACACTCGTCGCTGCCCTGCGCTCTCATCCCAGCCAGCTGCGTGGAATGCATCTAGTTCCTTCCACAGCCGTATTCACCCCCCCCCCCTTTACCACTCCATTCCCATCTGTTCAAGATGGAATAAAATATCTGTCTCCCAAAATATGCACTGTATTCGTTTTCAAATATTAGCTCCAAGAGCATCAACTGACCCTGACTCCACTCACCACGTCTACCGCTCAGTAGATGGTTGGCCACTACGTAACACCAGCACGTCCCAGAAAATGCTGTTAAAGTAATACAACATCTACTTTAAATCTTAATTTTAGGAAGTGTTCCATTCACGAACTATTAGGCAATTTTCGTCTTCACGCTCTTACAAATGCCAAGTTAATTGTTGTGCAGGCTCACAAGCCTGATTTTAATAGTTGTAATTATAGATTGATCACCCTTTGCTATCAATAGTATGAATTAGTATCTAAAGTTTTTTGATCTTCGTTGACTATTGTTAGTTTATTGCAAAGTCCTTCTGACTAGTGTTTTTATGGGGCAGTCATACTTCCCATACTTTGAGCCCATTCTTCCAATGTTATAAGCTTTGTAGCAGTGCTAGGGAGGTTAAATACATTTTGGCTCGATGGTTCGACCTAATTGGGTGTTTGGCTCTTATTCGTTCGTTGTCGAGCATATTATATTGTAGAGTAACATTGTGCAGTGCTCAAACTGTGGGTTAGTCTACAACCCTCTGTGGAGGCCCACGTAGTGTTGATTATTGCTATGACTGGCACCCATCCGATGCCGTTAGACTTTGAATATTTGTATGTGTTAAGTTTATTTGAATTCAATTACATGACAGCTTGAGTCGTGTTAATATACAATATGTAGCCGGCATGAGCTTGATGGTATGTCTCCTGTAGTTTGGGACAATAAACAGCCATGAATTATAAGTTCCCTAATTCTTGAATATGGGCTAACTCCATAACTCCTTAAATACTGGCGTACTAGTAATGAGTGGTTATTAAGTATTATAGAAGCTACTCCATTCATGGTAGGAATTACTCTCTGACAGGTATTTTTTCCTACCAATATCCTATTATATATTAGATTTATGGTAGAGAAAAGGGCCTTTCAGAAAACCATTCCTACGCTGAACAGACTTTAGCTTTCCTCTTTCCCACTTTTTGGGGAAGTTATCTAATGTTTATCTTTTAACTGATAATTAGTTCAGCCTCTCTTGACTTGAGTTATATAACTAGCCTGTTGCTGTAGTGATTGCTTTTGTGGTTTAAAAAACTAAAGCTCTTCTTTAAGGAGTCCCGAGCAGTAACATCTAGGAACTAAGCATTGTAGCCTTGGCTAGTTTTCAAGTTTAAGGAGTAACTCCTGTTCCCCCATTTTCTATTTTCACTATATACTATGGTTTAAATTCTAACAGTCGTCCCTGGGTGACTGATCACTTCTCCATGATTTAATAGAGGATGAAATTAATATACTAAATCATAATATAACTGTGTAACTGATTGAATCTTTAATACTCATTAAATTAAATTCACTGTTGATACTATCTTCTTTTGCGGTATGTTCTACCCTTCTAATATTAACTGTATTTTCACACTTGTATAAGCCACAGTTTTTTTGACAAAAAAAATAGTATCTGTAGAGACAACTAGGCCTATATTTATATATATAGCTCAAGTATGGAAATTCTAGACGGATTAATCTCACATTGAAAACTTCTGTGCTGTGTATGTTATCTTCAGTAGAGTTTGAGGATAGCATACCTGTCTGAACGTGCTCTAGGTCTAAGAGCGCTCCCTCATCCTATGAGAAGTTGTGGTAGTAGTTATAAGATACACATAGCTAGAATATGATTAGATCAGCATTATATTAATTAATAAGAAGGGTGATGTTTAATCTAGTATTAAAGATAAAATATATTCCATGTAGTATTATTTTTTATCTTTAGCACCACATCCTACTAACTGTTTAATTTATACGCGTATGTACTAAATACGCTTGAGAATTCTAGATGGGGACTGTTTAGTTTAGAATAAGTGTACCTGCATTTGCTCACAGAGAGAGTGAAAAACTGTTTTGGGAAACCGTTTAGAAAAACCGTCCTCAGTACACCCAACCAAGATGCAAAATCCTATCTCCCTTGCATTGGTATTATATTCTATTACAAGAGTGACGGCTTATATCATGCGGCCACCAAAGCAGATCTTACAGTATTAAATTATATGAGAATTTACTGTTATGAACACAAGTGTTGGACATTGGCTAGCCTGCTAATAAGCATGAGATTTACCCTTATACTATAGTAAAATAGGTATATTATCGTTAAGAAAGTGTACTCATGGATGAGAGTATCTACCCTATCTATTCTGTATCAGCATTTTCTTGGAATTGGAGACGCACATAGTATTAGATCTTACACTGAGAAATTCACTGTTACGAGCTGTTTAGTGTCAGGATGTCAGCAAGCCGTCAGATAAACGGAGTCAGCTTGTTGTAAAGACATTGAGAGGAGGGTGTGTGGAATGGTGATGATGAGGGCCAAGCTGTACAGCGTAAGGATGCTGAAGAGAGGAGGGGTAAGAGTGGAGCTGGAAATAGTGGTTTAACGTTATGGACTCTGAGTGTGGTGTGGTTGGCAAAAGTGGAGTGGGAGAAGTTAGAGGATGGAGGTTTGGGTGTGGTAGGTTTTGTTTATGTAGTGTATGCTGGTGGGGTTGGATAAAAACTGTAATCAATGATTTGTTTTTTGCGTTGTGACGCTTGTAAGCAGTAAGTTAGGGTTTATAGGGTAGGTCAAGTTCACTAAAATTTGCCTAGAAAGATATGGGAAAAATCTTTACATATTGGACTCACAAGCGAGGGTGAAGAGGGAAATTTTGTAGGGGTGGCTAATTTGCTGTTATGTGTTCGGCGTGTGGGGGTGTAGAATATTTTAATAAATTAAAGAGTGGAAGGTGGAGTTGGAGGAGATGGCATTAGGGGAGATGTTGTTGGCCGCCATTTTTCTCAAAAACTGTGCCAGGTACGCTCTTTCTTGTTTACTATTAACTTATAACAAATTCATTACCCATTACAAAAAAAAAGTAATATGTTGTGAGATTTTTACTACCTGTATCGATGTTCACGTGATTTCAACCGCAACTTGTGTAACATAATGGATAGCCAGGAGGAAATTTCTGGGTTCGAGTCCTGCTCGAGTATACTAGAGTACCACTCTCGATCCTACGGAATATGGTATATTTATTTTAAGTTTTACCTTCCTCATTCATATCTTATACATTTAAATATGCGGATAGCACTTGTGTTTACCAAGTTGTGGTAAAAATAGTCCAAAATATTTATTTATACATTTTCAGGATTAAATTGTGTGTACTTCATTTAAAATCTATTTATATTGAAGTTATTGATTTAGTGGCATAAAACATAATTAATTCCTTGATTTACAAAAAAATAGAATTTCACAGGTCAATATAAAAGTTATTTTGCGACTCTTATATTGTAGTTTTATTTTTGCTGTTGGCTTCTCTCATAGGAGCCCATTTATGTTTAAAGTCAAAGTACGATAAATACTTTTTGATTATTAAAGCACAGTTCAGAAAACTTTGTGGTGGCAGAGTTTCGAGCATTCAATGTTGGTGTTAGAACACCTCTTTACTCCGTCCACCTCCCCCTCCTGCCCTCCTAGAACCCCTTCTACTAACCCATTACTCCCTACCACCCTTTCAAAACCAAAGTTCCCCGTTATCTCGAATCCTCTCTGTGATAATTGAAATTATAGCCTTTGATTAAACAGCCATAATTTAGATATCTTTGGTATATGCTTTCATGGTTGTTCTCTGTGTCGTTAGATACGATTTTGTGGTAAGTACCACGCGTCGTAATTTGTTAACTAATTTAATAATCAGTCTGTATTATGATTGTGTCATTAATGTTATAGAGCAAACAATGTAATAAATCATTAGAGATTTAGAATCAACTGTAGACAAAGTTTCAAAATATTTAAATATAATTGAATATAATAAGATGTTTAGAATATTTTCACTCTACACAAAATAATCAACATATATTTAGTAAACGATAGTGATTTTTTAAAATTAAAACTACCAATTTTTGTTTTTCTTCTCTCATCGTAGTTAAAAATAAAAATATAATAACCGAATAAGTATTTTTAGAATGAAACAGTCGACTGTTAAACTTTAATAACATATTTAGAAAAAAGTTATTTGTGTAGCTTACATAAATTAAAAAGCCCATTTTATGATTTTCTTTACTGTTAATACGATCACATTATAATATTACCAATTCAAACGGGAAACGGGTCAGGGATTTGTCAAACCCACGCTTCCATCTTCAATAATATTACCATGTTAATTTAATCTGATTATGTAAATTTACCATGGATATCTCTTTAGACCATTATTTACTTATCCAAGCAATATTTGTTTTGTTTTTATAAACATATGGTCTATTAATACATTATCTTATCTTGGGTAGTGTCAATTGCTTACCCCCTTATGAATACAGTATATTATAATCATTCATATAATTTGTGGCAGTCCATTATGAGGTTAAGAGGAACAGCACATAATATCTAATATTATGAACAAGTGAGCATATTTAATTAATGTTTTTGGTCTTTAGCCCAAAAACATTTATGTTAGTTCAAACACCAGCCGTTAAATCCTTCAAAACAAATTCAGTATACAGATATTTAGGCTATTAACGCGGTAAAGACAACTGTGGTGTGCATATATATTCTTTAACCCAATAGTGATTCATTATTCGATTCAAAAGTTTTTAATTTATATGTTAATTTACCAATACAAGGATTTTTGTAATTTATTTTTGTACAGTAATTATTGATCTAACGCGCTAAAAATATAAAACCAATCATAAAAATAAATACCAAATATATTAATGGATAAAATAAAATTGTGTATTTCCTTAGTAAAACCTCTGACAAAATACGAGTACAACCTAGGATTGGTAGAGTTATGGGGGGACTAATCACCTTCCACTCAAAGAGTAGAAATTTTTACTTGGTGAATGGTCAGACACTGGTGTTAACTCATCTACTCTCTGTGCAATTTACAATCTGGAAGGATTACCACCACACACAAAAAGCTACAACAATCCTATGACTGAGGGTATCCAATGCCGTTGTCATTATTAAATGCATTTCCAATTCATTCAAACACCAGAAATGTAATGTTTAACTTTATGAATTTTTTATTTCTTTTTTGGTTTAAAATGACATATGATTTATATAAAAATCTACCTTTTTGCTAAATATAACCAAAAGTACAAGAAAATAATAAATTAATTTATAAAATAGTTTCAACAAATAAATATATAAAACCAATATATACACAAACATATAATTTTATACATTTATTCTGACACCACACGCGTTTAATAAATAAAAAAAAGTAGTATTTTGCTACTCCTTCTATTAATTGAAAAGCTACAATCTGAAAACTGAAATTGATCCCGGCTTTACTACCACTAATCCAACAATAAGCCATTCTCGTTCGTCTCGTATCAAAGAGCACCTTACATCGTTGAGTAACACATTGTTGTAACTGGTGAAAGTAATACCAGCTTTTCCTTGTTGCATATCAAAGTTAGATCCATAAGTAATCTACGGTATTATTTTATTTCAAAGTTAGATCCATAAGTAATCTACGGTATTATTTTATTTCAAAGTTAGATCCATAAGTAATCTACGGTATTATTTTATTTCTTACCTACTCTATAGCATCAGAAGCTTGTAGGTTCATCACACTTATTCCTCTCTATCTTGAGCTAGTTCTAGCCAATCCACCTCATTAAACACTCTCTTTTTAAAGTCCATTCTAACGTTACCCTCCCATCTGCGTCTAGGTTTTCCCAAAGGTCTCTTCCCATTGGGTTTTCCAGTCAATACCTAGAACACAGTTATAGATTATCCCATTCGCACTGCATATCCTACCCACCATAATTAAATGATATTTTATAAAAAAATATTTTTTGGGATAAATACAGAGTGTGTAACTCACCCTTATGTAACCTTCTACACTCCCTAGTAACCTCTTCCCTTTTTAATTTACATATCTTCCTTAGCTACTAAATTGTTGTTCATGACGTAGGATAAAATACCAAGTTTAACACCCATTTCTAATGTGTGTTCCCATAGTTATAATTGTTGAGATCATTATTAAATATTTTCATAGTTTGAAAAATACATTGTTACGTAACAAGAAACCCTTGGATTTGGTTTTTGATCCACTTAGGATTGAATTTTTTGAGGACAGGAATATTCAAGGTAAATTAATGAAAAATGTTAATAAGTTGGACGCTATAAAAGTATTACTATATGTTTAGCAACGGTAAATAAACACAAGGAGGCTTTTATTTTTGCTATGAAATATTAAAACTAAGGTAGAGAAACTAGTTTAGAAATGCATTGGAATATAATAAAATTGTGATGCCAAAGTAACAACTAACTTGTTTGACTAATTCAACAATACTTAGTACACACATTGTAACTACTTAGAACATTATTACGATTTTTGAGATTTAATATCAGAATAAAGGCATTTGAAATTCTGGAATTTGCTTAAATATATACTTTATCAGATATATCATCTAAATTACACAAAGCTCAGTACGCTCATAATTTATTAGAAAATAAATGAATTATTTTGAACGTGATCCTGCGGATAATTTTAGTAATACCACACCAAGTGTGTATAAAAATGGCAAGCGTAAAAAATCTTTTGAATCTAACGAAATTTGTTTCAGACAGAGCATTTCATTGTGAAATAATATATTAACGTTTATTTTATCTAAAGACCAATATTTAACCAAACAAAACGTGCAAGATATTGAACTTACAGACTAGTTTAATACTAAAAATAGGAACATCTAATAGTTTTGAATGAATAATTATGAAAAATTATATAACTTGAAGATGGTTTTTAATTTATACTAATTTTAATTAGAGGAACCAATTTATTACAAAACAATTTTTATAATCTCATATGTTTAAAAAAAATAATTTCTATTAATCTCGTTGTTCATTTGAGTAAGCTTTCACTTCTTAATACCATTTTCATTTCAAAGTGTACGCCCTCATCAGTATATTTAAGATTTTTTAAAGCTAAATCTATATGATTCTAATCTACCATTTTCATTGAATTAAAAATAAAATATTCTTTTTATAAAATTAATCTAGCTACTATACAACTTTTTGAAATATTTTAATTAATGTCGTTCGCACATGTGGAGTCCAGAACGCTATACTAATACATTTAATAGACTCGTTGGTAAAGTTAGATTTGGGTTTTATTTGAAGCTTTTCCAATTCATTGTCTACATATGCTGGCAAATATATAGTACATGGTTAAGTGAAGCGTAAAGATAACGCTTGTAAACCTGTCCAGCAAAGAGTATAATGAGGGGACAAGCATTTTTGTATTTTCCACGAAGGTAAAGGAAAATAGATGTGGAAAGGAAAGTTAATTACACATATTTTGAAACATCCGTGTTACATTGGTCTAGGTCAACCACCTTTCCACGTGATTTTAAATTATAGAACTAAAGTTTTAAATTAGTCTTGTAAGAAAATTATATTGATAGTTTTGTCCACGTTTCATATTAGCCTGGGGAACTAATATTACTTAAAATCAAAGCTGTATTCTATAGCGATTTTTTTAAACTAATAGCAAAATTAGATAATATATTTTATTAATTAATTTATATCATATAAATGTTTAATCGGACAACATTGAAACAAAAACCGGTATGAATTAATTTAGATCATTTAGTTTTCTGGTTTTAAACACAAGAATAATGTAAATTTATTTGATCAAAGACAAAAAAATTAGAATATGTTTATTATATTGAGCAAATGAACCAAATAAAGTGCCCAAACATTTGAACCAGAACTTTTATAAAATGCAATATTATTTTATTTAAATTATAAGTAAGAGACATACTAAATATTTGACAACAGCATTTTTTAAAAATTACTTTCTTATAAAGTGAATAAAATTGGAATGTTTTTAAAATTAATTTTTGAATCCCCCATTCCCCATTTAAGGGAGCTATGATAGCAAAAACATTCATATCACACTATTTAACAAGCTATTTGTTGTTTCAAAATATGGTACACTTAATGCCGTAGCCATGACATCATTCCCTTGGGGCTCCAAATGCAATAAGCAAATAAAGATTTAGAAATTTAAATGCTTCTAGAAGCTATCTTAATATTTTAATGGTAATTTAGAGCAGGGACATAAGTATTATTATTATTAACACCGCGTCTTACTACCCGTTCAGGTTATACGCACTTACGCTCATGTTTAATGGTAGGGTGATTGTGAGATGAAATGAAGGACCAACAGTTTAACGTGGAATCCGGACCACGGTGGTGGCCTGGCATTCCACACATTCACAAAATGCATTGTCAGAGGTGTAGGAAGGGTTTGGAAATCAGATAAAACTGTGCCGGGACCGAGGATTGAACCTCGGCCGCCATTACAGAAGTCTGACAACTTACCCCTAGACAACCAGGTCACCCAGGGGACTTAAGTAACAACATGTGAATAACATTTGGAAGCTCACATATTATTTCCAACTTCCAAGTCCTAAAATTTATATTGAGCACTTCATCAATAAAGGTATAATTTGTGGCATAGCTGGTAGCATATCTAGTGGTGGGGGGTAGGAAAGATCTGGGTGGGGTTAGGTTACGGGAGCATTACCCACCGAAAATGTTTTTTCCCCTTTGGAATAAATTTATTTGCCGCTCTCTAAATTTATTTTACTTCCCTCGTATTTTATAAAATGATACTATGATACTATGACACTCCAGATAATTTCGAAAGGAGCAAAATTAAAATTTATATTATCTTGTAAGGACCACTCTAAATAACTTCTAGAATCTACAAATTTTAAAAATCTGATGGAAGACTAGGCCTACGTCAAATAGATTTTAGCGAAACGTAATTTTCTAAAAAGAAAATCCAGGTGAGGACAACTCTAATAGCGTAAATACGTAAAATGTTTGCTAGGGGATGGCCCTAAAAATATTCAGGCATGAAGGGGATGGTAAAAATTCCTCAAAATTTATTTTTGACTAGCCAACTTCTCACCCTTAGACAAATAAGATTCCGCCACCACTTACAAAACATGTATAATTTAAAATAGGATTTTGTCCTGCCCTTAAAAAACTGAACGTATAAAATGTATGTATGATAAATGTTTAAGTCAGCCCCGCATACCTAGTCCAATAATATATTTACATATATTCATTTCTAACGTGAACAATGGAACAAAAAAGTATTAAAAATGGTGACAAATCACAAGGAGAGGGATGAAAGTAAAACGGTCATGGTTTTTGATGCCCTTTATATATTCTGATTTTCATAGAACGCTTGTTATTTTAAAACCGGATACTTTATGTTTCAACAGTAGTGCAAATAAATATTTTACAATTGTGTTTACATACTGAGTCCGTTTAGTTAATAATATAAGGATAAAATATAGAGCAATTTTTAAGAATATATTATTGGAAGAATTGGATAATTTTTTAATTAAAAATCTATTAAACATATTTATATATTGCCAGATTTAAATGAGCTTCAATCAATGTTGGTGTATAAAAAGGGTCTTTCTATCAATATCAGGGTCTAGTTAACATGATCTTAAGAGGACCCTGTCTACAGTAGGATTTAGATAGAAATAAATATTTTTGATAATTACTTAAAACATATGCCAAACCAGATGATCTGCAGCTATCTTATTATATATATATATATATATATTAGTCTAGTACCCTTAAAATAACAATTA
The DNA here is from genome assembly GCA_039000515.1 of Timema cristinae. NCBI lineage: Eukaryota > Metazoa > Arthropoda > Insecta > Phasmatodea > Timematidae > Timema > Timema cristinae. The sequence goes on from JBCFYV010009882.1 coordinate 58,117,157, forward strand.
CAACATCATAAACTTAAATCAATTGTGACAGACGCAAAAAAATGTTTGTATTTCTTAAAAGGCTCTTAATACAAAAATAAAAGTACCGTAATTCATAGTATTATCTTAAAAAACTAAATTTAGCATTAGAAATAAGTATAGCGGTTTTCAATATAAAATAACTATACTAGTCTACATTACACACTTAATTATAAAAACTAAAGATATTCACACTTCACAGCATTTATAGCACTCGTTTATATCTTTACAAACCCCAAACCTTTTCCGGTTTATAGTTGGGCCCTACATGTCTCCCCTTTTCCTACAATATCCTTTCCAATCACTTTCTTTATTATTTCTTTGCATACTATTTTTCGAAGATTGCTTGGAACTAATATTCGAATAGTATCCAATTTAAAGAGCTTGTTGTTTCCTAATCTCAACGACTTACACGCTTCCAAAGTTATCCCACACTTAATAAATTATACCTTAAAATACTTAATTTTTCCTGTGACAATATGTCTACCCAGCTTGGTTGCAAGACTAGTGATCCAAATCACAAAATTTTTTAATAAATATTTGTACTTAAACATTATAAATATGGGAAGAAGCCTCTTGATTTTTTTGGACAGTAAATAGGGTAGTTTTTTTGGTCAAACATCGGTGGGAGGTTTGAATCCCACTCCTCCAGCTACTGCTTTGGTTACGCCACACAATATAGGTGAAATGTATACTAAATATATATATATATATATGTAGCTAAAAACATAAAGGTGTATTATTCATTAAATTAAAACGACACCTGGACACGGGAATCGAACCTGGGATATTTACTTCAGTAGGCCAATGTTATTACAACTGAGCTATCCAGGTCTCGTCCGCTTCTCAGGATCATTCCAAATAATATGTTAAGGCAGAAAATGTGTAACCTGCTACCAGCTTCGGTGACCGCATGGTCTAACGCGCTACTCGGGCAGTAGACTAGACGGCTGATAAAGAGGAGATCAAGGTTTGAATCTAGGTCGGGTGTAATGAGAGTGTTTTTTTTTCGTTTTTTTTTTTCAAAAATAATGTTTCACTCTCCCTTGACGTAAATGCATGTTCACTTCCATTATATATAGCCTTCCCAAACCTTAAAACCATTATTGTATTTAGTGCATAAGTGTATAAACTGAACGAGTAAGACGTGGCGCTAAAAAAAAAAATAGCCTGCTTGTTTTGGAAAATGCTTTTAATAGACTGGCATGAATATTACCAAACAAATAACCCCTCGGTTTGCACTAAGGGTAGTTGGATGTGGAGGCAAATGATTCAGAATCGCCGATAATCATGTCAATTGATTTTGTTTTCTTACATGCAAAACATGGTAATACATACAATTTATAATACGTTCATAAAGATTATTTAATACTGTATCAATGATACAAACCTCCACATCTAGATTGATTTTCCATTATTAATTATTAATGACAAATTTTAAACCTAAATGACAAACAACAAAGTGTCTTTCTAAGCTAATTTATTTGTGCTGCCTTTTCAATACAATCTAAAACACATTTGAAAAGATTTTATCTAAAAGACTAATTATGCTTTTAAAAGCACAGACACATAAAACGTTTTTTCTTATTCTTTAAACCGCGTCTTACTTCCTATTCGGATTGTATGCTACAGTCTTAATTACGCTAATGGGATAGGAATGATTAAGGTTGAATTTAAAGGTGTTGTACCTAGGTTTGCGTGATGAGCATGGGAAACCATTTAGTAAAAAATAATATAAGTACACCTGACTGGGATTGAACCATGATCTCCCCATCATCGGCAGTCTAGTCTATTGTAAATGTATCTCCTAAGACCGTGTGACCACCAAACCAGTTTAAATCGAATTAAAAGGAAAACCTTGTTGTGGGGATTTTTAGAAGCGAGTCGTAGAATATAATATATACACTCACCGCATTTGGGTTCCTAATCTGATGTGATTTTGTTCATTTAATTTTCAAACTAGCCTTAATAAAATAGTTCCAAATTTGAATTAGTATAGCATGATATATATATACTGAAGTACAAACAAACAATTTCTATAATCGGTTATCGAACTAGGTAACTATACTGAATTGATCGACCTCCAGTTTGCACGTGTAGTTCCAGATGAGAGAAAACTCATTCATTGTCCAGCCACGTTTAAATTTGAGGCAGTAGTAGCCTCTGAGAGGCAGCCCAAGTGCAGCTCAGGAGTACTAATGACCGAGCTGTGTCGAGAAGAGCCGACTAACATCTGGACTCAAGGTCGTGCAATAAAACAACAACAAACGGAACCAATTCGTTTTAGCATAACTTGGAGATTCACTCTCTTCGAGCTTTTAAACCATATAGCCACACACGATACGCTCTGTTAGAGAGATGTATAAAGTATAAATCCAAGTAAAAATATTGACCTCGAAAAAAAATCAAAAAAAATCACGCAGACAATCATTTATAAAATACTAATTTAGAAAATTAATATATGATCAAATCATTGCATTAATATTAAATATTGTTTGATTATTTTATAAAATAAAAACTATCCTTTGTATCACATAAAATAAGGAAATCAAGATCTTTCAAATAGTATTACTATTTGAAAATAGCATAACTATATTGATTAAATATTAAGTATGCCACTATAAATGTTATAGAAACATAATCCGCCTCGGTGGTCACATGGTCTAAGGCACTAATCTCGTAATGTACTAGACTGCTTATTACGGGGAGGTAGTAGTGATTCAATCCTTGTTGGATGTACTGGGTGTTTTTTTTTTCTTAAATGGTATCCCACTTTCTCTATCTCTTTCTACACAAATGCGGGTACACTTCAACTAAACTCAAACTTCCTCATCCCTAACTCATTTGTTAATTAGTATATAAGCTTATCACCCAAATGGGTAATAAGACGCGTTGCTAAAAATAATTTAAACATAATTCACGATTGGTGTATTAACGAATATTCCAGTGATTTAAAGTTTTAAATTCATTTTAAATCTTTAAAATCAAACAATAACGTAAATGTATATAGAGTGTATTCCTTTCGGCATATAAATGTAGTTAAGGCAATCATATTGGTTTAACTTTGTACTCACTAGCTGGGTAGACGATGGGTTATCCTAAGACAAATAATATGTACATGGCGTACAAACACGCGGACAATTTATACCTCATTAAAAATTGACAGTCCACTAAAATATTTACTGAATTAGTTTTATAAACTAGATCTCTAGCATAGGCTAGATGATGTTTTATTGGGTTGGGTAAATCTATAATTCTAAGTAATTTCAAGTTGGTTTCAAGTGTAAGAGCTATTAAATTACATAAAACAACGTTGTTGCGTTTTTTCTACTTCTTGATGTCATATGAAAATATTCATATTGCTGGAGAAGGTAGATATTATAATTACTGTACCCACATTTGAGTGAAAGGGAGTGTGGAACTATTTGAGGAAAAACATATCAATATAAACTACTGAGACTCAAATCCCAAACTCCTCATCATCACCCAAACAGACAATATGCTCAGTTTGGTAATGTAACTTGAATTTGATTTAAACAATATTGTCTTAAGATAAGTCATTAGTTCTATAAATGTATTATTATTATTGTTATTATTTAGCACCGCGTCTTACTACCCGTTCGAGTTATACGCTTTAAGTATTAATTAATCTAATGGATTAGGAATTGGGAAGGTTGTATTAGAGGAAGTGAACCCACATTTGCGCGGAGGGAGAGTGGAAAACAATTAAGGAACCCCCCCCCCCCCAGTTCACCCGACCGATATTTAAACCTTGATCTCCCCGTCCTCAGCAGTCGAGCTTAACACGACTAGCGCGTTAGCCAACTACGCCACCGAGGCAGGTTCTATAAATGTAACTTAAGCCAGTTAAATCATCATTTGTCTAAATGTTTTCTTTAAAAACTCTCATTCTCTTATTTGACACATGTTTAGTATTACAATTTTTTTTTTTCTAATACCTAGGCATTTCAATTTTATTTACTGAATCCAATTATCGAGCGTGGATGGAATTTGATGTTTATCACCTTGAGTGATCACTCGAATCCGATATCATCCATTTATGGTAGTTGAAGCTTTTCATGTCAAATGGCCTCTTGAATTCACTAAATATTTTTGGATGGAAGTTGGTGATTATAATTCCGAGTGACCTCTTGAATAAGCTATTCATTTACTGATTACAGTTAATGTTTTTTTATTTCCTTATTACATCTCCAATCCACTAAACATTCACGGATTACAGTCAATTTTTTTATTTCCTAATTACATTTCGAACCCACTAAATATTAACAGAATACAGTCAAGGTTTTTAATTCCTAATTACTTCTAGAATCCACTAAGCATTCACAGATTACAGTCAATGTTTTTTAATTCCTAGTTACCTCTCGAATCCACCAATCATTCACAGATGACAGTCAATGTTTTTAATTCCTAGTGACCTCTTGACTACGCTAATAATGCGTGGACAACAGTCGATGTTTTCACCTCGCTTTGATTGCCGCGAATGTCTTGGAAATGTACAGATGAATCGCCCAACTCATTAGCCTCACGTATTTCAATGCGAGCCGACAAAGGATTGAAGACCATGCCGCATTATGCCCCCCAACTTTTTATTATCCTACAAGTCCCTTTTTTTTCAAATGTGGTAATCAATCCATCTGGCTACTTGTACAATATTTTTTTCAGACCATCATCAATTCAATAGTGTTATATCTCCAGAATGATAATATAGTATTGCTACATGTCTTAAAGGCGTGTTGATAGGATATCAAAAAAAAAATACACTAGTAATAAATATTGCCAAAAACAGATAGCACTAGATTAAATCCACTCATAATTAATTGTAGTATAATAAAGTATAATAAGGTAAAATAAAGTCTAATATTTTCGTATTATTTTAGATTTATATATATACATTAAAATTATTAATATATTTTTGAATTAATATATTTTTGAATTAATAAAACACAAACCAATAGTTTATAATGCACAACTAAATTATTACTTTTTATTTAAAAATAAATTATGGTTAGTATTTAAGTTTGTGAGTTTCAATGTGTATACCCTCAATTTTTCGTATATTAACCCACTATAATTGGTTATCATTAGTTTTAAAAAACTCTCCTATCCTTAGTAAAAACGACAAGGAAAACTTATTTTCAAACTAGTACTCACAGGAAAAGAGGAACGAAAAACATTTACTTCAAAGAAATATCGAGCAAGAGTAGAATGTGTTAGTGCAAACGTTGTGTTGATACACATGTTTGACTAATATTGACACAAATTTCATCTTGAGGTTTCACGTTCCTTCTAAACAAATATGTTGTTCCCCAGGTTAAGAACTATTACGTCTAGAGATAATCTCAAAGAGCCAAGGGAACGAATGCGCATACATGTACGGTATGAATGCAGTTTTACACATTAATTCTGACAAGTAAATATAATATTGATTCGTAATTACTTTTAGGCTCTAATCAATAGAATATCGTGGGGCTCCTAGACTAAATCTCAGGCTAAGTTAGTCAGATTTATTAGACACTGAAAGATTACGCTTTGAATCCTGGTCAGGTGGTCTGCTAACAATCTTTCCTAGATTAGTTCCCAATCTCTCTGCATGAAAATACGAGTGTATTTATTATATTATTGTTATTAGCACCACGTCTTACTAACCGTTCAGGTTACCTATTATAAAATCTACCATCTCTTACCCATTGGAAGGAGTAGTAAGAAACAATGGCAATAACTTTGTAACAACAAACAAGCCAGTTACTTTATTTTATCATGATACGTTTTATGACTAAACGTTATTACATTTTTAAAAAAGATTTTGTATTTGGGGATATACTATTTGTTTAAATCATATATATTTATATAAACGGCGAAAACCCACTCACTCATCACCGTAATTTTCAAACCCTTGCGCCTGTAAGGTTGATATTTTCTTGTCTGGAATATAGCGGTATTTCCCATATAGCAAGAAAAATCTAAAAACTTAGAAAATTCAAGATGGGAATCCATTAATTGGGGACCTACAATTAAGCAACAAATTTAGATGAAATAGAAAATTAAGATTTGAAGACACCTCCAAATAAACAAATAGATATGAAAATTTGAGATTTATAAGGGTGAATTGAAGAAAATGGGGTGGAAAGGTTAATAATTTTAAAAACTGACATAAAACAACTACTTCTCAGTGAGGTAGTAAACTGAAATTATGCAGGCACGTAAAAATACCACTCCAAATAAATATTAAAACCAGAAAATTTTAAACATTTCATTGGGAATCTGAGAAGCACGGGGAAAGGAGATGTGGGGGCTACACACAGGAGCTCTGAAACAGGGAGTTCCAAAGGGGTTTGAACCCCCTTTGTTTCTTTAGTGCAGGGTCTGGGACTTTCTAAACCTCCAAATATTTAACATACACTTTCATAACACCTGTAGTATAACCTGTTACCATCAGCTTGGAAATAATGTTAAATAATGAAGACATAAATCTATAATTCATGTTATAAAATGGTAGACGAAAAGGGTAAGAAGTGTGCCTCGTATTCTCCTTACAATAATTAAGTGCTCTTTTTGAAAGAATTTATAAAGCTTCACACTGTGATCTTCCTGCCAAGTAAGTGAGCTTTACCTTATTTCCACACCGTAACGTTGAGTTAGTCACATGCTGAGACCATTCAAAAGTTCTAAGGGAATGCAGACTTATTTTATGGGAGAAGCATTGTATTTGATGAAATTGACAACGCCAAGTGGATAATTTCTCAGAATTTACTTGAATATATCTTTTCTATTCAGTCATTTTTAATGGAGAAAGGATGTGAGGACGAATACCATTTCAAGGATTTGCCTCAAATATACGAATTATATTAATTCGTTTCACTTTTTATCCAAACATGTTTAATACATACGATTATATACATTAGGTAGTTAATATGCATTATTTATGCATTATTTATATAGTATTATATATTTATATATTATTATATTATTATTTATATAGTATATAGTAGTATTGTGTAAGATTTTAAAATATGTAATTGACTGTTATTTTTTTAAAAGTTATAACAATAATTATAAAAACTGTTTTTCCCAATAAAAGAGAAATAAATTAACAAATTTATACCTGAATTGATAATATTGTTTTCAGGATATGACGATTAAATAAAAAAATCTTACTTATACATTTATATTAGAGTGAATATTCTTTCCATGAACTGTGTTAATTTTTTATTACCAAGTATCTTTCTTTGATTCTTTTAAAGAATCTTGCTTTTATAAGCCCTAATTTTTAAATGATTACTGAATAATCCTTCTTTTACACTATACATTTTCTCACATATAAAATCCCTAATGGAAATATAATAAAAGATGATTTGCAACTGCCTCATAAAAATCGATGGTACGAATCAATTAAACAAATATTCCCATATTATGTATTATGTATTCGAAGATAATTTTCAAAAATATATTTTTAATAAATTCCCCTTAAGTATGTCTTCATAAAAACAAACACATCATCTTGTTAATCACCCTAATCACGCTTTATATATAGATCTTAAACCAAATAATGGTTCAAACATTAAAAAATATAAAATAAATTATTTGTGAGATACACTTAAATTATCTGTTAGGTATTTGTAAAAATTAAAACATATTCTTGTTTATCATGAGAGACTATTCCTAGATAACGGATATGAATTCAAGTTTTTAAAATAAATTTAAATTTTCTACAAATTATCATAAGTAAGCCATTCTTAAATTAATTTATTTTAGATAAACAAAAGATAAACTAAAAATATTATTGATAATGTTAAATAGTCTCCAAATATAAATTATTAACCTAATTGTAAAATATTTTTTTGTATATTTATATAAAAAAACAGTCATTAGGTAACTACGGAAAACAGAATTCCCCTCAAAAACAACAAGTTGATAGCTTTATATTTCTATTGTCTGTGAATAAATAGATCATCTGACTCATTTGAAAATGGTCTATTAGTATTCCATGACCCAAAAAATATATATTTACGCACCCAAATGGTGATCTTAAGTGTTTGGAAACCGAGTTATTGGTAATATATGTATATATATATACATACCTCAAGAGGGCCATTATACAATTCGAGATGGCAGCCGGAGGAGATGGTTTCAATCGAAAATTGAACGCTATGGCCCTAAGTAGCATTTGGAAAAAAAAATTGTGCTTTTTTCCAGTATTTCCGCATTAATCTCAAATTCGTCTTTAAGCTGCCGTACTTAAGTTCCTTGTATGAAAAAAAACTTGTTTTTAAACTTTCTTTTACGTTTTACAAATGCTAACTCGATGTTCTTTTGTCGGGTTGTATCTTTTTTCTATGACTAAGCTTGGGAAAGTAACTAATTGCTAACAAACATACACTAATGTATAATAAATAGATATAAGATTTTTTAGAAATTGATCCTAAAAGGGTTGGTTGAGGGAACCACACCATTCATTTTTCTGGGCTATGATTAGGCTGCGGATTTATATGCACAAAAACTGGCAGAATATGCATGCAATTATTCCCATAAATTTGAATAAATATCCAATAAAAACCATAACAAAATATACACACGTAAATACGATGATCACATTTAAAATAGTATTTTAAAATTATAAGTTACAGCAAACAACTAGGCTTATAAATTTATCTAGATTTTCAAGAGGGAATCGCTCCTGGTTGTCGTTTAAGATGTTCCTGTACATTGGAAAGCTCCTCTATAGAGTACATGTAGTGATAGCACAAAACTTGAAACTAGATATCTTTGTAGTATACTTTGTCTCTTACTCTGTGTTCTCCCTGAAGAACTTGGTTAATTATGTCCAAAACACTGCAGATTGCATTTATCTTCAATATGTTTTGAAATTTCTCTACTATGTTTCTCCCAGCTGTACCTATAACTTTACTATCTGATTATTTGAGAAACAGCTAACCCAGTCACAACAATTCTCCCTTTACCTCCTGTTTCCATTGTCGCTTTCAAATTCCATCATCAAAGATATTGGTAAAAGCTGGACAGCTCACTCGAGGAACATCATTGACCTTTTCACTACCTAACCGAATCTCACTACATGGTATGTTGGAAATATCCAACATAAATAGAGCTAAGATAACGTCATCTGCTAATGGTTAAAATCTTCCTTAACAATTTAGGAAGTGTTCTTTTAAATAGCTAAATTACTGTATATATTCATTTATATGCATATTAGTGAAAATTTGTATCTATATCTGAAATAGGCATTAATAAGTACCATAAAATGGGGTAGGTTTGTTAGATGTTGATTAAATTAATATCATTAAAGCTGGAATATCGATATTAACAAAGGAGAAATGTATGCATATATATGCATATATGCAAAATTTGCATCCTAACCATGAGCTTTGGTTTTCTCATCTGACAATAGAAATGAGAGACTAAAATACAACTAGTCACCAGGAAACCGAAACAAATAAGTTTGTTAAACTTGCCTCATATCCTAAGATAGCTAGGAAAATGAACATTATAAAAGAGAAGAGATTAAATTACCCCTTAACCCACCCTGACCCACTTCATGATTGTTGGACATAAAAAAAAATTACCATTAAGTGACTATGCACTCTCATAAGCCAGTATCCACATACACTTTGTGGGAACTAGGAATGTCTTCTTATATCACATTAGGGGATAAACGTGAACCACGTTGGTGTATTTCAAAAACCCTTTAGCTCCAAGATACCCAATATAGCAAACACAACTCAATTATCCACGGGGTTCTAACATGATGTAAAGTCAGGGAAGTTTAGCTACGATTTACCTAAAATAACGCCTTTATCCTAGACTTTGATATCTTAGGTGCAGCGAAAAACGAAGGCTATAAACGACCTTTTATTGATATATATTTTTCATTTAAATCTCTTTATTTATTCTGGTGAAGAAGGTGTTACACCTTGTCTTATATTGAAATAAGTTACAAAATGATTCATTAATTAATATAAAATAAGTAACTTAACTAGAAAAATTGTTAAAATTAAATCTTAAAAGCTAAACAATAAGATAATTACATACAAATCAACCAAAGACACAATTATGCTTATCCGATAAATAAATATAAACTTTATCTCATTCATATATTATCATTCATCATTTAATAATAAATCATTTCTACAAAAAAAAACTATCTAAATGTATATGATTCCAAAAAATAAATTTATAAAAACCAAACAAAATATTATAACGTCAATTTTGGGTATACAGAAAACGGAAGAATTGATAGCTTATTTATATAGTAGATGCTTTTTTTTTCATGAGCTGCAACTAGGAGGAGAACAGCTCAGGGAAAGATGTGATAGTAATTTTGAAAACTAAAGTAAAAGAGTGAAATGAAAGTCGTCCTTTTAGTTGCCACCATTCAAACATGTAAAAATATGGTGATAGGGGGTCAAAATATCTTAGATTTTAAATGAGGTAAATGCACTGGTATCGAAGTATTGGAGTCGATCAGACAGAGCTTCTGTCATTCACAATAGTCAAAATTAGGTTGTATTATACTTTGTACAGTTATAGCTTTAATTTCAGGTTGTAAAATATGTTAGTCTCTTGAGAGTGTATAAAAGCGTAACTTTTTTAAATTATTGGGCACATGATCCACCCAGGATAAACTTTCGTTCATTATTACTTTTAGGTTCTTTGAATGTGAAGTTAGAGGAAATATAGTATCATTAACCATATATTTGGAATAGAAAAAACTATATATATATATGACAAAAATATATTCCTCCCAATAATAATTGAGTGTGATTTAATGGGGTTAGTCACTATATCGTTATTAATTAACCATTCGCAAGTAGATTTCGAATCATAATTTATTATTTCACCAACAACTAACAAAATATTAATACTACTCTCACACAAATATACCTGTAGATCATTTGCGTGTAGGTGATACAATGATTCATAAGAAGAAGATAGATTGTTAATAAATCATTAAGATAATAAGCGTCCTAGAATGTACACCTGCGATAATTCTACAGGGCACCATATAGAGGTAACGTTTTCTCATACATTTTTAAAACTTAAAATTTGGGTGCAATTTTGGTGGACCCAGGAGAGTTTTAGTAATTCTACATCACGTTTATTTGCATGTCCAGAGTTTTTATTAAGCCTTCCGGTAAAGGTATACAGCTTTAAAATTCTCACACTGATTGCTTAAGTGCTGTAGCTATCCAAACATTTCTTAAAACATAAATTAGTTATTTTCATTATTTCGCTTTATTTTACTGTCACACTTTCATTTTATCACAATCAATGGAGGTAGGTAATACTTCACTTCTTCTGAAATTTTATATTCATTTAGTCCTATGTTTTTTATAAAGACAATGACCAGGACCATTATATTATTTAGCCTGTTCTAGAGAGGTTTTCACCTACTTAAATAATATAGCTATTGGATCCCAAGTGAGGAAAGAAGTAAAGATGAAACTGATAAGAAACTTAATACAGTAGCTATATTTGACACAAACCAGCTTCTCATTTTACGAGCCCTTTGCCAATTTTCAATATTCCAGAGCAGAGTTACACGTTCTAGTCACTCGATCCAGTGCATTCATACCAAACACAGGTATATAATGCAGTATGAAAACCTATTCCTATCTTATTTTCCGTGCCATTTTCCACGTATGACTGTAGACCAGCCTGTTGACTAATTGTACTCTAGCTCGCCAGCTTTGTTTAGGCCATTCCCTACCTAGGCTAGCAGGAGATCACCAATCAACCTAACAAACACCCCCACCGTAACGGCACTATTCACGCAGATTGGGAATCCAGAAATTCACGATTTTAATTAATTTTGTATCCCATCTTTGAGCCTGTTGGCTGCTTTCACACACCTATTAATAAAGTAATTGTCATCCTGATTGCGTGCATTTTATTCGGACAATTAAGTGTCCAGCTTTTCACCGCTATTTGATTTGCCTGCGCTGGGAATTGCATTGCATTGTGGTTACGATGTTACAATGTATTGATACTAAAACTCGTTCAGTTAAACAGTAGTTGCATTTTAGAGATATATATATATATATAATTTATAGTGAAAAGGTACATACCATTAGCTATATATATTTGAATGATTTTATACAGATGTATACAATTATAGACATACATAATTATATATAAAGGTACATTTAATAATAATTCGATGTATGTAAAATATACATTTTAAAAATATTATATATATAATTATATATATATATATATCTATTTCCGTATATTTATATATAACTATGAATAGATATATAGTATATACATTTATTTAAATAGTTACATATATATGTATATAAAATGTATATATAATATACACTTTTAAATATATATGTTTATAAAATATTTATAATATATATACTTTTAAAATTATATATATATGTATAAAATGTTTATATAATATATATACTTTAAAATAAATATATATATATATATATATACATACATATTTGAAATACTTTAATGGATTTGGGGTGATAAAGGGGGAATAGAAAGAATTGCCCGTACTTGCTTAAAAGGAGAGGAAAGAAACATCTTGGAGATTGCAGAAACTTCAGAAATACTCAGTATTTAAATTATGTTTATCGGCCCTTCCACCACTGTAATTATATTAACTTTAAAAGTAAGACGTTATATTTGAATTTAGCAATAATGAATCATCGTCTGCATTGAGAGTGCCTAGAATACTACATCATGAAAGTAAACATATCATACCCAGACGAGGGGTCAATATTTATACATGACCTATTTTTGAGATTTGACCATCTTTTTAGATTTAATCTTATTGGTAGTCTTAAATGTTAAAAATAGCTAATCTATCAGATTTAACACTAATGCTTATAAATACTTAGTTCAGTAAGAGCTCATATCGATATAATATATAATTTTGAATAATGAAATTTCCCTTTTAAATGTCAATAAAAATCAATCATTCTTAAAATATTCTTATAAGCAAATGTATAGTGATTCAATAATAAAATTATGCAAATGATTCCATGCAGGTGTTTGTATTTGTGGGTTTTATTCACCATGTCTGAGAAAAGGTTTGTTTTATGTGCATATATTAATAACGCAAAAGGAGTATGTATGAGGAAGGTATAATTTTGGAAAACCACCTTCAGCCCACCCGACCGATTTTAAAACCCTCATCACCCCTTCACAGCAAATCAAGTATAACATAAGATTGATAATGATAATTATATTAGCCCAGGCAATTACCGACACCGACGTGAGTAGAGTTATCTTTCATTTAGTTCATAGTAGGTTATTAAATATTGTATGATTAATAAAGAAAATATATAAGTTACTAGTTGGTCTTTGTAGCGAAGGCTGCAGATTATTGCACTAAAATTTATTTTAAAATTTTATTGGGAAAGGATATATATAATAACCCCTCAATCACTTTTTAGTTAAAAGATTACTCTTCGGAGCCTATTAACTTTACTAAGATATTTAGTTTTCAGTGGGCAGTTTGAATAAAAACGTATCATTTACCCCTTCACGCTCCGATGAGAACTTTAAAATGATCACTCTCCCAGATCTCTATCTATTCGTTGCACAAAAACACTCAAGTAACAATTGAGCTAATATTATATTTAAACAAATACAAACATTTTAATTATCAATATATAGCTATAAACAAATCATTGATTCCATGGTGATGTAAACAAAGAATGATTGTACAGATGAACCACTGCCCACAGAGTAGTAAAAGATGGAAACTCGCTAGGAATATTGGGTTTTAGTTTTAGGCTACTATTTTTACCGGGATCCTAATTTCCTAATCTTTAAAATGAGTGTTAATTTGTCAAAATCTGTTCAGTCATTTCCTCGTAATTAATGTTACTGGAAACGGGATTATCAAATAATATATATTAAGATATATGATAGAGAGAGTGATAAATGTGATAGTTAAAATGAGAGTGTGTTTGAGTGTGTAATTGTGTAAGCGTGTGGGTGAGTGTGAAAATGAGATTGCGAGTGTGATAAAGTTAGTGTAAGGGACTGAGAATAAGCAATTGAGAGAGATCAAGTGAGTGTGAGAGAGTGATAGTGAGAGTATGTATATGTGTTAGAGAGAGAAATACTGGGACAAGAGAAAAAGACTTTGTGTGGGTCAGAGAAAGAAAATATGTAAGGAAAAATGCGTTATAAAGTGTGTGTGTGTGTGAGAGAGAGAGAGTTTATGTATGTGTGAGTCAGAGAGAGAGAGATATTGTGTAAAATCGAGAGAAAATGTGAGGGCGTGAGAGAGAGAGAGAGAGACAAAGTTAGGGAGAGATTAGGTTAGAGAGGGAAAAATAAATTTTGAGAGAGTTAGAGAAAGAGTTAGAGAAAGGAATTAAAAGAGAGTGAGAGTGAGATAGAGAGATCTATAGAGAGGGAGTTTGAGAAAGACAGCGTGTGTGAGAGAGTTTTCAAGAATTAGAACTTTCAAGAGAGACAGAGGTTTGGAGAGAGAGCTTAGTAAAAAGATTATAATAAATATAATGTGAAAAAATTGTGTAGTAAAATTGTATATGAGTTTAGAAACTGTGTATGAGAAAGGGATAGAGTGTGGGAGAGATAGAATGAGAAAAAATTATATTAGAGAGAGAGTTTTGTAGAGTGAATGTGTGTATGAGTGTATGTGTGTGAGGGGAAGAGTGTGAGAGAGTGTGTGAGGGTGTGAGAGAGCTTGATAGGGAGAGAGAATTTGAAAATAGAGAAATGTTACTCAAATATTACGGTACTTTGAAATATCATTCCATCCAAATTATGTATCAAACATGGAAACATAACTGAACTTACTGTATTAGTAATATTGTAAAAATATAGATGAGGAACACAAAATATTACTTAAATATCATATCCTTAATATTAAAAAGTAAAATGAATACGTAGATTAACTTATGTATTTGTATTGTGTTACTATTTGCTAAATTGAAAATCCAAACCAATTATTTGAATAAAATTATCATAAAAATCCATTATTTGAGAAATATGTGCACCAAAACTTATAGTTAGATATTTAAAACGGCCATTTTTTTAAACATAATTCAATATAATTTTATCGTTTTTGAGTCCATAATACATAATAAAAAAATTTAAACATCATTTTATCGTGCACGGCACAAAATGTAGACAATATTTTCACGAACTTAAGAACTGAATCTTTAAATTTTTGAACTATGCTCAATATTATTGATATAAATGTGCATCAACGATAACAACATTTCAATAAAAAGTAAATGTTTCCCCAGCTTAGGAATCTCAATTCAGATGTGTTATGACCAGCATCCAAAGATAAAATTGTGATTTGTTCGGACCAACAAATAAAGATTGAGCTTTTATTTCTTAGCTAGAGAAAGATATTTTATTTAGAGATTTACAGCCATGCAGCAAATAACGGTTTCCATGGTGACTAGACAAAGAATGAAATACTGAAAATTCTCTGTGAAAATCTGAGTTTCATGGAAAACTACCATTTTTCCCGACATCCTGGACTCCTGACCGGTAATATAAGCGGTCGTTTGTCAAATTATGTTCAGTCATTTTCTTGTAATATCTATTACTGGAAACGGGCTTATCAATAAAATAAATAATAGAGAGAGAGAGTGATAAAATGTGATTATGAAAATGAGAGTATAAGTGGTTGTGTAAGTGTGTGGATGAGTGTGAAGATGAGTGTGTGAGCACGAAAAAGCGAGTGTGACAAACTGAGAATGAGATATTAAGAGAGATCAAGTGAGTTTGTGCGAGTGATACTGAGAGTATATGTATATGTTTGCGATATAAAAACTGTGATAATAGAACAAGAGTGTGTGTGTGTGTGTGTGTGTGTGAGAGAGAGAGAGAGAGAGTTAAAGAGTGTTTGATGAATGTGAGAGTGTGTGTGAAAGAGAGAAAGAGAATATGTAAGGAAGAATGCTTGATAAGGTGTGTGTGTTTGTGTGAGAGATAGAAAGCGAGTGTAAATATTTGGGAGATATATAGTGTGAAAGAGAGAGAAATGTGAGGCCGTGTGAGAAATGTTTGAGAAAGATGGTTAGAGAGGGAGAGAGTAGTTTATATAGAGAAAATTAGGTTGAGAGAGTGTAAGAGAAAGAGTTAGAAAGAGACCAAAGAAAAATTGAAAGAGAGAATGGGTTTGAGAGGCAGTGCGTTTGAGATAGAGAGAGTGAGATTGATATAGAGAGTTTGGTATAGAGAAAGTTTGAAAGAGAGAGAGAGAGCTTTTGTGAAAAAGCGTTCAAGAGGTAGAACGTTCGAGATAGAGATCCTTTAAGAGAGAGATTAAGAGAAAGATTATGTGATATATATTGTGTGATAAAGAGTGTATGTGAAGGTGGAGAATGTGTGAGAGACGGATAATGTGTGAGAGAAAGAATGAGAAAATATTCTATAGAGATAGAATTTTATAGTGTAAGTGAGTGTATATTTGTATTTTTGTGTGTGTGTGTGTGTGTGTGGATGGGTTGGTGTGTGGGTGGGTTTGGGTGTTTTATGTGTGAGAGCGTGAGAGATTCTCATGTAAAGAGAGAATGGGAAAATATATATGTGGTATCAAACATTACGGTACCTTGAAATATTATTCCCTCAAAATTAATTATCAACATGGAAACATACTTGAACTTAATGTATTTCTATGAATGTAAAAAGATAGATAGTGTACATAAGAATTATTTTAAAAAACATAGCTTCAAAAAAACTAAGTGGTAAAATGAAAACTTAACTTAATTCATATATTTGTATTGTTTTAATATGTGCTAAAATGAACATCAAACCCATTATTTGTAAAAATGAACACCAAGACCCATACTTAGATATTTAAATTTTGTATATTTTTTAACATTATTAAAATTAATTTTATCGTTTTTAAGCTTATAATACATAACAAAACATATTTAAACGTCATTTCAAAATGTGGGAAACAAAACGTAGATAATATTTTCATGAACTTAACAACTTAAGCTTTTAATATTCAAATTATGCTCAACATTATTTATTTAAATGCGAATTAACAATAACAATATTCTAATGAAAAAAAATGTTTCCCCAATTTAGGAATCTCAATTTATATTTGCTATGACCAGCATACAAAGAGAAATATTCATCCAAAGATTAAATGGTGATGTGTTCGGACCAACAAATAAAGATTGAGTTATTATATTTTAGTCAAAGAGTTATATTTTATTTAGAGATCTACGGCCATGCAGCAAATAACGGTTTCCATGGTGATTAAACAAAAATTAAAAAACCGAAAATTATATGTGGAAATCTGGTTTTCATGGAAAACTACTATTTTTCCGAGATCCTGGACTCCCAATCGTTAAAATGAGTACTCGTTTGTCAAAATCCATTGAGTCATTTCCTAGTAATTTCGATTACCGGAAAAGGGCTTTTCAAATTATGTATAAGGAGATATGTAAGTGAAATACGTATAATTTTTACTAATAATTGCTTTTTAATGCTCACACTCAAACTGTGGTTACTATTAGACCTTTCACAAAAAAGAAGTATTAAATATAAAAGTATTAATTTTTGTCATGCTTAAAATAGTTTATTTAAAGACAGCCACAAAAATGACACCTTTGGCGTATTTTTCGTGTAAATTGACCATATTTTCCGATAAAAATTTTTGGTATCGCAGTAATTAGTTTAAATACACTTAGATTTGCCTTATTTTCTGTATTTGATTATAAGGAGTGGGGCAAAGTCATTTATAAAGTCTAAATGTTTGTTTTTGGTTTTTTTGTTCGAAGGTAAATCTAGGGAAGATTCCATTTTGTAAAGAGAAGCGTATTGAAATTATTCTTCTGGTTGGAGCCCATTGCTGTCGTGAGTTTGCTGAAAAATTCAACATACTTCATCCAGAGCACCGTAAGATAATATAGTATGACGCTGTGGTGGACTTGATTAACAAATTTAGCAGCAATGCTAATCAATAGGAATGGTCGTCAAAGATCAGCGTTTGATGAAACCACATCCACGTTCGTGCTCGAATCTGTTTCCAAAAGCCCACAGAAAAGAACTTGGTGTAAGTCGTTAACCGTAGGAACATTCACCACATATTAAAGACCAAAAACAGGCACACGTCCATATAAGATGAAATTGTTGCATCACATGACCAAAGATAATCCAAACCACTCGATTCAGTTCTACGAGTGGACCACATAACAAGTGACAGCGGACAAACATTTCTCAAACATCATTTTCTTCTCTGGCGAGTATAGTTTTTACGACAATGGGGAGGCCAATCGTTAAAATTTGCGGTATTTTAGTGAAACCAATCACCGTTGGTTCATGGCCAACGAAGTCCAGGGAGGTGGGAACATTATGGTCTGTTGTTTGGTGCGGGGCACGTGCATCGTTGGTCGCATCTTGTTCGAACAGAACCTAATAGCTGATATATGCCTTAAGATGCTGGAGAACACTTTATTGCCAATAGTGTTGAATGAATAAGGACAATTCCTAGCATTTTCTGGCAAGAAAGAGCTAACCCATTATGGTGTGCTGGTACGATATTGGTTGGATCAACAGTTTTTGGGATTTTGGATTTTACACTAGGGTCGACACAAGTGGCTGGCACGATTCCCGGACCTAGCTCAGCTTAATTTTTATCTTAATTTAAAGCTATGGTGTAAGAAGTGAGCCCTGATATTTTACTCAACATATAATCGATGCCTATACTACCATATTTTTGGCAGAGCTACAAGCTGTTAGTCGTAAATTTGAAGACCATTTGTAGCTTAGCTTTACTTGTGACGGCGGTCACTTGGAACACATCCTGTATAGGCGGGGTGCCATGGGATATCATACTATATTCAGTATGCTATATTGGTCAATAAATAAATGCATACATTTTGTATACATGGAAACGTTTGCCCCAACCTGTATAATATATGTTATATGATTATCTACACACATTTAATATCTATATATACCGTTAGTTGATTTCAGGGTCATCATGAACTTAAAAAAAAACTCTATAATCACACAGGAGGTTCCAACGAACATTCTAAGTCACCAGACTCGATATAGACTAGCTTACAAGTAATAGGGATATTAAGGTTTGAATCTCATCTGAACTTTCTGGAAGTGGACCATCTCCTGGTTCAATACATTTGCGTAGGGAGTTAGACCACCCATTTTGAGCGATGAGGGATTTTGACCATGTGCTAGAAAACTCGGATGAAATTTCTTTTTATGAAAGGTGTAATCTTGCCTATGAGGAATTAAAGAAGTCACAGAGAAAGTTGGTCGCAGCCTATAAAAGGGGAAGTCTCCCTATAAATATTATTGTTGGGGATAGTGTAATGATTACATATAGCGCCTATAGTTATTTGGTTAGCAAATGTCTTACCCAACCTTGTGCCGAAATGGAGCGTCCCTTGGCGGGTAGACTCGTTCCTCATGCCTGTCTCGGTGAGGATCTAGAGTCTTTAGGATCTCACTGAAGCACGATGAGCTCATGGGAACCATTTAAACAAGGTTTCTCAAAACCCAGGCGATCGTAAATGTAAATTACAAGTTTCAACTATGTGTGATTGCTATTGTATAATTTTGCTATTATTAATAATTAGTTTATTTACCATGAAATTTCTAGGTTTATTTGATATATAGAACGTATTTGTGGCCTACAAAAAACCCACTAAGTGGTGGTATTCTGGTTTGGCCTGGCAGTTTTAATATTTACATACCGGTAATTAACTACATTATTTCACAGGCTTGGGGCACATTTAATGTTTTAATTGGGAATATTGTTCGATGTTGGTAAGAGGTACGCCTCATTAATAATAAATATAGACCAATAGTAAAAAATATAATATGTTATTGCCAATTATTAATCATACTGGAAATATGTTCGTGTACCATAAATTAAATAATTTCATTTATTACGAATCTTTATGTTGCAAATTGATCCAATATGTAATACAGGAGTTAATGTCGATTTGTATTTCAGAATTAAAAATAATATTGTATCATACTGTCCTTAAAAATGTAGAATGGTAACTCTTTTGAGTAGCATAGCATGCTTTATTCAGCTAAAACAAGATATAAAGAGAGGCAAACCTGCTATGATTCTAGAGTACAACACAACAAAGTCAGGAATTGACGATAAAAGTTTTTTGGTAAAGATGTACATGTACATAAATTAAATTACAACGAGCTACCGATGGTGTTAGTCTTCAAATTTTGAAATAAATTCAATAAATTATTTCGGTATTTGAATAAACTTGAATTAAATGGGAATTGAAAGATAAATAATTGTAATAATTATAATATTTCGTGGAATTGGGTGAATATCTATGAAAAACAAATAGAAAAGTGATGTAACTTCTTAGACAACTACAGAAGCTCTAAAAGATGAATAGGCGTTTACAATGTTTCTTTAAGATGGATTATAAGATAAGACACTTTATTAAGATTATTAGCACCGCGTCTTACTACCCGTTCGGGTCATACGCACTTACGCTAATGTGTAATGGTACGGTGATTGTGAGATGAAATGAAGGACCTACAGTTTAACGTGGAATCCGAACCACGGTGGTGGCCTGGCATTCCCCACATTACCAAGATGTCTTGTCAGAGGTGAAGGAAGGGTTTGGAAATCAGATAAATCTGTGCCGGGACCGAGGTTTGAACCCCGGCCGCCAGCACAGAAGTCTGACACCTTACCCCTAGACCACCAGGTCACCCGTCACTTTATTATTAGTGGTGAAAGTGTCAAATTTTTTAACCAAAAACATACAATGTATAAAACTATTGTCTTAAAAAAATGCCTTGGGGAACAATTCGTGTTATACTCACTGTTCAAAAAAACACTCTTTTTATTGAAATAATTTATAATCTATATAACTCTTTGTTAATTTATATATAAGGGTTTAAACTAGTTTTTATGTTCAAAGTAACAAAATTAAACAAAATATTAAATATATTATTATTATTATTATTATTATTATTATTATTATTATTATTATTATTATTATTATTATTACTATCACCGCGTCTTAATACCGGTTCGGGGTGTACGCACTTACGCTAATGTGTAGTGGTAGGGTGATTGTGAGATGAAATGGAGGATCTACAGTTTAACGTGGGATACGAACCATGGTGGAGGCCTGGCATTCCACACATTCAAAAGTTGTGATTAATACATGTCTTGTCAGAGGGGAAGGAAGGGTCTGGCAACCAGATAAATCTGTGCCGAGATCGAGGATTGAACCCCAGACCCCCAACAGGGAAGTCTGACACCTTACTCCTAGACCGCCTGGTCACCATTTTAAAATAAATTATCATAGTTATTTTAATAATAACTATTCACAAGTGATATAAATTATACTTCAATAGGTGTTAATGAGGTATCCAGTGTCACCAATGGTATTCAACGAAACCAATAAAAAATCTGGGAATAAGAGAGTTAGAAGTGTTTCAATATTTTATTTTGATAGAGATGCATTGCATTTTTTGAATATTCAATCAGATAGATTAACTTTTTATATACTATTTTATAATTGTATTATTTATTGGTACACTGCTCCTTTCTGCTGGGGAAATCTACTATATTAAATTTAAACATATGTTTGTAATGTTTAATTATATTGAATAATCTGATTAACTTACAGGGATTATGCTAAGTTTTTTGTCAAATGTTAAATCATAATGTCAATATAGTGTATGAATACTATAAATTTTGTATTTATTTCAAATAAAATAATAATTAGCTAGTAATACATGGAGATAAAATAATAGCGATATTATTATAATAAAAATTGGTTAAGATATCGGACTTACCCTAATTGATTCAGTACTTACTTTTATAAAGATGAGAGAGAATTTTTTGAAGAAAAAATAATTAGTGTGGTTTGTTCGGTTATAAAACTTTGACCTTGAAGGTTCTTTTATATGTAAACAATTTATCAATCCTCTTTTAAATTTTGAATAAAACAATAATTTGTAAGAGTACTTGAAAACCTAAATAATATTATATTTAAAAATGCAATATATAATATGTATATTTTGTAACACCGTGCAGTTGTCACTCGTATCTTTGACCTCTGAGCCAAATGAAGACAAGTCAAATGAGTTGTGCGTTCAAGGAAGGAAAAAAAAAATGGGGTTGAAAATAATGAGTGCATCTCGTGCCAAGCAAGGTATATGAGCTGACAACAAACAGTTTGAGCTCCCCCTCTCCCTTCACCCTCCCCACACCAACCCACCCTCACCTTCCTCCCAGAACAAAGTTATTCCCTTACAATTTAGCCACCATCCACATTCCCGTCATGGAATAGTGATTAGAGGAAGACACGCTTCTTATGGTATTTGGTAAGGTGAAGCGAGGTGTGTCCAGTGGCGTAAATATTAAAAATATACTATTATTTCAAGATTATTGCAACTTTGTCTGTTTAGTTCACAAGGTCATATGTCTGTTTAGACATTTAAGGTTCTCTAATTTCAAATAAAGTGACCTACAAAAATGTGCAATCATTAAATTGGGGTAGTTTCCTTTGGCATAAGGGTAAATTAATAGCCTTAAGTTATATTTTTGTATTTTGTGAGATCAACTCAGGATGATAAATTTCTATATATATATATACAAACACTCAAGCAGCATATGTGTAAAAATCCAAACTTCTCCTTAAATATTGTAGACTAATTATTTATTAAGGTTCAATCCTCGGTCCAGGCACATATTTATTTGATTGACAAACCCTTCCTTCACCTCTGACAAGACGTGTATTAATCACAACTTGTGAATGTGGGAAATGCCAGGCCTCCACCGTGGTTCGGATTCCACATTAAACTGCAGGTCCTCCATTTCATCTCACAATCACCCTACCATTGCACATTAGCGTAAGTGCGTACAACCCGAACTGGTAGTAAGACGCGGTGATGATAATAATAATAATATTTATTAAGACACAATTGCACAAGCTTTCTCACATAGTACAAACCTATAATTTTGATAACAAAAAAATCTTTCTTCATAACTGAATTCTAAACAAAACTGCTCAATTAGTTTTAAACAAATTTCAATATTTTAAAATTCAGTTATCTGTAAATTACCCTCGAATACTTTTTAATATATTAACATATTCCTATTTATGAAGAAAAATAATTCCTAGATATCTATTTTGGATTTAAAATTCATGGCTATTTTCAAAGATTTAATATTTTTAAATGTTTTTTATAAAAACCAACCTAGTTTAATGTATTGATCTGTATTAATAAAATGATGAGTTTGACTGTATGTCTTGAGTGTTGCACGACATTTACAACAAGTAGTGGTCTTAAATCTCAAAATGTATAGCTTCTTTGCACGAATATATGCACCTAGAACAGCATTTTATATTTTGATTTATTTTTCAATTAAAACAGAAACAGTGAAGATATATTTATTCAGAAGTATGTATTTCATAAAGTTTCGCAATTTGGGTTATAGAAAGGGAATATCTTAGTATATGTATTCAGGGAAATTTAGAATGTGAAAACAGGCACATTTTAAATTTCTACTTATATTTCTAGACTTAAACTTAAGACTGCTTGACTACTGCCACGGGCATATCTAAGGATCAAGAAAAATATCAAGGGGAATTTTTTAATAGGCCTGCTTACTTAGATACACCTAAGGATGTGTACTTTTTTTGGGTTAGTTTATTTTACTATTATTCTAAATTTACTCAATTCTGGATCAAGGAGACTCAGTTATAGTGAACATCTGACCACAAGGAAGCCAATTGGTTTTGATTCACATACTTTTTCAATATACATGTTAAAATTTAATGTATTATTAAATACAAACTTTAGTTTTAGTGAACTTAAGATCTAAAACCTACAGGAAAAAATGTCATTCTAGCATTTTAACGCTTTTGAAAACAAACCATTATTGCCGTTTGAGTTTGATTCTTAGTAAAAATATTTATCTAAAGTTCTTATTTAATTAACACATAAACCAATTGAAATAATGTAATGGGTAGGATTTTAAACTCCGACTGCTCACGGCCACTAGACTCTACCGTTTGAGCTTAAGCTGATTACTAATTATGCCTGTGTGTTAAGGATAAGGAAGGCTCTATATATAGGAAGTGAACCCGCATCATCTTGGAAAAAGAATGAAGAAATATTTAATGAAAACCACCCTCAATACTCTCAATCTGGTTTCCAACCCAGATTATACCGTCATCGGCAGCTCAGTCTATTGAGGGAGTGACTCCTTAGACTATTCTATCTCCGAAATAGATAACATTACTAAGTTAAAAAGAATTAAATCTCACCAGAAGAGGCCACCATTGGGGCTATGAAATATGGTTTTAGCACGGTAACAAAAGATAATAAAGAGCACTAAGACTGAGTCAAGAAAATGTCCTGACAATGATAGAGGTGTTTGAGTGTGTCAGGACTGTTTTATGGTTTATTGAATGTATTTACATTGTAAAAACTAGTATTGAAACAACGCACTCTCTTGAGAAGTATAACAATTTGTAAATAATAATTAAAATAGTATAAGGCAAGCAAAAGCAAATAACCGACTATGTAAATGTTTGTTAATAGATTTAAATAAATTTTATTCTATTCGTGATGTTATTAAATTTTATAGTTCCTACCCTTCTAATTTTAGGTTAAGTGGAATATAATTTATATTTAAGTAAACTTTGGAAATTGAGAACTAAATATCTGGATCCATTGTTGTTCACGCTAAGTAGAGTTGATTGTACATGCATACCTTGACTCCTAAAAAACCCCTTAACCAACAGCGTGTTTATAAATCAACCCTAAGACAAATAGAAAGAGGGCACGTTTCACTTTTACCTAGTGAAAACCCAAGGAGAATTTTCTTAAATCAAATTTCAAGCCTAATGCATTAGATGGCGTGAATACTGGAAAGTGCATCTTTAAACTCAATTAACAAAAAAAATTAAACTAAATAAATGGTTAGGGTAGTATTTAGTATGTAATACTTAGACTATTTATATTCATAGTGATCCTGACACATAAGACATTTTGATTATCTATTCGGTTATCTAAGGAACCAAGAAACATAGAAAGCGTAAAACTAATATCGATCGACGTTCTTTGGGAAACCTTAATCTTACATATTATATTGTGAGCATAAAGTATTAAACTGAGTGATTGCTGGTTCGGGTGTATGCCAAACGAAGAACGATGAAAATATTAAATTTATGTAACTATTTACTTAATGGATAAATACAATATTTATATATATTTTATAATTAAATATAATATTTATATATAACATATATTTGTATTTATAATGTATCATATACATATAATATATTATACATATATCTAAACATATATATTATATATATTTGTATAAAATATTTTCCATATATATATATATATAGACATATATTATATATATCAATTTATATATAATATATATATAGACATATATTATATATATATATCACTTTATATATATATACATATACTTATACAAGAAGGGTATTATTCCTTAGACTTTATGACCATCTGCGTGAGTGACTACAAAAAACAATAGACCTAGAAAAATGAGTCTTTGCCAAGAGAAAATTTGAGCTACACAAATGTTATTACTTCTTTCTACATTACAAACCTTAACACTTTTATTGCGTTATTTATTTTCTAAGTTGTTTAATATCTATTGAAACTTTTCTCTAAGGAGATATTTGCACCTTTTGAAAAAAAAGTCATGGTGTCAGCCCGTCATCGAACCACACCAACTTACGGCAAATAAAGTGCCAATTCCCACAGATAGAAGGTGTCATATAGTCAGCATAGTGAACCCTCCAGCCGTTGATATCATATTTCTATATTCTAGCTCCTTATTTTCTCTCATGTGGTTGAGTTGACTTGGTTCCAGATCCACAGAAAATCTAGAAGCACCGGGGATCTAACCTGGGACCTCTAACCGAGAACACTGGCCACTAGACCACATGGTCGGTTTTTCAAACTTTAAAACAAATGAATTTATGAAAGACAACTAACCTTACCTGGATAGCAACGGTTGTTGCAGCCTGTTATTTATGACTTATACTTCATCGCGACGAGATTTAACTCAATATTTTGATAAATATTGATGTTTCATTACTCCCTGAAACCAAAAAAGGGTTTTTTGCAATTTCGTCTATCTCTGTCTTTCCATCGGTCTATATATCTGTCGTTTATCTCGAACTGGAGCTGAAACCATTTTATTGATCGTGCTAAAACTTGGTATCTAAGGTTTTCATGAGGCTATTCCTAGGAATTTTTGGAATTAGACATATAGCCTTAAATATAAGTTTGGTTTACTGAAGGATAAAAAGAGAAATAATCGATGATCTCGAAATACAACTCTTACGATTTTGATTAAATTCTGTATCCAGGCATTGTTTGACATTACAAACTAAATGGCAATTCTCATTTTCCGATCAAAATGAATTTATAGGCACTTCAGAGAAGCGTACACTTCTAATTTTTTTTATCATATCTCCGGATCTATTTGAGACACGAAATAACTTAGCATTGTAAATATATAGTATTATTAAATGTATAACTGTTTTTTTAAATATAATTTTATAAAATCACTAGTTTTTGAGCTATGAGTAAATATATTTTATATATATTTATGGGGTACTTAGGAATATGAGCTTTATTTTTATACTATTTGGTTGACAGAGATGCTTATTTATGCTCTTTGGTGTATTGTATCTTCAACAATGTATTTTATTTCGTTTAAAAAATCTTACTAGTTTTAAGTAAATGTCTCTATTGAAAGATTAAAGAGAAATAAAGTATGTGTGGTGCATCGTAACATTTATTTATTTAGCACCTCGTCTTACCATCTGATCAGGCTATACGCATTATGTATAGGCTTATTAATTAGGATTATGGTATGTTTAACATGAAGAGAGATAACCATGCAATCCTTTTGTAGTTTCTTTGAGATAGGAAGGAGAAGGGAAGTCTCACCCTCTTGATATACAGTGATTCTGTGTCCCGCAAGTGGCACACAACACTGATTCTTTGACTCTATGCTGCTTGTGGCGCGCCACAGAATCCGTGTTCGAGCCACAGCAAACACACATAAACCTCACACGAGACACAATTTGAGGTGGCGATTCACGAACAAGAATTGTGTATTGTGAATTAATTTATCTTCCCTCTCTATTGTACAACAGGAGGTTAAAATTTGTGATTATTGGATTATCTTTGTTTCTTGATATGTGCATATATCATGTGTTGTTGTTGGGGAGCCCGAGGTCTGCTGATCATTTAATGATCTTTGAGTGAGGTGCGTTAGATACCCAGAGGTTATGTGAAAAAGAGCTATCGTAGAAATGGCTATTATGGGCAAGATAATGAGAAGAAGAAGAAACACTAAGCATTTCACTATTTTAATATAATATACCAAGTGAAATTCTGATAATAAAATATAGTTAGAAATATTTAGAGAATGATTTTCTATCATGAATCTATAAAAAAATGGATATATTTCTAAAAAATATTACTATAAATATAAAAGGGCTCGACAAGAACACTCGGAATATATACCACCCCAAAAAACACTAACTAAAGTTTCTTACTTTATAGGAAACCCTGGAAAAAAATAAAACATAGTCCAATCACTTAGATTTATAAAAAAAACACAATGGACTTTATGAAGCTGATATCAAGTTTATGCCAAATATATTATAAAAAAAAAGTGTTATTAAAAATACATCACAGGCACGAAATTTTTTAAATATCAAAGAAAATGTTATTAGCTACGCCAGCACCAACAAAAAAAACTACGCACTCATCAAGAAATATATATCAAATAAAAGTACGGTTGCAGTTTTATTTTAATATTATACATGAAACAATTAACCAATGCAAACTAAATGATATCAGGAAATAATGACTATATTATTTTATTACAATGAAAATGAAACACCTACAATAATTTTACATAAAATATAAATACTACAAAAAAAGTTCATTTTACTAGTAATTTGAAACTTGTATACAAAATATTTTTTATTACAGAATAAACGTATACATAACAAACCAATTTAAATTAAAAGTACACAATCCATGTAACACAACAATTCTTACAATTATTGCTTATTATTGCTTTTATAATACTTGCTAGGCCACTTTTATAAGAATGAACTAATAATGCTGTTATATACCTGTTTTTATGTAACATATAAAAGAATAAAATCAGGACTTTATTTTATATTTTTTATGTTGAGTATTGACATTTCATTATTTATAGTTTAAAAAAAAATTGGTATAATATAAGAATTATATAGTTTTAGTTATATACATTTCTTGGTAACAAATCAAGATAAATTCATATTTTTAAAATAAGATTAATTTATTTCTAATCCTATGTTCCAAAATGATTATTTATATTTAATCAACTAAAATGTATATGATGAACAAATTAAAAAATATGAGCTGGAGTTCTTCGGTACAAAATACCTTGACAATATATAACATTGGTTTTCCAAGTAATTAGAAAGCATCCCCACCAAATAAAATTTTATGAATTGGGGCACACAAACATACAGTATGTCAGTACTATCTCATGTGTTTTGTATTTGGCAGAGTGGTTGAGCCTTGAACTTCTTAAGTTTTTAGATGTTACGAGAAAACTATGGCAGCACAATTATAGGAGTGAGATATTCTTTCGTCATATATTATACACTAAATATTATCATGCTTTTCAGTATGCTGCCGTTAAATTAGTGATAATGGCATGTGAATTTTACAGCACCACCTTTATTTTATTTTCACGAAAATTATTGCAGCACAAATTAAAGTTGTGGGATATTCTTGTGGCAGAAATTAAGCAGTAAATATTGGAATATGTTTCAGAATTAGTTCCATTATGTGTGCTTTTAGGTGAAGTTGGCTACCAATAACGTATTTGGTATTCAAACGAAAACTATGGTGGCAAAAATTATGCGTACCCTATGTGCTGGTTTAATGGCACAAATTCAGCAGTAAATAGAGGTATAAATTTCCGAATCTTTGCCGTTAAGGGTTGAGACAAATTCTCAGATCTCTTCTTATTGGATGTCTACAACGAGAAATGAACCTCTATAACTAGATTCAAGATTCCAGGTCCCAAGGTTCGGGAGATACGGGGATGAGTCAAGGCTTTTGTCTTTATATATAGACATAGATACATGTGACTATTTATATTTATAAATAGGCCTACTTATGTACAGACATTATATTTATATATGCATAGGTAAATACTTACACCAAATTTTGTATAAATTTTCTTGTATAATATATACATAGTCATGACAATAATTTCATTTTGAAGAAGTGGGAAATACAAAAGTCTTAATTTATTACCAAGAACTATTTTTATGTAATTGTATTCAAATGTAAGAAAAGAATATTTCAAAGAAAATTTTATCTCATGTCGTTAAGCAAACTGTTCCAAATATATTTCAAATACAACTTTTGAAGGGTATATACAGGAATGATTTGGATTCAACATTTTCGAAACCTTTTTGATTAAAATAGCCTTCAATCAATTATATTCTTCTCATAAACAGTTTGTCTAATATCTGATAGTGATGAAATATTTAGTATCAAGGTGCTTGGGTCTAGCGGCAGTCAACTATTTCTCCTATAAGTATTCTTCTCTCATTCACCTGAATGTACATCCTCCCCTCAAGCGTCCGTACCTATCTGCATTGTTGTGGTGCAATGTCTATGATACCTCAGACGAGCACTAGGCCTTTATCTGACGGATATATCGACCATTACTTTGTCTTTCACAAAAGGACAAAACCAAAAAAATGGAATGGGAAGGGGTAAATAGTCTCTAAGGGTAATAACATACCATACTTGCCCGAAGGGCTCTTTCCAGAATATTGCAATAATATAAACAAAAGGATAGCATAAAGGAAGCCTGAAATGGAAATAGAGACAGATGATTAGTAAAAATTTCTAGCACGTATCTAAGGGTAAACAATAAATGTTTGTGTTTTATAGGGAGAATGTGGAAGGAATTGGAAAATTAAAGTTTTTGTTTAAAGTCCAATACTATTTATTTGGAGGAGGAGTAATAGGATACTAGAGCATTAAGGTTATAAGGATTTTATTTCGAGGAACTAGAAATGTGTCTACGTTCAGTGACGTCTCTTTTTTGATAAAGGATTTGTTCAACGAATAAGTGAAAAGTGTTATCTATAATAATTTAGGCCTACTAAAATCGCAAATAATGTATATGTATAATTTTTACTTTCTAGTGAACCCTATTAAAGAGAGAGTATGGTGGTAGTAAAATAAAATGTTGGAGATATTGATTAATGTCAAAGTTTCATGATCCTATGGAACAGATAAGGCTATTTTCGCACTACCATCTGTGTGCATGTGATTGTTAGACCTAGAGCAAAACCATTTAGCAGATTGTGCTTAAACATTCATAGCATGATAACCAATGGGGTTTTAGGATCTATACATCCAACCCTAACATCAAGGGTAGCTCAATTAAGGGTAATTTAAAAGAAATAAGTTTTCTCAAGATCTTTTATAACAATGTCGATTAGAATTCACATCTAGGCACAATAAAAACCACACCAAATAACGTGTTTCATTATTCCAAAGGGTATGTTACATGGCAGATATCTCCGATTTTGATCATATTACTTCAAATATCTCATATAGATAATATAATTTATATAGCAATTGAAATTTTAAAAAATATTTAAAATATCCTATATGTATCTAAAACAGAATAAATGACACAATTATAGATGAGCCAAGATAGCAGTAATTTGTAACTGAGGTAGAGGGTCCAATCATAAAAAACTAAAAATGGAGAATTTAAAAAAGTGGAGCATTAATGTTAAAGAATTTTTTTTTCGATAAGGAAGAAAGTTAAAGTTTGGTGGGTGATTTGGCAAATAGCTAGACACGTTATATAATTTGACATTTCTAAATGAGAGTTTGATAAAGAGTTTCAATATTTCCAAAACTAAAATAAATTAACTACTTAACATTGGCAGGCAAATAACTAAGAAAGTATATTTCAATGAGTTTCCAGGGAAAGGGTTGTTAATGTTTTTAAAAACAATAAAAAAAACTACTATTTAGTGGTCTGATAAACTCAAATTTAATAGGCAAGTAACCATGAAAAGGTGGAAACTGTACATATTATTATGGGATTCTAGGAAATATAGGCAGAATATAAAAAGGGGAAAAAACCTTTTTCTTTGATGTAGAAAATGTAAGAAATTTGAATATGGATCACTCCAAACAACCAAAAACTACTTAAATATTTGAAACGTCTAGATTAAAGTTAGTGATATTGGGGGGATTCCAAAAATTCCAAATTTAATAGAAAGTACTACTTCTGACGATAGTAAGTGATTTCAATTTTGGGAAGTTATACAAACAGATACTTTTAAATGGGAAGTCCATTTTTAGAATATTGCAAAATCATGTTGTCACACTGCTGTAAATAGAAACATTTCAATTGCATTTATTTTCTTATTCCATTTAATTAATAGTACAAAGAGGATTCATACATAAAGTTGTATTATTGGAATACTCTGATAACATTTTAGATAAACTATTTTATTGATATATCAAATAAAACATTTATACAATGCCATGTTTGCTTGACTTTTAAACGTTGTTAGTGGTCGAAACTTGGCTTCCTTTAAAAATCAGGATATACTTCTTTAATATGCTATAAGTGAGTTGATAGTTTTAAATTTCAAAAAGACGGATAAAAATATAGTGGAATAAGAGGAGGATGGATGGAAGAATGTGATACAAACAAATTGGTATTGTATAAAATTGAATTGCTTGCAGACAGCTGAAAGCGAGTATCCATTAAATGTGACGATAGAAGTGACATTATTCATAAGCAAATATATTAATTATTATATTCAAATAAAATAGAATTTAGAAACAAAAAGAAGGTTCTAAGCAATCAAAACAAATGGTATCAAAGGCATACACGCATCCCCTAAAAGGATTATAGTAGAATCAATTAGTCTGTGCAAGCCATGCATTTTAAATGTGTAGGAAATCTCCTATTTTAATGAAGGTCCATTCCCAGCTGGCACACTCTGATAGTAGTGTCTATTCTTCGTAGTAACTGAGTAGCATATCTACAACTAAGAATGTTCCAAATAGGCGTATTAAGTAAGATTTACAATAGTCAGTCCATACTAAGACGAACTATTGTCTAGAGGCCACGATAATACAGAGCAGACAAATCCAACAAATCTTATTTCCTGCACGTAGGATGCAAGACAAAATAGACAGTAGGACCATCTAACATGAATAGCTCTACAGGAGTTTTCCCAACTAACCCAATCATTGAAATGCTCAAATTTACATATTTAAATAATGGTAGAGTCATTATGTTATAAAACATAATTGAGTAACTTACCCCCAACTGCCACAAGGAATAGAATTCCTACTTCTACAAAATCAGAGTCTAAAAATTAAACATACTGTTTCCCAGGGACACATAATAGAGATCACGAGATTCCCACCTGAGTGCATAGCATGTACAGCCCCGAATTGTAATAGGCAATAAATTACATGTACATGTCATAGTGGAGGTTATTATTTTTAGCATACAACAAAAATATAATACCCAAATATGAGGCACATTCCAGCAACTTGATGCAATAACCTAAGACCTGAGAGTAAACTACTCTTAAAGGAATTGCAAACTTAAACGATTAATCAACATTTAATTAATCGGCAGGTAAAATGCCTGCCATAAAATGGAACATATTTACAACTTTAACCTTATATATTTAAAGTAGACGTCAGGCATCCAAGTCCATCAAAGATGGAAGACTAAATTACTTTTATGCCTTTTCGCCAAGACCAACGATACCGTCACAGGCATCTGAGAAAAATTGAGCAGTAGGTTAATATAATCTTTGTGTAGCAGCATGTCTTCTTAGGACAGTGATTGAAAAATAAGACTAATTTCGAGACCTTAACATCTAAATTTATATGATCGAAATAGTAGGCTACGAAGAAAAGTGAAGGAGAATAAATATTTTCTCCTGCAACGTTCCTATCTAGTAGAGTGGTGATAGACAGTCACGTTATGCCTGCTTCTCTCAGTAAGAAGACTTGACTAGCTTTATGTGATTTATTCATTGTTCCACTTTATTCTCAAGTCGTCCCTGAAGTTGCAGTTAAAGTCGGATTGAATGGACCGTTTGATACGCCAACGGGTTCTTAAATAGTAACAAGAGTGTGCAGTTAAGAAATATGGTTTACATTGGTATATATAAGTTGAAGAATATTTTCAGTAGTGGTCTATTGAATTGCTTATATGGTTGATATTTATAAGTTGTGAATTAATGTTCAAAATTTGCTGTGACTTTACCCTGTCACACAAGTTTGTTAATGGATGTGAACGAGGTATAACAGTACCATTGATGTCGGTAAGATTTATGTTTGTCATTCCCTTATTATGTGCCATTAATGTATTGTGATAGGTTGGACCAAGATGAGCACAATACTCAGTGATAAAGATGCACTGTGCTGCAGAATTTAGACACACTCGCGCTATTTATGGAGGAGCTAAGAGAGTAGAGTTGGACAAGAGTGGTTGCTCATATCACAGTGGAATTTGGTTGGCTTGTTAGACCAATAAAGGGAATAGATCGAGTAAGTATATCCTGAGTGAATTCGATGTAGTGATTCTTTTGGCTGGTGAGAGTCCAACCTTGAGATGATTGTGGATGTAAGGAAGCTGTCAAGTGAAGCGATGTGTGGTATATTTTGCTTCAGTAGTTGCAGGTTCTAGTGGATTTGCAGTGTGGCATTTACAAAACGTTAAAAAAAATAGAACACACAAAGTCAAACCGTACTTGAGAAGTCTTATTTTGAAATTGAGAGCATTGATAAATACTGTGAGTACTTTGGTGGAAAAATACACATTTCCTTAGGGTTTATCCACGCCGTCGGTTGAGTGTATCGAGATCTCTAACTATATAGTTGATGCGCGTTGTTAGCAAATTGAGAATTTCTTATAGTATATTAGTATACTGATACTGCATTCTCGAAATGCTGGCATTTTGTTCTAAATATAAAATTTGCTCAATCGCATTTGGCACACATGACTGAGGATCTTTAAACCTCCTACGCGTTTCGTGACTCAACTTTCACATAACAGATGTGATTAAGAGCGTTTCCTTTGTAATATTATAGTCTAAGGAAATACGCGATTTCATAATCTAAGAGTATTTAGAAAATACATACCTTATATTGTTTAGAAAGCTGTGAGAAGTATGCGGAAGGT
Source organism: Timema cristinae (assembly GCA_039000515.1). Classification (NCBI taxonomy): domain Eukaryota; kingdom Metazoa; phylum Arthropoda; class Insecta; order Phasmatodea; family Timematidae; genus Timema; species Timema cristinae. The sequence continues at coordinate 58,151,469 of JBCFYV010009882.1, forward strand.
CCAAATTATTGTCAAAATGGAGAGAAGTTAGTCGGACACCCAGATGGCATTTTTTTATTAGGTTCCAAGTGATGGAGTTATTTTCATTCGAAATACGGTGGCTTTGAATCACCTTGAGATCGTTATGATAAGGGGAAATTAACCCATTTAAACTTTTCTACAGAGGTTGACGACATATTTGAAATGATTTTAGTATCAAACAACATAAATAAGGCCTTCCTTGGTTGCAGGTTTAGATTAAAAGTAATAAAATTTAACATAGGCGTGGGTGTAAGCAACAGGAGGGGTATAGACAGTCGTGTTGGCATTGGCATTGGCGGTTCCTGAGTTTCTGGATTAATACTTTAATTCAACAATCAATTGTTGTGGGTGGATATAAACTGGAGTCTTGCAAAGTATCCAATGAAATTTCATCAAATTCTTTGGGATTAAAGTCAAGAATCTTATCAAGAAGCCACGGAGTTATATTGTTTTAGATTTTAATTCTATTTTATCTAGATAATAAACTTTGAGTTGGCATGGTAATTTTACTAGAGTTATTCAACGAAGTCAATGTATTTGTTGTTTGTGGTCAATTTATTGCTATCTAAGCAACTTTTGTATTGAAATGTACCAATCTACATTGTTGAGAGTATTAGTTACAACATGAGAAGATTGAGATTTAAATAAATTGTATTGTAAATAAATTAAAAAACCAATAGGACTATAACGAAACAACAGTCACTGAGCAAGTATTAGAATGATCAATTTAAAAATAAAGTTTATTTGATTTGCAGAAATATAAATATTGAATAATACGATTTGAGTTATATTATTTGAGTAGTAATTAAAAAATATATATTTTGGGACTTGTAAGAAATTTAAAAAAAAATCACAATATATTAATTATTTATTGATGTGAAACAACACGAAAAAGAGTTTTTTTTAATAACTTTAAGACCGCTTTAGACCGATTTGAGTTATATTATTTGAGTAGCAATTAAAAAATATATATTTTGGGACTTGTAAGAAATTAAAAAATATCACAATATATTAATTATTTATTGATGTGAAACAACACGAAAAAGAGTTTTTTTTAATAACTTTAAGACCGCTTTAGAAAAGCAAGAAAATAATGTATGTTACTTCTGTATCAAATGAATAACAATATCAGGACCATATGGAAAAATGTTTGGGTGATCTGATGAATAAAATAAAAATTTTATTTAAAAAAATGTAGTTTCTAGAGACCTGTTTTAGTTACAGTATGACAGACTAAGTTCGGAACTATAGAATATAAAATTTGTCCGTTGCGAAGCCTAAATTTGGCTGCTGTCTTGATTGGGAGATAAACAATAATATCTATTAGAAATGATCTTGAATTGCGTGCGCTCTTCTTAATTATAATATGCTGAATAAAGCTCCCATAAATACATAATATATAAAGATACACAGATTGAACCATATTTAATATACACGTAAATAAGACTGCACTAAATCAATTCATACGTAGACTAGACTTGAGCTGAGATCTCTTTTGAGTTCATGTTCCAGCAAGAGAATGAGATAATTATATAGTATGTGTCATAGAGTGGCGTTCTGCCAGGACAAATTCTCAAAAGTGACTAACGTTAAAAACAAAATCAATTGACGAGCAATGTAGAGAGTAAAAATTATAGGAATTCTGCATTCCCCCAGTGAAAATTAGGGGAGAAAATAATGAGTACATATAATCAAGTAGTGTTTCTTTGTTAGTTCAGAAAAAACTGGTCCCGTGGTGTAGTGGCAAGTGCACCTGTCTACAAGTCTAGGGGTCCCAGGCTCTATTCCTGGCTGATACCTTGGGTACTTTTCCCTTAAGGAGAATATACCCAACGTTCAACATGGTTTGGTAAACTAGGTTAAAGTTAGGTTAAGACTCACATCTCCATAATAACCATCATCACATCATCTCATTGTGGGTAAGACGCGTATACAATCTCCTGTGGTGTACCCTGGGCATCGTTCTGTGCCATTACCAGACATACAATGTCAAAAAAAAAAAAAATCTAAGAATTACTCAAGGTGACTAACATTTTTATTAAAAACTTGCTTGGTCGACAATCTTGTGTGTGTGTGTGTGTGTGTGTATTTAAAATAAATAATGACTTATGAAATTAAAGTAGATATTATTTCAATTATTGCATTTAGAACTCCATTGGTATTAATTGTTGACCTCCCTTAAGCAATGTTATGCTAGAATATAGAACACAACAAAATGGTAATGGGATACTTAAAATTTTGATAATTATTGAGGAATCATGGCGGCTAAACGTTTAGTGCAATTGCTCATTGAACCGCCATACTAGTTTGCATTGCCTACAGCAAGAACAACAGAAATTTCCAGAACAATGCCGACTAACCTCCATCCGTCCACCTGGATTTAGACCCCACTCTCCCATGAGATACAACAGAATATTACAGAGCCATCATTCATGGAAATTATACTTAGATTTTAAGTTTTGCATGAAGAGTAATCTTATTGTACAGTTAACTGTAAAATTATTTATCAACGTGTTCTAAGGAGCATTATAAATTAAATTTATGTGTATTATTTTTATTTAATTTAGATTTTATTTCATAATCCATACATATAATAAAACTCTAAGTCTCTCTATAAGTTTTAATTTGTTTGTTTTTTTGCCACTAAACTCAAAAATCTGCTCATTAGACAGAGACCAGACTTCAGTTTTACTTTATATTTTTAAGAATATAGGGTAAGCTATGTACCATAATGCTACCCCATCAGTGAGAGAAGATGTGTTAATATAGCGATTTATATGTGTTTACATTTGAATTTTAAATTTGTAACCATTTTAATATAATAACTTCTAATGTATAAATCCTATTGTTATATTTCCTTGGCAACGAGGGGCTTAGATATATCATCAAGTAATTATAAACATCTTTGAAAATGAGTATCTTAGAATGTAAATCGGCGTCCTACTTAATCAAAAGAGAAACTATACTATTTTTATGTTGTTGAGTATTCACATTAGTAGACAAATTGTGTTTTTTTATCAAATAAAACTACATATCGGTATCGTTTAGACATTTTATTTAATTTTACAATTACATATATAAATATTCAAACAACTAATTGAATTCTAGGAATAAAAGACAACTTAAACTCAAAATTAGACAAGAAATTATCAAATAAAATATTATGTACAGTACAATTATGTGATAACAATGTAATTTCAAGAACAAGAAATTGTGCAACGTAACTTAGGGATGTCGGAAGATGTACACGTCAGGCGTTTTTTTAATACAATACGTTTTAGTACGTAGATTTGGACCCTAATGTAGACCGCCACATCACCTCACCCTAAGTGTTTAAGCTTCATATTGAAGGTGCAGCAAGAAAAGAAAGGTTGCTTCACTGTTTGCTATACCTTTTGCGACAACATACGTAGGATGAAATATCACCTAAGGGAGTGATACAAATCGTCAGTGACAATTTTTTGAAATAAAATAGAATATGAACTATGAATATAAGGTGTTTTGTTTATTTTTAACACCGCAGTTTGATCTTTACGCTTATTTACTAATTACGTTAATGTGTTAGCGATGAGGATATTAGGAATACTATACTAAAGAGAAAGTGTATCGCCATTTGAATGTAAGAAGTGTGTAAAACCATAAAACAAAACAAAACTAAACACACCCGAACGAGATTCAAAACCCGGTAACCGCGTCATGGGCAGTGCGATTTATTTCAAGAGTGACGACTAAGACCATTCGGCCGCTAAAGCAACAAAAACTATGAAGTGATTAGTAAATTGGTTTTCACTAGATTATACGACAGGGAGAACTGGTGGTCTAGAGTTAAGGTTTTGGACTTTTGTGTTAGGGGTTCGGGGTTTCAATCCCGGTCCCAGCACAGATTTATCCGATTACTAAACCTTTCCTTCACCTCTGTTAAGGGATGTTCTTTCACACTTTGTAAATGTGTGGAATGCCAGGCCCCCACCGTAGTTCGGAACATACGATAAACTGCAGGATCCCTCGGCTTTCCACCATCTTCATTCTAAAGTATCATCCTAACATCTGGAGATACTGGATTTTGCCTTAATAGTGTCCCCACCTCAGAAACAATTCCTCCATACGCCAGGAGAACAGAGGTAAAGATAAGGTCAAATGGCCAAAATCTAGAGCATTAGACCCACCCAGATTATGCGACATTTGAAGCCAGGGTGCACTCACGGGGGGAGGGGGGGGGAAGGAGGAACTTTGGGGCTGAAGCCCCCCAGACGCTGGCCCTCCCCCCGAAAATTAAGAATATTACAAAAATATGATTATGACTATGTTCTGTCAACTAAGCAATTATATTTGATGTACAAAAAATAATTATTTTCAGTAATTAGGGCTTTTCAAAGGAATACTTTTTCTGCTGATTTTTAAATTTACTGTAAATTTGCACTTAAATGAAAACTGGACACTTGATACAATAATATTTTATATAAATTGTTAAATTAAAGTCTTTACTCATTGTATATAAAGTTTTGCAAAGTGGCAACATTAATTGAAATTATTATCTTAGAGCAACTATATAAACACTATTGTATCAGGAGGAGGAAAGGGGCAGTTTATATTACCATAAACCCCACCCCCAACAACTGCAAAACCCTGGGTGTGAAGAAGAATGTGTAAACACAAACCGGTTAACCATTAGTGGCATACACATTGTTAGAGGTTAGGCCGAATATCCATCGCTGATTCTTTATCTTTATTATCCCCCTACATCAAATCAAATTTTCAAATATTACAATAATTGAAATATATAATGATGCAATTATGAAAATTATTATGCCCCCCCCCCCCCCCATCTCAAAATTCTGGGTACACCCCTGGTTGAAGCTGTGAAAGATTGAGTTTATTGTATTTACTATACGTAAAATGTGAAATCTAATGTGGTAAAAGCTCTTGAGAAGGATGCATAGCAAATATTAATTAACTATTAACTAACTATTAATTATCTATTAATTATCAGCACATAACCAATTATTCAAATTCTAATTAATAGATTTGAATAAAATGTATTCTCTTTGTGATGATATAAGAGTAGTTTGTTGGTCGCTACCCCTTTCACTCTAGGTTTAATTGGAAACACATTTCAGTTTTAGTGAAATTCGTATATGTGAACCAAATATCTGGATCAATGGTGGCTCACTATAAGTAGAGTTGACTTTAGCTTTAAATCATAATGCCTTAAATACCGCGACGTAATTCCAAACCCAAGCCAAATAAAAAGGTGAATCCATTGAGGTCTACTTAGTGAAACACCAAGGTGCGTAGCTTTGGTGTATTCTTTTAAATCAATTATGTCGAGACCAATGCCTTTAAGGCGATTGGCCCTTTTCATTTGTCGTGGAAATGCAGAGCCATGAGAACAAACGGTTATCTTCAAGGATTTTTATTGTATTGCAATTTTCTTTTCGGAAATGGCTTGTCTAAGAATAGAAGCATTTTAACTAAGTTATACTTGTTATATATACACCTCCTTTATAATTTTAACAGTGATCAAATATCAATAATTTTGACATTTTTCCATAGAAAACTTCGGGCTGCATAACAAAAAATAAGAACATGTAACAATTACTAAACTATGATACATTATCTTAGAGGAGGTGTTGAAAATATTACTATAAAAATTTCACTCGTTCTAGAGAAAATTTATATTTCCAATCGTATAAATTTCCGGAAGACCTGTCCAGTAGCTAGCGCCATCTACGGTTTCCGTGATCCATCTGTTCTTGTAGGCGTAGAAGGATACTTTGGTCGGTTGTGAAGCCACGCCACGCCTTTCACCCTTCCGCTCACTAACCCCCAAAATAGGTTATAGACTTGCACTCGACAGGGCCAAGGGCCTTAAAATAGACGTAACTTGAACACTCAGTCAACACTATAGGCTAAATACAATTTATGTCTACCAATTAGATTCAAGATAGTGACTGCAAATTCTTCTTTATGTTCCTTGCCTAATATTGTTATTATTGGAATTTCAGTGAACCAAATTTTAAAGTTTCCTAAATACCTATTAGACAGTACAGCAATCTTGAAGAAAATAGTAGATATATAATACTACATTTTTGCTTGTCCAGATTTCTAGATGGTTATATATTGGAAATCTGACAATTGGAACCAATAATAATTATCATATAAACAATATAATATGTATATTTATTTGTTTGCATGTATATATGTGTTTGTGTCATCACTTATAAATCCAAAACCAGTAGATCTAAAGAGATGACCATCATACTAAGATATATAAATTGAATGCTGTATTCGTTTGTGTCTTAATCACACCAAAACCAATGTATAGGATACATAGAAAATTAAAAAATACCAGGAATGTAGTGGGATTACTCAAAGTACTCGATTAACTCTTAAATCTTTGATTTATATATATATATATATATATATATATATATATATATATATATATATATAGAGAGAGAGAGAGAGAGGGTGGGGTTGTTGAAATGAGGAATTTAAATTATTGTTTTTAAATAAAAAAAACTACTTCTCAGTGTGGCTGATGATTTTAATTTGTCAGCCTGCCCAACATTCTAAAAAAAAAAAAAATCAAGATTATTGACCGGAGAATGAGGATAAAGATTCCGCCTCCCAAATGTCCTGAACCAATAGAATAAAACACTTTCTGTATGGTAGAAAATAAAAATTAATAGGGTGTAGTGGTACAAACATAATTAACCATAAGCGTCTAAACTTTTATAATCTCAAAGCAAGGGCTAGTAAATAGGAGTTGAGGATGGGGGGGGGGGGGGGGGGTGATTGTGTGGGATTTGTATTTCAAAAATTAAGAAATCAATAATTTGGTTGTGTAATAAAATTGGAAATTATCAGGAAGTTTGATGAACCACCTAGGTAACTATAAAAATATTAAATGTTTTCTTAAAAATCTTATAACAAGATTTGGTAAAACAGGTGGAAGAGGGGCTAACCAATACAAATAACACTTTCTATGTGTAGAAGAAAATTCAAATAATTGAAATGATGTTAAGGACCACCCCATAATATCATAAAGGAATCAAAATTTCACAAAACATTAAAAAAAGTTTGTACTGTCGTAATAAATTGAAATTGGTCAGGTAAAGCAGATACAAATGGGTCTTCATAAAAGCCTTTTATTTCAGTTATGCTCATTGCTAAATCGTAATCCACATTTTTCATCTAACAAATTATAAAAGTTATTATGATCACTATTAAACAAATACTACATTTTCTATGTATTTCATTCGTGTTTGCACTCAGTTTATTGGCTGATTAATGTTTCGTTTCAAAGACTGTTTTTTAAGAATGCAGCAGAATGCTGAACATCACAATTTTACATATTTTTTATATCTGTCTGTCGATAAGATTGATTAAAACACTTTTAAATATCCTAAAACACTAAAATTTCCCATTCCGATTATCCATAAAATAATGTTTTCTAGAAATTCCAAAATAATTAAAATTTAATATTGTGGATTCAAAGGAGGGTCAAACTAAACAAGAAATGCTAAATAAGAATAATTAATTTTAGAAAACGTAGACTGTAACAGTACCATGCTACTTTAATTGGGTTTAACTCTTTAACAAGCAAATATTTATTCTATGTCACGCTTATTTTTTTATTATTATTATAAAAATCATGAGTTAACATATTATGTGGAGCTTTTAGCACATATTAAAATTATATATCTATTTTGACAATGTGTTTTAGTCATCCTTTTCCTCGTGTTTTATAGCAAACTTCAAACAAATAAAGTATTAATATTTAAATATAATTTAAAATTTGTTAGCTCTTCCCGTGGCTAATTATTATAATATAGACCATATTAAAATTTAACCAAGTGATCAATTCCCCACATTAAGAAGGGTACACAAGTTAGCTTTGTCTCCGCATTCATATTTTTTCTAAATGCCTTTTTTTCTAGATAATATAATTTAAAAATAAGACTACTAAATATTAGATTTTTATGATGTTGGTCGGCCAGTCCATTTGCTTGGAGCCAGTTAACTCAAAACATGCTCATCGAATTAAGATGGGCCTTTATCTTTAGTACTCATTATATTTAAGAATACAGCGTAAGCTATATACTAACACGCTATATTATCGGCGAGCGTAGCAATATCGAGGAAACCTGAATATTCGTCGCAGCTAGTATTGAAAATACATAAGAGGGCACGTGATATGATATGGGGTGTTGAAGGGGGGGGGGGGGGGGCGATGGAGTTGAGTGATTGTTTCATTGTGAATCTTGGTATGTACTGTAAATAAAACAATGGTCTCAACTAAGTTTCATTCTTTTCTATCTAATATGTTTATATATCGTTTGATGCGAGCGGAGCTGCAGGCAATTGCGAATTCGATATCAAAGCTTTTCATCTTCAAATTGATTATTTGAATAATGGAAATTATTTCAAAAATTCTTTCAGATTCTAGAGTTAAATAAATTATCACTTACATCTTTACTATATTTCGTGTTAAAGCTTTTGTTAATCACCTCAATTTACTACCCAACTGATCTATCTGAATTTATTTACAGTAATGATTTAATGACGAGGAAGTTAGAATTCGGATTTTTTGTGTGCATCCATTACTGTTTACAGACTAAAGTCTCGGTCAATTTTTTATTCAAGTCATATAATTCTCCACTACTATCTGGCTAAGTCTGGCGTAGTTTTATATGTATTTTAATCTAAATAAGAACACAACACGCACAACATCCATTCCCAACCGTTAATTTATCAATGTGAAAGGGTAAATCCATATTTGACGAATGATAAATGTTTCGGTCATGCCGGGAATCGAGCCCGGACTCTTAGTTCAGTAGGAAAACACGCTACTGACTGAGCTAAGATGTTAGATAGAATTTAGATTAAATACTAACCCGAATTGCATATAAGATTAGAGAAAGATCATTAGTAAAATCCACCATTGTAACAGCATCAAGGACAATGAGCCCTGACCTTCTAGATACCAACTTGAATTTTACTAGCACGCCTCCACCATTACAGATTATTATTATTAAATTCAAGATAAATACGCTTATATATAGTTCTTAAACAATTATTGAATAAATTATTGATTGAAAAGCTACACAGTACACAGCCTTTAAAAATAGTTTATAAAATGATATATTGTAACTATACAAAATACAGCACCAATAATCTTTGAATGGAAATAATGACTGAAAAGACAAGTGTGTTGGTTTCTTAACCTATGTGTTAATGTTATAAATTTTCTTTGAAGCTTCTGATGTTAGTTTAAAAAAATTAAATTGAATAGTTTGAGGCAGAAGCCATTGTTACAGCCGACTAAACACCAAACGCTCTAAAAAACATTAAAAACAATAACCTCACTGCCACCACTATTTATATTCTAGAGCTATAAGTCTAGTTCACTATGAATCAATGAAAAAACTACACAAACCTCTCGTACAAATTTTGGTCCCATTTGACCTTTTTTCGAGTAGGGTAAGTTAAGATATATAATAAAGTGTTTTTATTTTTACCATAGCAAACGCGTTTCCACAAACGAGGGGACGATTTTATTCTGTGTTTCGTTGAATATGATAGATACAATTTGGAGAAGAATAGTTCATAAACAATCAGAGAGCTCTTCATTTATAGCTACAATAAAGTGATCAGTTGCCATAACTGCATAGCTCGTACATTCTAAATACACTACTAATATCTGTAAGGGTGCTTGTGAACATTGTCATTAAGTTCATTTGGTTAGATGTTGATCAAATACGAATTTAGTTCTTAATGGTGTTTCAGAAATCTTCAAAGTAGATAACTAGGGAATGGGAAGGTTCTGGGAAGGTTAATACTATGCACAATTAAGATGGATGAGCCATGGATAAACACGAAACAAAAGACTGCTACAGGGCACCAGGTGATGATGAAAGGTAACTAGTAGGATGGTAAGAAATACAAGAGGAAAAGTAGGGTGAACAAACAAAAGAAGCACGATAATGCATGGTAGGGTCATCGTGAGCAAGTTGATTCATTCTTTCACCATTAATTTATCCGTCTTACTTCAGAGTATTTGCTTTTTATATGTGAGCTTGCTGGTTCATTAGAAAATATAATTCATTTAATATATGTTTAGCTTATTAACATATACTTTCTTAATCCGTTTTTAATGTAGCTAGGACAGATTGAGGGTAAATTGATAAAACTTTCTTTAATAACAAAAAGTAATCAATGACAAATTTAATAAAGTTGTATTATATGGCTTGGGCTTTATGAAATAAGATAATAGTAAAATTATACATTTGCTAACTATACACCGAAATAATAAAACTAGGGGGGATATATAATTAACTCGGGGGAGAAGCAGAGCGCCAATTAATTTTTAAACAATTAAAAAACTCCTAAAGAGACCATTTTTTTTAAATAAACTATAACTACTTTAATTCAATAGAAATAATTTATTCAAAACATATATTACAAGTAAATCGTCCTTTTTCACAATTTATGTTGGAACAATTCTTGTGGCCCCAGTATTCATATCTGTTTAAATGAATCTAGACTTTGACTTCTGAATGGACGAATTTTTTAGTGCAATATCTGTCCCCGGATGAATTGACCTTCCCTTTAATTTTGACTTAATGGAAGAAACTATGTTTTATTTTTAAATTTGATTTATGATTTATGTTTCTGCTGCATTTTCTTAAAAGATAGAACCTGTTAAACCAGTCTTCTCCTGCTATCTTAGACTTGTTTAATTAAATTGTATTTTATATTATGGCGAACAGTATAATGTAAAATCATACTTTGATATGTTAAACGTTGTGATACCAAATTATTTATCAGCTAGATACTAAAATAGTAAGAAAAAAATTTCTGGCCCCCTTTGTCCAAGACTGTCTGTTCACCAGGATGTTTAATCACACTTCCGGTAAAATAATCTCGCCTTTGTAAGGAACCTCTTAGCAATCAGAAGCAAGACGCAAAATGATTTCGAAAGATATTACCCTCTGCACAGCATCATTTATTCTTTCTTGGGATCATGACCCATTATTAGATTTACGAAAAAACGTGACAACCATCTGGGAAAATAAAAAACCTAAAGTTTTATGTAACAGATATTTAAATTAAAAAATTTTCATGTTCCGAATCACCCCGAAAATCTGTTCGTACAGCCCCATATCTTACTTCATGAAGTAATTTCGTGTTCTCAAAACTAACATAATAATATGGTTAAAACTACTTACTAGACTGAGTAAACTACACACTGTAAACATTTTTATAAAGTGCATATTTTACAACATACTTATTGATAAAAATTGGAAAAAAATAACGTAGGTTTTTGCATAAGCCATATTATTCCCTTATACACTTACGGCATTTCCACTTGGATCAACCACTTGTGCTAAATTTTGCGAGATATGGCTCTGCCGTCTTTTGTTTACGTTGCGTGGAGGGCGCGTGGTGGTATCTCGCACAGTGAGACTACACGTTTTAAAAATATAGAAACAACAGAAAACAGTTTCAAATATTAATTTAATCCGATATTCCCTATAATCCGATTCCTTTCGATCCGCCCTTTTACATCCAAATATTTTGGTTCAAATTTGGACATATCAATAATCCTTGTTGATCTTTAATTTCTGGTCTCTTTAAATTTCTCATTTTATGCTTTTTACTATTATTAAATTTCTTAATGATTATTTCTGTTTCATAAGCATATATTTATATAAATAGCAATATATATATATATATATATATATATATAAAATATATATATATATTTTCTAATCGCATTTTTCGCATATAAATTAAGTATATCAACACACATGGTGTAAATAATCGTAATTACGGGGATGTTAGTGTTGAGGAAATCACAGATAAAATAATCTAAATCTTATCGTGGGTCTCTTTGCGCGAAATCTAGCAGCTCCGTCCCTTTACATGACACAAACCATCAGGGAATAATGGTTACGTGCTAAACGCCAGGTTTGCCGAGGTAGGACTTTCGGCACCACTGTTGCCATGTAGATTTATCCATCTAGAGACGATTATTATCGGTGGACATTGTTGTCATCAATAAAATCCTTCCCCAACGTTTCATTCCTAATTTTTTCTGAACACAAATGCTAATATAACTGGGACTCAAGCTGAAAACAACGCTTTTTGTTGAAAGACTCGCTCAGTGAAGACGTAGGGTAAGATATGGAACTGTGATAAAACATTTTTCTTCTAAGGATCGACACACAATGTTAAAATCTTTCATGAGCCAAACATAAAACTGTAATTATTTACACGTGAGACCCTATAACTCTAACGGACTATTAACTAATCATAACGCATATTGATGGGCGTGTGAATTAAATGTCGGGCTAATCTACTCGGGTATGCTCTTAACGACCAAGATAAGTTTCTAATTCTGGCCGTGTGTGGTTAAGTTATTTATTCCTGAATGATGTATTACTTCTCCACCTTGGAAATGTGGATACCTTTAATTTAAAATATACCTCTTTCAACTTTACCCCATTATAACATCTTAAATACGTATAATACGGATGTGTGGTAAGACGCGAATCAAAAATGATAACTAACCTGATTAACAATTTTCTTAGCCCTACCTTAATTAATTAGTTGCTAGGGAGTTTAAAGTTAACTCTGGTTTGTTGGGGAGGTAAAACTTCGAATTCCAGCAATGCGTGTTGAAGTTTTTTTTATAAACAGTTTAACATTCTCCCTTAATGCAAATGAAGGTATATTTTTATTAATTTGTCCTTCATAATACCTACCTGTTTATAGTTTAGAAAAAAATATTTTTGGCCAGACACGTAGTAAGATGGGGTTAAAATAATTATAATAATAATAATAATAATAATAATAATAATAATAATAATAATAATAATAATAAATAATAATAAAGAATTCCGTAAAGTGATAAATTATAAATGTTTAATATTATTTTCAAACTAACGCTAAGTTATATTTAAAACTAAATATAATAGGTGGTTATTGTTATTGAACTTAATTTATTAAATACACCTTAAAATACCGAGGGATGAGTTTAAATATACTTGAACATCGAAATGAAAAAATACTACCAATCCACTATTAAAATATACAATTATTGGCTTTGTTCAAAACTAGATGGATGCCAAATCTTACCTACATGAAATGCATTAAATAAATTTTATCCTCGATCTAAAAAAATAAAAAACTGTATGACCCGATACGAGATACCGGACACCTGACCCTGGTTAGGTTGAGCAAATTTAAATCCTGAAGGGCTGAATTGATATCTTAGTTTTCACGAAGTGATTGTTTTTCCTACGTGTGTGCAAATAACCGTCTTTATAATTTAAGCTCTCCATTCTTTAATATATATTCCGAATAGTTAAAATTACCCTTGTGTTCTAGTACTAATTAAACAAAATATATAATTTGAAAAATTTTCATACTATATATATTTTGTTGAAAAGGTTTTGTTTTCTATATTTTGAGTTGGTTTTAAAAAATCCATACAAACAAAAAGAAATACGAGCTAATGACGTTGAAAATAAAATGGAAGAAGTGTCCCGTTGTGTAACGCTACCCATTCGAAACTCTTATTTGCGGAGAGCTTCCAAATATCGCCCTGGTGGCCGATTGGTCAACATTGCAGGCTAGCTCGCCTCGCTTGTTGAGTTAGAATACATAAGCCCTGGTATGCATGCTTTGGAGTGTCTTCGGACCTGGATGAGTAATCCGGAGGAACAGAGAGGCATGAAGAATTCACCGAGGTTGAGCTAGCATGGCCTAATGAAGCACAGATAATGCATGGGTGGATGTATACGGTGGGATAATGGACTATCTTACTAAGGTAACGCAGTCAATGCGTAGCATAATGGGAGAAGCGGAATTATTGGATTTCGCTTGTGGATTCATTTTTACGGGTTGTGCATATAAACTCGGACATCGTTTATTATGATTGGTTAGCTCCAAAGGCTCCCTCACCAAGATAATAAATGTATATGATTGTGTTTTGACTGTGATAGCACTAACATCGACAAGGCTAACGCGATAGTGGCAACACTAGAACAACAATTCAGACCCAATCCAGTGCAGGAAGAAGACTTAAACAGAGACATTATCAGGGGGGTAAACGCCTACTTTGACAGACAAATAGCCGGCGTACCAGCCCCTATCACAGTAGAGGAACTTCAACAAGCTATCAAAGGTCTTTGGTCAAATAAGGCACCGGGTATAGACGGCATCAAGAATGAAGAGTTAAAAAACCTACCTCACAATGCAACAGCACTACTTAGCCAAATAATCAACATGGCCCTTAAATTACACTACTTCCCAAAATTTTGGAAAAGGGCCAAAGTCATCAGCATCCCGAAACCAGGCAAAAATAGCATCTTCCCACAGAACAGACGACCACTCAGCCTGCTCAATACAACCGGTAAACTTTATGAATCCCTTATACTAAATAGACTGCAAAAACACACAGAGATGAACGAAATAATCCCCGATCTACAGTTTGGCTTCAAGAAACTTCACTCCACAATCCATCCTGTACTGAACTTCATAGAGGATGCCACCGATAGCTTCAATAAACGCGAATACCTGCTCGCCATATTCTTGGACGTCGAGAAGGCCTTTGACAAGGTGTGACACTATGGACTACTATACAAACTGATATAATACGACTTCCCAACAAGAGACATAATACTCATTAAAAGCTACTTAGAAGACAGAGAGTTTCAGGTCGCTATTGGGGGCTCGCTTTCCGAAAGGGTGAAGGTAAAATCAGGGGTACCGCAAGGGTCGGTCTTGGCTCCCTACCTATTCAATCTTTATGTTTATGATATACCAACACACCCTAAAATGACAGTGAGATTATTCGCGGACGATACACTAATTTATACAAGAGACCGAAATATATACTACGCGACACTAGCCCTACAACGATACCTAACAACACTAGAGACCTGGCTCACAAAATGCGAGTGAAAGTCAACACCGCGAAGTCCACAGCTATGGTAGTGGCTAAAAGGAGACAATTACCACCAGAGAAATTCACTATTTTTCAAGAGGACATACCATTCGAAAACGAAGCCAAATATCTTGGAATAACCATCGATAGGAAGCTCACCTGGGCGAAACATATCGACAGAACAAAGAAAACTGCAACTGCGCTTTTCATACAGCTTTACCCTCTCTTCAAAGGGCGTCAACTGAGTCAGCAATCCAAGATAACCATTTACAAATGTATAATCCAGCCCATCATCCTCTACGGCTGCGTAGGTTGGGGATACGCAGCCAAAACACACATCAAGAAGTTACAAACAGTGCAGAACAAGATACTAAGACTCATAACTGGAACAGACATTAGAACAAGAATAGACCACCTCCATGAAATAGCCAAGAGCAAACCACTCGATGTGATATTCAAAGAAAAAAGGGTAAAATTCTACACACAAAGTGTAGCACACAAGAATCCATTGATACGTGCACTTGGTAACTACAATCCTCACGACCAAAGACCATACAAACGCCCAAGGCTGGACTAGAGAGGGATAAGAGGAAGGAGCAATATCACTCACATCTTCACATTCAATTTCATCCTTCATCAAGTGTATATTTTGACTAATGAAACATGTGTTTCCTTTTCAGATAATCATCACAAACTCACAATCAATCAACCCCATCTTTCATTAGATATATATTTTCACAAATTCATATTTTCATCCTCATTCCATGAGGATAAGGGCTAGCGTACGCTGCCTGTAACTCACAAAGCAATACAGCCCTTTCACAGGTGACCTAGCTTGACGCTTCTGTCAAGGTGGATATCTTGTGTCGGGTTACAAAACAACTCAAACCGTGTACTTTGTACGATTAAATCATAGGTACCAAGTCATATAATATTAAGTTCATGCAACGAGGATAAGGGTCTCTGAAAACAGCCTGTAACTCGAAAAACAAATCAGCCAAAACTTCCTCTACTTGTCGATGAATCTATTGGCAGGTGGGGAGGTTGGGGCAACAGGGGAAACCCATTTGACTGTGATAGCTCACATTATTTTACACTTTTTAAGCACATGCACTTGCAGTCAACTTCAAGGAGCATCTCAACGAGGTCGTGTGCATATGATGTTTGTAAACCGACGAGCTAAGGGCTTCAAAGGCCTTTTAAGGCTGACTAGTGGTGTTATTTACGCGAATTAACAACTATTATATAACGAGCAGTGATTTTAAACCATTAAATTAATAAACTTTTGAATACGAATGAAAACACTTTAGGCCCATAAAGGGCTAAAAATTTCAAATAAATTTATATCATCTTGTGCTGTTTCAAGAACGATTGATTAGTGTCGCCGCGAATGGTTATTGAAGTGTCAGCAGGCTGGTCTGTCCCGGGAAACGTGCGAAAAGTGCTAAAGTTAAACTCGATTTGGGAAAATATACAATGTCTACTTGCTCTGTCATAGAGCTCATGGAGTATGAAGACGACAGGGACACTATATATGACAAATCCCAGGATGGAAACGTAGATACGCCCCACAAAAGGAAGGTAAACACCAGCTAACAACCACCCGGATATTTGCAAACTAAACAAGGTAATGAACATCATTCTAAACTGAACTATGAGATAGTCTCATCTCAGAAAAGGAAACAAAGGGCCAAACCTGGAGTTAATGTTACAGTGACAAAGTCCATAAACGTAAACAACCAGTTCTCCAAACTGGCTAGTGGCAAGTCAACAACTACAAACAGGGTGCTGATATGGAGTCATCAAATGAGACCCTGTGTGAAGGAACTGATCACAAAAGGTAAAAAAAACCTCCGATTGTGGTTCAAATGGGGCGGAGTATAAAAACACAATTAAACTCCTAAATCGGAATCTAGAGGACGACTAAACACGAAATTCACCCCACAAACAACGACACATAGGCTACTCCCAATCTCTGTCTGTACACTGAGAAAAAACAGTCTGTTGCAAAAATTTATGAAGTCATGGCCATAAGCCACACAATTGTAAAAGCCGAAGAATACCTAAAATTGGTGAGCATGGTATTACAGTGCCACCGATGCCAACGCTTTGGTGACTCAAAGAATTATTGTGCCCAAATACCACGTTTTGACAAGTATCTGGGTGAACATTTTATCACAGCCTGTACCAAGAAATACCGGACCATGTCAGCACACTGCGTGAACTCTAAGGGTGAGCATGCGGTAAATTATAGGAATTGTCCTTTATTTGTCGGAGAAGTGGAAAAACGCAACAAGCAACTGCGCAAGTATACCTAAGGGGGACAAAAGGTAACGTAGCCAAATGCTAGCCCAGCTAGGCCACACAGAGACATGGGGGCGACAGCATTCCAACGGAAACGCACGTTCTCGTGTCCAAATGACTATCGTAAGCTGCTGCCATAGTAAATCTCCCTCAAAATTCTAGCGAGGGAAATACTAACACAAATCAGGTTTCTGAGCTAAGGGACCTCCTTCAAATATTCAAAGATATACATCTCTCAGGCCTTCTTGCACACCTTGAAAATTCTTGGGAAGATTACAAAATGCCCCCAACAAAACAAAAGGACCTGATTTTATTGGAAGCAGTCACTGAATTCTTCTGTAATGTCAAATAACCAAACACAGCACCCACGTGTCTTTTTGAACATATTGTTTTGGAAAGCCAATGGTATCCTACAGCAGGCTTACCAATTTGAAGTATTATTGGATAAATACAGAGTAGATATCCCTCTCGTGTGAGAGAATCTCTTAACAGTAACAAAACGATAGAATTTAACGGGTACAATATGTACAGGATCGTCAGACCTATTGGTAGAGCTGGGGTTACTGCCATCCTACTAAACAAACAAACTTAACCATTACCACACAGCTGTTCCAGGCACTGTGAACATTTAAACAACTTCGATAATAGTTCCTATACCACGGAGCGAGATAATGTTTAGTGCTGTGTATAGGATTATTTTGGTCTTGATCACAGCTGATGGTCTAAATACGCTTAAGGCCAATAAACATTTCTTCCCTGCTAGTGACCTTAATTTTAACCATACACACTGGAACACTTGCCTATATAATTAAGCTGGCTGGACCCTTGTGGAATATGGGACCTTAAAATACTATGTAGATCTGGCACCGGAAGAACCCATATTCGAAACTAAAATTACTGAATTCTACCTGATGTGCTCGATGTGATACTTACAAATTTCAACCGAAAGCCTGAAGACATTAAATGAACTGGACTCTGACCAAATCCCGGCTTTCTGTTGGCTTCCAGTAAATATCGATCCTCGAAATTATTTTCTTAAGAGATAGATTCCAAGCACCGACACGACCAAATACTATGCCCCTTTAGATAGGGTTATTTCACTAGATTTAAATGTTGAATCGAAAGAGGAGGTGTATCACTCGGTCGTCCTCTTGACATCAACGCTGCTCGAGGTTCATCGGGAGTCAACGACCTACAAAGCCCCGATAGTCATACTAAAGAGGTAGTATCCAGATCTGAACTTCTTGATAGCTCAGAAGAGGGAATTGCACCATGATTGAAAGTTATCCCACTTGTTGAGACACCGAGATGAATATAACAGATTAAGGGCCCAGGTTCGCCATAGAACCAAACAGTTGAAACTAATCCACTGTAACGAGAACGTTTCAGAAACCGTCAACAGTGATGATAGTGTGTGAAAGATTACCAAACAAATTAAAGGTGACAATTTGAAAACTAGAACTCCAGCCATACACGGAAGCCATTGAATGACTTATACATCCACTGCCAAAGCAGAAGATATAGCTGAATCATTGGAAGAGCAGTTCAAGGTGAACATCGATCCCAAAGATGAGATCTTCATTCACAAGAGAGTTGAAAGATGAAGTTAAGCTATATCTCTGTACCCCCCCCCCCCCCCCGGTGTCTATATATGAAGTGGAACATGTTATCAGGCATCTAAAGAATTTGAAAACCCCAGGGGTGGATCGAATATCAAACTAGATGATGTGCCATTCTCCTGATAAAGTCATTCTTCTCCAAGGCCTCCATGCCGTATTAATGTGGGGATAGTTTTCGGAAGTTCGGAAGGTGGCAGATGAAATATATCCATTCCAAAGCCTGAAAAGACTCCAAATTTATACAGAACAGGAGAACCATCAGCTTACTCTGGTGTCTTGTTAAGGTATTGGAAGAAATAATTCTTGAAAGGTTAAAGCAGTTTGCCCAAGAAAACCAAATACTTTTTTATAACCTATTTGGTTTCCGGAGCGACCACTTCACTGTACACCTGGTCACCAGTTTTCTGGAGGTGACAAAAAGAGTTTTAACAGAAAGAAAGTTATATTTGCGAGCGTTTATGGGCGTCGAAAAGGCTTTTGATAAGGTCTGGCATGCTGGCCTCCTGAGAAAGATATTTGACTTCAATTTCCCTAGGACGTCATTCACATGATAAGAATCTTCTTCCACGGTCGTTACTTTGGGGTAAAAATGGATGTTAAGAGGTCATTCCTACATGATATCAGAGCGGTTGTGCCGCAGGGATCTGCTCTATCAAAATTTTTGTAGATAATATATGTTGCTGACATCCCTACAGATCCAAAAATCAGCGTTAGGTTATTTGCGGGTGACACCTTATTATTACCCTCACATAGGAACATCAAGTTCGGGTTTAAAAACCTGCAACGATTCCTGGACCAGTCCGGCAACTGGCTGGAAAAGTGGAGAAACAAGGTAAACCCTGCGAAGTCCACGACTATCATGATTTCAAGGAGGATCCAGGCACCAGACTAGATTAGTGTCCCGGGTGAAGATATTTCTTTCTGTTACGAATACAGATATCTTGGAGTCTTAATGGATTCCCAACTCAACTGGAAACCAAACGTTAAGAGCTAGAGGAAAGAGGCTATGGGTGTTTTTGCCCAGAACTGCAGACTGTTCAAGAACCGGGTGTTGAATACCAGAACAAAACTTCTATTTTATAGGAGTCTAGTCCTTCCAAGACTCGTCTACGCCTGTAGAGCGTGGAACTATGTAGCCCCAAATGTTTTGAGACAGCTTCAGGTGGTCCAAAACAATGTACTCAGGTGCATACTGGGTGTCAACACAAGCAAAAATAATGCATTTATCCATGCCTATACTGGGAGCAAGACGCTAAAGGAGATCTACGAAGACCGAAATAGAAGTTTCTGCACAAGAACCCGAGAGCTGGGGGAAAATTCAATGATTATAAACATAGGACAGTACAACCCCCAATACCAAGGATGTATAAAAAGCCGAGGCTGGATTAAGACCTACCTTAATCCGCTCAATAAATTCCAAACCAGCCTACCATAGTGCCCTTTCCATATTTCCTTATTTACCCCATCCACTTTATCCAATTTTACATCCATAACTAAATCATTTTTCACAAATTCACAGTCATTTATCCATCCTTTATTGAATGTTTATTATGAATCTGTGTTTTTCTTTCAGGTCATCTAGACATCACACACACACATACACTCCAACTCATACATCAGGCATGATTGCACTTGTGTCTACTATCACAGTGTACTAGGGATTGATTTATACGTTTCACAACATAATACTCTCTCCATTTCACATATCTTCTTCCAAATCCATGTTCTTTCCACGATCATAAACACGTTCATAATAAGAAAATATTGTCTGTGACAACAGATCGGTACCCTAAGATATTAACATGCCAACTACCTTTTTTGAGGGTCGCTCCTGACATTCAGAGCTGGTAGAAAGCAAACAAGGGAGAAAGACTGTGATCGTTACTTTTTGGCTCAACATCAGAATATGTAAGACGAGATATCTAAGAATTTCAAAATGTAAAATAATTATAAATTCAACTTTCGACGTAATATTTCAAATATGTATGGTGGCATCAGTTTTATGCCGGCTCTTTAAGCCTTTAATTTAAACTTTGTACGTTAACAATTTTTTGAATATTTAATTTTTTAACTAAAAATATATTTGATTCTTATACGTTGGACTAAGATTAATTTTGAAACTTAAACATTGAACTTTGACTATTTTTTAAACTTTATACTTCTTTCTACTATAACTGGAACATTGATCTAATAGTAAAATTTAACTTTTCATTATTTTAATATATGATTTGTCTTCATTATTTTTATTTCCAGTAATGTTTTTATAAGGATGTCCCATTCAAATGAAATTATTAGATTTATAAGTTATTTAATATTGCGAATACTCTAGTTTGTAATATTAACTTGTCTTGATGAACTGTTCCTTTTGAATGAAATCTTTAGGATTTCAAATTGATTTAATCTTTTTATTACTCGAATTGGTTACTTTTATCTTGTATCAGGAATCATTCCCCAAAGGATATAAAAATTAAGGCATTACACGTTGTATGTAAGACAGCAACTTAAGATTACTGTTTTGTACATGAAGATTTTTTTATCTCATTAATTGAATATTATTTAGTAGTTTGAGATAGATCTTTATTATAAAGATTTCATGTTAATAAAATTACTAGATTTGTGGTTTTCTAGATATGATCCATTGTTGATTTTACTCTATGTTATTATGTATCTTAATAATTTGTTTGCGGGCTTGCTTCCCAAGTTCTTTAGCCTTTATGTATATCTATGCTACTAATATTTCGTTAGATTAGTTGATAATTTCCTCCTGTCAGTGTTATTTTCTGGCTTTTTGTAAAATAAAGAAACTATTTAATTGGCTCTGTTTGTATTTTTTTATTCTCTAGTAATCCATTACTGGTTAATGATATTTTGACCAAGCTAGATGAGTTAGACCTTTTACAATACAGCTCTATGAGATATCCATTTTGTAAAACCGCTGAGCTTTGGACAGCTTTTGTGGTCAAATGTTTCAATGACAATAAATCAGGAGGGAGCTGTATTAGAAAATAAAAGCGGGTCTAACTGAGAAGAAAACGTTTCTATAGACAAAAAGGCAGTGTTTTGTAAAAAGCCTTTGCTTATTATAATAACTGATTTAACAATCATCCTGAGACATTTTATATAGTATTTATCCTAAGGGCTCTCCTAAAATCACATTTGAAAATTAAATTTTCAAAACTTTTCTCTTTTCAAGGTCAACTTTAAAAATTACATATATATATATATATATATATATATATATATATATATTTGTATTTATATATAATTACATATATAATTACATCTATATGTAATTTAATATGTTAACTTTCTAAGTTGTCCTTGAAAAGTGAAGTGTTTGAAAAGTCCTTAGTATTTTTTACTTTTCAACTGGGATTTTAAGAGATTCCTTGTTATATACTAATTTTACAAGTTGGACTTTAAATGTAGAGTTGGAGTCCGTAATATTGTATTACTTTCCAAATGTGATTTTGGAGATTCCTTATGATCATTTCGTGATGATTCATGAGTGGGTATTGGATCTTCTTCAATCATTCCTTTATTTCTTTTACGCTCTCATTTTACCTTACATTCTTTCTTTCGCATTATTTTGCTTTTGACGCACACGTGAAGACCAAAAGATGAATGTGTGTATTGTGTATTATTTTTGGGAATAAGACTTCTAAATTGAAATGTCCATCAAACGTTGCTTCAAGGATTGAGTGAGTAGTACGGGTGGGTGTTGAAACATGGAAAAAGAAGATGAAAAACAAGATAGAAAGACTTGTAGGGCTGAAAAACAAATTGAATCATGTGCGATACCTTGGTCTTTTATTTTTTCAATCATTCAAGAAAAAAATTTATATTCGAGTTCTAAACGAAGAATTTAAGTTATTGATTTAACTACCTACATTAGTGGTCACGTGCTCTAAGGAATCTCAGTTGTCATAGACAGGCTTATTAGAATTAAGATTGCTAATCCAAGTGAGTGTACTTGGAATGTTTTCCTAAATAGCTTCCACTCTCTCCTCACTAAAATGTATGCACACATTCTCTATATTTTACCTATTTCATGTCTACCCCATATTTATGGACTATACACACTCTCCAGATGAAAAGTAATATGTTTTCTAAAAAAATACCAATAAAATAATATTATTAATCAAATGAGTTTTGTTTTTATCTACCTATGTGTATATATAAATATATACATAATTATATGTATAAACACTTTTATATATATTTATATAAATATGTAATATCAAACTTTTACACAATTGCATATAATATATATTAAATATAAAATATCTAAAGAGAATGAAATCGTGTATTTATAATGGCACGATTTCTGAGAAAGGACGTAAAATGTACCTGATATAAGTGAAACCAATGAGGAAAAATAAAGGAAGCAAGTATATTAAAACTATTGAAAATAAAATTGATAATTATCTATTCATAGAAAAAAAGTATTTTATATCAATTTTACATTAGAAAAAATCTTTTAAGGGATTAAAATATGGACATCATAATCGCGTAAAGGATTTTTGGCATACTGATAATGGAAACCTCACACATTGATTCTCTACCATACATTCATACACGTTTCGGATACATACATATATACTGACTACGCCTATGCTTATCTAACTAAGTTTGAATGAGATTGACACCATATGCAGAGTAAATAATTCGTGATCATCAGTGAGGACTTCAACGAAATAGATCAAAAATGAATCAGAATGTTACTACGTGGCAAACTTTTTAATAGTGATAAATTTTATGAAATTTTAGTTAATTATTGTATATACATAACATCTAGTCAATTACTTGAGGTATGTTTGATGATACGCGTGGCATAGTAAGGATTGGGTGTAACTTAACAGATACTTTCGAAATACATATTGGTTTGAATCAACAAGATGTTATTTCCCCATTAATGTTTAAACTAGTTTAAAGTATACGAATAGGGTAAAGCAAAAGATTAGGGAATGGTTGACATTTATTGGTACAATTCAGCTATTAAAATACGCAAATTATTTAGCTTTGTTGGGAAATAGTAAGTAAGCTTTTGCAAGAAATGCAGAAATTTTACTAGATGCTAGTATGGACATATGTTTGAAAGCGAAGGCTGAAAATAATAAGTATATGATAACACAGAGAATACGGATTGAGAACAATAACCAAAGATTACTTTTAACAACATATGATAAGACAGGGTGAGTTAGTTTAAATATTATTTGCAATTTTAACTATAAATAACAATATTAGATTGGAAATTAAGAAAAGTATTAATTCGGAAAAATGAATGCTATTACTTGATCAGTAAGTTGTTGACATCTAATCTGCTGTCCATAAATGTAAAACTCAGAATATACAAAACATTGATATTACAGGTGGTTCTCGGTGGTTGTGTCCTACCTTACATGGTGAAAGCAAGTTTAGGGTATTCAAAAACAAGGTGCTTAGGAAGATATTTGGCCCAAAAAGAGATTAAGTTACTAAGGAGTTTTGGAGGTTGCATAATAACGGGTTAAGTACCCTCTACTCATCACAAGACATTGTTAGGATAATCAAGTCTCAGATTACGGTGGGCAGGACATGCAGGTTAAATGGAAGATTATAAAATCTTGCTCAGGATGCTGACAGCCAAACCCAATAGGAAGTGACCATTGGGAAGACTTAGACACATTATAAAGTACCTGAAAAGTGATAGGGTGTAGTGAGGTGGACTGAACAGAACTAGCTCAATATATTTAAAGGTGGCATACTTTTATGAGTTCAGTTTCTAATGCCATATAATATTTAAGTTTAGGGTATTTTGTAAAAATGGAGGCCCTATGCAATTTAAGTACTGATTTCAATAAAAATAATAGGTTTTTTATAAATAGTAAGTTAAAGTATATTTAAATACATAATTATAATACTCTATAATTTATCTTATGATATTAAATAAAGTACATAATTGTAAAACGTATTTAAATACATCTTTTGTTCTTTTAAAATAAAATAATATAACAGATTAAATAATGGTATTTATAAAGTTTTATCAACTTTATCAAAAAGCCTGAAAATTATTTACTCTCAAACGTACACTTTAACATTCCTTGAAATTTTTTGTATTAAAGTTAGGTAGTTATGATTATTTTATCAATATTTCTTAAAGGAGAGTGGCTTGCAGTTCCCTTTATAAAGTTTATTTTTAATACGGAATTGTCTCTCAGTAATACATTTTTCAAATATTATCGACTTATAAATAGTTAAAATATTAGTCACAGAAATTATTTTTTTAAATACTTTTACATTTTCATTATATTTAAAAAGACAACATTGATTATATTTATAATAATATTCATGTTTATTTGGTAAAGAGTAATAATAATTGATAGTATGGTTATATCTTCTGGTTTATTATTTTTTATTCCCTTCTCCTTATTTTATATACGTTTTAGTTTTACTTCTATGATGACGAGATGTTTCGGTGATTTTTCACCATCTTAAAGTCTGATTTGTATTAAAGATGATTGATTTTACTTCATAGTATTGGAAAGTTTGTGACATTTTACGGTTACAATACGGTTAAATAATGTTGATAATCTCACTAAAAATTATTCCATATAAAACCGTAAGATTTCACAAACTTTCCAATAGTACGAAGTAAAATCAATCATCTTTAATACAAATCATACTTGGAGATGGCGAAAATCCCCGAAACCCGAAACATGGCGTCGTCATAGAATAAAAACTAAAATGTATATAAAATAATGAAAAGGTAATAAAAATAATAAACAAGAAGATATAACCTTACTATAAAATAGTTTTGATAATGATTAAAAATTATTTTATTCATTAAATGTTATTTTGTCCGATGCCTTATATAAATTGGTAGCCTGACTGTCAACTAAACTAGGAGTCCAGGGATCTATTCCTGGCATGTTTAGAAAATAAACTATTCGTAAAAATGGGTTATTCTTTCATGGTGATGCATTAACGGGCGGTGGGTGATGCGTCTGTACTAGCTATATGGTAGCTAGCTGGAGGAAGTAACACGTGAACCTCAAGGAAGAGCAGCGTTAACACATTCCAACTAAAGAAAATCATGTAAAAGTTAAGAATTAGATATTATCTTAATAATTAATGATAAATGAAAGTGTGGGTTTAAATTGGTTGATAATTATAGTATATTGTGTATAATTATATTATATAAATATTTACAGGATGTTAGCGAACTTGGTATTAAATATTTACATTACAACGTGTACTGTAATACGATTCAAATAGGATAATCTAATAACATGACATATTACATTATTGATTGACAGTTATTTAAAATACATGTTAAATAATAATAATAGTAACGACTAGTTTGTAAAGAAGTTAAAATATAATGTGTAGATATAAGTCATGTGGAAATGAACGATACACTAAGATTTACAAAATATTTGGAATGATAGTAAAAACCAAACATATATAACATTAATGAGCTAGTTTTAAAAGGGGATTAAAATGACAACAATTTAAAATAACAAGTTAAATATGTTACATAAAATTGATGCGTAGTTTGAATTGAAACCTGCTATTGTTCAAGAAATTTTCAAAAAGTTAAATTTAGCTTTAAACGGTTATCTAAGTCTTATATGGTGCATTTGTCTATGTACTCCATTTGGTGTTCCAGTATTGCTGTTAATCACTGGAACTCTATTCACCCGACATGTTTGTCATGTGACAAATGCACCAGATAAGACTTAGATAATAGTTCAAAACTAAAGTTAACTTTCTGAAAATTTCTTGAACAATAGAAGGTTTCAATTCAAACTACGGTACGCATCCATTTTATATAACATATTTAACTTGTTATTTTAAATTGTTGTCATTTCAATCCCCTTTTAAAACTAGCTCATTAATGTTATATATGTTCGGTTTTTACTATCACTCCAAATAATTTGTAAATATTAGTGTATTGCATAAATTTTATTAGATCATTTACACTTTACTTATATCTACACCATATATTTTAACTTCTCTATAAACTAGTTGTTACTATTATAATTATTTAGCTTGTATTTTAAATAATTGTCAATCAAGAGTGTAGTATGTCATGTTATTAGCTCATCCTATTTGACTCGTATCACAGTACACGTTGTAATGTAAATATTTAATACTAAGTACGCTAACATCCTGTAAATATTAATCATAATATAATTATAAAATATATACTATAGTTATCAAACAATTTAAACCAATACTTTCATTTATAATTAATTATTAAGATAATATCTAAATCTTTAATTTTACTAATTCTTCACTACTTACAAAATATAAATTTAGAATGTTTTCTAAAATTTTGTTAAAATAAATTGGTCAACAACCACAAACATGGACTAATTATTGTAGAACCTTTAAGACAATAGTAAACATTACTGATTTTGAAAATGTGTATTTAAAAAATATAGATATCTCTCTATATATAAATGTAAATTCTTTCCTATTAATAAATTATTAAATTCGGGAGAAAGTATATTATGTTATATATAATGTTTATGACCATCAAAGTTTGGAATATTGAAATTATATTTAGATTACATATTTAGACTTATCAAGTATCATCCTTGTATATTAAAAATGACACCTGGAGACATGTATCGAATAATGAAATCTGAGCTTACGTTGCCAAAGCTCAACCATTGAGCTATCGAGGATTTCTGCAATTTAAAAAATTGATATGCCCATATCTGTAAACTAAAGATTATTTCTATCTTTTAATCTTCACAGGTTCTGCATAGTTAAATGTATATCCGTTTGCATTCTTCAATGCTAATCGCTTTTAAGTACAATAATTTATTGTATTTGGCAGCATAAATCTAACCCCTGAGTCAGTGGTGTATGTGGTATCAATGAAAGCTCGTAGTTAGCTTACGACTTCCACACGTCCATTACAGATTACCTTAAAACTATGAGTGAAGATTAGCACAGAACACGGGACGAATTTTGGATAGCTCAGTGGTAGATATAACTTGCGCGCTAAGCCAAGAGTCCCAGTCTCTGGGAGCAGTTTAAGGTTTATTTTTTAATCTACATCTGTTAACTAATTCTTATTCTATCCTCTGTTAAATTGGTTAATAATTATTTTATCATTATAATACACAAAACACCATACAACAATTATTTTGTATTTAAATGACCTACATAAAATATTTTAAAGAAGAGGACTTATGTAATAATTTATGAATATTACTCTAAAAACTATTGCCTTTATTTTGAGATCTTTAACTAATTTATAGTTCCATACAATCTAATGTACATCTCTAAATTGGTACACTTTGTACTTTTCAACTGAAGTTTGTTTGAGAGCTTTAAAATCTTGACACAGAACACTAACCCTACATTTGAAACCATAGTAACAATCCCTTGACTTCTTTCTTTCAAAGTTTCTCATTTTCTTAATCTGTTCCTAAGTTTGGTTAAACTTTAACGATGAATCCGGATACAAGAAACACATAATGTAATTCGATGATACCGGGTCATTAGAAAACAAGGAAATATCAAATTAACACACCAGTTATCGATTGCATTAAGTGATAAGAAGGATTTGACTACTTTTATAAACATGGCTAGAATAAATATAATAAAAGCATTTCTATATAAATAAACAAGACATTATTGAATTAAATTTATATTGGTATAACCACATCAGTGAGTTTGTGGACTAAACGTTAATGTTGTCTATTCTAGTTTGCCATTTAATAGAGAGGTTTGTGTTTTTTAATCCCGACAGGTTGTACCGAAGGTGCGTTTTAATAAATGGTTGTAAGGTCAAACACTATGAAAATGGAAGTACATTGCCTGTGGATTCTAGTTTTAACAATTATTATCACTCATCTCACTATTAAATAAATCGAGATCAGTTTATTTTATAATTATTCACTGGAAAATGGTATAGATTTTTTTAATTACTCAAGTTTGTAGGCTATAGAAGAAATTATTTCAAATTAAGAGTCATAATTATTTTATCTTAACTAGATTATCACATTATTATAGACACTATTTGGGTTTGTTGAACAAAGCATTGTCTCAAGCTGCCACATTTTCGAAAAATATCCTCACTTGTACTAACATTATCAGATAATGTTAGTAAAAGTCAGGGTACATTTCGAGATTCAAGGGCTAGGTGTTCACCAACAACACAATTAAAGGAATAGGCGTGTTTGGTTGCCATTAACGAGTTAAATATTCAATTAAACTCACAAGGAAATCTTAACTAACGTTGCAATTAGGTGATTATTATTATAAAAATAAGGCCTCAAATTTAAAAATATGTTAATATATATACTAGAAACTAGTGTAGTAACAGATCACTTTATTTATCAAAGAGATTTGAGAGTTTAATCCAAGAAAATCCTACATATTGATTATGAATAGTTTTAACTGTCTTTAATTTGAATGAAAAACTTAAACACATCACTAAATCATCCCCTGACAAAATATACGTACATATATACCTAATCACGCCACTCCCTCCGGTAGGCTAGAGAATAATTTCACTATACTTCCTCACTAAATTCCATATTCCCTTAATTTCAAAAACGTCCATATATCAAGTAATACATGCTATATTATTCTTAAAAAATTGTAAGACTTCTCTTTTTCACACATCTGTCTAAAAAATTTAACCACGTCTTTCATAGCCTACCTCTTCCTTTATATATGCACAATCTACCTTGATATACTAGCTTCGTCACTCTGTCCACACTCATCCTCTCAATATTCCCGAACCAACGTAAGACGGTTCTTTCACATCGAAATATTGGATTATCTGTCAATCTGCACTCCTTTAGCCTCCATTCATAACAGACTCTATACATACGAGTTTTTCCACATACATTTCTTAGATATCTCATTACAACCACATTCAACCTGCTCTTGTGTTTCTACAGACAAACCCACTCTTCACATCTATGAAACACTGTAGGTTTCAACAAACTTTTATATAATGTAATCTTTGTCTCCTTCAATACTACTTCATTCTTTGTAATACTTCAAATACATTCAACTAACCCCCAAGATGCATTCACCCACTATACAATATTTTTAAAAATCAATCTGCCCAGATACACAAAACCATTCACTTGTTCTAACAGTTTTTTATTTATATTAAGCTGACAATAATTTCTTGATCTGTACTTATCAAAATCTATCACCTTGTTTTTGAATATATTTATACGAAGATCCACATTCAAACAATTTAATGTATTCTGAAAGTCACTTTCATTCTCAGCCATTATTAAGACATTCTGACTATAGTAACACTCTTATATTCATATTGACCATCTGCGCACCAACGGCGTACTCACAAGCATCCCTCATACACTTATCCATGAATATATTAAACAACAATGAATAATTAAAACATCCTTGTCTAACAAATTGTTCAATCTCAAACCATTCACTCAAAGCTCCATCCACCATAACGCAGGCTTTACTTCCACCATACATCGCCATATTTGCCTTTACTAACCATACATACACACTATAATCACTCAGAACATTTTTTCCTGTTCTTTTTTGTCGATTTCATGCTTGATACTCCTTTTGATTGATAAGGGTGTTCCAGTAAATATGTGCGTGCGTGATGATGTTCTCAGTCTCCGATGCTTATTTGAGTAGTGTGGGGAAGTCCTTTTTACTAGCTAGCATGGTTATTGGGAAAATCATTTGCTTGTCTGGCTTTTTCTGGCTTTACTTGATCATTTTTTTTAATATATAATCTGAGATATTCAGGGCATTTTGAATAACTCACTTTGTGCTTACATCCACGGTTGATAGGGTGATGCTCTCCATTTTCTGACAGTCAGTAGTGAGATGAGGTAACAGGCGTTTTACGCATCTCGGTTTATTAGCGCAACGGTTCTTTGAGTGGCTGAATTTCTGGCAACGGTTAAACTGTAAAATAAAGTTTTGGACTTTTACATACTGTTCAATTTTCACTCTGGTATTATTTATGAACTCATCTTGGAAAACAAAATATTTCTTGTCATTTGATGTCAGTGTACATACAAATATGGGAAGTAACTTATTATTGTCACTAGTGCTAGCTTATTGCGTTCTTGAGGTGAATTGCCCCATATAATTATCAGGGTATTCAAACCATCGTTAAGCCCCTTTTTAATATTCTCTATTGGCATGCTGGGTGGAAGTCCTTTGATTGTAATCTTGAGAGGCTTATCCCTAGGCAATAAAAACGTATGGCATTCCTGGTATTCTTTCTTGAGGATGTTTTGAAATTCTTTAAAGTCCTCTAATATCGTGGTCTTTGTTATAGAAATCTTTGAAACTCCACACAGTTCTTATCTTTATGATCTTTACTATTTTAGAATAGTTGGCTGTTCCAAATGTTACTATTTGAGGATATTTTGGGTTGGTATACTAATTTCCAAGGCTATTTTCCTGGATACTTGTGTTTCTTAAGGTTTCTGTCCGTACGATATTTTTATTGTCTTACAATTATTAATATTGGCTAGTCACCTTAACCGTCTTAGCTGGCTTGGCGTACTTTGATTTAAACTTCAGTTTTATCTTTAAATCATCTACTGCTGTCTATTCACCTTCTTGATCAGATATATTAATTTCTAATTCCGAGTCGGTGTCTACGTTTATTTTTCGCTTATTGTCAAATTGTTACTTATATGTCAGAGATATGAGGGTGGGATGTCTGGTTTGAAAGGGGAAATCATCACTATCAAATATTTTGGAGATAAACCTATGAAGTTAAAAGATTCAAAATCGCAACATCATGCGTAGGGAAATTACGGTTATGGAGTATTGAGATGATGCTATGTGAAAAAACATTAAAAAACGGCTGAAAGATTTAAAAAAAGGGTGAGAGAATAAGGGTATGAAATTTAATCTGCTAAGCAAAATTATTTAAAAAATTACAGATAGAACAAAAAAAATTGTTATAAATGAGGGAGGAGGCGTTTGTTTGGAGGGGTGCCATGGGTGTTGAAGGAAATTTGACCTAATTTGCATAAACTAACAAGAAATATATGTAATCAAACCAGTTGAAACACTTTCAAAATGGTTTGGTCGTAGTATCAGAAGAGAATATTATCGCATAAACTGGTATGGTAGAGAGACGAAAGATAAAAGGAGTAAATGCATATCCTTACAAGAAAATGAGGTTATAAAACCACTTCAAACAAGTTCAAATTTGGGAGTAGTTACTTTCAAATTAAAGTTAGTAGCATCGAAAAGGGATTCTAACACCAGAACTGTTGTGGCAGGGAGACAATCGGAATTAAATGGGAAAAACTTTAAAAGGAAATGGTTAAGAATTACAAATATTGGGTCTGGTTACCATCTTGATGTTGAAATTCAACCTGTTCTGACGTGTCCAGACATGTTTTGACACGTCAGAAACTATTGTAAAATGTCGGAACATTACAGAAACATGATAGAACATAACGTAAATATTAGCGGCGTTTGTTGGAATACTACGGGAATACATAGGAAAATTTCAGAGCATGTTAGAACCTTTAAGAACAAGTCAAGACCTCTCAGGACCTGTCGTGTCCTGTCCTAAGTGTCAATGTTAGGCAGCTATATTGCTTGTCAATAATCACACGTTCATGTCTACTCTCTGTTTACCCTGGAAACAACCCTTGACAAAGAATTATTAATAGCTTAAGTATTTAATCAATTAAGTGTCATATTTAAACTCGTAACAACGTTTACAATATTTTTTCCTTATCCTCCCCTTACTCTCAGTGTGAAAGATGAATGATATTCTTAATGAAGAAAGGGAGTCATCTTCGCTCCTAAAATTTAAATTGCCTGTATGAGTAAAAATATATTTCAAGCTAAATTAATTATTGTTGGTAAATAAATCGATTATTTTAAATTCATAAATGATACCTAAAAAATATAATTGGTGGTTGTTGGTAGTAACGGATGTTAACTTGGATGGGAGAAAGTGTTCCACCACCACACTCAATATTATAGGGAAATTTATCCTCCGCATGATCGTCCACATTGTGTGTGGGAGATCAATGATATTACTATGGGGGGAAAGTGATCCAGAACTCTTATTTCATCCACTACTACAGTATGTAGAGATTATTTTTAAAAATTAAAAATTTTAATGAAAAAAAGAATCTGCTCAACAAAGATACATCTACACTGCCAAAGGGCTGGATTAAAATCTATTTTAAATAAGCTACACCTATGTTTGAGAATAGTTATGCTGAAAAAAGAATCACGGAGTAAAGTAACTTGTTATTGATTTAGACTTTCTGAATCGTATGTCTTTTAGGACTTTTATTTCATACATTTTATAGTCTGACAGAGCCATAGACACACACATGGCACTATCTCCGATTGTGAAAACACTAGAAATTGATTAAAACAACAGATATCAGTATTTATCTGAAACCAAAAATTCCGCTTGTAAGAGAGAAGCCTGAATCCTAGTAATGATATCTAAGGTATTGCGCAACGCTTCCCAAAAGTGGGGAGATATGTTTTTATATTTTTGTCGCTTAGCATTTTACTAAACTAAATTATTTATTTCCCACGAGCTTTATTATAAGTGAGAAGCTTTTATAATTATGTACAAAAAACGTCCATTGTAAAAAAAATCCTACTGTTAATTAAAGTGGAAAAAAGGGATCAACATATATATTCAAAAATATGTAATTTTGTTGTTAGTCTATAAATGAATATAAAACTAAGGACAGCGTGAATTTTATGTGATTACAATTTTTCCAGGGAATATTTTAATATTTATCTTTACAT
The DNA here is from genome assembly GCA_039000515.1 of Timema cristinae. Lineage (NCBI taxonomy): Eukaryota > Metazoa > Arthropoda > Insecta > Phasmatodea > Timematidae > Timema > Timema cristinae. The sequence continues at coordinate 58,185,138 of JBCFYV010009882.1, forward strand.
AATTAATAACGGTGATTTATTTACACAAAATTATGTCAAATATATCCGTTAAAATATCGACGAAGCATTAACTAATGCGAGCTTAATTCAAACGGTAGCTTGCAATATTAATGCAAAGACATATGTGTAAATAGGCCTATGTATATTTTTTGGTAAATGGTTTAGTCAGCAAATATTTATTTAGAAATAAATAAAGTTATAAGGGATTTCTAAAGGAATTCTTCACATTTCAATTTTAAAATGTTTATTAAATATGATATATAAAATTTATATTTAGCTACTAAGCTATGATTAAAATTATATATCCATTTTTACAATTGGACATAAATATTTAAATTAAAACTGAAAGGTATTAATTAGAAGAATATTAAAAATGTTCCAAATAATTAATGAAATATTTTCAATTATATTATACCTAGAATTTATTCAAAACTATTCAAAACTTTTAGTTAATTTTGAAATAATTAAATTTTACAAAATCGAATAACTAGCTTAAAAAGGCCTTGCTACGAAGCTATATTTTCAACCATATTTTCATTTGGTAATTATTATTATTATTATTATTAGCACCGCGTCTTACTACCCGTTCGGGTTATACGCACTTACGCTAATGTGTAATGGTAGGGTGATTGTGAGATGAAATGAAGGACCTACAGTTTAACGTGGAATCCGAACCACGGTTGAGACCTGGCATTCCCCATTTGGTAATTGCCACCATTTTTGTAACGAAAGCTACGGGGGAGTAATTGTGCTATATAATGCACAGCAAATATTAGCAATATAACTTTAATTCATTAGTGTAATTTTAATGATAATTTAATGTAATATAGGCTAACATTTGAGTTTGTTAGCAAAATAAATATAAAGAATAACAAATGAAATAATAAGTAAATTTTTTTTTTATATTTACGTATAACACATAATACAAAAACATAGCATTAGCAACTTAATCATTTCATAATACAGTGTGTGTATTTAACTATATTTATTAATAAGTTATGTTTATTTATAAAAATATTTATTTATTTATTTATTATTAATATAAACATTTTTAATGCATATAATCATTTTTCATTTATATAAATATTTATATTTATGAGGAAACCAAGAAAAAAATTAAGCACAACGACCAGCTGGTAATTAGTTTGCGAAATAGGTAGTACTATACAAACGTTGATACCATAATAATGCATTATGTAGAGGTTAAAATAATTCAAAGTACTGACATCGGTCTTGAAATGTTCAATGACCATTTCAAGCACTTTTGTATGTATACATGTTGTGCTATTTATCACTGTACCAGGAAGCATTGATGGTGCCAAACTCTAAGCAGCAAAAGGTATTCGTGGGGCTACATTTTCAATGTTTTGTTGTTAGAAATCGTGCTATGGAGAGCTTTTGCGCATATTTTAATACACTCTCTATATTGATAGCTTTCAAAAAACCAATTTACTCAAGAATATAGATTAAATTTATCAAAAGTTAACAATATAATAATACATCCATATACACAAAGTAACCAAATATTACGTTATTCCATATATATACACAAACACAAAGTAACCAAATATTATGTTGTTCCATGGTTGGTTTCAACTCAGATTTAAATAATAAAATAAAAAGGAGTTGCTTTGATATTTTAAAAACCTTTAATGAATATTTTGACATGACTGCCTCTAGATACTAAAGATCAGCCTTGCAACCGCCATCACAGATATAATACAAAGCTTGGAAACACAACAGACCTATACGATTTCGATTCATTTCGTGACACAAAGTTCCACTGCTTGCTCGCTTTAATCAGTTTAGAAATGCCCGCTGTGGTGAATACCGTGTTTTGCAGTACTAAGAATAATTATAAAGTCACGGCACTATGATCACGGATATGTACAAGGAATGACAACAAAAATGAAGAGTGAGAGGAAGGTTGACACACCACATTAATTGTCGCACAGTTGAGTATTATTATTGTTACTACATCACCTATAAGCTTGCTACTATACTAGCAAAAATGAAACATATCCAAAAGTAATGATTTAAGTCAAAATTCTCTTAAAGTATTCATAATAAATAAAAATAAGTTTTGACAGTAATTGAGCTCAATAAAATGAGTATATCTATCATAAAATAGATAAGTTATTTTACATAGGCTAATTATTAGATTAAATAAAAACTTAAAGTTCGAAGCCAAATTTCCTTACTCATTTAATTATAAAAGTTATTAAAGAAATTCAACTATTTATTTCAAAGATAAACTAATAATTCTTATTACAAAGCAAAAATTAATTCGAGTTAAGAGAATAACATTTTAAATTAAGTAAAGATTGTATTTGAATCCCGCTTACTGTAATTCAAAAATTAATCAACACAATTCTTTGAATTTAGTTTTGAGAGTATTTTATTTATAAAAACTATAATGCAGTATAAATAATTCAATCTGTATCTTAGTTTGAAACTTAAATGGACCCCTAATTTATCTGATAAAATAGATTATAGATTTTTTTATATGCTTGGATACCAAATTTCAACGAAATACTTTTTAATATTTTAAATTGAATGGTTTTTCTATAACATTAATAAATAGATACTTGTGAGACTGGTGGAATTGTCATATAATATAGTAAAAATGTCATCTTACAATGCTTTTTGTATGCATTCTATAATTTTCTCCAAGAAATCAAGCAATATGGGTTTTGTTCAAGACCAATCGAAAAAAATAAAGATCTATAACACCACAATAATTTAGAGTAATATTTTCTTAGTTAAAGTTAGAGATAAAAATCTTTTGCTGATTTAATGTTTTAATAGTAGCTCAAGTTTGGCATGAATTCAATAAATATTATTAGCATATATGTCGGGGAAAATGAAGAATCTTGAACAATCAAAAGGGTTAAGCAGCACCCAAAATTATATTAAATTATAACGTTAAACCACTGGCTGCTCACTTTTTGATCATTACTCGTGGTACAATCCTGAGCTAGATATAGCAATTACAAACAAATAATGATAAGTAACTATATTAAATAAATTAAATATTTTGGGGCAAAATACTACATTGTTCTTAAACTGGGTGCACCAAAAAAATCGACCTATTAACAAATAACATAAAATTAACACGATCATTAGATAAGAAAAACGTACTAATAAACATTATTTGAGAAATATGTAGGAAAAATAACCATTAAAGTTCATTAAAAAGTATAGGTAAATAATATACTCCATTGAAAAACCCTCAAAACTGTCTCATAGAATTCCTGAAAGCAGCTTCATTTTAAATTTAAGGCTCTAACTATATATTCGCTGGTTCAAAATATAGATAAGTGAATTCTGAGAAAAATTTAAGCTCTACTTTTTCATCACTTAAAGTCAAATTTTACAAAACCCCGTCTAATCATTAGTTTAGGTCCTAAAGGGAAACTACCCTCTAGATTTCAAGTTTACAGGCTCAGAGTTTGTGGGTAGTATTATAATGAGTTAGTCAGTGAATGAGTTTTGCCCTTTATTGATTATATGACTTACAGACATACCGGCGATTTTTCTATTTATTAAATTCTTATTTAATGTCATTATGAACTTGAAATCTCACTGCCGCACTTAAAAAACTTATCCACCTGTCTCTATCTTGAGCTAGTTCTATCCAATCCACCACATCACACCCTATCTCTTTCAGGAATATTTTCTATCTATAAGATTTGAAAGCACAGTATACTCTTCTTACCATAAACCTTATATCAGTCTATACCACTTCTGACTACTGAGCTATTATGGGTCAAATGTTCTTCCACCACCAAGACCTAATTAGTAATAATTGGTCAAATTGGGACATCACCATTCACAATAATGTATTAATGTATTGGTAATTGGGCACTATGAAAACTCTATGATAAAGTTAGTTTATAAAAACAAATTTAGTACCAAGTATTACTACCCATTCAGCTATAATCTTATGTACTAACTACATTTATGGGTAAGGGATAAGGTCATTTTAATATTTAAAGAAAATGTACTCGTATTCGCGTGGACAGAGAGTGGGAAAATATTTAGAAAAAGCCACCCTCAGTACACCCGACCAGGATTGAATCACGATCCACCCGTCACTGGAATTCTATTCTATTTCGAGAATAGCGTCTTAGAGAATGCGACCACCAAATCCAGTAGTTGGTAAGTTATGTGTTTATATGATTAGTGGTGACCTGGTGGTCTAGGGGTAAGGTGTCAGACTTCTGTGCTAGTGGCCGGGGTTCAATCCTCGGTCCCGGCAAAGATTTATCTGATTTCCAAACCCTTCCTTCACCTCTGACAAGACATCTTGTGAATGTGAGGAATGCCAGGCCTCCACCGTGGTTCGGATTCCACGTTAAACTGTAGGTCCTTCATTTCATCTCACAATCACCCTACCATTACACATTAGCGTAAGTGCGTATAACCCGAACGGGTAGTAAGACGCGGTGCTAATAATGATAATAATATATGATTAGTCAGTCTTGTTAAATACTGAAATTATTATTCACTGGTTCCAAGCTCCTGGCTTTATCTGGGTGAAGTTATTGGTCATAAGAATGTGGTATTTGGCAACCAGTTTCAATAGACATGAATCATTTATATACTCAGCAGTTTCTTTAGTGATAGTGAATAATTATTTACTAATTTATTTATTTAATAAAGGCTTACATCATAAACCGGTGACAATGTGATCTTAGTAGTCACGGTAGCGAAATGTCTAAAAACAAAGTAAATAACTTGTTTTGCACCACTTTAGTTTTTCCCAAGTACGTGAACTTAGTTTCAGCCCTTGACTTAATTGTTTTATAGCTTATTAATAAATTTTCTATGAAACACCAAATGAACACCTTTTTTACCTTAACTGAAAGTAGCCCGTTCATAATCGTCAATAGGACAATCGTCTGTCTCGATCAGCTTAGTAAATAAATATTCATACTGAGGCACTGCTATGTTTCTTCATTCCATCACTAATATATGAATATTGGAGAAATTATATATAAACAAGATTAATGTTACTTATCCGATAATAATCGAGGATGAGTTTAAGAGTCCTAACATTTATGTTCTGTATAAAATGATGATTATTTGGAAGTCTAAAAAAAGTTTTAATTAATTCATTAATGATATAATTATTTCCAAAGAATTTCAAATATGATTTTTTTATTTGTATGTTTATAAATATATATATTTTGCGTTTAGAAATAAATATTTTTGTAGTATATTATTTAAAATATTCAATTGAAAATATTACTTTCCAGGAAATAGTCATGTGTTCAAGGACTAATAAAAAAGAAAATATAAATACTGTTGTATTTTATGTATCTGTTTAAAAGTAATCCAAGACCTAGTACAAATGTCAAAATATGATAATTAAAAACTTAATTCATGATCTATGTGAGAGAATCTATATTAACAAATTCCAAATTGCAGATATATATTTATATCTGTCCTTTATGTTAAACTATTATGCTCTCTTTTTGCGATATTGTCAAAAGATGATCAAAAATAAAATTTTATTTATAGATGCTCAATCAATACGTAGTGTTTAATATGGTATTCATTTGTTTCTGTGTAAATTGGTCACAAATGTAAAACATCAATTTGAAATAAAAATATAATTTATAATAGATTATCGCACATTATCAGCTGGTATAAGAACTATCATTAAAATAATCAATAAAAAATACATACACTTAATCGATAAATATCTCAAAGAATCTTAACTATAAAATGTCGAATGAGGGTTAATAGGAAGTGAGGAGAAAGCACTACCGTTAGCGTGAATATCACTGGTTGGCTATACATTGCTCCCACGGTGTTTGGGTTAAGAACCGTAAAAAAGCTTAAAATCGAAATAGGTTTTCCTATCTAAGGAAACATTGGGGCGTATTTATGTTAGCTTTTACAAACTGTGAACTTAAAGCCTTAACCCCAATAACCACTTAAAATTAATTATAGAAAGTCAAAAAGGTCCATATGTACAAAGAGAAACCGCATTGTTTGTAGCTCGGGATTGTTTTTAAAAATTTACTAATCTATCATATTTATGATTATACATACATCCAATTCGTTACTGTTGCCCTAGACCACATAACCATTTTACCACATATTTAGGAAAATATTCATTTAGTAAACAAGGAAGGATTGAACTTGGCCTAGGCCTACGTACTTACGGTAACTTCAGGCTGTGAAAATTGGAAGTATTTTATTTACTTTTAATGAATATAGCCTATAGAGAAACCAAGAAAGATGAAACTTTGAATACATTTCTAATTAAATCAGTTACTTTGCAAATACAGTAATTTTGTTTTACTTCTACCCATTGTGTCTGACGGCTCATACCATTTTATCACCAGTCTTGATTGCTAATAAACCATAAATAATAGAAAATTTGACTTGGAAAAATCTTAAGCACCCGTACCTAAAGAATTATTAGTTTTTGCATCTAGGGTGTATTTTTAAACAATATTTTACAAATATTACGAGTTTGAAGCCTTAAGTCACGTGTACAACAGTGAGGATGATTAAAATAACCATAACAAGTTAATCTTGCCATAAGCACTTGAGTATATATGAGAATGTGAACACAGGAAGTTATTTTTTATTTATTACATATTGTGATCATTACACCCTAAACTGCGTGACCTCTTGCGCTAATATTTCTAAAACCGGAATAACGGCATCTGAAATTAAGTATATGCTTGCTTACACACGTAATAAAATCGCAGAAGTTCACATAAGGCATTTTTCTTACTGAAACTTTAGCACCATGTCTTACTACCCATTCTGGATACACGCATATTTTTGTTACTTTTATATATGGTGCTATCTAAACGTCATATACCAGTTGACCACTAAAGTGAGTCACTTCAAAACCAAGAAAATTACGTAGCTGAAATCTTACATTGCTGGTTGGAATAATGTTTGTATGTTTACACTTCGGCGTTATTTTTTAACTTACATCCATTGAAATGTTTAAGAGTTCAGGACCGTCTATTTGGGTAGCTAATAATATAATTAGTTTAAAAAAAACGTCCTTTGTGAAAAAAAGTAATATATTAAAAAGATAAAACCAAGTTTGGGGTATTTTCTTTTAGCTTACCACTGTGAGGTACTTACTAATTTATTAGTTATTGGTATAGGCCTAAAGGCAAAGTGTCAATAATTACCGGACATCAAAGTTTAAGGCCATAGCTGGCTGGGAACCCTTATATGTAGGTAGGTACCTATCTTAATTAACATACCCTACATACATAGAGATAAGGAAAGTATGATCATTCAACAACGGCATTAAACACACACACACATATATATATATATATATATGGCTCTACCAGGCTACAAATAACGCCTTAAGCTAAACTAAATACACTAAACAACTCCTGATCAATATTTGACTCCTTATATTGCAAATGTTTACAAAATGTATGTAATCCCTTAGAATCAAGAATATTTGATACATATTTATAGTTATACCTCTAGATAATATTATTTTTTCTAAAAATGTGCCCTTATTACTTTAATATAATAAGTACTTACAAATTTAAATGCATAATATTTGAACCCTATGTACCTATTTGTGATGTTTTTAATTTACCTATTTAATCATTTTATATTTATCACTAGAGCTAACTCAGCAATAGCAGGATTGTATTTCTAAAGGCCATGGCACTAATCCTGTCCTGGTGTTCCATCCTAGCTAGCTATCTAGATATATTATGTATTCGCTTTCTTACAATTCACTCTTTTAATCCATCAAAATCATGGATATCAATTTGAGCTAATATTAATGTTGATAAAAAGTAAATTTTTTTGTAAAATATTGAGCATTAATTCGGAAAGATATTTAAAACATTATTTAAATGAGACAATTTCTTAGATAGTTCCTATAATCCAATATTTTCACCAAAATAAATATTTAAATCTATCTTCAAGCTTAATATTTTATTTTATCAAATAAATAATGCTGACACTTGCGTACTATCTGAACCAAGAAACTCATGAGAAAAGGAACCAGTCTCGAATTATTTTATTTCACGGAGAAAGATAAGTTGGGTTTAAATGGAAAGGCTTACCATGGTGTTTTATTCCTTAATTGTTCACCTTTCTTCATCAGTGCAAATGAGGGTACCTTTCCTGTAAAATGTATATGTTCTTTCTCATTACTCTATTAAAGTATATATTCAGATTGATCAGATGTGTGGCAACAAGTAAAGCATGAAGAAAATAAATTTCTGTTATTTATGATAAATCGAGTTATTGTGATCTACCCATAAAATGAGGTTTTTTTCTATTACCAAGTTGGGTAGACAGTAGTAAAAGTAATCACAGTCAGAGAGCGGAAAAGTAGTTATCGTGCTTCAATTGTCTGCCAATTTTCAAAATTCCTAGCGGATGACTCAAAGTCAGGAAGTCAGCCCTATTATATTTTTTTCATAACTGTGGAAAGATCTGAAACGAGGAACGCAAGGTAGGCTATAATAGAGTTTAAAAAAAAACATCCTCCTGTGTTTGTTGTAGGTCAAAAAGAACACAATAGCCTATGAGACATTTCCTCCAAAATTGATACTATACTATTTGGAGTTCATACTCTTACATCCACACACAAAGAACCTTGACGTTTGTAGATGTGTAATGTTAAGGATCAAAGTCCAGGTAAGCATGTGATGCCTTGCTTTTAAAACAGAAGTAAGGATAGAAGGTTATGATAGGTCCCTTTGTAATATTGATGCTATTTATTTCACTGTTTACTTTTTTTTATATACACTTCCTCTTTTCTTCTGTCGAGCAATGAAAGGAATTGGTTACTACTTGTACATAATAAGTGTTCTCTATTTCCTGCAATCGTACATGGCTATACCTTTTTCTTTATCTTTAAATAATAAAAAAAACTTCTTAATGTTGGTCTTGATTTAATGGTAGCTACAACTGTAGAACAAATGTCATGAGAAAATTTCTAGTCGTTTCCTTGGGAAATCAAGCGAGCTTTTCAGATTAAAATTATATACTTGAATTTGTACGATTATTTCAATTGAAGTCGTTATTAAACTGGTAATCTAAACCACATGGGTAAACAAACGTGAAAAATCACACAAGATGACAAAGGAAACCCGCAAGCGTAGTTCTACTAGGCTGCAGACCTCAATTATTTGTGAGCTGAAGTATGACCTGACTAAGGATACGTGGCAAAGCAATTAATTACTTTCAACCCGCTTCGGTGGATACATGCTCTAACGTGTTACTCTTGCATTAGAATGATGATGACGGGGAGATCGAGGTTCGAATCTCCATCGGGTGTAATGAGGGTGGTTTCCCATAAATTGTTTTCCACTATCCCTCCACGCAAATGAGGGTACAGTTCCTATAAATATAGCTTTCCTCATCCCTAAAATCATTGGCGTAATTAGTAAATAAGTGTATAATCCTAACGGGTAGTAAGATGCATTACTAAAAAAAAGTTACTTTCAAAAGAATCGCATAAGTATAATGCTATTTCTTTTAAATTTAAATCGGTGTATGAAATATTAATGGTATAAAAGTCCCCAACATTGATATTTTGTAGGAAGATCCTAATGAAATATAACTATACACCATTATGCATAGGTAGTAGTAATATAATGAATACGTCAATTAAACCAATATTAAAAATTACCGGTATATATGCAATTAATCCTATTTATTTAAGTTTAGAAAAAAAACAAGTATCCAAATATAGATCATTGACTTTATTGTGGCATTATCTAAGATAAAACATGGGAAGAATATATTTTCATTTAGCTTTCCAAATACTTTGAAGCTATAAGAAGACAACTATGGCAAGTTGATCCAAATTTCCAAGGTTCCAATTCCTGTTTGGGCATTATCTTCAAATAAATCGTTACGTTACCATTAGAACACTTTTTTTTAGCGTATACAAATATTCCATTTTAGAAAATATTCTAAACAAGTTGAAAGTAAGGAGTAGAGTTAATTTATAATTTAAGACTTAGATATATTGCTTAAAAATCTATAGAAAATGTTGATTGATAAATTCGGTTACGTTAGTAGATATAAAAAATAAAATTGCGGATCAAAATGTATATTTAGGTTAATTTATGGTGATAACATATGGTCAAATAGTGAACATTACACATTTAATAAATAATTCATCATCAATTAATCATTATATCAGGTGATGATAAGTCTAAAATACATGAAACACGTTAAAAATGTTTTAAACCTTATAAATAATAACAGAGGTTAAACAATACTATGTTTAGTTTATGTAAGTTCAAAATTCAAATTATAAAATATTTTTGCGCTAAAATGGTAATCTGCAAAAAGATTACTATTAATTGATTGAGTATTAGTATAACATGACTTGAAATTATGAATATTTAATGAAACTAAGTTTAAAGTATAGATAAATAATAGTGTTGACAAGTATAAAAATTTGCCAAGTACACAATTTTAATTTTTAGGTTAACTAATTTGAAACGAATATAATTAATGTGGAGAATTTTGTAATATTCTAAGTCGTATCTGATATTGCTTGTCCCGTTACTCCTTTTTTGCATTTCCAGCGTTAAGAGACGCTGTGATACTCAATCTGGCATGATTCGACACATAGTTGTTATAATAATGGTAACTGTAAAATGAAATTGAAGAAGGATTGAGATATAATAATATTTAAGCGTTACAATAGATGAGAAAAACTATGGTCCAATAATAAATACAAATATTACTGTGTCCTCGTTTCTCAATATGTTGATAATTATTAATTGGTATCATACACTTTAGCTCAGTCGGTTGCGTGTCTTTCTATTGGACTAAGAGTCCCAAGCTCAATTCCAGGTATGGCAAAGAAAATTATCATTGTTTAAAGGTGAGTGAAGACTTAAGAGCTGAGGGCTAGGTGTTGTGTCAGTTCTAAGTTTAATTTAGTTAATAAGTTGAGTGCTGATATACTAATTTGGCTCAGAACTTACACATTAAATACCTTACATAAATAAATAAACATTATTTGTTTAATCTCTAATGTCGATATACTTTTTACTAAGATTTCAAAAATGTTTAAATCTCTAAATTAAAAAAAAAAATCTTGCGAGCAAATACATTTATCAAAAATATATTACTATTTTTTTTCAAACTTAAATTATATATACTTTCTATGGTGTGTGCCCGCAAGCAAGCTACACCGACCTAGCGGCCACCACTGTTAACGATAATAGTGCCAAAATAACGGATTGAGGGTGTCATAAAGTCAGCACAACGAGCCCTCCAGAAGTTAATCTCAATTTTTTAAACCTGAGCTTTTCCTTCCTCCTTCCTTTTACTTCCTCATTCAAGTAGCTCCTCACCTGTCCTCCCGAGGCTAAGTTTGAGCCCATTCCTTCACAGATAAATTTTTGGCGCGCCAGGGATCAAACGAAGAACCTTTGAATCTGTAGCCAGGAGCTCTGGCCACAAGACCACAGATATATCAACTGTATTTAAATCTTCAATATTTAAATTTGAGTAAAATATTAGCACAAATGAGTTGTTTTTTTGAACAAGCTGCTCTACCAAAAGATTGAATTCAATGTAAACCAAATTTCACCCAAACAGTTCAAAGTAAAATACCACTAGCTAACTCTGATTTCATTGATTATCTTACAAACTCTGCAGTAATTACTCTTTGCTTCATGCTGTGCCAGTCTTGCTTTATTCTATCCAAAGGACGAAGAGTGGAAAGGGGTTTGTAGGCTAAGGGGACACATAGAATGGAGGGTGAGTTAAAGGAAGGAGGGCAAGAAGCCCAAGATTCTGTGATTGATCGGCGCTAGTAGAGAAGGACGAAGCCGTTTTTGAAAGACCGCAACAACGGGTCACGCGAGCGAGCGAGCAAGCTTGGATCTCCCAGACAACACCAGCATGAGCCATTGTGACAAATGGGCGTCATCTCTTGTGCTGTTGCCTTCTTACTGAGATCCCTTCCACCCACCATGGGCTCGGAGGGTTACTCCCTGAATAAAGACGTCAAGTCGGTCTCAAGGGATAATGTTGTTCAGAGTTTCTCAAAGTATGGGCCAAACGATAACTCACTGGTTTAAACGATTCATCCCATGCTATCTATCTATACTAGAAAATACTCTCATTTGAATTTTAGACAACAATAATATTTTGGCTCAGTGGTTTTTCTTGGCTATTGCCTAAACACTCTTACGCCAAAAGATCCATATTTAGGATTAAAAGCATTTATTCAGTTGTACTTTTTCCACACCATCTTAGTTTACGTTAGAGCTATATTAATGTGTATTAATTACACTGGTTGGCTAGTAATGGGGAAGATATAATTTATAGTACAGTATATTTCCCCGCAATTATGGGGAGAGAGAGTGGGGAAACTATATATATATATATAATGTAAGTTGACAAGGCATTCTAGTGAAGTTTTATACATTTTTCCTAGCAATAACAAACACATTTATTTTACAAACATATACTTTGGTAATGAACGGATTAATTAAATTAAAATTATTTGTTACTGTATGAACTAATATATTAATATTTTCTACATGTGTTTAAGAAGCTCTACCACACATAACTACTAAGTGTATAAGGATGTTTATTTGTATTATATATTTAACTAAGCTAATATATTATAATTATCTCTATTACTTATCAAATAAAGTGTCGGTCTGTTCGTCTGCACCTTAAGATCTCTGGCAACTCTTAACTGATTGCGATCCAGTTTTTTTATGTAGATTTCTACCGGAATGGATTTAGGTTATTTAAAAAACAAATTAACCCAAAAAATTGATGTTTTTCTAAAAGATTTCGTATTAAAACAAGTGATCAATGGTGAATTCTCCTTTTGAATGTGAAATTCTATATGTGTCTGTACAGCTTGATCACCTAATACAAAGAGTTATTACTGAAAACCTTTCAATAGTAAAGCCAAAGAGAAATCATATTTAATTTAGTTTGTTGTTTTGAATAGACAGATCCTTATAAAGGAGCTTCTGTACTTATATGTCCGATAATTACTGAATAAATTTGAATTAATTTGAATGCAGTATATTTTTTATATTATGTTTAAATTATTTAGTAGTTTTAATATCTTTTTAATGAACTTGACGAGGAGGATCGAAAGAGGTTGGAAGGTTGACTTCACCTCTCGAGATCGCATAGAGGATTGACTCATCAAGGGACTTGATAAGAGGTTGGAAGGTTGACTTCACCTCTGTTCAAGGACTCAGTGGAGATAAGAGGTTGGAAGGTTGACTTAACCTCTCAGATCACATCGAGGATTGACTCAGCAAGGGACTTGATAAGAGGTTGGAAGGTTGACTTCACTTCTTATCAAGGACTCTGAGTAGATAAGAGGTTGGAAGGCTGACTTCACCTTGAGTATAGGCTTCAACTCTCATCAAGCATCGACTGAGGGGTGAGTTATCAACAAGTGGGCATACCACAACAGTTACGTTGACAAGGGACAAAGCTAACACACTTTTAGAAGTAAAATTGGCCAAACCGTTGTCGGCCCTTTATAGGGCCAACAACACAAGATAAACATTGACATGACTTCTGAACAAGAACGTATGAAACTAAAAAGACAGCAAACACTGGACATAGCAAGGCACCTGGAAGAAGACATAAACGTTGAGAATATTGACGAAGACTCTGACGAAGACGGCTTCCTAGAAGCTACTATTCTGAAAAGAAAACTTTTATTCAAACAGAAGGAAGAAAAACCCTCGAAATCTATCAAAATCACTAATCAATTTGACGCAATATCTGACCAGGAGGAACTAATGGAGACCACTGAAGGGGCAAAGGAACCCGCTAGGGAGAACAGTACTCAAGACAAACAACCAAGACAAAGAATTCCATCCATTGTAGTAAGGGGCACCACTAACTACTCTAAAATAACTAAGGCGATGAAGGAGAAAGTGAAGGGGACATATAGAATATTCTACATCAAGGAATGACTCAAACTACAAGTAGCAACCCTTGAAGACTTCAAATCAATGCAAACATACCTCAAACTGATAGGCCAGGAGTACCATACATTCACCCTCCCAAGGGACAGACCCTTGAAGGTAGCAATTAAAGGGCTCCCGCTAAACATGACTACAGACGAAATCAAGGAAGAGCTCCGAGAAATAGGATACACTCCGTCTGATGTCAGACAGTTTCAATCACGCACCCAAACAGAACTAGGCTCACAGGACCATATCAAACTACTACCAATATTCATCTGTACCATGACAAGATCAGATGAAAACATAAAAATATTCCAAGAAAACTTCATAAATCCCACTAGGGTCAAGATAGAACATTACATCCAATCACCTAACTATATCCTACAATGCCATAGGTGCCAGAAGTTTGGGCATTCAAAGAACAATTGTTCTAACAATCCAAAATGCGTAAAATGCATGGCCCCTCACTTGACCTCAGAATGCACAAAAAAGGACAACACAACCCCAGCGAAATGTGTGAACTGTAGAGGAAACCACACTGCAAATTATTCAAAGTGTCCAGAATATCTAAATGCAGTTGAAATGAAAATAGAGCAGAGACTAAGAACTGAAACCAAAACATCCACTCTAGTGACAAAAAAAGATTTTCCTCTACTACCAAACAAGACGACGCCAACCACACACACTACTCGTTCGTACAGAGATATCTTGGTAGATAAACGAGACGGACCACAGAAACAAAAAGAGAAAGAGCAGGAACCAAACACATCAATTGACTTTAAGGAAATACTTGCAATAATAAAGGAGCTTAATATATGCGGATTTTTAAAACACATAAAAACATACTTAACAAAAATAAATCAAACTAAAGACAAAATGTCAAAACTCATGCTCATAATCGAAGCAGCGACGGAATTCTACTTCGGTTCTAACGACGAATAAACCTCTACCTATGGGAGCAAATACCCTCAGAATTTTTAGTTGGAATGCCAACGGCATTCTCTATCAAATCCACGAGTTCGAGGAGATCTTACAAACCTATGGTATAGACTTGGCACTAATAGGGAAACACATCTCAATGCAGACAAAAGATTCAACATAACAGGTTACAACACATACAGAACTGACAGAGTACACGGCAGGGGAGGAGGTACGGCTGTTGTCATAAGAAATTATCTACCGCACTACAGATCAACCATACAAGACACAGAAAACCTTGAGGCAACAGCAGTAACGGTAAATACCAAAAGCGGCCATATCAACTTTGTGGCCGCCTACAACCCGCAAACCAAAATGCTTTTTAAAACAGACCTTGATACTGTGACGACAGGCGACCACTTCCTGATAGGGGGAGACCTCAACAGTAAGAATACACTTTGGAATAGCCGGTTAACTAATAGACAAGGACGTATACTGGAAGAACATGCAGCAGACACAGAATACAACGTATTGGCACCGGAATCTCCAACTTTCTATCCCGCGAATTACCTACATAGGCCTGATGTTCTAGATTTAATATTGACCAACTTAAAGATAACAAATGAAACCCTAACAGTATTGCAGGAGTTGGACTCGGATCACAATCCTATCCTCTGCGAGGGGGACGTCGACACCGAACACAAGAATAACTGGCGCAAACCGAATACTAAGACTACGAACTGGATGAAATTTAACACTGAACTACAGGAAAACATTCCAAGAAACCTATTAATTGAGTCACAAGAAGACGTTGACGCTGCCATAGACGTCCTGACGATGACAATACAAGAGACTTACAGAGTAAAACACAAAGACTTCCCAAAAACAACAGGACATATGGTCTGACCGGCCCGACCTAAACTACCTAATTGCCCAAAAAGGGAAGCAAGAAGAGATTGGCAGAGACTAAGGACACCACAGGAGAGAACAAGGTACAACCGACTTAAAGCGCAGGTAAGGAGGACATTCAACGAACACAGAAGAGCTAAATGGAACACGTTCGTTACGGACACAGCGACTGACACACAAAAATCATGGACCATAACAAAGATACTAAAAGGTACTGCAAAAAAGTGGGCACACCTGCGATACATGGACAGCGAGGAATGGCCTACACGAGCATCGAAAATGCCAATGTGATAGCGGAAACACTGGAACAGCAGTTTAATCCCAACCCTGTGCAGGAAATAGAATTAAATAACGATGTAATTAGAAGAGTAAATACATACACGGAAAGACCGTTAACCGACCCACTAGACACAATCACGGAAGAGGAACTCCTGGACAGCATCAAAACCCTCCGACAAAATAAAGCCCCGGAGATATACGGCATTACTAACGAAATGTTGAAGAACCTACCGCATGTCGCAATAACCCTACTAACCCAAATAATGAACGTGGCACTCAAACTACTCTATTTCCCAAAAGTCTGGAAAAAAGCAAAGGTCATAAGCATACCTAAGCCTGGAAAAAATAGCATATTCCCGCAAAACCGAAGACCACTTAGCCTACTTAACACAACAGCCAAACTATTTGAATCAGTACTACTAAAAAGACTTAAGCAACACTCAGAATCGACCAACGTAATCCCCGACCTTCAGTTTGGGTTTAAAGAACACCACTCTACAATCCACCCTTTGATCAACTTCATTGAATACGCCACAGATACCTTCAACAAAAGGGAATATATTCCTGGATGTTGAAAAGGCCTTCGATAAGGTGTGGCATTATGGCCTTCTCCATAAATTGATACAAGGCAACTTCCCACAGGGAGCCATCAGACTCATAAGAAGCTACTTGGAGGACAGAGAATTCAAAGTCTATATCTAAGGATCACTGTCCGAAAAGGTCCTTGTAAAATCTGGAGTGCCACAAGGGTCGGTCCTGGCACCCTATCTATTTAACCTATATGTAGCTGACATACCGACACATCCGAAAATGACAGTCCGACTATTTGCTGATGACACACTAATCTACACCAGAGGAAAAAACTTATACTACGTGACACTGGCAATACAACGCTACCTGATATTACTAGAGACCTGGCTTGCGGAGTGGAGAGTGAGAGTCAACACCACAAAATCAACGGCCATGGTAGTGACTAGGAGAAGACAGCAACCCCCGGAAAACTTCACCCTCTTTCAAGAGGATATTCCGTATCAGACCGAATGCAAATATCTTGGCATAACAATTGATAGGAGACTAACCTGGACCAAACATATAGACCGAACCAAAAAATCTGCAACTGCCTTATTCATACAACTGTACCCACTACTTAAAGGTCACCAACTCGATCAGAAAACAAAACTAACTTTCTATAAAAGTGTAATACAGCCTGTTATTCTTTACGGCTGCGTAGGATGGGGCTACGCAGCAGGGACACACATCAAGAAGCTGCAGACCGTACAAAACAAAGTACTTAGAACAATAACAGGAACAGACATAAGAACGAGGGTTGATCACCTACACGAAATAACAAAGACCAAGACACTACAGGAAATATTCAAGGAACGACGAGATAAGTTCTACAAGCAAAGTGCGGAACATGAAAATCCGTTAATATGAAAACTGGGCAACTACGACCCGCATGACCGAAGATCCTACAAACGCCCAAGGCTGGAGTAGAGCGACAAGACGAGCCGACAGATAGAGACAGTAATAAAAAAAAAAAATTCACCCACAAACTCACATTCAATTCCCTCTCTCATCAAGTGTATCTTGTACAAATCAGTCATGTATTAATTTCAGATATTCTGCCACAATCTCAAAATCAATCATCTCCATCTCTCATTAGATATTTAATGTCATCATTTCACTGATTCACCCTCATTCCATGAGGATAAGGGTTAGCGTATGCTGCCTCTAACTCACAAAGCAATACAGCCCTTTCACAGGTGACCTAGCTTGACGCTTCTGTCAAGGTGGATATCTTGTGTCGGGCTACAAAACAACTAAAAACCGTGTACTTTGTACGATTAAATCATAGGTACCAAGTCATATAATGTTAAGTTCATGCAACGAGGATAAGGATCTGTGAAAACAGCCTGTAACTCGAAAAACAAATCAGCCAAATCTTCCTCTACTTGTCGATGAATCTATTGGCAGGTGGGGAGGTTGGGGCAACAGGGGAAACCCATATCTTTTTTAATATTTGTTTATGTATTCAAAGAGCTGAGCAGTGATGTTAGGGGTAGTAAAATTGTTTTTTACACACTGTGTAGTGGCAAAAATGAGGACTTCCACATGTTCGTCAACATT
Organism: Timema cristinae; assembly: GCA_039000515.1. NCBI lineage: Eukaryota > Metazoa > Arthropoda > Insecta > Phasmatodea > Timematidae > Timema > Timema cristinae. The sequence continues at coordinate 58,203,323 of JBCFYV010009882.1, forward strand.
TATGGCTTCAGGAAAAGAATTAGAACCGACATTACAGATTCGGCTATAAGTTTGGATATTGCGGATTCAAACATGGACCCAAAACTGCATGCAGGTGTAAGTAAGCATATTATAAATTGCACATATGGACTTTGAATCGATTGCCTCCATGTATATAGCAAAAATTATCCAAAAAGCTTTCGATGAGCTACGTTAAAGCGAATGACGGATATCCCAAATACCGCAGACTGCATCCCGCTGATGGTGGGCGCTTGGCAATGGTCCACTCTTGAGTGTTGAAGATAAGACAATCGTTCGATAATAACATTATTATGGAGCTGTTTATCTGTGAAGTTTCATGAAATCCTTTAAGTATGTATGTAATTAAAACCATAAGTGCAGTGAAATAGGGACATTTATTATCATATTGAGCAAAGAGATAAACAATTCCAGTGGATATTATACAAGGTGTTATGCATTTTTATCTCTTCACCTAGAAAATTGACAATGCGTATACTTAATCGGCTACAATAATAGTGTAACAGACGTCACTAATAGTCCAAGCGACACAGTATTAACAACCTTCATCAAATTGTCCACAGAAGATCCCTTTGTGAAGACGCTTACTTACAATGAGTTCACTTCATGTGATGCTTGGAAAATTAATAATTTCCAATGCTTTAAGATAGGTGTTTTTGTTGAAGAACCCCCTGAAGTAATTACAATTGATTTCCTTAGCCGAAAATACACCTAGATCTGAATAGTGCAGTGTGCTATTATTTGAGAATGAGGGTCCATGCCAGCAAACGTCCAACTTCATTTGAAAATCTATCTAGTTTGAACAAAGTAAACCACTCATCCTACTAATAAATTTGCAAATCACTGCGACACTTATTGTAGGATGACTCATACTGAAGAAGTATTTTATAAAAAGCTTATTTTTAACACTCCCTTCCTCGCTAAGATGTTTTCTCTCCATTATATCAATATTTTTTATGTGATAAATCCTCTCCCACTTTGTCTCGCCCATAAGAAACGTATTTAGGATTATATTGAACCTTCAAAACATATCAATTGGTATAAAAACTGCACTTTAATTAAGATACGTGTAATGAAGGTTAGACCAAACCAACCAATTAGTAAAGTATCACTTGGACAAGACTGTGAAGGACTTGAGTGTTCTTCTATTCAACAATTCATAAGTATTTATATTCTATAGAGACTATTTGATAGATCAACAAGCGTCCGGCCAATTATATTACACACTTGGAATATAAACAGGCCTTAATTGCACACAGAACAATTTACCGTAGACATAAAAGTATTATCGAGTATTCAAGATCTTGTAGATAAAGTATTATTTTTAGAAAGTGGTGGGAGGTAGAGTAGATAATTATACTCGTATAATTAATTATTTATTTTTGGATAAGCTCAGGTTTGAAAGATGTGCAGTGGATTCATTGGGTATAGCTCCTACTTTTAAAAAATGCAAGTGACATTCGGGTATGGCCACTAATTTGTTTGAAGGGGGGAGGACAGTGCATGTGACTTTTAAATTGACTTTTAATTTTCCTAATCACCGTGATTAATATATCAAAGCAAAGGTTCACATCAAAATTACTACAAATAACTTATTATTTCTTATACTATGAAATGAGTGTACAATTTAGCATAAGACATCAATTGAAGATCTATATAGAACTTTGTGATATCTTAGAAGCAATCGTGTGCTTATAGGATGTGGCACCGTATTGTTCTTAGGAGACATCAGATAAACTCTACTGGTATTTTCGATTCACTAAAGCCCATAAGGTCAATAGCTGCCTGAAAAAGTACTACATATGCCCAGACGTTGTGAAACTTTCCCTGCCAACCAACATACGCACCCCCCTATGCGATGACCAAAACTAGACTTATTTATTGATATATTGCTGAAACAAGTAAAAATGGTCTTAGTAAACAAAGTAAACAAGGTAACCTTGATTAACTCTCAGATATGCGTCGCGGTTAAGGACATCCAGGAATAATTCTTTTTTATTGATCACTATATATAATTCTGTAAAACAAGCTTATTTCGTGGTTCCAGGAACAAGATATTCTAGCTCCAAAAATGAATCGGTAAATAAAACTAATGACTGTATTTTAAACTAGTTTTTAGTGCTATTTCGTAACAGCGTTTCAATAAACATGATTCTTTCTAATGTTTTAATTCCCTTAGTCCATTCGGTCTAACAATTCACAAGCTTCAATTAAAATTTGAGCCTCCACAATTTTATTACGAAATTTGAACCCACCCTAACTGTGCAACGAGACCAACAGTATGCAAAATCTTAATATAGAGGTCACTGTCCTGACAGATTGCACCACGTTTGAATGTGTCTTGATACTAAGAATATCCATGCTTCCATTATGCCTGTCCTTACAGTTAAAATGCATGCCTTTTCCTATAAATGTTTTTCATGCAATGGCCATCAAACAATTTAAGGAAAAACCCTGAAGATGGCAGGCGTTGAGCTTGATGATAAGTGCTTCCCACATGAACAACTATATGCGTGACGTGTTCACGTGATAGTTCTTGCCGCAACCTCTAATTGTTCGCTCTTGATGATAAATCCAATAACGTCATTTACATAGTAACCGTGTCTTAAATTTTGTTACTTTTTTCATTCAATTAATACAAATAGTCTACATGTCTAGTCTTAAAACAGAAATCATTAAACTACTGTACATTTTTTAAATTCTTAATATAAGTTACAACTTTTATCAATTCCAAAGTTTACATTATGAACATTTTTACCTAATTCCTTGCGTGATTTATTCTCACTGCGGCAAATTAAAAACTCTTTTAATGAATCTGTTTTTAAAACTGAGCAATGCTACGGGTAAAAGCTAGTAAATCATAAACAATTCTATTAGAAATAAGAAAGAATTTTAATAATTCAAGTTCAAACCAAGGTAAAATCTCTTGTTCTCTTTTGTAGCTCTATTTGTGACGCATCCTTATATCCTTGTTGATCTTACAATGATTATTATATTCATTAAATAGAAAAAGAGGAATAATTATTTCCAATAAACCTAAAGTTTTGACAACTTAACTCTGGGAGGTCCCACTAAATTAGGAACACACACACACACACACTAAAAATAACCTTTCCATTATATAGTATAGCTTCATGTCATAAAATAATCTAGCTGAATTTATTGATTCCACCAAAGTTTTTTTACTGGCGTTTTGTCGGTGGAGACGTTAGGAATCGCGCTTCGGTTGTCACGACAAGGCCTGAAAGTGAAGAGATAGTAGTGTCTTGACACCGCCTAGCACCAGAACGAACATGTCCGCCATCTTCCTTACCCGTCCCCCCAACTGTTAACATATTACATTGTTAATTACTATTCCACGATGAAGGAATCAGATAAAGGTTTAGGCTCAAGTTTGAGACCACAGTTGATCACGCACATGGCTTGGGAAGAAGAAGAAGCACCTTGTCTACTTCTTGTTTCAAATAAAAAGGGGGTGAATTAAACTCCGCCCCAACGTCTTACATTTAACAAATCACTACAGTAGCTAGTTGACTGCTGTGCTAAATGTGTATTCTTTTTCACTCAGCTTAAAGGAATATTTTAACATTGGACTAAAAGCTGAAAGCAAAATATACTGAATGCTCAGATTATCTCAACGTTGTTTGGGTTATAGATGGGTTATTTTTTCCCTTTTGTGTCTATTACCCATCAGGATTATACATATTTCAATAACGCTAAAGGGGTAAGGATGAGAAAGGTAGAGTTTAGGAAGGAACATATCCGCATTTGCTTAGAGGCATATTTAAAAATTATTTAAGAATAAACACCCTCAGTAAACCATTCTGGAATTTGAACCGGAGCTTCCTAAACCACTTAACTAGAAGAGTCTGACATCTAATACATATTACCAACAACGTAAGTGAATTCAAATTTTGTATATCCATTTAAATGAAGGAACTAGTATTTAAAACATAAAAAAACTTACTTATGATCTTAAATATTTAGGACCAGATAGATCGGACATCCTAGACTGCTAATATACTTAATTTGATGTTCATTATGTCACCGTTAAATTAATAAATCGGTTACTTTCCAAAGTAACCGATATTAGTGGTTAATGTTATTAGATACATTCAATTTATTAATTTAAAAGATTATTTTAAATAACAAAAAAAACCTGTTTGGCTGAAGTAATAAATTATAGTATTTTGAAGAGTAGGTTAGATAAGGTTAGGTTAAAGGAAGCAATTTTATATCAAGATGGGCCTCTATTGATACGCACAACAGATGCCACGTATATAACTCAGACTGGGATTCAGACCGCTTCAAAATTGCACAAACGTAAGATTTACCACTTTAACCAGGGGGTGCTGGTTTTTATGCATAATAATATATTAATGTGAATTATTTGACTACAAATTGAAAACGTATCACATTCACCAGAACTGTGGGTTAATATACATCAAATCCGGTGATTGTAGGCCTATGTATTAACCTGATTTATCAAATTAACAAATTAAAACATATATAATAACAATGTGCGTGATTTGGCACAATAGTAAAAAATTTATAAATGACATTTAAATTGGGCTTCAGCAGTGGTTTTCTATCCTTTCATTTTAATTGATATAAAATGTAAAACCATTATGAATATTTTTGGTGTTTGGTTAAAGTGACAGTACAGTTTTTTTAAAGTGAGCCTGGCTGCTTGTAATGGCATTAGTTATTTTAGTTTACATTATGATAACTATTCTTCTAATTAAAGAAGCCTCTAGAAACTCATATAAAATGAATTTGGATTTTTTAAATTTTAATTGGTTTGTCATATAGGTATTATAAAATAATCTTTGCGCCTAAATAATTTGTTTTACAATCTAGCTGGCTTCTAGAGTGATTAAGGTATGCTTTATCTACCAGATATTTAGATAAATTCAACCAAACAATAAATATAACAAAATCCAAAATTATGTACAAATTAAGGTCATGATGTAGTAATCTTAGTCAAATACAGCACTTTTTACAGTGGATCATGTTAGTTTTAATTTATTACTTGATCAAATATTTGTTATGTAGAGCCTTAGTCAATCAGCAATTTTACATTCTCAGATACAAAATTTTATAATTTAGATAGCCTACTGTTAGGCCTAGGCCTACAATTAATAATATATAGAACGTTAAGATACACTAATCAAAGCTTTAATTATTATGTTGAAGTTAAATAGTAGAAAACCGATGAATGGTAGCCCATATAAATATTTAGAAAAGTATACAAAATTTCAAAACCTATATTTTTATGTTATATTATACGAATCAAACCGGAAAATTATTGCAAATAAATAAAAGTGTATTAATAACATGATAGGAACAGTAGCTGGTAGCTTCTAAAGTTAATTATGCTACTTTAATAAATTCATAATCTAATTATATGATATGCAGTTATATTTTAATTATACAGGTTGTTTCATTGGGAAGTCTCACATTTTAATATGCTATAGCTTTATGGCCCTGGTGGTGATTATATATCAAGTGCATTCAAATGGCATGCAAGACTTAGGATAATTTTTTCAGGTGGTGTTGGTGTTGAACTTAGCGGATGTTCTTGCATTAACTCGTCAGTATTTGCGAATATGTCACACACCGTCCAGCAGCGCGGACTTAACGTGAAGAATTACTGTCTCACCAATCCCGTTATTGACACACAAAAAGCTTACCGACTCACGTACGATTCTCGTGATGGTCCAGACTGGAGGACGATGGCTCGTGGCGAAGATGGAAGAAACAGGTTTCATTACTAAATCATAAATGGAAGCACAACATGCCATTAAATGTATTGCAATGTGCAGAAGATGTTCTAAAGCGATTGATTCGTTCTCCCGGAAATAATTACACCGATTGTCACTGTAGACCGTCTTCTATGTGACAATGTGCCAAATAGCAGCTAAGCAAGAAAAATTCAGAAAGACAGCTGTACACAAGTTGATGGAGCCCAACCACATAAAGGGTGTAAGTCATTGCAATTTGTTCATCCTCTTCGTGGAAGGAAATCCAGTAATATTGAAGATGACGTGGCTTACCGATGGAGCTTGGTTTCATCTACCAGGATATTTGAATTCCCAAAACACAAGAATTTGGGTGTCCTAAAACCCTTATGGGATCCACCAGACACCAATTAATTCTCATATGGTGAGTGCGTGATGTGAACTTTCACTACGATATTCATTGGACTCATTTTCTTTGAAGGGAGTGTAAACACTGATGCATGCAGGACTATTTCCGTGACCTTATCAGAGTAACTAGATGACATAGAGCTTACGTAGGGGTACTTTTAGCAGGATCTTGCCACATTACACACCTCCAATGTGCCTATGGCGCTCATCAACAGCTTCTTCGTGGACCGTGCTATCTCAAAAAAAACTGTGCCCCCCCCCCCCCCCCAGGTTGCCAGACTTGATGTCAGCAGATTAATTCTTGTGGGGTTATCTTAAGGGGGAAGTCTACAAAAATCACCCACAAACCATTCAAGATATCAAGGCAGACATCACGAAAGAAATAAACAATATCGAAACAGGAATACTGAGGCATGTATTAGAAAACATGATGAAATGTGTGCAAACATATCTATAAGAGGAGGGGGGACACTTATTACACTTGATGCGATGATGATGATGATGATGAGTCATCATACCATTACTAACCTATAATTTACGTACATTTATTTTACTATTTAGTTACTAGATCAAGTGAATGAATTATTTAAAATGGGGTACCTGCCACTGAAACCAACTCCAAATCTAAGAGTTTTTCGCAAGACCTGTCTGGTAACTAGCGTCATCTATGGTTTCCGTGATCCAGCTGTTCTTTCTGGCGTGGAAGGATACTTTAGTCGGTTGTGAATCCACGTCACGCCTTTAACACTCCCACCCACCATTCCAAAAAATAGGTTTTAAACTTCCATTAGACAGGGCCAAGGGCCTTAAGGTATAGCTGAATTTTCAGCTAGTCTAGTGTGCCACCTATTATTTAATTTTTTTAATGAGTATTTTAGAACTCCTTTTTGAATCTTAAATAATATAAATATAATTAATAACTAGAATCAAATTGTAAATATTTTAATAATGCCTAAATTTTAAAGGAGGAAATTTAATTGTACTGTTTAAGTGAGTGTCATAGACAATATAAATTTTACTAAATATATGTTAATAGATTGAAAATAACACCTGCAATAAACAGAGAGATTAAACTTATATAGGTACTTGTTAAATTCAGAAAATTAAATAATAAATTCCTCACTAGTTTGAAACATATTGTGTTTTAGTTAATAATAATTGAGTTGTGTTATCTACCATATGAGCAGTGCCGTAATTTCCATTATTTAAAGCTTCTCTTTTGATATTTCTATAATATTTTGAGAGCCAAGATATTTAGGTTTGGTTCATTTTGTATTTATCAGGACACGAGGTGTATTTAAGTAGGAGCTAAGACGAGTTCTAAACGTTTACTTCAAAATTTAATTGTGATTAAGATTGAATGACATTGATGTTTAAATATTCCCAAAAACAATACAACGTTGAATATGGTTTAATTAATGCTTATCATTTTTAAATTTGTCGATATTAAGTCCAAATCATACTCCCGTGCTATAGAGTGATGTGTGGGAAATGTATTTGCCATCCGATGATTAGACTGCTGATGACATGCATATTGAGGTTAAAATCTTGTTATGGTGCACTGAGGGTGGTTTTTCCTATAGGTCTTCCACTCTCTATTTACGCAAATAAGAGTACACTTCCGTTAAAATTAAACCTTCCTTATTCCTAGATAATTATCATAACTAGAGAATAAGCGTATAAACTGAATGGGTGGTAAGATGCGGTACTAAAAGAATCTCCTAAATATCTTAAATTAGCAGTTGGACCCGCTCTTCGGATGGCTAAGTATTATCAAAACTATATCAAATTATAACGTTGAACATCCGGCTGTTCCCTTTTTGTTATTTCCTCAATGCACAATCCTGAGTTTACTATGGCAACCACAAACCAATGATGGTAATTAATAAATTATAAATAAATACATATTTAAAAAATATATTACCTAGTTTACAAACTGGATGCACAAACAAACACAGCCCAATAACAAAGCAAAATATAACTAAGATAAATGAAATAATAAACATTATTACAGAAAGATTTTGGATAAAATAGAATAAAAGTTCTCCAAAGAGTATAAATAAATATTATTATGTGTTAAATAACATATTTAAAAATGGGTATAATTGTTTTCCAAAGAGCATCACGATTCACCGAGATATGTTGCCAGAATTTATTTTAATTCTTATGTCACTGCTAGCTAAGCGCTAAAATATCCTTTGATTTTAGATGTGTTATTGCAATGCTAATGGATCTCATTTAAGATACTCTTAATGCATGCTTCAATTTGTTTTTAGATTTTGCTAGATTTCCTATACAAAATTAAAATTTTCTACCATTTGAGAAGTTGGTTTTTCATAATATTAATTTCACGAGCCAAACTTTCCAACTTTTATTGTTATTGTGGGGATGGTCTTTTACAAACTTGAAAAATTTTAATTTTACTCTTTACCTAAATAAATATTTTATAATAATTTAAGAAAAGTTTTAAGCTAATATCACCCCCAACCCATCTATTTTCAACCTCTTTTCTAATTATTAAATATTTAACAATTGTTTTGTTATTGGAGTAATCCCTCTACATTCCTGGAAGATTTTAATTTTCGGTCCCACCCAAAAATGTTTTTATTTCTAATTAACAAAACCCTCTTTAATTTCTACATCTAAAATCTTCATCCATTAATGGTTATTTGGAGTGGTCCTTGTAATTTCTGGCAAAGTTTCAGATTCTGAGATTTATTTGGTCATCTCTCTAGCTGTCTGCCAAATTTAAATACTATAAATAATATAAAATTATATTTTATAATAATTATAGACCCCCAATTCCCTGATCCCCCATTTAAAATTTCCCAAGCTTAGATTTGTCTGGTAATATATGGAAATTTGGTCACCTTCCTGTCAAGCAAAATTTCAAGTTTTTTAGTTCAGGGGTTTGTGAAATACGGTGATGGGTGAGTCGTGGTGTCACACACCTGTCTGCCCTCACATTCTCTTAGGGGAATAAAACCAAAGAGCCCTCAAAAAGTTTTCTCCACTTCTAGAAATAATTTTTCGTCTAAATTTCAAGGCTCTGTGTCCACTAGTTCAAAAGATACATCAGTGAATTTTGGAAACTTTCAACAACCCATTCTCCCCTTAGAGGTCAAATTTAAAGTGTTAAGAATTATTTTGATATCTGAAGCTGTCCTACCTTCCTGCCAAATTTATATTTTATACATCACTTAGAAGTTATTTTCTATCCCTCCTCCCCCCCACCTCCCCCACAAAAACAATACTGGAGTCTCATTTACAAATTTAAGGTTTTCAGAATTTAATGATTATTTGGAGGGGTCCCGTTAACATACTGAAGAATCTCAATTTTATACCTCATAAAAATGATATTTATTAATAATTAATGATTCCCGAGTCCACATTTTGAAAATTTTATTTCTCATATATTCCCGGTTATATGGAGCAATCCCTCTACATTCTTGCCAAATTTCAGTTTTACAGCTCATCTTGGAATGGGTATTATTTCCCGGACAGGTTTACTTTCAGATTTATATATATAGATAAAAAGTTTGTTCAAATAAATAATATGAATAGTTTATTCAACAATTTAACACTAAATGTAAACTATAATTTTAACTTCAACTGTAAATAATACTTCAATTTAACTACCCGGTATATTCTAATTTATTTAAACTATAATCATAAAAGTCAAAATATGCTAAACTGGAAAAAATTTACCTGAGCTAAAATAAACAAACATTTTCATGCCTAAAATTATTCAGAAAACTTTAATAAACCTAACCAATCCTTACATTCATAAAAAAATATCATCGCACTTCACAAGACTTTTATGTTTGAAGATTAAGAATAAAAACGATTATAGGACCGTGGCTGAAATAAAGATGAAATATAAGTCCTATAATATGCATTGTTTTCTTTAGAACAAGTCTAATTTTATTTTAAACCCATTTTTATGCAAGGAGAAGGTGGTTGAGTAATAGGATATGCATAAACATTTTTAAGAAATAAAATGAGAACAGTCACAACCATTGCATCAGGCTGGAACTAAAGCCCAAGGTACTACGGACATCAAAATAGATGTGAGAGAGAGATCATCCAGTTCCGTCAACTACAGTGCATGACGTCAAAATAAAGCTAAAGCTGTGTGATACAAGCGTTTACAGACAATTTTCAAAATAATCCGATGTTTTCATGCAGGTTGTATGCCAAATTATCGATTATCTTCCAAAATATTAGATAGTAGGCGTAGCGATCAATAGTGTTAGACAAGATTTGTATCCTAAAAGGAATATTGAATATATATATAATTTTCTATTTTCCTAATGTTCCTCTAAGGTGATGGGTAGAAGTCATTAACGCTAATTGTATATTCATTAGGTATTATGGATTTGGATAAGCAATTAATGAATAATTTACATAATATGTATCGTTTATAGTCTTTCTCTGGGGTGAACAATAACAGATTGTTAAACAAAATTAATATAAGAGCATATTTTAAAATGTCAAAGTGAGATAGTAAACGGTAAGAGTAAATAGTCATCTTCTGCAATGATGGTAGGGCGATCGGGAGAAGGGGAGAGGTGGTTCAACATGAGTCCGCCCGCCGATTTATCTCCAGGTGGTCACCTACAACAAGCCTTCCGAGGATGAAAAAGAGTAGTGGGTGAGAGGCTAGGGGCTGATACTATACGTGTCACATCTGTGACAAAGCCACTCTATCCCTTAGCGCCATAAGGTGGAGTAGCTCCCTAGCACTCGTATTTTGTTATATCACATGAGAACATTTGGTGACCCTGAGCCCACTCTAAAACATACTGATCTGGAAGACTGTTGATCAATTACAAACCATCTGTCCTATTAGTTATTGGTACTACTGAGAGGAGCATCTAGGAATAAATAATAATTCTAATATGTTTAAAAATAAACACATGCTATTTATTGTTTTTAGTGACAACTATGGAAATAGGTACAAAATGATTATTTTTATTTATTTTTATTCAGCACCACGTCTTACTACTCGTTCGGGTTATGCGCTTACGCCAATGGTTTAGGAATTGGTAAGGTTGAATTTGAAGGAAGTGAGCCCACATTTTCATGGAGGGAGAGTGGAAAACCATTTAGGAAATAGTAATAATAATAATATTTAGCACCGTGTCTTACTACCCGTTCGGGTTATACGCTTTAAGTACTAATTACACTAATGGATTAGGAATTGGGAAGGTTTAATTAGAGGAAGTGAACCCGCATTTGCGTGGAGGGGGAGTGGAAAACCATTTAGGAAAAACCACCCCCAGTTCACCCGACCGAGATTCGAACCTCGATCTCCCCGTCCTCAGCAGTCGGGCTCAACACGACTAGCGCGTTAGCCAACTACGCCACCGAGGCGGGTCATTTAGAAAAATCCACCTCTGTTTACCCGACCGAGTCTCTAACCTTGATCACCTCATCCTCTGCAGTCAAGCTCAACACAAGAATAGCGCGTTAGCCAACTACGCCACTGAGTCGGGTAATAATAAATTAAATTCCTTGAATTTTTCAAGGTTGAATATTGCCAAAAATACTGTGCAAATAAATACATTACACACTTTAATCAAAGGATTTTTATTAATTCTATCTGTGACACAATTATTTTTAAGATTATTTATAATATTACTAGAGATTAAATAACACATCATCTATGTATTTAACTTGCCTTATACTTTAATTTCAACATCAATTTTTAACACACAAATTCTATATATATAGTATATAATTTAGGTAGTATTTTACTCTAGTTTGAGTTTGTAGCATGTACTTTCTAAACATTTTATTTAATTATGTCTTACCACTGATCAAAGATACACATGTTTTAATTACGATAATGTCGTAGGAATATGGAAGCTAGAATATTGTGATAATATACCTTGTTTTCGTAAGGAGAGTGTTAAACCAATTAAGAAAATCTACTTACAATACATATGGATGAAATTCGAGCCCAACCTCTCCTACTTCCCTTTAAAACAAGCAAATCAGATTAGATGAGCCTGACTGTAAAGTCGCGTGTGCACCGGTGTGGGTCTAAACTCGATGCCACTTGGTAAGCTAGGCTAGCCAAGGCAAGCATATTTAACTCCAACGCCCAAAAATTAAGTATTTTGATGATTCCATTCTCAACAATTAAATATTTTTGAGAGCACAGGTAATTTAACAATAGTTTAACTGACTCGTAAACAATATCACTAACAATTATTCCATAAACACATATATAAATTATTAATCCTTTTACACGATTATAATGAGACCAAAATGTGAGAAAGTAATTTCTACACAGATATAAATAAAGTTTATTTGAATGGTTTTTGAACTCTGAATGTCTTCCTTTCGTGTCCAATAAATAAAAGTGACTGGTAAACGTTCGGTTCAAACCTCAACACGTTCATCAAATGAACCCAGGGGATCCAACACCAACAAAATAGCTATTGAGTTCAACCAGGAAGATATTTTGTCAAGTGAGGGTGTTCATTTGTTCCTGTCTCATGTTTGAATGTAAGAGTGATCACATCATTGTGGTTTAAACGTCCTAGAGTGAGGGGGAGGGGAGGGTTAAAATAAGACCAAATCTTTCTTTGAGACCTTATACATGGTAAATGTTCTATGATTAGGGCTATACAGGTGTATATGCTTTTCTCATCGGATTCAGATGCATTTAAGTAAAATTGGTAGAGAATAAGTCAGACACAAGCTAGTTACAGGACCTCTCTGCTACCTTAGTAGTCTTTGCAGGATTAATCTTATCCAAAGAGTGGATCGTTCCTGTAATTGTTTAAGTTCCTGGGTAATAAAATATATCAACAAGAGATTTGTGATTATTATATTGAATGAAAAAATTAACACAGCTGTACCCCAAATATTTTACCTTTACAAGATGATTTAACTAAGGTATATTTTTAGTAATCACCAACAATAGTATTTGAGAACCTAAGGTCACACTCCAGACTTTATACAGACTGAGTTAAAGTTTCGGGAAGAATTTTCAGTTACATATTTCATATATATGCAATGACTCTAAAATAACAGTATGCCTGAAACTCTTTTGAACACTCAATATTCTTTCCAATATATTTTCCTTAAAGTTGATTAATTTAATATCAGTTTAAAACAGTAATGCTTTAGCCTGGTCTTAAGCCAACTCAATTCTGAACTTAAGACATTTGATTTTGATATTTAATGGATTTTTAAAACGAAATGGTTGATTTGAGTTTTAAGAAAAAAAGTGCATAATAGTTTTGCCAATGTTGATTTATTCATTGAAATGTAATAGACGTATTTATTAAAATATTTATTAATTGTTTCTCGTTAGTAAATATTTTATAAAGTAAATTTCCATAAATAAGTTGTATAGGTTATATATAATAGACTACTTTTATGTGTCGACAATAATTAAAAGATAATTGATTAAATATTTTAAACTATTTTCAAATTCGGAATCATTATGACTTATTAAATTTTGTAAATCCTGTTATGGTATTAAAACATTTAATGACACATAAAGGAATCTTGTGTCTGTTATGGGGTTTAACAGGTTTAATTATATATGATTTATATTTTATCACAATAGTAACGTTGATAAACACGTATAAAATATATACAACTATTACATATATATCACAATTTATTTATATATCTACTCAATAATCATTTACTCCACAATATGTTTGTGGCTAATTTTAATTGCTGATTTGTAAATTTTTTTTTAAAAAAAAGGTGCTTCAAAATATTTTTAATAACGCAATAAACATTATTATATGCTAAAATAAAAGACAAACATATAATATATGTACACCTAAATAACCAACTTATATATGATTGGAGATATGTATTTTATTGAGATGTGATGATGTTCATTGCTAAATATGCATTAATATATTATAATACTCCCTCACTAAAACAATACAATGTGATAATACCCCATCACTAAAACGATACAATGTGATAACACCCTAAAACTAAAACCATACAGGTGTGATAGCAAATCATTACTAAAACATACAATTTGATAATACCCCTTCATTAAAACTATGTAATGAGATAACACCCTGTCACTATAAGATTACAATGCGATAGCAGCCAGCCACTTAAACAGTAAAAATAGATAACATCTTGTCATTCTACAATACAACGTGATAGCAACCTGTAACTAAAACGATAATATATGATAACCCACCGTCACTAAGACAATCCAATATGATAAAAACACCGTCACCAAGCAATATAACGGGATGACAAGCCGTCAATAAAACAATACAATGTGAAAACACGACGTAACTAAAACAATACAATATGACAACATATCTTCACTAAAACCATACAATGTGATAACGTCCTATCACAAAACAATATTTTGTGATAAAATTCTGTAGTGAAAATAATGCAATGTGACAGCAGGCCATTATTAAATAATACAATGTGATAACTCTTCACTTAAAGAATACAATGGAATAGCAACTCGTCACTAATACTATACAAAGTTATAACAATCCATCACTAACATCAGACAATACGATTTCACAATACAATATAATGTGATTAAAGCCCATCATGAAAACAATATGATATGATATCAACCCGTCACTAATACAATACATTATGGTAACAACCAACAACTAAAACATTACAATGTGATGGCAACACGTCACTAATATAATACAATGTGATGTCAATCCGTCATAAAACAATACATTGTGATAGCAACTTGTCACTATTACAATACAATATAACAATCCGTCACTAAAAAAACCATTTTGATTGCAGCCTGTCACTAATAAAATGTAATATGATAACAAGCCACCACTAAAACATTACAATGTGATAGCAAAATGTCACAATACAATGTAATAGCAACCTGTCACTAAATCAATACAATGTGATAACACCTCGTTAATGAAACAATACAATATGAAAACAGGGCTTTCAGGTTTCCCTTTGTTGCCCCAACCTCCCCACTTGCCAATAGAGTCATTGACAAGTAGTGGGAAGTTTTGGCTGATTTGATATGCGAGTTACAGGTTGTTTTCACAAACCCTTATCCTCGTTGCATGAACTTAGCATTATATGACTTGGTACCTATGATTTAGTCGTACAAAGTACACGGTTTGAGTTGGTTTGTAGCCCGACATAAGATATCCACCTTGACAGAAGCGCCAAGCTAGGTCACCTGTGAAAGGGCTGTATTGCTTTGTGAGTTACAGGCAGCATATGCTAGCCCTTATCCTCATGGAATGATGGTGAGGAATGAATGGTTTGATGATGATGGAATGATGATGAGGTTGTGGATGTTACCGTTTTACCTTGTTACCATTTACCTTGTTACCTTACCGTTTTTTTTGTTTTGTTTTTTTAACGAAAACACGGCTTTCACTATGGCCCTACCTTATAAGCTATACCGTGGTGGAACCATGCAGTTGCTTTCCCTGCTTCCCATACAATTTCTTTTCATGCTTCCAAAGCAATTGCTTTCCTTCAGGGTTATACGTAGGGTACGACCTATGCTTAATGGACCAGTTGAACGAGATAGTCAGGGCACACACAATAGCTCAGATGGGGACGTAATCCCCACGGGCACAGCATTAGGTATCGATAATTAAATGGGTTTTGATATTTAGATACAATATGATAGCACTTAGAGAAAAGATCAGGATTTTTACTCTAGCTTTTAAATTAAGAGTTATTTGGTTCAAAATGATTGGCTATCTGGGGAGAAATATCAATGTTTACTTTTTTCCTAGCGAGTATTCATTTAATGGTAGTTTAAAGATGAATGATTTTTGAATATTGGAAATAGTTCTACAATGATGTATACATTGTATCAACATGATGAGTATCTGAGGAGTCTCTTAATTAATAAATAGCACCAAACTTTTTATATATGATAAAAGTTATTTAAAGGTGATCTACTGATAAGTGATAACTGATTTTTTTTTCTTCCAAACTTTATTAGACTCTATGAAAATTTACGATTGTGCAGTACCACTTTTCATACTGTCGACCTTAGCAGTCTCTATAGTTTATATTTTATAAACCATATGAAAATTATTTGTATTTACACGCCTTGGCAGCGTAGTTGGCTAACGCGCTTGTCGTGTTGAGCTCGACTGCTGAGGACGAGGAGATAGAGGTTCGAATCTCGGTCGGGTGAACTGGGGGTGGTTTTTCCTAAATGGTTTTCCACTCCCCCTCCTCGCAAATGCGGGTTCACTTCCTCAAATTCAACCTTCCCAATTCCTAATCCATTAGTGTAATTAGTACTTAAAGCGTATAACCCGAACGGGTAGTAAGACACGGTGCTAAATATTATTATTATTATTTCCTAAATGGTTTTCCAATCTCCCTCCACGCAAATGTGGGTTGACTTCCTCTAATTCAACCTTCCCAATTCCTAATCCATTAGCGTATTTAGTACTTAAAGCGTATAACCTTAACGGGTAGTAAGACGCGGTGCTAAAAATTATTATTATTATTTGTATTTAATAATCTTATATGGCATATTTAACAAGGAAAATTAAATTTTATATATTATCCCATGGTTTTATTCCTCCCCATGAAATAACTCCAATGCTTAGTACCGAAATTGCTTCGAATCTCGGTAGTAGATGCTTATTGGTTATTTTTTTATCCAGTGCGTGTTAATAAGTTTTCTGCCTATTCACATTATATATTAGTTACAATATGAGAATGGTTATATAGAGGCTCAATTTTAGAGTAAGTAAATATAAATTTGTTTTAAAAGATATTGGGAAAAAATTTATAAACATATATTCTCTCTACACCCAGTCGGGAGTCGCGCCCTAACCTCTTAATCACCGATATATTAGAATAAATTAGTCAAAATTTAGATAGCTGGTCCACATAATTATGTAGATTATTGGATAAAATTGGTTTAGGTTTCAGCAAGATTATCCGCTATTAATGATCAAATCTATTGTTTTAATACAACCTAAATATAGTTTGTGTTTTTCGGTTGAAACTAGGCTTCTCCATATCCATTCAAAGTTCCACACTAGAACGCTAATATTATTGAAATATTTATTCAGTTTTCCATCAATAGATAGAAGAAATGTATTAAACTTCCACTTAAAATTATTTTGAATTAGAGATTTGAACTTTTTTATAACGAGCACTGCAATTACGTGATCAAAACTGTAATGATTAAAAGCCATAACGATTTTAATTTACGCGTATTTTTTAAAGATGAAGATTAATGTAATATATATATATATATGTAATATATATAATTAAAAGTAAATATATACAATTAAATATATATATATTGGTAGCTATAAGACTTGTATAAAATCTTATTTGCTTAGGTAGTTTTAAAAACCCATTTCTTGGAAAGGATAAAAAGGGAAGAGGTAATTTAGCTCTCATGAACACCCGCATCTGATTGCAAACAGTTAATAAACCTGCCCAAAATCCGCAGCAGCTTGTCATATAAGCTAAGTCACACATTCCAATTTTGACTATTTCAGGAATTCCTTGTGACCCCCTTACCTACATATTCATGGTATATCCTCCAGCCTGCTCCCCCAACTAACTCAAACATCGTCACAACTATTAAATTAGTTAGAAACGAACCCTACCATCAGATATATGTCTGCTAACAAACAAAAAAGTATCTTTATTCACAAATAAGTTTAAATTATTTGCGAGTTAGAACATTATGATAACATTTTTGGAATGTATTCAATGTTTTTCTTTGGCCTCTACAACAATATAGACACTGTGGAAGTACAAAGTTGCTCTGGAAAACAATATAAATGAAAAATAAGGGAAGGTTTGAAAACATTGAAGAAACAAAGTTATTAAAATACACATAAATAAGTGCTGGATTTTCCATATATGATTCGATCTTGAAGGCTTAAGCGTATGCATTTGATAAATAATTTAGACAACGATATAATAGTGTGGCTGGATCAATATAAAACCAACAAACCATCGTTTATACAAACATAAGTAAAGAAACTCTATCTGCAGATCCCAAACATGCAAATGACTGGATTGATTTGGTTTGGAAATCAATCAGCCATTATTTTACATACAAATATATCTACGAAGACGTAACAAGAATATTTTCTTATAATTTGACCCCAGACAATATATTTACGTTCAAAAAGGAATTTTTCATTCTTTTGAAAAAGACCCAAGGCTTTTATGATGGTGCTCATATGCGCCTATATGAAAGAACTGATTAAAAAAATGTTTGTCATAGGAAAATCGTTTAAACCTAAGTGTTACTAAAACCTAAGGAAATTTCCTAGGATTTTCACTGCAAACAATGGAGCTTGGATGATTAAAAAAATTTTTTTTTGCATTAGATCTACGTAATGATTGGAATAAGTAGATACGTGTGCCAATATAATCAACTAAAGTGGCCTGATAAACCACTAGTAGCACTTATATCTTTTAAAGGGATAGAGGGATGAACTAGTAAACAATTAGTGCATATTTTAGTCAATACTATGTGGAATTGAATCAAAGTCCTGTAAACATGTAGTTGTCCATTCTAACTGATTTGCGAGGGCTACGGGTATTAGATACAAATATAACCTACATATATGTGCACGCCCACTAAGGCATCAACTTAATTTGATGTAGTTTGCCTATAACAGGGACGTCGGGTTTAGAATCCTAGTCAGGTGTAATGAACTTGATAAGACGTTGCGCACAAAAGTAAGTATACATAAAAAGGGTTTTTATGCATTACTATATCACATCCCTCTTCCCCCACCTAATATTTAAGCTAATTACTGTATTTAATGAATCGCTCCCACCTTCCTCTAAAGTCTAAATCCTATTACATTGGTCACTGTTTCTTTACTCTCTGTGTAGGCAACCTAACTCGTCCACTCGTGTTGGTCAATGAGAGAAATTAGATCGTTTTCCAAGTGACTGAATAGAGTTGGCTCGTCAAGTGACCGATTTATTGAGTCGTAAAGTCAAACTAATTTGGATGCACACCGGACGAGCTTTCAAGTAAATTGCGGGTGGCCACCAAGGGACTTGGAATGTGGACGCTTAGTTTCCCTTAGTTCAAGAATTGTATTAAGATGACTCAATAATGGATGGGTCTTCATTGCCCTTTCTGAATTTCTGTGTAAATAACACTCAACATATTTGATCTTCAGAATTGTTTAAACAACCGAGTATTGAATAGGCTTATTGACTGATGAGCATAGATTTGGCTCTCCAGATTTATTAGTCAAAAACATAGGTCTAACTCTATTTAAATTATTTTTTCATGCACACCAGGTCTGCAAGTGTCCAATCTCGTTAAAATGATTACACTAATGGGGTAGTAGGGAGAAAGCTAGAATATAAAATAAACAAACTTTTTAATGATGTTAAAGAAGAGTGGTAAGCCTTTAATAAATAAATAATATTGGAACTCCGCACGGACTTTCTCACTCCAGGGTTTAAAAATGGAGATATTTACTCAAAGATCGTAATATATGTGAAAACAAAAAAAATATACACTAGTAAAACCTGAACAAAAATTGCGATATAATTACGTTAAACATATTTTAACTCTCGGATTTAAACATTATGATTTTCTTTTTAAAGAATTAAAGTCCTCACTAATATATTTGAACAAAAAATAATATTGATATTGGGTCCACGAAGATCAATACCTCGTATTAAAATTTTGACTTCCGGTTGAAATTTTCTAAATTTTATTAGGGTTTGAACATTTCATGTTTATCGCATTTTTATGGAACTCCTCTTTTATAAATTTTGACCAAAAAAAGGTAAATATTGACTATTGAGTCTAAAATGAAAGAGTACATCACAGTGAATTAAAAAAGTTAGGTTGCCAATTTAGCAACCTGGCAGTTTGGCTGCCACATTGGATTCAAGATGGCGGTCATACATTGCTATTTCAGGCCATATATCGGCTCGCATTAATCTGATTTCAATTCTATTTAGTCCATATTAGGGCTTATTAATATATATTTTTGGTGTAATTTACATTTATATCTTTAATAGTTTTCCTGGAAAAGCGTAAAAACTTATTTTTAAATCTTCATTTATAATAGTCTATTACTAATATAATTACAAGATCATCCGATTTTTATTGCGGCAAATGAATCTTCATTTTATACACATTATTTTACTATAAGGCCATTCTTTTTGAATACCTACCTTTGGTCAATTGACGTGAAACCCAATTTTATACCACACCAAGAAATTATTTTGTACCATACATATATTTTGGGTAGCATATATAAGTGTGTAGATGTAGATCTAAATTTTGCCTTAATCTTTGAATGTATAATCAAACAGATAGTATTAGATTGTCCCTAAATATCACAATATTTTGAACAAGAAACCAGACTGAATTCTTAGTTGCACCTATCAATGCTGGTGATCACTAAATCTGGGGAACGACACTATTCAAACAAACGGTAACAAACCAAATGATCGTCGCATGATCTAAGATATTGTTTTCCAATGAATGCTCCTCCAAGTTATTGAGATCCCTGAGACACTTTCAGGGACTTCCCGAAACCTAATAATATTTATGAATCATGATTTTATTTACCCACTATTTTATATATTTCTTCAGTATATTGTGAACCCCGTCTTACTATATGACTATGATACAAGAAACTGTAAAACAAATCTGTTCTAGAATTGAGAAAGGAAGAATCTATAGAAAATATATAAAATCCACACATGTGGAGGGATAGAATTGGAAAGTATTCAAGAGAAACAATCTCATACACAAGGCAGAAAAGAAAATACCAATTTCCTCCCTGAAACTTGTAAACCAAACAAGATTAACCTGATATATTTGTTCATATACTCCCCGTTGTGTTTAGTATGTTCATGTGTGCTATCATATCTACAGACGTTTAGTACGGTTCCTTTTGACAAATTATAAATGTCAATATGATATTTTAAAAAAATCTTTTTTTTTTTCAATTTTGATGCAAATAAATATTTGTAATAAAATATTGATTTCGATAACCTAAGGTAGAGATATATAAAACACCAATAATGCTTGATTTTACTACAGCTGACCTAACCAACTCTATATAAGCCAAGAGTCCCTTTTGGGCGACTTGCACCTTTCCAAACAAGCCTTGGAAACACGATCAGACCACCACAATAATAGGGGAAGGGCATCTTTCACCCTCGAAATTCCTCGGAATCACTGAATTCTCCACCTCCCTCCCCACCTTTCCCTTTCCGACCCTCACCAACCCCCCCTAACCACAACATTTCGGCAGTAGTGGAAGCAATGCTCGCCGTGAACTATAGAGGGAGTATTGATAGGCCACGCTCCACCTGTTGATATTGGTCTACCCAGATATTGGGTTAGGGAGATCGCAACGTCAGAGGACAGGGAGGGACAAGAGAGGGGAAAACGGACGTTAACACAAATCTTTTTGGTGTGGCTTGTTTGGATATGTGTTTTTTATCCACACTCACGAAAAAGATAAAACGAAAGGTGTTCACGGTTAGTGGGGTAAAAAACATGTGGGGGTGAATGTTTTGAATTCCTATCACTCGTTTTATCTCTTTGACAGGACTTCTTTTTAGTAGTGGACTAGAGGACATAACGTTTATTTGAACATCCCCCATCCATCCTATTACAAAATAACCTCTGAAAAATAGATTATAAGTGATGTGTAAAAATTATTCGAGTATAATAAAAAAATACTTATTTTGTAGATATAAGAAATAATCCATGAACAATGAGATAATAGACTTCGTTTGTCTCAGAACTAGTTTCTAGTCCGGTCTACCACAGATTGATTATTACTATAGCCAACCTAACAAAACATAACCTTTAATTGATATGTGCATATAATTTTAGGCTTTATTTGGAAAAAAGTATGTTTATAATGTAGGAATGGATAAAGTGTGATATAACTAGAATAATTCCCTTTTTATTAAATAAGTTATATAATTCTTTACTAAAAGACCACGTACATTTGACTTGGGTATATAAATATCAACCTTGACCAAGATTTTACCTTGTAGCTAGTTAATAGTAATTGAGAACACCAGTTTGACTGATAACTGCTTCCATTTCAAAATAAAGAGATCGCCAATGTTTACAGATGCTAAATCAATTATCGGTAAGAAACACAAACTCACTTTAGACCTATTGAGATACACATTGTTACCTGGCTTATAGCTTTCTACCCAATTTGGTCAATTCTAGGCATTTCTAATACATAGACCCGATTTAGTATTTAAGTAACCCAGGAGCATTATTATTATTATTATTATTATTATTATTATTATTATTTTTTTTTAATTTAAATTTGTGTGGAGGTATACCTGATGGCACCAAATTTATAAAAAACTATATTGGAAAACTTAATTTTTCCTGTTTATCCTTACAGTCAACCGAGTTCACACTAATGTAACAATGGACACCTCCTTCAAAAATAATTAATATGCCTATATCCTTATTTATTTGCGCAGCTTCATCATCAATTTAGAAATTCATTTAGAAATGTTTCGTTTGTCAATATTTTCTTTTACTTGGCCCAAGTAATTAAAAAGTAGTAAATGCTCAGATGCATTTACCTTAGAATAAATTATAAGCTTGTAAGTAAAGTCAATTACTTAATTTTAAGTTTAGGAAGTTTCATTGCGTGTTTAACACTTCTCTCTATGAGTTCCAATAGAATTAAACCTAGGTCGGGGGACCGAGAGGTAACGATCAATTCTCTTCAAGAGGCAGCCATTTCATCTTAGTTATGTTGCAGGAATATATAGTGTGACCTGTGTTCTCCTTTTCATTGTAAAGGCCATATTGTGTTTGTTTCCTTTTAAATATATTCTATCAACCCTTATTGTTTTAATTATTAGAACTAATGTGCGGATGTTGTTGAAATATCTACGTAGAAATGTTATCTATAAATAATTATATATTAATTAATGTTTTTAAGAGATCAAAAATTTGTATAAATTTGGGTGAATAGATTCTTTAATATATTATTTTACTATCAGCAAATAGGTTATAATATATTAATTTAATTAGTAATTAATAAAGCTAATATTTATATTAATTGACATTTAATGAGAAAAAATAAATTGATGGATAGCAGAAATTTTAAATAAACAAATTATTTATTAATATTTTAATTTAGGTTTCAAAATAAATTATTTAATTTATTATCTTTTCATACTGAAGATCAAGTAAAGAAAAAAGTTTTCAAATATACGTAAAATAAAGATATAATAATGTATTAAAAAAGGATAATTTTACTTTTTTGAGTGTGAAGAGTAAATTTTGTCACTTTCTGGCTTAAATCAATTTTAAAACATGTTTGATTAGATAAACTTTTTTCCGGTAAAGTATCCAGAAAATATTTAGTTTGAAATTTTTTTTTATTGAAACGCTTGTTTGTCAGACACTGTGTTAAATGAAATATTTTGTAAGTTAACTTAATTTTATAAGAATGTTTAAATGTTTATAAATATAAAATATATTTTAATAGTACGGATAGCAAAGTTTAAATCTTGACAGAAAAATTTTGCTTATACTATTGAGGTAAAATTAAAATTTTAAAAAGAACTTTAACATTTATGAATTTATTTAAAGATTTGAAACGGTAGCTTTTTACATTATTAAAGTTAGTTATACTCTTTATTATTGAGTTTATAGGCTTTAAAGTAAAATAAAATGTAAATGTGAACAAATAGAAGAGATTTAATGATTCAGAATTATTAATTATTTCTAAAAAAAATTGTTTAGAATTTCCTATGTTGAATTAAATGGTTTATTTAAATTATGAAAATATACTTACATTGAATGTAAACGCTTATCATAGTTGATACGGGAGGTAAGCCTAAACAATTAATCATAGGCGTGATTATATAATACAAGAAATTTTTAAAAATAATAAAATTGGGAATGAGAGTTCTCCGAATATATACCATTCAAAGAGATATATCTTGATCAAGATATTTATTGAAAATATTCGTCTTGTTTTCAAAAATACTGTTCATGATCGGGAGCGACTGTACTCCATTACGTCTTATTCTTTGTAAGGGAAAGAAGATGTAGACAGAAATGGTTTCAGTTTGTTCAAATTTTGTTTGTACCCTTGAATAGTTAATGAAATCGAATATATGCCACAAGAGTTAATTTAATGAAAAACTATAAAGTCTAATTATTAATATGTATATATTTATGATGATTAATTTGCAAACAATTAAAAATGTTGTACCTAGTAAATACTTATAAAAAAGGATATAGAAGTATCAGATTTATTGAGGTAATTATTTGATGATTTTAGAACCTATAAAATACCGAGAGATTGCTAACGTTTAATTAAAGTACAGTTTAATGATGATCAAGTTACCTAGCTACAAATATATTAGATAACAAATACACTAATAAAATGTATGATCAAATAAATTATTTATGGTAAATTGTATTTCGGTAATCATCTTTAATGATAATTAATTTGATTACTAAGATTAGAATTATTGATTGATTAAATCTATTAAGAAAAATATAATAATTAACAGGGCATCTGGTACAAATCTAGTCAGCTGTTGAATGTACTACAAAAATGGGCTTCCATGGACTTCTTGATGATGCATGTGTGTGAATGGTCTCAATCTTCTCGTTTCACCTTGAAGGGATATAATTTTGATTTTGGTACTCTGGAAAATGAGGCGTCTGAGTACAGAACGCATAAAACAAAATGGCCACCATAGAAATTATTATTTCCCATTAATCTCTGTAACTATCCGTTTGATAAAAATATGTTTTATAAAAATGATTGTATCCAATATATATTTCTATTTTAAGTACACCCAAAATAACAATACGTATTTGTATGTAGGACAGACAAATTAATTCGAAAAATTTACTTTTAAGGTTTCAATAGATTTCCTGAACAGTTCTTGTAAGAAGATTAGTATTTAATATCACCCCATAGTTTTTTTTTATTCTTGCTATAAACTTAAGAACCATGTTTTGTTTAAAAACAAAAGCCTAAACGAATTTTCAAATTGTGGTTTACCTTAGTTTTCTTTATTGTTTCAAAGTGGTGCATTATATGGACTCAAAATGGAGCCTGTGTTTATTGCTAGCTTGCAGAAGAAAAGAAAGTTAGACAATAAGCCAAACTGTTTCATTTATAGCCCTCATTTATATTTGGGATGTTACAGCTACAGCTACATCTACAGTTACAGCTATGATACAATTTGTGAGTGTCTTACGATCCGAAAAAATATGTCGAGGTAAACACTGATAGAATCATGAAAAATGTCGGCATTAAATTCTTGTTTCAATAGTGAAACTAAACAATTTGAAGTGGCATCGATCATGTTACCATTTTCTTGCCAACCAAAATTTAATTGACAGATATAAAAGAGGCAATAGTTTCCGCAGACAAAGTGTGAATATAAACAGTGGATAAGCTTCAAGGAACTTTATTCTCCGCACAGAGTGCTAAGTACTTTCAGTCACAAAATACATCTTATGAAAAGGTCAAGTGTTTTTTTTGTGATAAGCCAGCCTTAAGAAAATAAAAAATTAGGGAGATTTTAACCAACAAATCTGGTAGAAACTTACGTCATGTATATAATTTATATATTACGATAAGCTCAGAGTAAATTTAAGTGAAGCAATATATAATTAATATATATGAATGATGCACAAGCAAATTTATGTATTGTGTAATTAAATATTTCGATCAAATATATCACGAATATTCTTTATAACAAACTAGAGAGAGTACAAGGTTAAAAATTATATTAGAGGCTGAAAGTTATAAGAGGAGAAAACAGTTGTTTTTTTTGTTTCAGTCTGCAAACATCATTAGAAATCCAGTATTGAAATCAAATTTGCGAAAATTTTATTGTTCCTTACCAGGTGATATCATTAATATGATTCTAAATTAACTTGTCAGTTCCTTTAAGGGTGAATTTTAATCATACCAGAGAAAAAGAAAAAGCATGTAGCAGTGGTAAGTCGAGATTGTCACATGTCACAAACCTCTTTTGTCAAACTGCCAATTTTTTAGGCAAGTGGAAAACAAGCAGTTTACTCAGTTTCATAATATGGGAGATGTATCACTTCAGGCTGTATTTGGTCCGACAATTCATGAATGAACCCGCAGCAAGTTCCTAGTAAGCCTTTTGACTGGGGTCGGTTTGAGCATTGATTATAAAGGGGTCCTAAGTTTGGAAACGCCAATAGCATCAAGTGTTTTGAAGAGAATTAGAGAAAATGATGGTGCTTACATCTGACAAGACACTGTGCCCTAGAGATGTATACATTGTGCAGCTGACAACATTTACTTCCTAACAACAACATTGCGAATGGTAGAAGAATACTTCATGGGACTCTCATAACTGTGTAATAAGCTATGAAAAATTCAGATTCATTAAACAACTATCATTAGCTTCGTAAAATGATTGGACATAGAATACCTTTCCCACTGGTATGCATACTGTACTTATATGTACAAAGCTACCAAACTGGAAGACCTGCTGCCCACTTCCCGTGTTTCACGCAAACAAATTAACTACCTGGACATTTTTAATGAGGCTGGGATGACGTTTGGTTTTTTCTAGGAAATTAAATAATGACTGCCAGCAAGACGTATACTGTATACCCTCTAACATGGTCTGGTTATAACAAGCTCGTAGTAAGTGAGAAACCTTTCCCAAGAGTAGACGTGCTACCTACGATTCCAGAATCACCAAACAATTGTTAATTGCAACTTACTATCATGGAGCAACCGAAGAAAGTTAACAGTTCAGTTCATGGAGGCAGTTAAGTGCATTAATCAGTTCAATACCTCACTACATTTCAGTACCTCACACTAATTCAATAAAAGCCATGAAAATTTAGGTAGCAATCACATTTTACATGGCTCTTTACAAGACAATGGAACAAATTGAAATCGGTGTCAAAGCCTGTAAAGGTAAAATGCTTTTGAAACGTGGGGAGCTACACGTTATAGTTGATAAACTGCTCACAATTGGATAACTTATACAACTATCTGGTATAGCTAAGCTATGAGGGGAATCTGATTTATATTTGCAGAAACATTGAAACAAATACTTGATGGAAAACACATCAGAAGAGCAGTTGAAGCTCACACAACCACATTCTATTAATTGCATAATCTGCTTTTAGAAGAATTTGAGAAAGAATATCGAAAGAAACAAAACGGTTTAAGGCTTCTTTTCAATAAATTGACTAAGGGATTGACAGCTGGAAATAAAAAAATCTTCAAACTACACATGCTACTTTAGTTTCTATCACAAAATAAAAAATAAGTGCGTTGTAGAAATAGAGGAAGCTACAAGATTTTAGAGTAACATTTCCCAGTTCAGCTCTTTGAATCACGAAAAATGCAAGGACTTATTCGACACCAAACCGATGGAGTGACAAAAATGAATCATAAATGATGGCAGAAGAGAAATTAATTTCTAAATAAAGTACATTAAATATTTTCCATGAATGTTTTGATGGGTTTACTGGTAGGTGCTGGTAATAAAGTTTTAAATAAAATGAATCATAGCGTCTACGTTTATGAAAACTGTAAATAAATCCACTTTCATTGTGATCAATTTTTGGTCTATTTCATCCCAGGAATTTTCTTTTACCAGATTATCGTAGTACTTGGGATTATAAATACATAGAAGATCATTTAGGTCAGGATATTTTTTAATTCATATAACCAACTCTTCATAATTTAGTCTGAAAACCTGCACAAAACAATAATTGTAACAGATATTACATGAAATACAGTGTTCGTTACTTAAAACTAAAGTTAATTGGCTAAATTTGTTTGCGCATAACTTATAATATTTGTTGAGTATCTTGTTTGAGAAGAAAGACTTAATCATTTTAAATTAAATTTTTATTTGAATGTATTTTAGCAATTTTTTTTCAAATAAACTTTGAATTAAAATAGCTTTCATTTGAATTTATTCAAAACTATTTTAATATGTTATAACGTGGAACGTGATAGATTTAATTTGAATGTTGAAAAATGAGTGGAAAAATTGTTGCAATGATTTTTATATGGACAATAATACTAACCTTTTGTTTACAACTTATTCCTCTATTTTCCATTAATTAAATCTACGACGTAAAACACAATGAAGATTTGCTGTTAGATTGTTATTATGTTAAATTCTTCTCCAATTTAGATGTGAATTTTACTTATTAAAATGAACAGTGAGTATAGAAGACAAAACGGTCACAGTTTACGACACAAATTAACACGTTTTTTAGTGTGAAGCATGCCGGAACTAAACCAACGCACCCAAATGGTGTCTGAATGACATTAAAGCATATTCTTTCCGTAGTTCCTTTTATCCAACCTCAAACAACACAGGTACTGCGTGGCGCGGCACGCCGAAAGAAATAGATTCTGCTTTAGAAACTTCAAGACATCTGGCACGAAGATTCCACAAGCCGCTTATTTACGTTATAGCACGACGCCCTGTGGTGGATGTTGCACCATTTGATTTCATAAGACGCATACAACAAAGATTTCTTCCCAGAGGCGTGGCACGCTGTGGTGCGCGATGGTCTTTACACAATGTTGCGACGTGAAGACTGTCTGGGCTGATTTTATAATAATATGTATTATATATATAGGCAGATCAACAAAGGCATACCTCATTTTGTGCAAGCTAGTACTTTATATGTATATATATATATATATATATATATATATATATATATATATATATATATATATATATATATAAAATTATGTTAGTTGAAGAGACCTTTATACCTATATAAATTACACTGTTCTAATCTTTAAAGAAAGGGAGATTTGATTAACTTTTGTATCGTGGTATTAATACAATTTAGACCATTATGTATTAACTGTAAATATATCTATAGTATACATTTTTAACATTTAGACTTCCCTAACGATACGCCCACATTTAAGGATCATACTTGAATAATACACACAATTAGATCACCTAGAATAGTTTCAGTAAAAATGAAACCGATTCATCAATTTATAATTGAAAATACAATTCGCTAATTAAAGCATATAAATATGTATTATATTATTATTATTATTATTATTATTATTATTATTATTATTATTATTACTGCGCAAAAGTTATAATAAGTTAAAATAAAAAATATTGTGAATTGGCTCACAGACTTAATGAAATAATAATACTATATTGACTAATATGACTAATAAGCTATGAAATGGACTCAAGACAAGTTTTCGAATAATATTAGTTAAAATATAAAATCTAATAGATTTAAGGAACTAAATTAAGTGTGAGAATTATGTTAGTTGTAAGAATAGACTTAAAGAATGAAATGTAATTATTTACACATTTACACTATTACATGTATATATAACATCCATGGTGAGAAAAACATTGTGCTTAGCTGGACCATGTTTAATGATTAAAAATATGTACTCCAGATACAATTAAAAAAAACTACACCAATTGCTACTACTACTACCACTACTACTACTACTAGTACTACTACTACTACTACTACTACTACTACTACTACTACACCTACCCCCCGCCAACTCCTCCTCCGTCACCACTAAAATACAACCATATGTATAACACTAGGATAAATCAATATTAAAAATATAATATATATAATATATTATAAAAATTATGGCAAACAACACATGATAGTAATAATACCAAGTTGAATAACGATACACTTTAATATTTTACCAGATGCTATTTTAGGATTAGAACAAAATCAGTGGTAAGAAAAGAAATAATATAATGGCCGGCTTGCTCACATACTTTATTAAAACTTTAATGCATTCTGAAAATGTTACATCATTTAAAATATTATGAAAATATTGTGTTGGACAGCAGGTAACAAGCAATAAATATTCAGCTGTACCACATAGCTTATATATATATGTATATATATATATATATATTCTTAGTATATAAAAGTTACTTTTACCACCACTACTATGACCACTATTATTATAATTACTACAAACATTAATGCTATATTTTATCGTTAAATTATCAATCTATTAATATTCTATTATATATATAATTATTTTAGTGTGTTGTGTGTACTACAGTTAATTCTATGCCATAAAACTAGCTTAATAATAATATATATATAATTATAATACATATATTTATTTATATTATATATACTATATACATATATATTATAGATATGTACATATATATTACATAATAAATATATGCATATACACATATACATACAAATATATACATATATACAAATTTTTATATACATTCATGTACATATATATACATATATATATATATATATAATATACGAATTATATAAGCCAATATAACTGAGAGGACCGTATGTTTCTAAAATTTAGAGTTCCTTCATTCTATCAAATTTAATATTTAAAATGGAAATAGTTTGTTGTTATACTTTGAAACACTCAACGGTGAACATCATATATGATAAAAGTGATGAAAAAATAAAAGACAAGAAAGGATCTGATATTGTTTATTTTCGTCAGAGAATTTTAATTTCATATTATTCACATAAAAAAGGATCTGCTTGTATAGAGTCACAAAGTTCGTTAATATGTAACCCTCTCCCCCCTTTCCAGCAAACAGGGAAAAAAAAATATCCGTTGTGTCTCGTAAACTCTTTCAATATGTTTCGGGTAATGCCTTGTGCACTAAAAATATGCCGCCTCTCTACAGCAAACTTATTAAAACAAAATTTGCGATCCATAATTGTAATACAAAATGAGTTTAGTGAAAAGTTAAAGGGTGGGGGAGTTGAAATCAATAAACATTTTTAATTCATTTTATATTTCGGATAGCAGAGAAGGGTGATTTTTTTTTCGGTCCTGTGAAGCTATCCTATGAAAAGGGTGAAATAGATAGTTTTTGTATTCAAAAAGAAAACGGTAAGCTAGTCATTTCAGTGTTATCTAGTTTGGTAACATATATTAATTAATAGTTGTAACTAATTTTTAATTTTTAATATATATTAACCTACTGAGAAATATGTTCAAAACAGAAATTATATTAAAATATTAAGCTTTATTAACTAACAATTTCTATAGATACCTAGGGATACAATCGATTAGTGATTATATATAGAATAATATGTTTTTATCAAACATAATATAAATATCAAAATGAATAATTGCATGGCTTTGCAGAAAGTTATAGTTCTCTCGCTCAACGTTCATACTTAAAGAAATACATATCTTTCTAGATGGCTCAGCTATCTCTCAACAATTACGAATAAACCCAGTATATTTAACCAGATTCAAACAATATCATTGTTCACATGATCATAAACTCTTTCCATAGACTGGATTGCTGGTAACGGATTTAACTGAATTCGAATCCTGGCCAGGCATATAGAGGGGAATTTCTTTAATGGTTTCCATCTCTCTCTTCAAACACATGCATTGACGTTTCATCAAAATTTCACATTCTTCATTCTAGCCTTGTAAAGATATTTCAAAGTTCAAAGAGCCAGGATAGGTATCTGGAAGTGGCACAAGGGAAAATAGTACTTGAACTATAAATCGCTCTATGCATTCCAGAAGCTCCCAAAACTCTAACTATGGTTATTCTAAATAAGGGTTTTAAATATAGGGATAGGTGTAATTTTACTATTATGTTATGCTAGTTATGTAATAACTACTTACATACTTAATAATTATTATATGGCAATAGGAACTGAAAGTTCATTGCCACACTTATAAATAGTATGCAACCTAACCCTATCTTGAGCTAATTCTATACAGCCTCCCTCATTACAAGCTATCCCACTCTTGAGCTAGTTCTATTCAGTCCATCTCATTACACCCTACATCTTTCAGGTAATTCTAATGTTATCCTCTCATCTGCTTATAGATTTTTTCCAAAGGTTTCTTCCCATTGGCTTTGCCAGTCAGTACCCTGAACATAGTTCTAGATTCTCACATTCACACTGAAGTCCTTCTCACAGTAATCAAACCGACTTGATTATCCTGACAATGTCCTGTGATGAGTACAGCGTATGCAACTTAACATTATGTGACCTCCTCCACTCCTCAGCATCCTAATACCTATTTTGAACCAAATAGCTTTTTAAACACCCCTTTTTTTCAACAGCCTAATTTTTTTTGTTATGTAAAGTAAGAGACCACATTATAAAATGTATATTATATAAATTTACATTTGAGCAAAGTTAAAACATTTACTAAATTCGTGAAATATATAAATATTTAGAACAATTCTATAATCAAGTTTGATTGATAATTTGGAGAAAGATCTATATTTGAATATATTGTTATATAACACAGGGAAATTCTGACAAGAATTGACAAATTCCAATGTTATTGATTTAAGTAGATTGATTTCAACCACGCATAGATTATTGGATACCAAAGAGTGGCTCTACATTCGAGCTGTGCACATTTGAAGTTATGATTAAACAAAGTTTTTATTGTAATTAATGAGTTTAAAAACTAAATTTACTTAAATTAAAACTATGATTTTTTTTTTTTTTGCTGTTAACTTGATGGTACAAGGAATCCTTCTCACCTTATAAGTAGTATCATAGATTGGGTAGGTAGAACTGTTCAAACCAGTTGTCATTTAATATGGTGGATTTATGTAACTGAATTATATAATTTAGATCTGTGAATCTGTGAATCATAAAAATAAAATTTGCTTACTTCAACATAATCTCACTGCTCTCGAGTGAAGAATACATAAAACAATACCTTGCTGTGATATTTATTTAAGTTTAAGATAATATTGAATCTCTGCCACCATTGCTTCCAAATATGGCAAAGTAAGCTTAAGGACTTGTTGGGAAATTAGTTTTACAGAACAATAAATAGTGGTAATAAATATTATATAATGTTTGTCAAGATGATAGGAATATATCAATATATCAACTACTTAATTAATTTCATTGTTATTACTATTAGGTGTTCTGTCTTACGACGGGTTCATTATTTTTTCAGTTAACTTAGACCAGCTATGAGCTCTTTACTCCGCCTCCTCCTTCAGCTCCAGAACTTTCTTCTTTCGTTAAAGTCATCCAATAATTGAATACTCCTTCAGAAGCACCTTTTTTCCTCAACCTTGCCTTCTATTAAGTCCTGTAGAAAACAATTCCTCCTAAGGATATGTCTTATCCAGTTTGCTTTCCACCTAAGAACTCTATCAAAAATGATTTTCTTCTCACCCACTCTTCTTAGAATTTCATTTGTCACCTTATCAGTCTACCGGATCTTCTCAAGTCTTCAACAACACCACATTTAAAAGCTCTCCAAATATTTCGTTTCCATCTTCTTAAGAGTCCTAGATTCTGCTCCATGCAGCACGATGCTCCATATATACCATTTCTTCAGTTCAAAACTCAACTTGATGGTCAGAATTAACCTCTTCTTGAAATTTAATGACAATAAGCATAAGATGTGCATCCCCTAATAAAATGTCGAATATTTTAACTTGAAAGCTTCCTTGTCCATGGTGAAACTCGATTTAATTTCCTTGGGGAAATAGTCATCATTTGTCAGCAATCTTCCCAGGTACTTGATCTGCTCCATGCTTTTCAACTCCTAGATTCCAATCTTGAGTGTCACTGGCTCTTCATTTTATGAAATCACTATCACTTTTGACTATTCAATGTTGATCTCCATGCCAAATCATCTTCCTTTCTCTACCAGCCGGTCCAAGATGTAATGCAACTATTCTTAAATTTGGGTCAGCCATGCTAAATAATCTGCGTATTTTATTGTGTTGAAGACGCGTCCTTCTATCCTGAAATTTTCACGTCCTTCTAGGACTTCACTGCCCATACACTCTCTATACAAGTTATATACACTGGGTGACAAATAGAATCTCTGTCTCATTTCTCTTATTATCTCAAATCTGAGTGTCTCTCCATCATTCAGCCTCCCCTTTACTAACAGTCCCAGGTACAGGTTTTTCTCGGCATTCTGCCCCTTAGGTTGATGCTGATATTCTTTAGTATTTCCATCAGTTTCTTCCATTTTACTCTATCGAATACCTTTTCCCAGTCGATTAAACCAATTTAGACTACTTTCTTGAATTCTAGCACTCTATTTGAAACTATTATCACCATCCCGATGGCGTCTCTTTTTTATTTTCCTTTTCGGAATCCAAGAGATTCTTCTTCCAGCACACGTTCTATTTTCTGTTTCAGTTGCCTGTTGATCTTCCCTACATGGGAGATGAGGCTGATGTACCTGTGGTCATTGCACCCCTTGACTTGTTTATGTTTTTTTAGAGACACCATGTTTATGTTCAGAAAGTTCTTGGGAAATTCTCCTATTTTGTAGATCCTATTAAAAAAAATTGCAGATACATTAATCCGTTGTTTCCCAATTCCTTTAGAAAGTCAGCTGGTAAATCATCGTCTACAGCATCTTTCCTTCTTTACATGTCCTTTAAGTATCTTTCCGCTTCAATCTTTAAAAGGATGGCTCCTTTTTAATCATTCTCTAACTTTTCTTTTGCTTCAATCTCTAGATTCCCTTGTCAGTTTTGCTTGTCGTACAATTTTTCTAAATATCATTCCAAATCATGAGAACTTATTTATGTTCCGTCACCATCTGTCTTCTATTCCTATTGTTCGCAAGCCTTTGTTTTCATTCCTTCCCAGTTTCCTTGAATTCTGGTACATGAGGTCATACCTTCCCTGCATTTTGATAATCCCATCGCATGGTTTGTCTATATAATTATTACTCGCTTTGTCTCTTTCTATACTTAACTATTTGCTTAGCCTCGTATATTCTTTATTCTTGAAGTTTTACCATTTCCTTATTTCTTCCATTTTCTCAAGAATTTCTGTTTCTACCCAGGATTTAGGTGTAGTCCTCTTCACTTTTCCTATATTGTGATTTATCGTCATCAAAAAGATATTCCTAGCACTATCCCACTTCCCTTCCAAACTTATAATCTCTTCTGTCATCTTACTTTACTTTTGTTCTATTGAATTTCTCAAGATATTACTTTTTTTTCTTAATTTTTCTAAGTCCCAACCAAATTTCCTCTTGCTCAATTTCCTAATCCTATTTATTCTATTTTCAATGTTCGCTACCAGCAGGTTGTGATTCAAATCAATATCAAGATCTAGCAATGTCTTCACATCCTTCACTTTCTTCCTGAATCGTTTTTTGACAAAGATGTAGTCTAGTTGGTAACTTCTGATGTAACCTGGGTTCTTCGATGTTTGTAGTTTTGTAACCCGTTTCTTTAACCAGGCATTTGTCAATTCCAGATATTTTCGCTGGAAGATCTTGATGAGCATCCACCCTCTATTGTTTCTCTTCCCAAGTTCATGTGGTCCTATGATCTTCTTCCCCCTCCTTCTCTGACCACAATTTTCCAATACCAATGATGATGGTGTTCACTTTCCCTCTTCCCTCATGTTGAATTATTACTTCCATTTCATCGTATATTTCTTCTACCTTGGTTTCATCGTATGCGGCTTTTGGTAATTTCCCTTTTACTATCAAATTAGCCACTGGTTTAGCATTTGATTTCACAAACATTGATCTATTACAATGACACGTAACTTAAAAAAAACTTTAACCCCTTCATTTATCATCATATTGCAGCTATTTTTTTGCACTCTTTCCACATAAATAGAACATTGTGTTATTTATAGATAATATTTCATCCTAATCTCTCCACTGGACTTCACGTAAACTCGTAATGTTCAAACCACACCTTTCAATTTCCATTTTAAAATTTTACAGGTGCTTATAGGGAAAATTTTATTTGAGTCTTGTTCTATGTTTATCGATCCCCCTTAATTAGCTCCCCCCCGGAGATCCAAGAAGGAGACTAGTCTGATTCTGGAATCTTTTACCCCAGGAAGAGCTATCATTGGTTTTGTTTCCTCGACGAAAGGGATTTTCAGGGATAAGATAGTGTTGCAGTTTTACATTTTCCTATTCACAATACAGAACCACAGTTGAACCTGCACACCATGCGATCACGCCCAAGTCTGATCGATCTTGTACCATCTCAAAAAAAATTTGCTCTGTGCCTCAAGTTGATCTTGATACTACTGCTGCCCATTAACATCAACGTAACCCTGTGCAGAGGATGTGATATACCCTACGTCACTGAGTCATTATAGAACTTAGCCACCCCCAAATTATTGCAGCCCTTAAGCCTTTGCAATAGCGATGCCATTACTCACCCCTGGTACGTTGAAGCTTCTGTTAAATTTTACCCATGTAGACTCAAGAGAAAGTTCTCGATCTTTGAGGTCCCATGGGCTGGGTTGAAGAATAAATGTGAAGCCATGCTGCCAGGCATTTCATTAAATGGATACAAAATACATATTTTCCTACCTATCTGTTCAAATTAAATAGTGATTCTGAGGTAAATAAGTAATAAATAAAACCATAGTACATTGAAAATAAGCTAGATAAGACCTTTCCATAAAATTGTACCATCATTGCAACAGAAAATATGGGATACATGAAATTTTAAAGTGAAAATATTTTAACTGGAATGCTCTGCCTTTTAGCTGGAAATCCGGAAAGAACTATATATTAGTATAAGTGAAAGAGTAAAATAAAGACTAATGGATTGTGTTGTTGTTAGAATGGGAGGTGGTGAAAGGATATAGATAGAGAGAAATTTTAATTGTGTCCGGCCAGACTCACACAGTGATTGATTCATTGAACTATAAGAGTAAATTAGAGGTTATAATTTATAAGTATTCAACCCTATTTATGCTGATAATGAATTTTCGTTGGTTTTGAGGAATTCACAATGAATGCTTTAGAAGTTGACGGAAGAAAGGATCATAAATCAAAGTTTAATGTATGGGTCAATGACGGGGAGTTTTGGGTTCAAATCAAAGCCGGGTGTACTGGGGATTGTTTCCTTATGTATTTTACTATTTTCCTTTCCCACAAATAATGGTTTTTATCCTATATGTTCTACTTACCCTATTTCTTCTTAGAGTGAATATGTGGATATGCGTTGCACAAACAAAATAATAAACACCCTTTGTCTGTATTTATGCGTATGAATGTTACATTTTATTATATAGTTTGATAAGCAATTACTACACAATTTTTTATTTTTATTAGGTGACGAAGCTCATCTAGTATAGTTTACCAATAAAAGGGAGGCTAGGGTTTGTGTCTAAGCTGGGTGCACATAGGATTTTTCCTTTTTTTTACTATCCTACCACTCAAATTGTAACAAATTTCCCCTAAATTTAACCCTCATCACATATACCCCATTAGTGTGTGTAGATATCCCTGGGGAACCCGTGGCCTAAATAGGTAAGGCTAAGCCTAACTTAGCATTTTAAAAAAAGCCTTAGTTTCTTTTCCTCAACTTTCTATAGGTAATTATATATAATTTTAGCTTAATACGGAACGGGGTCGTATCTACCCCGACGTTTATGGTTTGGATCCTGGCCGGGTTATTATAAGACTTGATTTCCTTGGATTCACATGCGTAATTTTAAAACTCGGAATTAGATTTAAATTTGTATATATATATATATATATATATATATATATATATAGTGTACTTGTGTCAGGTAGCTTAATGACCTTACCAACTACACTAAGGGTTTTGATTTGAATGAAAGATCACAGATTATCAATTGGGATTTATTTATTCCACACGTTGATCCTGGTAAACATTTAAAGAATATTAGAATAGTATCTTACATTACATGACTAAAAAAAAATTAGGGAACTTGGAGCCAGGTGCTTTAGAATATATTTTATGAGGCCTCTGGGGTGGGGGTGGGGGGATAGGAGGCTATATAATGATCAGTTACATACCCTGTACTCATCACAGGACATTGTTAAGTCAATCAAGTCTCCTAGATTACTTTGGACAGGACACAGAGCGCAAATGGTAAAATCTAGAACCATGTTCAGGGTGATAACTGGTAAACCCAATGGGAAGAGACCTTTTGGAAAACCTAGACGCATGTGGGAAGATAGCATTATAATGTACCTGAAAGAGAAAGGGTGTAATAAGGTGGAATGGATAGGAGTAGCATAGAATATGTTTAAGTGGCGTACATTTGTAAGTGTGGAAATTAACTTTCAAGTTTATAATGTCATAGATCAGGTATGTTTTTTAATAATGGAGGTTGAGGTGGAGTGACTAGCTCATAGCCACCCATGATGACTGCGCGAACCCATCACACACTTGAATTTGGTGACTGATAGATCTCGGAAACTAGACACACGTCCACTCTGTATGATAGTGTGATCACGAGCTTTCATCTAATGGCCAACACGAGGGCTTCTTGCCTTTTGCGAACTTCATGGTTGGAAAGAAATCGGACAAGATCGCTTTCACTGCAACTTTAAAAACTCAATCTCTTTTCGGGGAAATCTTTTACTAACTTCTATGATATTTACCATTAGTTTTTTCTGTAAGGATCTTAAATATTAAAAAATACAATAGGTATTGAACCCTGACTTGAGAAAGTTATAACAAGAAGATCAGTATGTCCCTAAGTGTGACTCATAAATTCAGAAAAGAGTAGAATGAAAATATATGTTATGCTTCAAGATTCAATGGTTCTTGTTTTTGGAGCTAACGGAACTGATCGTCACGCGTCTCAAGGCGATAGGCACATTGCCAAGTGTTTTACATAAATATATTTTAATGGATATAA
Organism: Timema cristinae; assembly: GCA_039000515.1. Lineage (NCBI taxonomy): Eukaryota > Metazoa > Arthropoda > Insecta > Phasmatodea > Timematidae > Timema > Timema cristinae. Next base: position 58,242,134 of record JBCFYV010009882.1, read on the forward strand.
TTCAGAAAATGTTATTTGTTTATACCTTTAGTGATAAGCCTATATAACTTTTACAAGATACATCTGGGAATAGTAAAATATAGTATGATTATTTCATTGAAATAACTATGTTCATTTATCAACTACAAAATTGCACCTTCACTGGGTAGAAAAAAGGACACGGGAAGGGTTGAAAAATATGTGTTAAACAAAAATGGTACGTATGAACCTGCACAGCAAATAAATAGTTGGACGTTGCTTTACTTATACTTTCTTTTCTGATCCTTTCTTCCCATTGCTGACCTTCCTAGGCTTTGGAAGTCCTGACAAGACTTTTTTTTGTGTGTGTGTGTTTGTGAGTGTTGTGTTCTAGAGGAAGAATGACAGAATAAAAGGGACTTTCAACTTGTCAGTTAACCGATTATTTCTCATTTACACTGGATGACGTTTCTGAGACGTATTCATCTATGCCCCACCCTTCCTTACCCTCGCACGGTCAGTTTACTTCCATAGCAGTCCCACGATCCAATATCCTCTTAAGAACTACAACAGTTTTTATATATTTAAGAATCTACGTATTATTTGTTCAATGAATCTTAAACATTGAATTATTTCATCATGATAAAGACATTATTTCCCCTACATTTAGCTAAATTTAAGAAAAATAATTATTATACATAATATCCTCTAGTTAATGTAATTATTACCTATTCTTAAATTATTATATTGTTATTTTCATGTATTTAATTTGACGAATTTGATTAAGTTGCTATGACTGACTACCAGTGTTTATATATTTCACGTATATAGTGGTCTAAACAGTAATTTAAAATTACTATTTAAGATTTTTGCTTTTCTTTTTAACAAAAAGCAACTCATTGTTGTGGTCTGATACCTTTTTGGAGCCCAGTGGCGTGTCCACTTAAAAAGGATACTTTACTAGATTATAGTTTCATACTTTCAAGTAATTATTAAAATTGAAGTGTTCATCTTCGTTCATCTTCAGAAATGTATTTTATAGAAATTACTAACTGCTTAGGCCAGAGATCTAATTTCTTATGTGAACCATTGTTTTTTTTAAAGGAATCCATGAGAAATCAGAAGGTGGTGAGTTAATGCCAATACATTTTATCTTCTGCTATCCTATAAGCTATGTTTGCTAATACAATATATTTATTTTTCTTAGTTGAATCATTATTACTATTAAGGAGCTATAAACAGATTTTACACCAAGTATTTAGGTCAAAATAAAACTTTTAGATTTTAACATTTTAACTAAGTTTCAAAAACCTTTAACCTGATTTATTTTCATAGTCCTTAAATTTTTTACATACATTACGGCTTCCAGCCTGTACTATAGTACTATAATTAGGTTATCTGACACCTTAACTCAGTACGTATAGTATCTGTCTATTTAGCTTAGGGTCCTGGGTTCGATTCCCGGCTTGGCCGAAAAATTAATCATTGGTTAAATGTGGGTTTACCCTTTTTACCGTGATTAATTAACGTTCGATGACTGTATTTTGTGCCTGTCCTAGTCGTAAGTTATACTATAAGTCAGATGAAGCTATGACAGGCCTAGCAAGACGTTAGTGGAAAATAAATGACTTGAATAAAAAACTGGTCCAGGCTTCAGGCTGGAAAAAGTTATGGATGTAAAAAAAAACTATTAGTAGGTTATGTTAAGTCACAAGTGGATTGGGTAGGCAATACATAAGCAAATTATAGTAGGTATACACATCTTCTTTTAAGACAGCCGACGACTTTGAAAGAATATTTTATATATACTTATTACAAATTGTTTGAAGCGTGCTATTCTTATGGTCCTTGTTTAATTACATGTCCACATACCCACGTATATGGGATAGGATTGCTGAAGATACAATCTTGAATGATATTTCCCGCATTTGCGTGGAGGAAGATATAAAACTATTTATAAAAAAAATACAGTTGATCAAAATTTTAAAAAGTCCACGTCACTGTCAAACAAGATAAGATGGAACTAATGACTCTATGGCATGCCCATTGCCCATGTAGGCCTGAATAACAGTTAAGAAATAAAATAAAACTGAACAAGGCACATAGGCTACGAATTGATATATATAATATAATACATTCCTAATTTAAGAGAAACCCATTTAGTATGACTTACAGTAAAGGGGAGGCTTGGCTCTAGTCTCGGACGAACCTTTATTTTAAACCTGAATCTGATTTTTTTCGCTCTTCCTACACGAAAATATAGGTAGATCTAGTCTAAATTTTAGCTTCTTTATCATACCTTTTCATCACAGATTGAATTTGGACATCCGGAGAGGTAGTAAGACATGATAGAAAAATATATTGTATAAAACTATGGTACATAGCTTTAAGGCCTTCATATTGATTAATGTTATGATTAAAAAAAAAATTAAGAACATTTATTTTATCAATGTGGGACCTACGTCAATATTCAATAAATTTATATTAATTATTGATTTTATTGAAGATTATAAACACAAAACAAAAATTAAATAGGTGTGTTAAATATTTTTCTTATATTATGGTATTAAATTTATAAAGTGAGAAAAGGGTGATCTTTTTTTGGAAATCTACTATAAAATTTTAGTAAAATAAGAAACAGTTATATTTAAATAAGCTTTGTTCTTAAACGGGTTTCATATTCACTAACTAAGCCAACTGTTAAGTTTGTAAGCGCAGGCTGATTAATCTCACTAAACATTATGGTTTCGGATCCTGACTGGCTCAAATGTAGGCCTACACGTTGATATTACTTGATACTCATGAGTTTCCTTATTGGTGGGCACCTGACCCTATTGTCTTAAATTCGGGGCCCAGATAGGTGCCTCCTACCAACTTAGTAAGTAGGTTACTGTCGCATATGAATTAATATAAATATGAAATAAAAATTATGTTAATTATTGAGTTGAGATACTTTAATTATTGTTAAAATATTAGGAATAACTATCGCACTCACTTAGGTGGCCACATGTTCTAAGGTGCTAATCTCACATTAGAATAGACTGGCGATGGCTGAGAGATTGAGGTTTGAATCTTGATCGGGTTTACTGAGGGTGGTTTTTACAAAATAGTTTTCCACGCAAATGCGAATACACTTCATATAAAAATAAATATAACCTTCCTAATCAATAAAACCATTAGCGCAATTAGTGCATAGGCGTATACCCAGAACAAGTGTAAGAAGTGGTGCTAAAAAAATACTATCACCTTAATATCTTTATGCTAATATTAAATTTGTGTGCCTGCCAGAGTGATTAGGTCAGAGCTGTATTTTTTGACTGCCTAAACGCAAACCGGAGTGGTTTATGCAGCTCCTTATCAATCGACAACCTAAAAGCGAGTGAACTTTTTCAGAATGCCCCACCTTGCCGGATTCATTTTAATCCCCCGGGATAAAGGCTACACCAATAGCAAGCCAAACCAAGACATAATATATTTTAACAGAAAATAATTATGTTGAGGGATATACTTTAGCTTTGACAATAATGTAACCCAGTGGATGGGAGTAATATTTTAAAAATTAATTTACCCTAACAATTTCTGTGTTCTTCCTGTCAGAGTAATAAAACATCAACTAACAAATACATTATTCCCTTTTTCACCCAGGAAATGAGAAAAGCAGGCCAAAATGTCTTTATCCGGGGACTACGGCTTGGATCTGTTGCTTAAAAATTTTATTACATTACAAGATATAGGAAATTATGTAACATATTATATTTTAATAAATGTGTGATCATCATTATAGATATTCATTTCATCATAAATTTTAACAATAACTATCACAATTTTCACAACATCTTATTACCCGTTATTCCGAACAGCATTTATATACGCTAAATTGTCTGTGAATGAGAACGTTAGAACATAGTGGAATGTATCCGCAAATTCAGGTAGGGAGATAGAGCATAGTAAAAGAAACGTTACCTTCAGTGTTCTTAATAAGGAATAAATTACCTCCCAGACCTTCCCATCACTCGAAAACCAATAGACAAGCTCGTCGTTCAGTCTGATCTCCCACTGATGCGGGTATCTCCAGATTTTTTTTTCCGTTATAGAAATATCGTTAATTTGGCTAAAATAATTATACCTGCCATCCTTGTGGATTGAGCAATATTTATTTCAAATGAGTCTAATTTAGCTTAGTTATATTCACATAGGAAGCTTGTATTATTATTTATTATTATTATTTGATACACCAGTTTTCAATAATTAATTTAAAATCCTAGATTTTAGAAAGGTATTTTTGTATTCTATTCTATTGAAAGCAACTAATATCAGATATCGTAGTCCACCACACGTTATCTTCTGTCTATTATGTTCTAAAATCTAATTATTCTCAACTTACGATATCGTAGTCAAACACACTGTATCCTCTCAACTAAACCTTTTCTAATATAATTATGTTCACCTTCGTATACCATTGTCAAACACACGGTATCATCTCAACCAATCCTCTTCTATTATCTAATTATCCTAAATTACCGATATCATAGTCAATGACACGTAATCCTCTCAACTAATCCTGTTCTATAATCTAATTATTCTCAACTTCCGATATCATAGTCAAACACACGGTATCATCTCAACCAATCCTCTTCTACTATCTAACTACCCTCGACTACCGATATCCAAGTCAAACACATGTTATCCTATCAACCTATCTTGTTATATAATCTAATTATCCTCAACTTCCGATATCCTTGTTAAACACACGCTATCTTATCAGACTATCCTGTCAAATATAATCTATACAACTTGAACCTCCAATAACGCTGTAACCACACACTATCCTTTCAACCTATCCTTTCAACCTATCCTTTCAACCTATCCTTTTATATAATCTAATTTTCTTCAAACTTCATTGACCCCCGACCTCTCTTTCCCTTCTCTTTCAGTCATGGATTTCCTCCGCGTTACAAAAACCTTAATTCTTGGATAGAATACTTGAAAAGTTGCAGTCAAAGTTTTCCAACTTTCTAAGATGATAATATTTCAAGTTTGGATGCCTAGTAAACTTGACAGCTATAACGGTCTATGGTTGGTGTATAAGGCTTTCACTTTTATTCACTCATATTCATTTTCACCATGGTTTATTATTGTCATTGTGGACTAATCATTTTAGAGATGTCTAACTAACGTATTAATATAAATCAATAATTTCAGAAGTTTATTTTTGAGAATAAAAGTTGGGTTAATAGCCAAGAGATCATTTATGTCATGTTAACATTTTGATACTATACATTTTTTCACACATTTCAAGCCAACCGTATTCTAATATATGCCTGTAGGCCTAGCTATTAAATTTATAAATCTCATTCATCAATCCAACAAGATAGTTTCAAATGCATTTTCGGATACTCATGGAGAGAAGATGTACGAGAAAATAGTCAAATATCAACTTATTTTCATGTCACAAAAATAAATTTACTATAGATTATATCATTATAAATATTATTTTCAATTTGTGTTTAGATATTCTCCAAAGGGAGGCTTACATTTACTTAAACTTATTAGTATTCAATAAACTTATTTTATTACGTACAGTGATTAAACATACTTAAGTACTATGAATGATAAAATACTTTTACAGATTAAAAAGTTCAATATTATGTTAATCACACCTCTACTTTCAAAACTTTCACTAAAGATGCTACCTGTTCATCTTCAAATGCGACTAGATTTATAACACTTTGGCATAAACGCAGACAAAAGTCATGAGGGGCTTATATATAGCCTGACCTTTGAGAATTTTGGAATGGAAAAAGTTCTCCTTTTTTTTCGGTTGGTTTTATGATAAAATGAAGTTTGGCATATTCCATCGGATTTTACCGGCCGAGGGAGAATTCCCACAGATCGTTTCTGAATGTCTTCTTTGAGTGAACAGTTCCCCTACACTACGCTACATGGGCCCAAGGGTTAAAAATAGCTTTTTATTAAGGAGGGGGTTGAGTATAAAACTTCTTTTCTTCTTTGTAGCAAGAAAAAGTTTCAAGCTTTGACTTTCAAGTAATTTATCGAATACATTTTAATAATTTACGCTTTTATCTTCTCCTTGAGTCAAAAAGGATTGAAGAAAAAGAAATAATATTTTATAAGTGCTCTCTGCAAATGCTCTCTGGATCATACATCCTTTTTAACCGAGTTTGATGGCCTATATCATTCATTTGGAAAATACGGTGAATTTATGTATTATTGAAAAAGTGAGGAGAATACATTAATTAAGTAGGATTCCTTCCAGGATTATTATTAAATGGAATTTCTTTTAATTGATATAAATATCAGATAATGAGAGTGTTAAGATCAAAATGTTCATAAGATGAGAAATATGTAGTTTTTTTAGTTATGTTATAAAAAACTTTGCAAACGTTTTTCTTTGTCCTAACCCAATTATACTGGTTTTGAATTAATGCAGATCTATTATTTTTCTGCCAATTAATTAAAAGATTGTTTAAAACATATTTAAATAAACTCTCTTTTGAGGGAGGTATTCATCATTCTAAACAGTTTATAAAACTATTTTTTGTTTGGCATATTACTACTAAATTAAATATAATTTTACCAGTACTGGTATAAATAAAGAATTGATTTCAAGCTGGTTACCAGTGACAGGCAATTCATGGCTCTAGTCCCTCCAATAGTACTAAGAGCGCTTTAATATTAACGGTTTCCCACTCTCTCCACCAGCAAGTACAAGTAATGTATGTATATTTCCTAAGAATCGTAATATCTTTATTTCTATCTCCTTAGTGTGATTAAATAAGTAGAATCTGACGAGGTAGTAGGATGGGTGTAATAATTGAAAATGTTGTTTACCAGAAAAACTTATCAAGGACTTGGTTAGCTTATTAGTTATTTCAGTGTATGACTCATATACGTGCATAATTGTGAAAGAGATTCAATAAAGAATCAGTCCTCAATCACTTAATCCATAGCAGAGATAGAGGAACGATTAATTTAACCTTGAATGTTTGTTAATACCAGTCCCCATTCATACAGTGAAAAATGATTAAAACCCAGTATGCTATTATGAAAACCAATTCCATACTTTTATATAAAATATACTGAAAACATAATGATAAAACCTTAATGAAGCATATAATTGAATTGATTGAATAATTGGATTGCATTGATAACGCCTAGTCAGGGATCCAAGACTAATGAATATTATTAGACTTTGTCTGGTATATAATTTATCGATTATAACTATTCAAATATTTTATTATTAATATTATTACTATTATTAGCACCGCATCTTACTACCCGTTCGGGTTATACGCACTTACACTAATGTGTAATGGTAGGGTGATTGTGAGATGAAATGAAGGACCTACAGTTTAACGTGGAATCCGAACCACGGTGGTGGCCTGGCATTCCCCACATTCACAAGATGTCTTGTCAGAGGTGAAGGAAGGGTTTGGTAATCAGATAAATTTGTGCCGGGACCGAGGATTGAACCCCCGACCCCAGCATAGAAGTCCGACACCTTACCCCTAGACCGCCAGGTCACCTTCAAATATTTTAAACGAGTGTTAGATACCAGTGTCCACACTAACAGATATGTTAAGGTAATATTATTAACGCTTAACCTCTGCCCAAGAATATCGATATATTTCTAGATTGGATTTTCAAAGCTGATGTTAATTTCATTATCACTGATTAGTTCTATGAGAGCTCTTTCATTATTAAAAATTAAAGTTATAACGTTCTGACTGTAAACTGCTCTGATGTTCCTTGCTTATAACGCATAATATAATGTTTTATAACTGAACTAATTGTTGGGTATTACCAAAATATGATAAATGCTGCAATACCAATGTCAAAAATACTTGACAAAAAAAAAGTTTGTCTTTCAAGAAGTAGTATTATTGACATCGCTTCATAATTTGGTAGGAAGAGACAAAAAATTAAACGTGAATAAAATGGTTTGTAAATAAATAAATAACCATACTTATTCGCTCACAATTAAAATGTAATTTTTTTGTGTAGTTTACTTTTGCTTTAATAAAATTGAAGCGATATAAAATAAATTTAACTATGCTGTCATCAAAAATGTTGTTTATTATGTGTTTCAATAATCTCATCTTATATACAAATCATACAAATATCAGTAGAAAACATATTTGTTAAAAATGAATCTAAACTGGCCTTTAAGAGTTTATTTTAAAAAAAATCTACTTTATAGAGTATAATTTTGACAAAAGTATAAAATATGTTATGATTTTCAACTATAAAATAAGAAATATGTTAGAAGAGAAACCGTCGTGTCAGAATCCCCTGCTAGAGTAATTAGGACCCAGTTCGATACCCGTAAGATCCATCGTCTCTTCTGATTAGCTCCCATGAGTTGTATTGGGTGCTTTTGCAAAAGGCTTCTACGTATGTCAGTTAACTCTAGGCCTTTTACTGGTGATGATTCTCTAAGTTGGTTGCATGAAATCTGGCCTTCACCATTAAGTCCTAAAGATTAAATACATCAAGCTTCCTAGTTAGTACCGATCTTCCAAGCTTCTGAACTCGTGAGCCTGAACTCCTTAGCCTCACGGGCTATACAAAATACTTATGTATTTATTCACTGGGAGGAAGTATATTACCCCTCAATGGTCTAATACCCAACCAATTAACAACAATTGCATCATTTTCGGCTGCAATCAATATTGTTTTATTAAGTGCGGTAACAAGCTCACTCGATACTGAAATAATTAAACACATTGTGCATGTTGTTTGGAATTAGTGTTATTTTTTTTAAGTATACTTTGTTGTTGCTTACAGTTGATGGTCTACTTTACAAAATGTTATGTTACAAAACGAGTGAGATATATAGGTCATCAGCAAAAACACGAGACAGTTACATTACAGCCTCTAAAATTGTTGCAGAACTATAATGTTAAGAAACTTATAACCAATTTGTCAATATTACTATAAAGGAATCGTGAGAAAGACATCATACCACCTAAAGCAAGTTGTTCGTGGTTTGAATAAGCATTTGATTAACTTGATGACAGTATGGCTCGCAATTCCTGGCTGGCAGTTTCAATCACAGCTTCTGCAAATATATTTGACTTGTTTACTTTTAGGTACAGACACAATACTACCACAATTATCAGAATTCCAATGAATCCTCCTGGTAAAGCTATACTGTAAGTTAGTATATTGTATTAGAATGCATCAGTGATCTACGCTTTTTAAGCTGATGTATTAAATTGTCATAGTTGGCTAATGGGCCACTAGATTTAGCATATTCCTCAATTATACACTGAAATTAAATTTAAAATATAATTTTAAAAAAGTTAACTTTTTAATTAAAAATCACAGATTTTACTTTAGGAAGTTTCAGCGCATTCTATTGGCTCTCCATATATATAGTCCCTTACAGTTTTTCCCATAATATGAACTTCTTAATGATTAGATCAGAGTGTGAAACATTCAAAATACTACCAGCAAACTTTACTGTTAACTGTTAGGTAACTAGAAATAAAAGTTCCTAAGATTCCTTGATATAAAAAAATATTTCTAAGATTTATGTTACAGCATACATTCATCCTTAATGGATTTTTTTTTTAAAATTGGTTGTCTCAAGTCCATTAGTTTAATTGTAGATACTGAATTAACTTGTTTAGACCAAAACAAATTTAATTCACAACTAACATCAATACGATCTAAATACCTTAGACCATTTGGACACAATGTAACAATTGCAATTAATGAAATAATGTATTAATACTTTTTCAAGGTACGTACTGCCCCTGCTAATTATTCATACTTAACTTAGAACATATTTGATATAGGTATTGGAATCGAACACCAAACAAGTGTACTTTGGAATATATATATTTTTAAAGACCCCTGTTCTAGTAGCTAAAGGAACGTTTAATTTCAATTGCAAACTGGCACTGAACAATGTGGTTCTAATATAACACTTAATATAGTAGGTGTACAACTGGTTTGGTTTAACCAGACATCATCTATAAAGGCCACTATAAATATATTTTTCTAGTCACTTACTCTATGGCGTTAGGAACTCGAAAGTTAATTGCGGCACTTAAAAAAATAGCCACATATCCTTTTATTGAGATAGCTGTATCCAGTCAACTTAATTACAACCTGTATCTTTCAGGTCCATTCTAATATTTTCCTCCCATCTACGTCTGTCTCTTCCCAATGGTCTCTTCCTATTGAGTTTGACATTATATATACCCTGAACAAGGTTCTAGAATCTCTCATTCCCGCTGCATATCCTGTCCACCATAATCTGCGAGATTTCTTAACCTAACAATTTCATATTATGAGTACAGGGTATGTAAATAATAATTATTTAACCTCCCCCACTCCATAGTATCCTCATCCCATTATGGACCGAATACCTTCCTTAGCACCTTGTTTTCGAACACCCTAAATTTGTTCTTGTCATATAAGATAAAATACCACGATTCACACCCATAGAGAACAACCAGTTAAGCTATTGTTTTGTTTATTCGGAATTCTACATTCCAGGACAGCAGGCTAGATGACAACAGTTTACTGACCTAGTAATAACTTGCATTTCCCGACTGTATTCTTTTCCTATTTTTTAATATAGTATCGTTATTGCTATTCTTTAAATTGAAAAGAGAAACCTGCAAACGAGAATTGAAACCGGGACCTTTGGCTTAGTACGCCAATGTTTTAACCACTGATCTAACCTGATATAGTCCCGTGTTCATGGCCATTCTTCACTCATATTTGAAGGGGGACGTGCGGTAATTTGTAGCCGACGATGTCCAACGTTTATCACAGACTCTGCCTTAAAATGTGTTTGAAGAATGGCTCTGAACACGAGACTATTCATGGATATCTCAGTGGTTAGAGTGGTGGCGTTCTAAGTCAAATGCCCTGGGTTTGATTCCCATCTCCAGGTTTCATTTATCAATTTAAAGAATATGGTGTTTAGATGCGGCTATAATCGTAACCAACAAATATAATAGCCTGGATATTTACTCCATCGTTATTGCTATTTAAAAATGTTCCTATATATTTAATCTCATCAATCCTGTCAAATGATAAGTTCACAGTGATAGTTCTTAGGGTTATGTTTTGTTTGTATTTAAAATGGTAATATCTCAGTGGTTAGAGTGGTGGCGTTCTAAGTCAAAGGCCCGGGGTTTGATTCCCATCTCCAGGTTTCATTTATCAATTTAAAGAATATGATATTTAGATGCGGCTATAATTGTAACCAACAAATATAATAGCCTGGATATTTACTCCATCGTTTTTGCTATTTAAAAATGTTCCTATATATTTAATCTCATCAATCCTGTCAAATGATAAGTTCACAGTGATAGTTCTTAGGGTTATGTTTTGTTTGTATTTAAAATGGTAAATATTTGCTTATGGTGTATTATTGTCTTTGTATTAGTGCTGTGTATTTGAAAATGTGACGTAATAAAGAGAATCTGATTTTTCCGCTGAATTCAGCACCCGAGATTTAGTAATATCCACCCATTTACAAACCAGATAAAGAAAAAAAGTTTCAATTTTCTGACCAATGTTATTTTTTTGCATATGATTTCTCTGCATTTTGTTTTTAAAATGGGCATCATAATATTTTCATTCCATTCTTGTGGTATTACCTCATTGTTACATATAGAAAATAGCAATTTATGAATTTTATTATAAAGCCCCTTCTGCTATAATTAGTATTCTTAAAATTAAATCTGGATTAACTAATATACTACTCAAGCGATTGTTAGAACTGGATTCGATTGCTTGGTGAAAACTGTTCAGTTCTATTACAACATTAGTTAAAACCTCTGATATTATTAACAACAAACCATTCAGAGCTACGTGTTAAAAGAAAATGCACAATTTTGAAAACGTTTGTTAAAATTTATTACTTATTTAACTTACCATTTGGATTCAAATAAAGAGTAACGTAGTAGCCAGATTATTATTATTATTATTATTATTATTATTATTATTATTATTATTATTAGCACTGCGTCTTACTACCCGTTCGGATTATACGCACTTACGCTAATGTGTAATGGTAGGGTAACTGTGAGATGAAATGAAAGACCTACAGTTTAACGTGGAATCCGAACCACGGTGGAGGCCTGGCATTCCCCACATTAACAAGATGTCTTGTCAGAGGTGAAGGAAGGGTTTGGAAATCAGATAAATCTGTGCCGGGACCGAGGATTGAATCCCGGCCGCCAGCACAGAAGTCTGACACCTTACCCCTAGACCACCAGGTCACCTAGTAGCCAGATAATCGACTGATTAAATTGTTACCATTATCAAATATTTCCTGTGAATCTTACTAATAAATTAAACTTTTTTATGCATTGTTGAAGATATTATACATAATTTGAACTAGCTTTTTATATATATACATATATTTTGTTAACCAGTGCAATTACTCCAAACTTATTGTTCCAAACAGAGTCTTAGTATTTTGCCTCCTAAATAGAATATTGGCCTACGGATTTGATTGTATGGCAGAAAGTTCCTTATACATGTAATTTCTACAGTGAGTTTATCAAAAACATAATTTTATTCTGTAAATTTAAAAATGACACTTCAATATGGATATTGAACATGGAACATTTAGTTTAGCACGCAAATATTGTTACCACTGAGCTATACAGGAGTTGTCCCATACCCTGGGTCATTCTTCAGGTATATTTTATGGCAGAGTATGTGATGGACGTGTGGAAATTGTCAAATACAAATGAGGGATCAGTAAAGATCACGAGCTATCAGATAACGCCACTATCTTCGTCTCATGAGGGCTTTGTGCTGCCAATAAAGCGATTATAACTGTACAAGTGCACATACCATTATAGGTTAATTAGCCATTCTATTATACCTGTAGGATTATTATTGTTTTTTCAGTGGAAATATAAAAACTATTAAATTAATTATAATGGGGTCTGGTGGTTTAAGCTTTGTGATAAAGTAATTTGAAATATTATCAGTGATGTTGTTTAAAATATTTATAATATTCGTGTGAATACATTTTTAAGCACTTCTTCTTACTACCTGGTCAGGCTATACGAATATGTAGATACTAATTACGCTAATGATATATGGATGAAGAAGGTTGAATTGATAGGATGTGTATCCGTATTTGCGTGGAGCGATAGTGGAAAACATTTTTGAATTATTATTTATTAACCCACAGTACACCTGACTTATTCTAGAACTGATCTCCCCATCATCGTAAGTCCACTCTGTCACGAGAGTGACATCTTAGACTATTCGGCCACCGAAGCATGCAATATGATTTTGCATAGTAGTTTATTAACTTAAATTTCTATATTGGGGTATATTTAGCGCCAACCCCAGCTGCCAAGTACTTGGTGTTTGAAATTCATACTTGAAATTATGAACGTTTCGGTGAACAAACATTTTTAGAAATTTATTATAGTACCTAAACAATAACATATAGTTTTGGGATTTTAAAACAAATTTGTTTTTAGTACCTAGTAAATGGTTACAAATATGATAATATTTGTATTTGAATGTACTCAGTGATGCAAATAATTTTAAGCCCTTGATTTTATATATATATATATATATATATACACACATTTGTATATGTATATATATACAGGGTGACCTGGTGGTCTAGGGGTAAGGTGTCAGACGTCTATGCTGGCGGCCGGGGTTCAATTCTCAGTCCCGGCACAGATTTATCTGATTACCAAACCCTTCCTTCACCTCTGACAAGATATCTTGTGAATGTGGGGAATGCCAGGTCTCCACCGTGGTTCGGATTCCACGTTAAACTGTAGGTCCTTCATTTCATCTCACAATCACCCTTCCATTACACATTAGAGTAAGTGCGTAAAACCCGAATGTGTAGTAAGACGCGGTGCTAATAATAATTATATATATATATATATATATACATTTGTATATGTGTATATATATGTATGTGTATATTCACATGATCATACATATGTATACACATTTGTGTATATATATATATATATATATATATATGTTCATGTGAATATTGTTATGAAATAAAAAGATTTATTTTTGTGTCTACATTATTGTTCTATATTTAAAAACTGTCAATCCATAGACAATTTGTTTACATATAAAAATTCAAAATTTTCGGCCTAATATATTTTCATCTACATGTCTGTTGTTAATTTTTATTTTTATTTTATGAGCCCTTAACGAGGTGCAGTTATAGGCGTTAGTAAATCTACTTTTTTAGGGGAGGCCAGAATTCAAATCCAAAATGAATGTATTTGAAAAGGTTTTCCACCCTCTCTCCATGCTTTGACGGTGAACTTCCTCTTCTCCCTACTTCCTAGATTAAGCCATGAATAACACCTGTGTTGGACTTTTCAATTAACTTCTAAAGCGTTAGTTCTGCAATGCACTGTCTCGTACTTTACTGGAAAGTCAGTGATCGAATGCACTTCCAGAATAGATTATCCCATTTAACTTTCTTAAGTAGATGTATTTCCTTGAAAATATACTTAACTGATAGCCATTGTAATATATGTACTATCTAAAGAAAAGATAATAAATCAGAAAAATTGTGTCTTTAGAATGATGTGTATAAAATTTGGATTAATAAATATAGCCTTCGTTTACTATGTAAGATAAATTATTCTACAATGGTATAGTTTATAAGCTAGGGTCGTAGTGTATTCTTTCAAGGTTAGTCTGCTATATTTTATAGTAGATGGGATGTACATATTATATTCTATTTGAGTCAAACACTACCAATAATAAATATCATACATTTTTAATCATTTAAATCCTTAGATTATAATCTTTGTTATGTTTATTTCAAAAGATAAGAACCACTAAAATTATTATAATAAATATAATCTAAACCTTTTTTAAGTATTAATATGTAATTTATCCAGTAATCAAAAATAATAACACATAATAAATTAAGGATACAAAGATCTAAATGGCACGTGTCTTAATAACTCTTCATACAAATATTTGTAAATGTTTTTTTAGTCATTGCACCCATTGTTTGGATTAACTGACGTCGTCCATTAGTGAAGTGACTTACTCTAGTCAAAATTAATCGCTTGTCTGTACGTCCTACACGTCACAAGAAGAAATGACGCCTGCCATGTTCGATGCTGACCGGACATGACGTAATGATGTGACACAGGTCAACAAGTCAAACAGCTCCAGGCCCCCTTCCACCCACTACCATATAACCCCTCAAGACATGGCGGGTGTCCATCAGTCCATGTTGCTTTAGGTCTACATCCAGCCTTGGAGGTTTGCAAATCATGGAATACGCCGAATATATTCTTCAATGTTTTTACACTATGAAATATATTGATTCAATTATTGAAAGTGGTAATTTGTTTATCTTTTTTATCACTAATTTATACTACCTTTCATTACGTGAATGGTTATTTACACTACTCTAGTAGGTATGAGAAAGAAATAATTTAGAGGAAGTATAATCCCATATTTTGTATGAGAAATATTGTTGAACACTCAGCACAACTTTCTGGCATTCGAACCACCTTCATCTTTATTGGCTATACAGTATATTACTACAGTGTATCCTAAGACTATGAGCCCACTAATGCATAATATTTGTATATTAATGTCCTTATTTATTTAAAAAAATAATTGTCTATAAACACTATGTTAGTTTAATAATTTAAGGTGCGGCAGCAGGGAGTGCGAGTAATCTTACTCTTTTTATAGCATTAATTTTTTTGACAAAATAAATCAAATACTTCTCCAGTAGCAACATAGCGTTTAATTTTCTGCACATGCTAATATTAACAGATTTTGAATATCGGTCAAGGGTGTTCTAGAATTTTGTCAAAACTTTTTAAACTAAGAGAAAAAGTTTTGACAAAATTACGGGACACACTTCCTTGAAAGATATTCAAGATCTGTTAATATTAGCATGTGAAGAAAACTAAACTCTATGTTGCTACTGGAGAAATATTTGATTTATTTTGGCCAAAAAGTTTCAATTCTATAAAAACAATAAGATTACTCGCACTCCCTTCTGCCGCACCTTAAATGGCGTGAATAATAATAATAATATTTAGCACCGCGTCTTACTACCCGTTCGGGTTATACGCTTTAAGTACTAATTACGCTAATGGATTAGGAATTGGGAAGGTTGAAATAGAGGAAGTGAACCCACATTTGCGTGGAGGGAGAGTGGAAAATCATTTAGGAAAAACCACCCCTAGTTCACCCGACCGAGATTCGAACTTCGATCTCCCCGTCCTCAGCAGTCGAGCTCAACACGACAAGCGCGTTAGCCAACTACACCACCGAGGCGGGTCTTAAATGGTGTGGATGTTTTAAACTGATATGTGAAAAATTCTAAAAAAATGTAGTTGAAAATCTATAAAACTGTAAACTAATAATAATAATAATAATAATAATAATAATAATAATAATAATCAAAAAACACACCGTTTTCGAATAATAAGTTAACATTCATGGGAAAACGAAATTGTTTAATAGACAATGTTCCTCGAACTTCTTGATTTGTCCAAAATTTTAAAATAATTCTATACACGCCCATACTCCAGGACCTCCACAAAGTGTTGCAATAAAATAATTATTTCTCTTTGGCCCAATAGATTACAGTTATGATAATACAAATCTAATGTTTATTTTATTACATACCAATAAATCGGGCTTACACGGTTCGTCCCAAATAAGGAGATTAGAGAACTAGACAACACGACTCGTCCCGACGTTGAAAATGTTTACATTTTTTGCGTGGAAACAGCTCGTCCCAGTCTTTTCATATCACTTCAATAGAGTTAGTTGTTAATGTGCGACATGAATGAAGTAGTTAGCCAACGTGGCAAATAGCCTTTTTTTTTAAGAATTTTAAATTTCATGAATATCTCGATTTAGCGTTGGTGAAACTAAGTACTAGTACGCGAAAAGAAAGTTTGAAGCATATTAAAAAACAATGGGTGAGTTATCATCTTGCTTTATTTTTTACCTGATCTTGGCTTATTGGTTGCAACTAAGTGTCTAAGGTTTTTCAGGTGGGCCTGATGGTAGGGTCATAACAGTGAATAATGACCATCACAATAATGGGCTTTATGATGAGCGTACACTAGAGCTACAAAAAGTAAATACTGCTGCCAAACGTAAATCCACTGAAAACATTAGCGAACATCCACTAAAAATCATTAGATCGTGTGTTAATTAAACCTCAGATCTGTGGCTGAACGATTTAAAAAAAATTACAGAATATATGTATAAAGGAAGGTTATGCCAATACGTATCATTACATCAATGAAGTTCACACAGCAGTTGCACAAATGTATCCGCTAACAAAGAGAGTTGAGATTTTTGTTCTTGTGAATAATTCAGTGGATAATTTGTTGATTTGTGACATTTCTTATAAGCTTAAATTTTTAACTGATTTAAGAACTGTTTATAATAATGGAACAAATTAATTTTGTCCAACACGTTTCTTCCAATTATTCACTCTTCATGGATAATTTGACGGATCTTATATCACCTTGGTCTTTTGCATCTTGAATAACAAAGAAGCAACCTACACAAAAGGTTTTAAAACAAATTGTGAATTTGTTTTATAATTTCATCGGCCCAAACATCCTCGTGAGGTCTTTGTGGACTTTGAATAAGTTATTCACAATGCTGTATAGAAAGGTCCAAATTCTAGGCTTGTCCACATATTATTAAGTTTAAAACCAAGTTGTCCATTGGGAGAAATACTGTTGTCTATTTTATTAGATCCGTCCAAGGTTGGAGACTTTTTTGATATCTGTGGCACCTACTGATGAACGCTTAACAAAGTTCATGGACTTGTTAACGGACACGTACATCTATCCTGAAACTACCCTTCCACCAACCGCATGGGCTGAGTCTTCTGCCACGCTGATAAGAACCAACAACGCATGCGAAACCTTACACTCGCACCTAGCGAACCATTCTATTGCTTTCGCCCTTCCATTATAAATTTTATTCGAGACTTAAGGTGGAATGGAAGGGGACGCGAGGAAAAGCCAGTGTTTTTGTAGTTTTTATGGAAAATATTTTTATGGACAAACTAATAAAATATTGCTCCAGTACAAACATAGAGATTAATTTTATTCCCATGGTGACCTCAACATTATTTGAATATCTGTCAAGGGTGTCCTGGAATTTAATGACAAATTTTTCTCTTAATTTAAAAAGTTTGTTAGATAATGCCACCATGCTCATGACAGATATTCAATAACTGTTGATATCATCATGCGTAAAAAATTAAACTCGATGTTTGTACTGGAGCAATATTATATTTACTTAGGCCAAACAATGTTTTTCAATAACAACTGCAAAAATAATGGCCCTTTCTCGTATCCCCTTCCAATCCACCTTAATCAATATTCAGATCGAAAAATATGCTAAGTGCATTAGTATAGATCATATACCTACCTACCAGTCAAGTAAATGTAAGAAAAATATGATGTTTCTTTAAAGTCGGTAGTGTGAATATGAGAACAAAGAATGTTCCCGCCTTCAATTTATTAAGGCGATGTTGAGCTACAACTACATTAAATATATAAGAGTTTTATTTTTAATTTTTACTTTTGAATTGAAGTGATTTTGGCATCAATTAGTGCGTCTGCTACTTTTACATTTTATGTAAATAAATCTTTGTCATTGCTGGTTGTGGACGAGAAGTGCTCTCGATATTTTCCTGGATTGAAAACATTGGGACGAGATCGGCTATAGTCCCCGGCGTAGATTAAATATTTTCTTGATAGGTATTAAATTGGGGACGAGCTGTGTCATCATTACCCAATAAATTCCTTAATTTACTATCTAATTTTGTTTCCTGATGATGGTGTTAGCATGTAAGGTTTTACTTAACACCACGTCTTAATACCCGTTTGGATTACACGCAGCTTAATATGTTGAATTCATATAAAAGTAGGACTAATCAATAGGCCTATATCTATTTCAATAATAATCTTGTGATGTATGTATACGTCCAAGTGTGTATATCTGTCCAGAATTTTTTTAGATGTATACATTTATAGATACATACATACATACATACATACATACATACATACATACATACATACATACATACATACATACATACATATTCACACCGTGCTCTTATGGTGTAGGCTAAGAAAATGAGCTAAAAGCTCAAAAAACAACTTTGTACGTAATCCATCCTCACTATCTTTATCCGCACTTATCTAGCCTTTCATACTCCCTTCGCTTCAACAGTATCCATAAAATGAATCACACATGATATTTTATTCATACAACTTTTAATGTTTCTCTTTTTGACACATTAAGAAGAGTTTAGTGGAAATTACGTTAATAGCCACACAGTAAATTATGGGAAAAAACATTCTAATATTAATATAAAAAACATGTATAATATATATATATATTTTATAATACTAACATAACTATTTTACCTTTACAATAATACTCAAAAAGCATAAAGTAACTAATTTGACCTCGCGTAACTTGTGAACTGTAATGATTTGAAATCATTCAAACACTATGTATGATTATACACATTTTAAAATTGTGCAGTATAATATTTTAAATGTCAACTATAATTAAGTAGCATCGTAGCTCTTAAGATATTGCTAATATTACATATATTTGCTATAACTATTCCATACTCCTACGTCAGGTTTCCTTAGTGTTGGGAACATGTGACTAAATCTACTCTTGGAATAGATTTCTAGTGTAAGGACTAACATTCAATACAAGCGTCTAGCATGGAGTTAACAAAGATGTGTCACTCCCGTAGGTGTTAAGTATTAATAGTAATACAACACTCAATGAGGGGAATATTTTCTTCCTAAAGCCTTTTGACAATTCTTTGCTCTTCATTGAAACATTTTTTTTCTCGTACCTTTTCCCTTACCACTTTTTTTTCCGGGTCTGTTTTTATTCTTGTAGTGAGTTCCATAAAGCATTCTTCTACTGTTGGCCTTTTCACCCCCTTTCCATTACTTAACCCCCACACAACCCTTTCAACCAGATACTCCTTTATTCTCCCAATACCCCGTACTTAAAGACAATAACCAAAATACATTACTTCATCCCAGATCTGTAATTATTCTGTTACAGGAGTTTGCAAGCCGGCCTGACTTGAGGAACGTTGGTATGGTACGGTTGTTACTTATCCCTCAAAGTTGTAAGAGTGAAAGAGGGTAGAAATCTGAAAATGTTTCACCATTTAAAATGTGATCCGAAATTTAATTTAGTAATTTCAATTTATTTTAAATACACTAGCTATGTTAATTTAAACAAATAAGAAAAATTAATCAGTTAACAAATATTTTTCTGCAAGTATAATTAAACTAGTATTATTTTATGATAACTGACTTGAAATTTCTTTAATTTTTGTAAACTACTTTGTAAAAAAAAGCATTTATATGTACAATACACTATACAATTAGTTAAATCTCCATTCCTTATTAGTAATGTAGATTGACAAGTATGTATTTAAAACTTTACTTGAAACCACTTGCATTCAAGGTTAAAACTGTCCTTTAAGTGGTTTAGTCCTTGTTATTTGTTGAAACTTTATTGTTCTCAACCATAAGAGAGCCCATCTTATTTAGTTTGCAAAAGTTTTTGCTGATAAATTGCAAACTTCTATGTAAATAATATATTTAGCATAAACTAAATTGATCAAGACACTAATTAAGTACAATCCTAACGGCTATTTACCTAAACAGGCTGCCTTATAGTGCATTCTTATAAGCTGCGTAACGGTGGAACCATGCAAGGTATACATGCTACCTTTCAGGGTAAACCAAAAGTACTCACCATCCATGTCAATAGACACATGAGTTGGTGCATCAAGATCTCCTGGTTTGGTAAGTCAGTGACCAAAAGATAAGGGTTAAAATCCCGGACTGGTGTATTGTATAGAGGGGATTTTTCACAATAATTTTAACTCTCCCTCCACTCAAATGTGGATAAATATTTTCTCTAAATTATATCTTCATGTTCCTCACTTCATTAGTGTAAATATTAATATGGCCTGAACGAATACTAAGAAGCAGTTTACAAAAAACTTACCCCATAAATGTTTATAATAATACCATGGAAGAAAATTTGGAGGGTAAGGGGAGTAGCCCATATATTATAAAGGCTGTTCAGCGTAGGAATTGTTTTCTGAAAGGCCTTTTTCCTACCAGAAATCTATTATATAGTAGGATATTGGTCGAAAATAAAGCCCTTTAAAAGAGTATTCCTACCATGAATGGAGTATATATTAAATAAGTGTGTAAATACCCTGGTCTCACATCTCTTTATTAATATAATATTTTCTTAATATATTATACATAATAGATTATTGATATTAAATGTAGGCTAAAAGTATATAATATACAGTAGGTTTAATTTGTTTTAATCTTGAGAAGAAAACAACAATTTTATTGCTGCTTTGTTATTTATAAACCTGACAATCTATTAACACATTTATTGTATATTATAAAAATTGTATTATTTTGTGGGTCACCTCTTTAAGAGCGGGTCTAATTCTATAAATGTTACTTAATGAATTGTGTTTTACTTTTGTAACACAGTATTATATATAAAAGCTATTACAAATTTCTAGTAACATTGGCACGCAGACTGGGCAGCTGGAAATAAATAATTATATTTCGATAAACAAATCAAGACCTGTCTATAATGTTTCAAAATATTTTTACTCCAGTTAAGATTAGTGCTTTTAGAGAGAGTTTTTACAATAGAGAAATTATAATTTATATAAGGGTTATTAAAATTATTGTTTTATTTTTAAGAATGCAAAGTATATCTGAAAGCGTTTATTTCCAAAATTGTTGACACCTTGGTATAAATTAGTGGTTTGCAGAAAAAACAACATAAGCTAGAGCCAGGCCCACCAGTTGCTCAAACCGGGCCCTGGTACCAGGGGAAAAACTCGGGGAATCCTCTCTTTGTAATATTAAACATCAGTGCCAGCGAAAACTTATTAAAATAAATATTTTTGAGGGGCTTATGGTCCCTTCATCGTGAAATGTCTAGAAAATATTTACAGTGGTACTTGTCTGATTAAAAAAACTCCTATCTAAGCCTCTTGGAATGGTCTTTTTCATAAACCTTTTTAAATCTGAAGTTATTTATAGAGGTTATCACTCAAATTATTTTAAAAATTAGACGGATTTAGAAGCTATTTGGATTGATTCTTCTCCAGAAATTTTTTTGAACTTAGATGCTCCTAAGACTAAAAGCTATTTTAAACGTCCCTCTTCTGCAAATTTTTGAAAATTGAATGTTCCTAAAAGCAATATTTAGTAGTTGTCTCGGGTATTCTCTTGACAAATTTTTGAAAACTAGTTTCTTATAAAAATTGTTTGGAGTGGCCTGCATGCAGAATTTTTGTATATTTAAATGTTCCTAGAATTTAATTTAAGTGGTCTTCGCCTAGGGCTAGATGCCTTTTATAAAGGCTATTTAAAGTGATCTTTTTCCAACCAATATTTTAAAATTTTATTACTTTAGAATTTATTTGGAATGTTCTCGCATAAAAAATCTTTTAAAACTAAATTATTCTTGAAGATTTTCAGAATGGCATTATTCAGCCAAATTTTGAAAAATAGGATGTTCTTGGAAGCTATTTTGAACTTTTTTCCTTTAACAATTTTAATGATTGGATACCTTTAGATTCTATTAAGAGTAGTCTTCTCCCAAAACATTTTTGAAAATTGTATGGCTCTAAAACATATTATTTGAAGTTTTATACAAATCCATTTTCAGCTTCATATTTAATAATACCAGAGGGAGGTGAGATAAATCTAAAGAGAGACAAGTTTATTCTATGTGAAGGGAGTTTATTCAAGTCAAGGGGTGACAAGTCATTTACAGAGGGGGAATCCCCCCTCATGTTTCTAAGCCAATGCTTGACTTTGGACTCTGACTTTTTGTAATCTTTGTTGTCACTTTTACAAAAAAAAGACAACCAACAAAAATTAATTCATAAATTAACTGAACACTGAAATGTTACGCGCACGATGAAGTATTTAAACAGAAATTGATTTATTGCCCGACCCTCTTTGGCTGAAAAATTTAGTGTCAATACAAAAACAATAGACTACGTCGAAACTTTCAAACACTACAAAACGAAGGAAAAGAAATGAATGATATAATTATGAGTGATAAATGCCATTAAGTTCCTCTCTTTGAGACCCTGACTTTTAATCTGGACATATACTGTTCTTTAGTATGGATAAGAATTTTATTGATTGCTATTCATATTCTAATTTGTATTTTTTCCATCTACTACATTTTTTAAACTTGTGAATCTAGATATCGGGCCAGGGCCGGGTACTATGGTACTACCTATAGTCCCACCTACCTCCTTGTAGTGGACCTGATTGAAGCTATCAATGTGAGTGTTTATAATCCTACTAATAACTAGTTTAGTTTAAATATGATTATTAATTTTTTATATTTGAGCTACATTCACAAAAAAAAACAAAGAAGACGTCTTAACATGAGGGTTCTTTGTTCATAACAGAAAAAATAAATGTAAAATCCATGTTATCTTTTCTAATATTACCTACTAGAATGAAAACCAAAGTATTTCTGGCAGTATCCAGGTTACTGTGCGAAATGCTTTTCTATCTTCAGCATTGAAGTAGAAAGGGGGAAAGGACTAGAAGACCAACTTACCCCTTTCTTGTAGTTTAGAGAAATAAACATTAACATTAGCTATAAAGCAATAAAATAAATCAAGTCGGGGAAAACATTATGGAAGTAAAGAGTAGGGGGAACCAGGGAGGGAATGAATTAGGGGAAAAGAGTCTATACAAGAGATGCTGGGAGAGGAGTTTATAGTAATGCTTTAGAGAGAAAACACAATATGTCCAAAACGAATAAGCTCTATGGTCTAAGACATTTGTTCTACTATTTTTTGCTAACATGTATAGAATAATTATGGTGTGACAGAGCTAATAGACACTGAAGAGGTAACGGATAAATGCGTGAGAGGAATTCTGTAGGAATACGACAGAATTCACAGTTTCAAACACACTATGCTATGAGGTTTAGATTTTAAACTAAGTAGTAGTACAGGAACCGGTACTGATATATTTTCAAAAAATTAAAATTTCAAAATTCTATATTTTTTTTAGACTTTTCACCATATATAATCATATTAATCACGTTTAAACTAATACATTTTAATGTCATTCATGTTAATATTTTGACGGTTATTGAGTTTTCAGTGAATCTTATATGAACTGGATCAGTATGAATTCAAGCTTGCTAAATTTAAAATATAGGTACTTGAAATATGTTTTGCTTTTTCGGGTGGGTATTGCTTTTTTGTCTTAAGTAAGTTGTAACAAGCAAGATTTTCTTAATTGTTTTGTAGCTTTTCAATAAAATTGCATTTAGATTAATACCGGTTTACTATTCTTAAAATTTCCAACCATTCCTACGATTATAACAGTCATGGCTGTTTAAAATCAGAAGGTTTGAATATATGCTTTAATAAATCTTGTTCTGTGTAGAAAGGCACTTTAGACAGGTGATCAAATTCATGTTTTCCTGTTTGCTTGTGATAGGTAGGCTATGGCTCAAATCCCTTCCCTGTGTTTTGAGAGTTATTTTTCCTTAAAATTTTACAATATGTAGGTACAGTCCCTATAAATGCTATAAATTCTTCTTCACTACACAATTGTAAATATGCAAATAGCTTGGGGGTGTTCAGTACAAATTAAAGTAAATCTGTTCAGAAAAATCTTAAAGTCTCAGATTATTAAATTCCCACATTCAAATGATTCTTTTGAAAGGCTACCAAGTATTTTGGCTTGACACTCTCGTGAAAATCAAATTATGTGGAGAGATAATTTGACATTGAAATATTTTATATTTAAATACAGCGAGGTTCCTATTTATAATTCTTTTTATAGTTTTTATAAGTGACTATTAAAATAGTTTACACTAATGATTGAAGTGAAAAAGGTGCAAATAATAAAAAAATTATGGCCGTTTAGAGGTTACAGCCATTTGCTTTAGCGTAAATAGAATTGTGGTAGTCTTTGTTGCTGAGTTGAAGTTTTTGTCGCTGACAAACTACCGTCGGTCTTGGAATTATTATAAATAAGTGTAACCTACTTTCAAACCATAAGTGGTTTTTATTTTATGTGCCTATTTGGGTTATCCATAATTCCCAATGATTATTCTAACCGACCGGAAGTTAGGAAGGTATGTTTTGAGGAAATTCACCCACATTTGTTTAAAGAGGAGGTGTTTAAACTCAAAATTCGGGAAAACCACCCTAAATACACTCAACCAGAATTTGAACCCTGACCTTGTCAATGGAAATCTTGTCTATATTATCTTGATTTTAAAATAATGTACAATCAAACCCATTTCTAAAATAGAAAAAAAATAAACACACGTTGAAACATATTAACAGTTTCGTGTAAAATAAGTAAAAAATTATATATTTTTTGAAATTGGGTCTTATCCGTAATTAGGGAATGTAACATAAACTATCCAATAAACTATCATTGTTAAAGCTTTTAATTACTCATAAGACTTATATATGTTTGAAATATGTTTTTATTGCATTATCTTTGATATTATACAAGAAATTACAACTGCCATAAGCGTGCGTATAGCCCGAACGGAAAGTAAGATGTAACGCTAAGTATTATTATTATTGCAACTACCATAGTTATCATTGCACATTTATGAATAGGTGACTATACATAAGAAACATTGAATGTGTTTTCTAATTGTAATGACTAATGAGTAATATATACATCATTATTCATTTATTAGCATTCGCTCGCAGCTTAGCTCGCAGTAAACAATACATAAATAACTCTCTAACTTAAAATGTTAGAAAAGAGTGAAACTTAGTAGAGAGCAGTGTTTTGTATGCTCACAAAGACTCACTAATAATCACGGTCTCGCCTCCATTCACCTTTCTCAACATCCCAACTCATATCACGTGCCACCTTATGTAACCGCAATAACAGCCGCGATGAATCTTCACTGCTTACTACTGGTTTTCTCAACACTACCTCACTCACTGATGAGTTAGCATTATGTTATATAGCTTACCCTGTATTCTGAAAAATAATGAGTACACAAGAATTCCGGTCTCAATCGGATGAATACTTTTAGAGATAACTAACAACAACAAATGGACAAACATACAAACATTATAAAGATGAATTATTTGTTATTCTTATCATTTATAATATTCATAATAAAATAAATTCTCCACAAAAATTTGAATTCACAGACAAACCAACTGGTATACCGGTTTTTCGTACTGGGAATCCATAATGTAACATTCATTTATGGTACATACAAATAAACTAATGGAAGGTTACCAAAACTTAAATTATGTTAATATATTAATCCTTTATTGGGTTTTTAAGTTGTGCTAAAAAAGGAAGTAGGCTGACAAAAACACAATGTAAAAATAGATATATGATTTTATCATGTATTAAAAGCTCTGCAAAATATTTGAAATCTTTCCTTTTTGAGCCAGTAAAAAATGAAAAAAGAATGGCAGAGGATACATTATTTTTGTTAAAACGTAAGAAAATTGAAAATTATATAATTCTTTAACATTTTACAGTTTACAATTTAGAAAAGGAATGACTAATTTTCAACCTTTCTGGCATAGGTCTATTGATTATTTTGAATCCACCATATCAAATTTAATTATTTTTAATTCAATAGAAAATATCAGCTTTATAACTAAATACATGCCAAATTTTACATTTCTATGATATTTAGAATTGGTATAATAATTTTGTTGACAGACAAATATCAAAACTATATAAAATACATAGAAAAATAAATATTTGCTAGTAACGAACAGAATATTTTATGTGAAAATAAAATACATTGTTATAGAAAATAATTAGATAAAAGAGCATACACATTTTAACAAAGAGCATAGATTTGTATTAAAAGTTACCTGCAAAATATCAATTTTATGTCACAACTAAAAAAAAAAAATCAATTTTTTTGTGAAATTATAATTACCCTATTTCTCGGATACAGATTTCAAATATATAATATTCATTATTTTATGATTAGCCCTATATAGAGTGGTATCAGCGGATGCGTGAGAATGTTGTGAAGAAAATTGTGTACCCTACTCGGGTAGTTAGTTAAATGAGTCGTTCTAGATGGAGAAACAATTTTAGACGGGCCAAATAATCTATAGGCAAATTGAGATTTCAAATTTCCAGAATCTTTTGGAGAAGGGTCATCTTAACCTACTTAGAGCCCAGCTGAAACTAAAGATGCAAGTGTGAAATATGGCCCTGTAATATAAAGCGCTTGTTGCATAAACTGGGTCATTTGTTTACGATACTATAGTTATTATTATTATTATTATTATTATTATTATTATTATTATTATTATTATTATTATTAGTACCATGTCTTACTACCCGTTCGGGTTATACGCACTTAAGCTAATGTGTAATGGTAGGATGATTGTGAGATGAAATGGAGGACCTACAGTTT
The DNA here is from genome assembly GCA_039000515.1 of Timema cristinae. Classification (NCBI taxonomy): domain Eukaryota; kingdom Metazoa; phylum Arthropoda; class Insecta; order Phasmatodea; family Timematidae; genus Timema; species Timema cristinae. Next base: position 58,269,626 of record JBCFYV010009882.1, read on the forward strand.
AACGTGGAATCCGAACCACGGTGGCGGCCTGGCATTCCCCACATTCACAAGATTTCTTGTGAGAGGTGAAGGAAGGGTTTGGAAATCAGATAAATCTGTGCCGGGACCGAGGATTGAACCCCGGCCGCCAGCACAGAAGTCTGACACCTTACCCCTAGACCACCAGGGCACCGACGATACTATAGTTAAACTTGACCTGGGAGTTTATTGAACATAGGCAACATAGACAAAAGGAATTATTTGTCATCATCCTATTCATTTGATGAAACAGCTTGACCATTATATCTTCCCAATTAGTTGACCACTGCAACTCCGATTTCCCCCCACATTTTTGTTTATACATCACCGATGCAAAAGTCGGCAATTTTAACCTTATATAAAGCTCAACGCTTTTATATTTATCTAGTAAATAATTCAATGTCAAACATTTTATCATTAATTTGTCAATTTTTTTAAACATAAACTCCAATTTGAGATAAATAATCCAACGTCTGAATGTAGTGGTGACCACTCGGCAGTGATTATTTCTCAAGGTTGGCGATCAGGTTGATGTCAATAGGCATTGTCGTCTAGTATGACCACCCACATATACAACAAAACTCTACGTGCTGGCTACCACGTCACGGCGTTTATGCTGCGGTGACCAATTCTCAAATATGGCCGTAGCCGTCTGTGTGTATGTTTCTTTTTTGTGGAATAGCTCACATAAAAATGCTTTACAAACGAGAGCGTCTAAAGCCTGGGTCATACGGGGCTAGTTTACTGGCTACTAGTAAAAGCTGTATTTACAAGCTATTCCCTCTAACGACTAATAACCGTCTCACACGAAGCTAGTTAAACTTTCAGTGAGTACAGTATTTTCTGGTTAGTTGTTATGTTAAAATGTCATCTGTAGGTTTAAGGCGTGATGTTTTGAGAAACTTAAGTTATATTTCTACTAGCACTAGTGCTATTTCGTGGAGATGACACGGGGATATTTGTGCGCTAGTTGCTATTGGCGAGTTGGCTACGGATCTTGTGCAATCGATTAGTGGTAGTAGGGTTAAACATTTTTTACTTCCCTAGCCGCTGGAAAAATACTAGCCAGCTTGAACTAGTAGCTAGCAGATAGTAAACTAACCCTGTGGGACTTTAAAGGCTGCGTTGTCTACACAAATAAAGATGTTTAACAAGACGAGATGAAGGTGTTTTAGAAAGGCATTTCAGGACATTGCACTGGGTGAAATCAATGTTAATTTTTCCTAAGGTCACTAATATACCTGCGTCATATATAATGTTACGATCATACTTGAAAGCCGATCCTTTCTTATTTTTCCATGTAAAATTTTGCATAAAAGCATCTCTTTGGTTTATCTCACGTAACTACCTTTCACTCTCCTGATCTTTTTCATTCTTCCTAGGTAATTTCTTTTTCTTACTATACTAATGTTTGTCCATATGTTGCTGACAATTTTACAAATCCATAACAGACTCAGACTTATAGACTATGAGTGAAAAATTACCCTAAGCAATGGATGAATCTTGGATAGCTCAGTGGAAGAGCATTGGTGCGCTTAGTCATTGATCCTGGTTTTGATTAACTTGTCTGGGCGTCATTTTATAATTAATTTAAATTAATAAAAATGTGATCTCATCCATAGACACAGTTTCGTAAATATAATTATTTGCAGCCTGTGTGTTGATATTCATTATTTTAAGTGTAGTTTTGTTCTGAATTTGTTCCTCTGTCCAATAATGCAATTTGGCTTACTATAGTTACACTAATGGGATAGGTTTAAGGTAGACATTAATTAAAGGATATGTAATAGCATATTCGTGTAAGGAAAGGAGTAAAATATTTGGAGAAAATAACCAACCATACACCTTATCAGGATTTGACCCCTAACCTCCCCAAAGCTAGTAATCAAGTCTAGTTTAATAGTAATATGCTTGAGTATAGTGTACAACTCCCAATTTTAGTGCGTAACTACAGTTGTAGAATAAAATCCACTAGAGTTAAAACAATAATATTTAATCCTAGTATCAACGAATTCACCTTAAAAGAACTTTAAAATTATAATTATTTATTTAATATTAGTTGTAATAAATATTCAAAAGTTACCAAGACATTATGTAATAATATCAGTGCTGCAAATGTTTATTAATATATGTTTTGTCAATTAATTTTAAAATGAACTGTATACATATTTTATATTACGTCTGCACGAAACTTGATATTAAACCAGTCTGATCTACTCCTCGACCAGGAGTCAACTCTACTTTCACATCCAACACAGCTGCCCCATCCACTAGCATCGATAGCTAATACTTTTATCACATAATATCAAACATGCCATCCACCTTGAAAGGAAATACTTTTAACACTTATTCCTGAATATGTTTGATGACACAATAAATACAAATGATAAAAATAATACACACACACACCAATTATAATTAAAAGCACATAATATGATAACAAATAATAAATGTTTAAAATATCTCTGAACAATAAAGTCAACTAGAGTTGTGAAAATATACAATATCATATGTTCTATAATGAATGCTTTTCTTTCTCCTTTGAAGGTATCTACAGAATTCCAACGGCTCTCTTTGACACTGCCGATAATGTTTTGATGGTGTAAACTCGCTTCAACTCATCGCTTCCAGGATGAAGTTCGACGATGCGAGCTAGATTCCATTTAAGGGGGGCAAGCTCGGAGGAGAACCATATCCCCAGCCTTGAAGTTCGGTCGCTCCTTTGATCATTTGGCACGTTGCTGGAGCTGATTGAGATATTTTCTGGAAAAGCTAATTCAGAAGAGCTTGCTGCATTATATGTTGCACTCGCTGCCATTTCTGTTTTGAACTTATCAAAAAATAATGAATTTGTTAGGGGAAGGTTAAATCTAGAGCTCTTATTCATCAAAACTCGTTTTACAGCTGCACAAATATGGTTTAAAAGTCGTTGAAAATAAGCAAATAATACATTTTATCACATTTTTCTATTATTAAAACTCAAAATAAAGGTTTTTTAAATGAAAATTAGCCCTTTTGTAATCATTTTACTTTGGTGTGAATCATATTTTAAAATAACGTATAGTATTAAAAAAAAGTGTCTTCCTACCCGTTCGGTTTATACATTTATGTAATAACTACGCTAGTGGTTTTAGGGATAAGGAAGCTTATATTTATATGAATTGTAACCTCATTTCCATGGAAGGAGAGTGGAAAGAAATTTGGCAAAACCACTATCATTACGCTCGACTTAGATTCTATCCTTGATCTTCCCATCATCAGCACTCTAGTCTAATGCAAGTGTAGCACTTTATATCATGTAGACAACTATGCGGGTAAAGTTTAATTTAATAGAGCACTAGAACTAAATGTATGTGCAACAATTTCTTGTTTACAAATTTGGGCCACTTAATGAAGAATATCTTCAATGTGTAGCACACTTGGGCAGATTATGTGTTAACTATATAAATGTTTAAAGACAAGTAACGTAAGATTTTCATTTAAATCCCGTAGCTCCATGATTAAAATTTACATTTCATTATTAGTTTTGTATTCATTAAATTTTTATTGTAAACTATTTTTTGTCTTACAAACTCTTCATAATTAAAGAAATTTTGGAATTTAGATGACAGTAGACATGATTCCCTGAAATGATGCAACATAGAGAGCCAGAATATAACATCTTAATGAGAATCATTGTAGTTTTTGTGACAGTTTGTGTTAGCCGAGTACTATAAGACAAGATGAACACACGACACAAAAACGATAATAAACATGGAGACGTTTCCATGGTTCTAAAACGTATTTCATTGTATTTATCAAGATCTTAGCAAGCATCTTGAACGAAGGATACATAGATTTGATCCTCGGTAAGATTGTAAAACTAATACATGCAAGAAGAATAGTTCAAGGGTACAAGCTACTTTATAAAATAATAGTTACATCAGTGTGCCCAATGTTTAAATATTAAGTCCACCTAGATACCTTTATTTGGGAAAAACTAAACAATGTAGGTTAATTGCTTAAACTAGTAATATTCTACTAATTGATTAAATATCTTTATTAGTCACATTGATGGTAAATTAATTTGAGGTGTAGGGCTCGTATTGAACTTGGTTAGTACTAGAATATTATAGAAGGAGTTTGAATGCATTTTGGGTGCACTTTCGGGTTATGTCCAACTTGTTTCCACACCGATGAGGAGGCAGTTCACCTAATCTTTCACTCTAATGTCCTCCCGTTAATTCTAGTCGTAAGAAACGCGTGTGTTAAATGCCATATTGACAACTATATATGTATTTTAAATATTTCCTTTAAAATATTGACCACAATTACTTGTCCTCCACATATGTGTTACTTTTTTGAATTGTAGCTAAAAACAAATAAGTGGATATGTTTTATATGATTTATAATTTTGGTGCAGATAATTTATATTTAGAACCAAAGTTTTGAAACTTTCTAGATGCTAGTAAGATAATCACAATAAGTCATATCCCTAACGTTTCTTTTCATTTTTAAAATCCTCCAAATATCCCATGTACTGTACAGTACATCACGACAAGCATATTATAATTTAGAGGATGTTGGCTTGTACTTCCAGCTAACTGTAACGGAAAGTATACAAGTGGTCGAACTAGTGACCCCAAGTTTGGACGGATCTGAAAGCCCTTGTCCACTATTTCAACCGGAAATAACAAATGTCGATGTTCGCTTGCGTGTGTGAAGGATGTGATGTTTTTGATGTTTTGGAACTCGTCCCGTTTAAGATTGGTAGTTTGTAGGCCTGGAGGCTTCTCTATACAACAACATGACTGTAAGTTTGACTGACCTCACCTGCAAAACTACTTCGGAAAATGTATTTTTTAAACCATATTTTATTGAGATAGCAGTAATTTGACTCAATGTGACCCATTTTAACTATATTAATTACTATAATACATATACTTATAGTATAATAATATATTATTGTATTTTACAGAACTTGTGTTCATATATTTAAATTAACAAACATCCTATTTATTTAAAATCTTACACTATTCCGTAAAATGGTATATTGCAAACGCTTTAATGTAAAGGTGTATAACATTTCAAAATATTACAAGAATAGCCATGTTTTGTATAAGTATTTAAATACCAACACATTATATTTCATTTGTCAAAATGTGTTCTTTAAGCCATGCATCTCGAAATATTAGTAATCAAATATAACCAGTCTTTCTGTATATATATATGTTAAGGTCTTATATATAAAAACAAGTTAGTCTATTTTAAGCTATTAAAAGATGAAATACCTTTTAACACCCTACTAGAAATTTTGTTGAAGTAAATATTAGCTATTGAACAGCAACATAACAAAACTAAAATGATTAATAAGTTTTATTATATTGACTTTCAACAAAAGTTTACTAAACGATAAATCCCTGCATTGGTTGGATTATACAATGAATAAGAACTAGATCCTCAAAAGCTACAAGATTTATAAGAACTTAGAAAATAAAACTTCTAGATTAGAAACTTGTCCATGATTCACCAGCTTTTAATATAACCCTTTTTAATATGTCATAGAAGGGTGACCTGGTGGTCTAGGGGTAAGGTGTCAGACTTCTATGCTGGCGGCCGGGGTTCAGTCCTCGGTCCCGGCAAAGATTTATCTGATTACCAAACACTTCCTTCACCTCTGACAAGACATCTTGTGAATGTGAGGAATGCCAGGCCTCCACCGTGGTTCGGATTCCACTTTAAACGGTAGGTCCTTCATTTCATCTCACAATCACCCTACCATTACACATTAGCGTAAGTGCGTATAACCCGAACGGGTAGTAAGACGCAGTGCTAATAATAATAATAATAATAATATGTCATAAACAAGGAATTACTCCTCGCCCCGACCGGTAAAACTAATGTTTTGTAAAATATGAAGTTTACATTCCCTTACACCAGGAGATATTTCAAACACTTACTGTTAACAGATAAAACAACAGCACATATTTCTCAACTGCATTATTTCCCTAATTTACAATCTAATATCAATATTGCTAGCTATAAATATTTTTAAATATTTTAAATCATTAACCATGTCAAATAAATTTTGATTGTAGTAATTTCTGTATCTTCATCCACGATTTATGTTCTATATGTGATCAAATATGTTATATTTCCAGAGTTCACTTCTTAATCTATTTCTTTATCAGGTTCCAATAAAATGTCTGCATTTATTAAAACATATCTCTCACTCTCGTTTTTATTTATCGGCACGTCTTAGTATCCATTCGGGTAGTACGCTTATGTACTAACCGCGCTAATGGGTTAAGGATTAGGAAAGTTGAATTTAGAGGAAGTGTAATCCCATTTGCGTGGAGAGAGAGGGAGGACCATTTTAGTAAAAACCTCCCACGGTACACCCGACCAGGATCGAGCCACGATCATTGGCAGTCTAGTATAATACAAGAGTTACGCCTTATACCATGTAGTCACTGAAGCGGGGAAACATTTAATTGACCCTACGTATTTATAAGGCATAAGAGTACAACTTACCTGAAAAAAATCGATGAACCTTAAGTATTTCAGCATGTGCATTAAGTGCCAAGCTATTATAGTTTTCTGGTGGTGGGAAGTTCGGGGTTCGAGTCTTAGCTATGTGTACTAAAGATTTTTTCCTCAGTACAGTTTATCGTACTTCCTCTATACAAGCGTGGAAACATTTCCACTAATTTCCACCTTCTTCATCCACACCGATTAGAGTATTTAAATGCTGATGGATTTGATGGTTAGTAAGGTATAGTTCAAGAAAAAAATATGGATATAATCACTTAAGCTTCATAGCCACAACAATATGTAGGTTGACCTTAAGTTGATTTCCCAGCGCTGCAATAAAGACAAAAAACTTCCTCTAATTATCTTCTCTAAGGAGTGTGTAAGCCAAGTAATGTTGTTTGTTCGATGGACGCATTGGCGCGTGACCAAAACTGGTGACAGTTGGTCATGTGTTTGTGGCGGAACAGGCAGGGGTAGACATTAGAAGAAAACGCCTGTCAATATTACACTGAGTTTGACCTGTTTTAATCCACGATGTCTTATAAACAAGGGAAGACCATGAAGTTGTTTCGTCCACTTTAAAAAGTTCATGTTTGTTCCACAAAAAGTTTCACTCGTACCGTTTTTATAGGGACACAAATATATTTTTTACGTTGGGGGCACAAACACCATGGTGTACCACATTCTCACTTTAAAAAATGTTTTGTTGCAATCATTTGTACCTAATTTTTATCATAATGTACCACAACATTTTTCTTTTGTAATGCATTTTTTCTTGCACTAACATTAAACGAACTTGTGACAGTTTAGTTAATCGTGTGGGGCTAACTTTACAGTAGCCTCCACAAACTTTTAAAAAGTCAAGTTTTTCAATCGTTTCTTATTCCTTTTTACTAAGTTGTTTCACAAAAAAACAAAACAAAAAAAAAAGTTTATACCGTTTAAACAGGCCTACAAATTATGTTTATATTGGGTGAGCTGCCCAACTTAACAGTAGCCCCCCTCCCCCCACTCCCAATTTTAATCATTTATATTTTTATGATTGATATAGTGTTTCTTAATTGGTTCCAGATTGTTTAGCAAAAAGATCTGTTTATTCAATTTTTATAGGCCCCCAATTATATTTAGATTATATTTAGACTTGAGTAACTGTTTGGTAGCTCCTCAAATTAAAAAAAATAATGTTTATATGATTGCAGTAGTTTGATATTAGTTGTTTTTCCAAATACTTCCATAGAAATTAGTTTTTTTCTTTTGTATTGTTTAACAAAAGGTATGGTAACATTGATAGGACCTACTGCGTATAACCCGAATGGGTAGTAAGACGCGGTGCTAATGATTATGATAAGACCTACTGTACAGTAACACACCTATTTCTTAAACTGACCCTTTTATTTATTTATTTATTAGCTGTTCTCTTATTGTGGATAGTTCCACAAAATTTTCGTTTATACCTTGATTATTCTTCCCCAAATGATAATAATTGTATTATTCTCACGTTTTTTTGTTTAGAAGAGGCCGTATTAACAATTGGAACCACTTTTTAATTATTTTGTCAATGATTTTACTCCATAATTGATTCATTTTAGAATAATGTATATTTTGGTTTAAGAAATATATGAATTCTATATGTGTTTTTACTTATAGAACTAAGTTCAAAAAAACTATAACAGTCCATTCAGATTAACACTATAAGGACTGTCAGTAACAGGTCGCTTTGAACAGTATAATTTCTAAATCGTATACCTAGTAGCCTACATTGTTTTTAAACTAAATTATTTTTACTCTAAGTAGTATGTTTTTAGATTTTAGTTTTATTGACCCCTAACCTGGACACTCTATATAAGATGGGTTTACATCCAATTTGCAATTATTATTTCAAGAATAGAATAAAGCTTAGATCTAACTTTTTTCAAAAATACCCACAAGAAGCAGTGCTTATAATATATCCAGACATATTAATTGCAAAAAATATTGTGTTTTATGGTTTTCTTCATTAATAAAATATTAAGTGTATCTCATAAGATACATTGCCAAGATAGGGAGTAAAAACATTTCCTACATAAGAAAAATATAAATAAACCATCATTTTTGATTAAATAAAACTTTGAAAAAAATAAATACTCATATGACACAACATGATTTAATAAGATGACACCATAAATAGAAACGAAAACACAGAACAGCTTCCGACACTCTATATCAAAAAGTATTGGTTGAAGATTACGAAATGAGCGAAGGTCAGGAAGCAATAAATCCTACCCAATGATGGGGTCTGCAATATAAACCAATAATGAAAACAGGAAGAATATAATAAACATATTGTCACGACTTTTGAAAACTGAGAAAGAGCTTGCGGCACCGGTAATATAGACTGCTTACAGTTCTTTGAGCAAGAGAGTGGACTGTAAACTTTTTCAAAAAGGTACTACATGTCTGATATTTTCAGGAAACCTTAATCAATAAAGTTATTTATAAGTCAAGAAATAGTATATACTGTAGGCTATCTAACAAAAAAATTATGTATGCCTTACGGTAACTTGAAGGAGTATTGCCGGTCAAAATTATTATGAATAAACTCTTGGGCATATCACCATTATATAAATACATTTTTTTAATTTACCATAGTCTTTTATTTGGTAGCTATTTGTAGATTTATTTAAATTAATTAGAAATAGTTCTTAACTGACCTCTTTATTTAAACAGAAATCAACCAAATTAATATAAGTGATATTTATAGATTAAAATCATGAGGTTTTCACATGTTAATTTATAGGTAAAATAATATATTATGAAGAAACTCAACTTAATATTTTTCTTAACAACGAATTCATAAAATTGATTTTTTTTAATTGGCATACTTAACAGTGTATTTAACTGTTTGAGGCAGGAAATGGTATGATAATCTTAAGGGGCATTCTAAATGGGGTATTTTGTTAGTTGGTGTATTAAATAAGATCTAACGAGTATTCTGGTATTTTAACAACTTTGTAATGGAAAGCTCTCTCGTGTCCCAAGGAAGTGAGGAGATGAATCAAAATTGTAAATACCCACTTTTGTAAAATTCCTTTTAAGTCATCTTTCCGGAATAATAAGATGCACCATTTTGTTTATAATACTAAACAGTGCCTAGTTAAATCAAAATCGTTAAAGCCAATTTTGAGAACATTGATATTTTCCCTTTTATCATTTAAGTAAACTATTCTTAATCTTAGGGTTGGATATATAATTCCAAAAACCCTCTGGTAAACCTTATTACAACTCTAGATACCGTGTTTTAAACAGATCGGTAACATCATTTCAGCTTTAGGACGAGATAAAGACAGAAGGTATTGCAAAACTAAAACCACACTTTTTTGAGTTAAGTGTCATGAAACTTTGATAACCATCAAAATCTTGATATTTAAAAAAAAAATCCCAAAACTTCCTCTCTACGAAGGGCACTATGAAGTAAAAGTAGTACATACATTTTAAACATGGAAAAACCAGTAAAATTCTTAAACTTCATGACATTATAATAAATTGGTCCTATTCCTGTTTACTTTTAAATTAGCAAAAATAAATTATGATTGTGGAATAAACTAAGATATTTTCAAAACAATCCAAAATTAACAAAGAACCATCGATTGAAAAGATAAAGCATCGAATTTAAAGGTTGTATATGTTTGTGGGGCGTGGGATTGTCATAAAACCTCTAAACTGCACTCTTAGTGAAAATGTGTGCTCCTACCAAAACACATTGGCGTATTCCGATAAAATTAATAGTTATGCTCTACTATAAAAGTTGCAGGGAGGGGGGGGGGGCAGAATATCAACCATCATTGGGCAGGAAGGTAAAGGGATTCCTCATTGAGAATAATTTGAAAATGAGTGCCTTTCAAACAGTATTATTAATAGCACCGCGTCTTACTACCTATTCGGGTTATACGCACTTACGCTAATGTGTAATGGTAGGGTGATTGTGAGATGAAATGAAGGACCTACAGTTTAACGTGGAATCCAAACCACGGTGGAGGCCTGGCATTCCCCACATTCACAAGATGTCTTGTCAGAGGTGAAGGAAGGGTTTGGAAATCAGATAAATCTGTGCTGTGACCGAGGATTGAACCCCGGCCGCCAGCACAGAAGTCTGACACCTTAACCTTAGACCCCCAGGTCACCTTTTAAACAGTAATTCTCCAAAATGTATTATTTCCCCTTAGCCTTATGGTATCTTGGGAAATTTCTTGCACCCCTACTTACACCTTCTCTCTTTTTGACTTATCCATATATTTGCTTGAATATACACCCTAACAGCCTACTAAATATGTTAACGTCATAAACGTACACTCGAAATATACACAAAACATCAAAATGGGAAATACCGATGGTTATCCTCCACTAAAATTGTAATGGCATATCAAAACACGACACACTGCAGATAATCGCCATACATACATACATACTCAGAAGCTTAGGAAAAAATGTCTGGGTTCAAAGTGTTATAAGCACATTCTTGACTGTATAAGAGAGACATACTCTATTAAATTTAGCTAGTGTAGTTAAATTAACATAGCAAACACAGGTAGCAAGCAAAATGCAAAGCAAAAAAATCATAAACGAGTAAAGTGAAGTGATCAAGCGTCTGTTAGACCTTGGTGGGAGAAAATAAGGTGGATTATCCAACTCACGTTAAGATTAAAACTATTTCTTTAATTCTAACGCACTTGATACACTGCTGCTTGTAAACAAATGAGCCTCCTAATTTTTTAATGCTTTTTCGAGAAGATATTTAGATGCGTGAACTGCTATTTATACTCTATACCCGTCCTAGATGTATTGCAAAGACACTTACACACACCTTTTGCCGTAAGTGGATTGTATGAAAAGAAATTGTTTCTGACCTTTTCTGCTAAGTCATCTTGTAATAGTAGATTTACACTATTGACTTTTGAGATTCTATTATGTATAGTTAAATAAAATCTCAATGAATAATAAGCAATAGCGATTGTCGTGTTGAGCTCGACTGCTGAGGACGGGGAGATCGAGGTTCGAATCTCGGTCGGGTGAACTGGGGGTGGATTTTCCTAAATGGTTTTCCACTCTTCTTTAGGGTGACCTGGTGGTCTAGGGGTAAGGTGTCAGACTTATATGCTGGCGGCCGGGGTTCAATCCTCGGTCCCGGCAAAGATTTATCTGATTACCAAACCCTTCCTTCACCTCTGACAAGACATATTGTGAATGTGGGGAATGCCAGGCCTTCACCGTGGTTCGGATTCCACGTTAAACTGTAGGTCCTTCATTTCATCTCACAATCACCCTACCATTACACATTAGCGTAAGTGCGTATAACCTGAATGGGTAGTAAGACGCGGTGCTAATAAAAATAATAACACTCTCCCTTCACGCAAATGCGTGTTCACTTCCTCTAATTCAACCTTCCCAATTCCTAATCCATTAGCGTAATTAGTACTTAAAGCGTATAACCCGAACGGGTAGTAAGACGCGGTGCTAAATACTATTATTATTATTATTATTATTATTATTATTATTATTATTATTAAGCAATAATAATGCTTTCTTTAAAAAAATCTAGACTAAAAAAACACTAAAATAACATGAATATAATTCCATAAATCTCTCATGCTAAAGAAAAAACAAGAATCACTATATACGAGTAATACATTTAAAGTATTCATTATTCCCTCTCCCCTATCCAAATTCCAACTGTATATTCTCTAAAGAGGTTGTACATATGTTAGCCAAATACATGATGGTACGTGTGCCTAGAATAGTTATATCTTTACGTAACTGAAGTTTAATCTAAATTTACACCAAATATTATTTAACAAATGTCATATAAATATTTATTCTATAGTTTTATTTAAAATATGTTAAATTAGCTGAGTAAATAATAAAAATGTTATTTATTTTGAATCTTTGTCCAATGTTTGTCACCCTTTTTTGCTTAATAAACATGAACAGCAGGCCTTGAGTTGTAAGAACCCGAGTTCATTGACCATTGTTTGACTTCTAGGTGAAAGGGGGAGTGTTACAACTCCTTATACATTCGGCAAGGTAGTTGGAACCTCTCTAGCTTGGGTTGATGTTTTAAGTAAATAAAAATTCCTCGTGGTACTATCCGGTGCAAGCAAGATACAAACGATCGCAACCATAAAAATGTATTTTTTTTAAAAGTGTTGGGACTACCATGAAGTTGGCCCCCTCCCTCTCAATGTAAAAATATAATCTGTGCGCCTATCAAAATGGCACAAATGAAATTTTTTGCTGATCAATCCGGCACTAACAAGGAAAAAACCATTGCAATGATAAATCATTCGTCTTTAAAAGGGAGGGAGTGGGGGGCAACTTTGCAAACGTAAACAAGGGTTCAATTCCCACTAAGTATATAAAGCTTATCTTTGGGAAAATTGGGACTTTCTCTTTCACATCAATGAATTCTACTTCTGTAGGGTGGGGTGTTGCATAATTTAAGGTGAATGATGAACGTTTATATTTAATAAAAACATATTTTAAATAACAAAATGTTGACTAAATTAATTATTTAAAATAAATATTTTGAGTGAGCCAAAATTTAACAATTTTTAAAGAAATAATGTTCAAAAAACCTACAATTATTTTTGCTGGAAAATATCTTTCAGCTTTGGAGAAATGTTTTAACATCTTTGAAAATAGCTTTAATGGTTTTATTTTAAATTTTAAGGAGGAAATTTATTACAGTGTTGAATATGTTTATTCTCCTGTTTGTATTTAATTTATGGTAAATAAAATAATCCATCAAACGAATTGTGACATCATTTCAATTTATTTTAAAGTTGTTTTTACAATGATGTGTTAATCCTAAACTTTCCGACAGTAGCTTGTAGTTATTTTCATTTCTTACCATCCCTAGCCATTTAGAACTTTTATTGATCGTTACTCCATCACTCTTTATTAGATTAATTGTATTAAACAGTAGTGTGTTTAGTTCTATAGGCTCATTACTAGCCTGGCCGCCCGGCATATTTACACAAATGGGGTATAGATGAAGAAGCTAGAAACCAGATAATTTGTACACGCATTTGCTTTAAGGGAAAAGATGAAAAAATAATAATTGAAATCCCCTCAGTATTTCCTACCAGAATTATAACTTCAACCACCCCAATCCCATAAAACCAAACAAGATGAACTAGATTCCTATAACCGCGTGTCCTATGGTTTGACTGATATATATAGAGAGTGCAGCCGATAAAATTAAATAGATCATAAAATATACGATCAATCTTATACATAAAAGATGAATAAATATCTATGTAATTGTGTTTTTAAATATTGAAACCCATATCAAATTGCACATGGACTAAACTTATTGATGGGCTGGTCTTACTTTCCATTGACATATAAGTCAATTTTTGGAATACCGTGTGGAGTAAATATATTAGTTTTTAATACTTGGTTTCTCACTCTCCCCCCACACAAATACATGCTTGTTTCTTATAAATTCTTCCTACCTCCTTCCTATCCCAGTGTTAAAAATAAAATATCCTGGATGAGTGTTTAGATGCACTTAAAAAAGAAATATCAATGAAAAAATTATGAAGCATCGAGTAGCTATCTTTATTACATCCTGGACCTCCAATTTTAAAACTTCCGAAAATACTCGCTAGCGAGCAATCTCGAAAACCGCAGGCTGTATCAAAACATAGTTAATTTTGAAAGGTTTCTACTGTCGTTCGAGTATGTGTAGTGTTGTTTCACTTGCGAATGAGTGTTCAATCTAACAACAATGTAAACCATGACGTGCCAAATAATTGAGACGATGAGATGCCACAACTCGCCATTGTACAAGATACGTAACTTAAAGTAAACTCTATTATTGTATTGAGTGCATTATGTAAAAGATTTGTTTAGTTTTATTAGGACATCATCTTCCAGTTGTTTGCATCTAAGTTTGTTGTCTCAAAATGTTCTCAGGTTATATGAGTAAATGTTAAACCGTCATTTTGCTCAATATCCACTCTAGCTTACTTGTTAGCGTGCTTGTCTGTATCTAAGCAGGGATAAATCCCACTGGAGTAAATTGTTTTAATTTTTTGTTTGAATTTAAATGACTTGTTAATAATTAGAATTCAGTAAAATATTATTTTATCTTAGCAACTATTTTTAATAGTTTTTTAATAGTTTTTAATAGTTTGCTTAGACTTATTTTTAAATGTGTATATTTTTATGTCATAAAACCCATTAATTTAATTTTTAAACAATCACCTACATACAAAATTTCAAAATGTACGTACTGTTTTAATTAACTACCTTGTTAAATTATTTTTAAAGATGAATATTATGGTAGTCTAAGTAGGCTCAAATACTTTGTATACTTCTATAGAAAATATTTAAAACAAATTATATGCTTACTAATAAAATCATTTAAAATTGAAGTTTTTTTTTCAGCCTGATAAATAAATAATAAAAATAGATGACAGGATTTGAACAGGCAAACTCTAGATTGTGTGAATGTCCCTCTACCAACGCAGTCAAATTAATGGTTAAATAAATAAGAAAAAATAAAGATATATTAATATATTTTCACGCAAAGAAATATTTTTATTTAAGTACTGAATAAATTGTACGAATCAATCATTTTTATCTGTAAACCTATTCTGTACAATGGTGGGTTTATTTCAACAAAATCACTCTTAAAAGGTTGCAACCGAAGAGGGAATGGCATCCATTTTGTGACATTATGCTCTTCTCAACAAACAAGCCTTGTCTCGCAAGATGTGAGGCTTGTGAGTAGAATTCGCTCGCCATTTGATCACGTGACGTCAGTTTTCGTAGAGCAGACGTTTCAAAATTAGGGGTTTGCGAGATTGTGTGCGAGATGAGAGAGATAATCTAGCGAATCACTACTCGCACGTTTAAAAATTAGGGGTCCAGGCCCACCAAGACATGGGGTGGGGGTGGGGGTGTCTATTGGTACCTTGGTACAGGGCTCAGGACTTCCAGATGCCTAGGCCCGAGATCAAGATTCAAAAGTTATTTTTTTAAAAAAGGTATAAGAATAAATTTTGAATGATAAGAAACAAAATAATTGCCTTTCCATACTAAAGAACAGCATGCCCAGCCCACCAGATTGACTTGCCACGGAAGAACTTACTGGCAATTGTTACAATTATATCATTGGACCTTCGTTTTGAAGTGTTGGGAAATTTCACGGAGTTTATAATTATTGAACTGAAACCAAATTGGTCATACAAAGAGTGGCGGGCAGTTAATCAAATTCAATTTAAATACTTAATCATGGGCTTAACATTTCATGTTTCAGTTAAGTTACGTATTAATTTCCGTATATTTTTGTTTTTTGTAAAAGTGACAGCCAAGTTGAATAAAAGTTACAAACCAAAGTCAAGAATTGATCTGGAAACAAGAAAGAGGAGGGCATTTCCTTTATGAAAATACATTTTTCCCCCGTGACTGGAATAAGCTCCTCCTTCCCCTTGAATAAACTTGACCCCTTTTAGGTCCATCTCAATCCCCTCTGATATTACTTAATGTGAGGTTGAAAGATGGCTTAGTATCAAAGTCCAAATAACGTCAAGAGGTATTCAATTTTCAAAAATTTGTTGGGAGAAGATTGGAATGATTCTAGAGACATCAAATTATGACAATTACCTGAGGAAGATTAAAGCTGAGAGCTGAGAGCTTTAATTTTTTCAAAATCTGTTGGAAGAGTTTTACTCTAAATAGCTTCAAAAGATAAATTCCAGATTAAGTCCACTGTAAGTATTTTTAAGGTATTTGACGAGGGATGGCCCCCACGCCCCTAAAAACCATTCATATTATTTAACTGCCACCTAGACAAATAAGATTTCACAGCTTATGAAGTCGACTATTACAAAAAGAGGGGGTTCCCTGCGCTTTGCCCCTGGTACTGGGCCCGGTTTGAGCACCCTGCGGGCCTGATCACGACACTTTTCTTTTCTTTTCTTTTTTCATGTAAGATAACAATATTAAGTGACCAAAAGATGGATTTATGTTTCAGTTCCACAAAAACGGCTTTTGTTCCGATGTTTGCGTTGTCGTAAAATTTGAAATAGTTCTTCTAGTAACTGAGCTTATGCCACGGTTCGTGTTATGGCAACAAAGTAGTTGATGGAGACAACAATGTACATGTTTGTTCACTTAGTTTGTAAGTTAAACAGCTCTATAACATTACATTTAACGAGGATCATTAGGTTGAGGGTCAAATAAGGGTAGGTTCCACTAAATCACAAGGACATTTATTGATATTTTTTATTTTAAGAGAAATAATAAAAAGATTTAAAGAATGTCAGTAGTTTGGTCTTTATTGTTTCAGTACCCCTACTTCGATGATAAATGGAGCTATATTAAAAACCCAATTATATTAATATTTTATGTCAGCTATGAATATGTTGGTAAAAAAATCATCTCTGTTTTGACATTTAATGATTTATATTTTATTACTTGAGGGCGTTGGGTTCAACGGAGGGATTTAAAAATGTCTTGGGGGAACCTTTTTAAAAAAACAGTCCTGTTGCTTATATTTATGTCGTATAAATCACACGTAGCTTAAACAAAGATTTGTATTCTTATATTACACTATCATATGGGCGAGTTAATCCAAATTCAACAATCTGGCTCACTGGCCACATTAGTTGAGCACTTCAAGTTCTGGATCTAAAAGATCTAAACTTGGTTCTAAGCCGCTTGAATTAGGCTATTTTTTCTCACAGTAAGGTGCTTAAGTCAATAATCTAGGTTAATTGTGATCATTGCCTTTGCATTTATTCTTATGGTGGCCTATTAAGAAACATAGGCCTAGTTTAAACACTAATAATTTGGTACACGACTGAATCATTGCTGGTGACGGAGTAGTCTTGGTTCCAATACCAGTGTTTGCTGGTAAGCTAAATGGTACTGAGTAGCACGTGCTGATCCCTTGGCTAACCTGGTCTAGAACTATGGGGAACATTAGAGAGCCATCAAAGCTTTTCCAGCAAGTGCACCCATCCGCCTTTGGTGCCTAATTGAAGAATATCCAGTGTACCTGAGCTACACGTAGCAACGCAAAAGATGATGTGTGGTGGGAAACCCCACCCGTTGAACAGCGTAGAATTGTCTAGGCTAATCTTGGAGTTTCCAGTAAGAGAATTACCTCCCGTATCCCTTCTGTTCTTGAATATACAGGGTTCTGGGCACTTTCAGTACATAAGGGAGGCCCAACTCGAAAACAGTTAACTATATGCCCTCACTACAACAACTAGGAAATACTTCGATTTGCAAAAAGGTTACGAGGGAGTATATTCTAAATTCATTTTTGACGTAAGTTTTCAGACTCTCTACAGTTTAATAACGTATTTTCATATATATATATATATATATATATATATATATATATAGTTTATTAATTTTTCATGTTAATAACTATGTTTAGCCACTTTAGTAAAGGGACCATTTCGTTAACATTTTGTCTTGAATCATGACATCTAGTTTTTAATTTATCATGTTTCTCACCACTTTTAGTCATTTTATAAACGTGACCACTTTGTTAAACTGTTGTCTAGACTCATAGAGTCAAATATTGATTTTTTAATTTTTTTAACTATTTTTAGTCGCTTTAGCAAAGTAACATTTTTGATCAAAGAAATTTGTCTAAACTTATAATGTCTTTAATTTAGTCATTATATTTCAAATTATTTTTAGTCATTTTGGGAAAGGAAAATTTTGTTAACAATTTGTCAAGACTCATAAAGTATTTAACATTATATTTATGGCTCGTCGTTTTGAGAAAGCGAGATGTTGTTAACCATTCCATTGGACTCTTTAAGTCCATTTATATTAATCATTAGCATACAACTCGAACGGGTAGTAAGACGTGATACGAAAAAAAATCAATCATTAATATTTATTTGCTTAGATCATTTAAAATAAGTGAAAAAAGACCAATCTCTGAGTTGTGTTGGACTCTTTAAGTAATTATTTATTATGTTAAATGTATTTGATTTCTTTAGACAAATACAGATCAAACCAGTATTATTTTCCAGGTCTGGCGTATTTATCTTTTTTTTTTTTTTACTTATAAGCTCATGCTTCTTTTATTATTCACTTATTTAGTTTTAGTCAATTTCTCATATAAAATAAAAATTTACCTAATTACCTGGTAGCTCTTAAATTTACAGTAAAAGACAATAAAAAGATGTATATTCATTGAGATAAGATATATGTATCTTAAGCATATAAGTGGCTTAAAATTATGTTGTATATTGATGCTAATGCACCGGAAGAAAAAATAATATAAATGTAGGGGAATAACATTGAACTAAATTAAAGCTATAATAAAATGCATAAAAATTTCACGATCCAAGGAACAGTAACTAATCAATAGAGATAGTATAATTATGATTTATCGAGTGTAGTTTGTATTTAGTTATATGTTATAAACAGTACTTTGCTTTAATTATAAGAATAAGTAGTAATAATTTGTTGGAATAAAACAATAATTCACGGTGTAAAGGTAAATCAAAATTAAATCAACTAAGGTTAGCTTATAAAAGCCTGATATTTGGAATTAAACAATTTCTACTCTAAAATGAGAATTCTTCCTTGGGGTATTGAAGTATAACATATTTTCAATGCTAGCCCTGGCCGGATTCATGAGTCAGAGAGTATATATATATTTAATATTGCGCTTCTGGACTCTTATCATTCGTTGCCCAATTTGTGCAGATTAGCCAGTACTAATATGCCGTTGCCCAGGAGATCTCCGAATGTACAGTACATCCTTGCCGTGGAGGCTATTTCCATGGCCCAATGAGATGAGGTGAGGGTGATAGTGAATATGAGGGTGTGGAAAAAGTAGAAATCCCTAAACCTCCTTAAGTCTAACTAACCAATCCTTGGTGACCATTGGGGTAATTCCCCTTTATGGAAAAATATCCAAGGTACCAGCCAGAAAACGAACCTGGGACCCTTTGGCTCACAGCCAGGTGCACTAACCACAACACCAAGGGGTCGGTTATGAGTCACAGTGAAGGACATACTGGAGCGTCACTTGCTCTTGCTTTCTTAAACCAGAGTAACAATACATATGGTGTGTTTTAACAATCACACTCATGACATAGAAAATCACTCCGTTTGGGACAGGACAGTTCTTACACCATTTTATCGTTCCTGGTGGACATTCGATGATATTTTTTAACAAGGGAAATCACCCAACACCCTCGGTAAGGGTGCCAGGAACACTCGCAAACATATCGGCAACCAGATTGTACATGTTATAAACATAATCAAAAGGTTTCCATCCGAATAAATATATTTAAATGTATGTTTATAATCTGAACGGGTATTAAAACGCATTGCAAAAAATATTGAATCTAGATCTTAGTTGTAGTTAATTCAGGGCTATCAGGTCGTATGCTAAAACAGTCAGGATCTAAACCAAGGCATTCCAGGGCTGATACTACGCATGCTATTGGAGTCACATGAAAAATACTATAGCCACGCTAGACCCCAATAGACCACCAAAGTTTGAAGTTCGTTTTAAGATTGATTGCTAATGTGAAGAATTTTAATGGTGCACATATTAATCATGAGTGACATCAACATGTACACTATCTATATAAGATGAGCAAAAATTCCTAAAACAATAGAAATGTTATTTTAGTTCATAATATTTTCTTAGCACTGCGTTTTACTACTCGTTCAGGGTATACGCTTATGTACTAATTACGCCAATGATTTAAGGGATTAGAGAGATTATATTTGTAGTAAGTGTGTGCCTACCCTAGTTTACGTGAAGTAAGAGTGGGAATTTTTTCTGGAAAAACCACCCTCATTACACCCGACTGAGATTCGTACATCTATCTATTTTTCATTGGCAGTCTAGTCTACTCTAAGAGTTGCGCGTCAGACTACGTGGCCATCTAAGCTGGTTAGTTCATAATTAATAGACTAAATAATCTATATATTCAATAATATTTTTCGACGATTACTTATTACTTATTTAATAAAGGCTATTTACAAATATGTTTTAATTTTAGATATAAATGAAATATTAAAAACTTTGTGACAGGAATCAGAGCCGAAAGCTTTCCTTTGGTTTACCAACTCTCTGTTCCTGAGCCATTATTTTTCTTCTTATCTCCCAGCTCATTCTTTCACCATTATTCAAAGTAGGTTAGTAAAAAAAACTCCATAGTGGCAGCCTGCAATCGAGCCATAACTACCTGGCTCCCGCCTCTAGTTGGAACATATATTCCTAACATCTGCAGATAGGGGGTGTCATGTGGTCAGCACAAAGAACCCTCTTTTCATTAATCTCAGTTTTTTAAACCAAAGATGCCACTTTTTCATTCAAGTAGATCCTCATTTGTCAACACGAGGGTGAGTTGACCCCTTTACAGACCCAAAACTTCATTTTAAATCTGGGAGTACCAGGGATCAAAACTGGGACCTCTGTATCTGTAGCCAAGAGCTCTGACCACTATACCAAAAAGGCAGTCATGGAGGTGATTTATCTCTTTAAAAAATTTAATTAGTGGTAAACCAAAATATACAGGGATTGAGCTCTGTGATTTTTTTTATTTATCTATTTTATATCCAAGGTTATATTCTGGCATACCAATGCAGGACAGCGATGTTTTAAATTGTGACAAAAATTTGGGGAAGGGGACTGGGGATTTTGGGCGTTCATATCTTATCAAGTGAACCGTGATTTCTGTTTAAATTAAATACCATTTAGGATTAACTTAGTTAAACTATTTTATACCCGTTTTTGAAGTCGCTATGGTGTTCACGTTTTATGAGGCGTTAATCTCTCAATATATCTTAATTATTACAAGTTATTGATTTATATGGTTCTCACATCATCTTTCCACGCTTAGGTGCACTGCCTTAAAATATCGTATCGATCCTTACCTCATAGATTATATCATTAATAACCTTGTTGTGGAGTTGTACTATTAATAAACACTGCCTTAAAATTTCATATCAATCCTTAACGCAAAGCTTAGATCATTAGTAACCTTGGTGTGAATTTGTACAATTAATAAACATTGATGCAGATACAAACAAACCCTATTTATTGGTCAATTAACAGTCATTTGTTCCATCTTCTTATTTATTATATAAAGTGGTATTTATTGCGATTCTGATTGTTTTCTAGTGTATTGAATTTAAACTGAATTAAGTACCCAAATAATGAATTATTCGTGAATGAATTATTAGTTGAAACAAGAGTTCAATTTTAATACGTGTGATGTGTCTTGAATGAGGCTAGTTTCTTACCAGAGTGTTCAAACTTTTCTTCATTAGTTCTGTAAAACAATAATTCATTATCATTAAATATAGTTTTAGATTTTAATCCAAGTTTGTTTCCCCAACATAGGTCATATTTTTTATAAATAGTTGGCTTTATGTTAAATTGATTAATTCTTTTTGAAAATACGTTATTGTACAACACAAACAATATTTTTAAGAAACTCGTTAAATACCTTTATTAATAATATTATTTTAAGCGTTAAATGTTATTTGGTATTAAATATTTATTAAATGTTAAAAAAAGATTTTATTAGATTGCTATCTTTGAAAAGATTAAATTCTCTCCCAGCATGAGAAATAATATATTTAAATGTTTCACTAGAGTCATTATAATCTCGAAACTGAATGACGTAAACATGTGAAGTTTGGTTAAAACACCATTTGAAATTATAATTTAAAAAATGTTTCTTTACTTTCTATATTAAAAGAGGGAACTTGTAATGTAACTTATCCAAAGAAAAGTCCAACTCTTAATAAATAAGTTTAATTTTAATATTCTCAGTTTGGTTGTTTAAAACAAATATATATATATATATATATATAGATTAAATGAATAGGGACATTCTACTCCACAAGGGATTTAAGACAGCTTCAAAACTCAGGCACAGAAAGAGAAGGCTGACGAAATAAAAACCTTCCTAAATTAACATTCTAAAGTAAATAACCATGAATTGTAGAACATTGGACGTGAGTAGAGGTGGGTTGGAGGGGGGTACACTTTGAGTAAACGCAATTAAACATAACTCGATTCCTTGACGCACGCCACCCCCCATCGCCTATTGTCCCCGGAATTCATCTGAGACCTCTGAAAAGAGGGGGTAAAGTGGTGGTAGTGGATGGGTTACGCTGACCAGCGCATAAATAAGTTAATCGACTCTCTCTCCAACATGCAAACACAATAGTACTTCGCTTTCTAGTTTAATTTAAATTAAGTTTAGTTTCTAGTCTTGAAAGTTTAAACAGTTAAAAGTACTTTAGTATGTGTGTATGTATGTGTGTGTGGGTTCGTTGTATACTGTGTCGGATTCTCCCTCTGGGGGAGGGAGTGTTTGTGGTCGGAGTGGTCTGTTCGAGCCACATTGGAACTGACGGAAAGCCCACTCGGCCATTGTGTAGATGTGTGGTTATTTCCAGAAAAGGGTTTTCGTTAAGGGGGAGAGGGAAGAAATAGTAGAAACAGTGGCCCTGCCAGTCTCTTCGGTAGTATAACCGTCTTTCCTTTTCCTAACCACTTCTACCAGTACCTTCCACGGCGTCAAGCCAGTAACCATCGCTCGCTTTGGCCAAAGCCGCCAACTTTACTTACTGCTTGAGGGATTTTAATTCCCGCGTTGAGCATTGGTATCAGCCGTTTCTTCTGTCCTCCTATCATGAGTCCAGCCCTGCTCTAGTCATTCTAAGACAGTGGTAGGGGGCAAGGAAGAATACATTTTGGGGGGTAAACTGAGTGTTCTTACTGCGACAAACTTACAAGAACACTACCGCCTTAATAGCCCCACACTTTTATTGCTAGAACATTATTGTTCCTTGAGCTTCACACCAAGATTCCTTTTCATACTCACCAGAAAACTCCACTTCAGCTTATTTGATCAAATATTACTTGATTCAACTAAGCGAACTGGAACTAGCTCGTAATCAATCTAGCAGATGATTTTTCAATTTTGTATAATTTTATACAAAATGGTAAATTTAGCAA
Source organism: Timema cristinae (assembly GCA_039000515.1). NCBI lineage: Eukaryota > Metazoa > Arthropoda > Insecta > Phasmatodea > Timematidae > Timema > Timema cristinae. The sequence continues at coordinate 58,293,168 of JBCFYV010009882.1, forward strand.
TTAAGATTATTTTTATCTGTATGAGAATATTATATCTCTAGTAACTATAATATTTGGTTACGTCTTTCCACTGTGAAGGTTAAAATCATGACCAGGTGTTCTTTGGTTGTTTTTTCCTTCCAGACTGATTAATCTTATCAAAATTTACCTACCTCCTGCCTATCCTATTTTTGTAAATAGGCGGATAGCAAAGATGGGTTGTAAGAAGTGGTACACACAAACAAACATTGAGTATTAAAACGTTGTTATTGATGGAGCTCACTGAGCTATTTATTTATTTTAGTTATATGTAATTCACAAATATCTAATATATATTATATGATCTGCCAAATTTTCAACAATCCAAGGGTCCCGATTTGGATTATGATGTCAAGGTGTATTTTTTTTTTTTTTTTTACTATTTACAATGTTGTCACTTTGATTAAAATTTGTGTTGTCTAATTTAGTTGTTTTAGATACATTTTATATAAAATGGTTGAATTAGTTTACATTAACTTCGGTTGGTTTATATAGATGAAATATAGCTCACGTGTGAATAATCATGTAGAGCATTACACTGATACGTTTCAATTTTACAAAATTTTGAACTACTTGCTGAAATATTATTTACGTATTGGGAAAAAATTAATAATATAAATTATAGTAAAAACACTTTATCACTAGGCAATATGCAATCAAGGTTTTTGCTTAGTGACGTCATCCTCCAACATATTTCTCAGCTTGGCGGGGAGTTATCGATGTGATGAGACAAATATAAATCTGACCCGACCGGTTGTCAGAGTACTCAAGTTTATAGAAATAATTAACCGATTTTAGTCTTGACAATACATGTTATTATAACTAAGAACATGACTCAACTGACACACAAGTTCATAGGCATGGACACAGATCAGCTAAAACAAAGAACGACATTTTAACAGTGGTACCAACCTAAACTAAAATTTACCCGCATAGAATTGCTTATTTTAAAAATCCTTATCAATTCTACTACAACCACAAAATTAGGGAAAAGGTCTTACATGTACCCTCAGTTACATACAAATATACCTAAGTGAATCAACATTTGATTAAACCAATATAATTACAAAGTTACTCAAATTTATCTCCAACCAAACTTTTTGTCAGAATATCAGCACATTGTTCATTTGTCTCCAAATAAATCACTTCAATATCACCATTTAGATATAAATCACGAACAAAGTTGTATTTGATATCATTATGCTTTAGTCTTCGATGTTTCCATTTATCCAACCAAACATCATATGCAGGACTGGTTGTCCTCATACACCTTGGTGGGTCCTAGAATGATCCCAAAGTTCTGGATCAGTCTTCTCAACCAGAGGTTGGATGAGACGTTTGACAGGGAGACTAACTCTGACTCCGTTGAGGTCAGGGCGACTGTAGTCTGCTTACGTCTAGTCCAACCAAGTGGCACCATGAACTTGGAATAGAAACCCAGATGTAGATTTAGGACCATCGCTGTCATTGGCTCAGTCTGCATAAACGTAGACCCCTAAGGCGACATCACAGTTCTTTGGATAGAAGAAATCAACTTCAAGTGTTCCTTGAATGTATCGTATTCGTTTGATTCCATTACAGTGTGCTTTTGTTGCGTTGCTATGATATCTGCTTTAAAAATTCACTGAGAAGATCAGATCAGGGTGAGTGTAGAGCATCATATAAATCAAACTACCAACAAGCTCACGATACGTTTTTTTTTATTATGCACTCCGATATAGTTATTTCAGGTGGTTTTGCCCCCATCGGTGTCTTGACAAGCTTACACTGTTCCATACCAAATTTATTGAGAACTTTCTTCAAGTAGGCTGTTTGGCTAAGAAACATGCCATCAATTTTCTGATAAATTTGTATACCTAGAAAACTGCGCAAACCTCCAAGATCCTTAATCTCGAATTCAGATAAAAGAGATGTTTTTATGTCATTCAACTTCTGCACATTATTCCCTGCCAAAATTATGTCATCTACATAAACGAAATTGTAAGTTTTGATATTGTTGCTGAAGTCAAAATACATTCATTTTTCGTTTTCAGACTTCTCAAATCTGAGAGAATTCACAAATTTGTCAAGTTTAGCATTCCACTCCCGTGGTGCCTGCTTCAATATATAGATGGCATAGTGTAACTTACAAACAAGGTTGCTATCAGTTACGAAGCCATGTTGTTCGTTCACTTTAAGTTTTTTTTAGTCACCAAGAGTAAGTTTTATCCTTTTATCAGCTTTGTAAAATGTTATAGTCTTTTCCGGACACCCCACTTTCGAGTGTCTAATTTAAAGACTTTTCTAATTATTAGGAGTGTAGTAGTTATTTAAATTTTCAACTTTCTATTTCCAATACCATTAGAATTATATTTTCTTAAAGCTTGGAAACTTATAGTTTTATAAGACATTATTCGAATTTCAACATTCTAATTTTTTACATTTAACAGTGATGAAATATTGTAAAAATAAGTAGTTCTGTATCTTCAAAATTTGTGGGGATGTGATCCCATTGGTAATATCCTCATGCTTAAAGTCGCCACTTCGACCCGTTCCATAATAACTTATACGCAGTTTTGTTTGGTAATGTTAAGACTTTCTTAGAAATGAGTTTTAATCAATCCCGCTTTGGTCACCGCGTGGTTTTATGCACTAATCTAAGGTTGGACTATATTGCTGAAGATGGGGAGATTTGTGTTCAACCCTGGTCGGGTGCACTGAGGGTAGTTTCCTTTAATTGAATTCCAGTCTCCCTACACGCAAATGTGTGTACACTTCCTCAAAATTAAATCTTCATAATACCTAACATATTAGTGTAATTAATACATTGGTGAATAGCCCGAAATATCTAAAAATCAATTGGTTTTCACGATCACAATACTCCCTTTCTCCTAAGGTCAAGTGAAACTATATATTATATAAAATACTATATATTATACATATACTACTGTATTAGTAATAAATATATATAATTATATAGTGGACTCAAATTTGTGTTAGCTAAGTAAATTAATTTATACAAAATATTAAGGAATAAGTTTGCTCTTGAATTCCATATCTATTGCATAATGAGTGTCTAATCTTATCTCAACAATAATTTTACTTCATATTTGAACTATTCAACGTAACATGTTTATTCTTTATGACTTAAATAACTTTTGACCACAGAATATGATATTTTGGACTCATTTTGTCACTTTTTAATACCACGATAGATCGTTAGAAGAACTGGCATAAAAAACTCTGTGAAATGGCTTTTAAACATATTCACCCTTTTGACCAAGTTGTGCATTTTTTTAAAGTTAAAGTATAACCCTTGACATGATTATTTTAAGAAGGATATCGTACAGGGTGGAAGACTTACTGGGGGTGGATCATTCCTGGAAGCCCGTGGGGTTGTAATAATTCCCACGTAGCTTTCGAGAAGGGCCCTCACTTTTCCGCAGTCGAACAGAATGTATGTTTGGCAGACACACCAATTAGCTGTATATAATATGATATAAAATTATTTAAAGGCAATTGTTATTCTTAATTTGTAAATCGCCATTATGTTCTTCAATAAATCAATTAAATTAAGACAATATTTTTTTTCAATTCACATGTAATAACAATAAACTCATCACAAAATTTTGTCAGGATAATTAATTACCTATCTCCCAATTAAAAGAGAAAATAATATATCATCCAAAAAAAGCCAACACACGCGTATCGAGAAAGAACAAGAAATCCGGTGCTAGTCCGCTACATATGTATAAAAGTATTCTAATAATTTAGCAAAAACAATTGAAATAATTAAAATATTTAATAACTCTAATTCCTTTAATACATAAATGTGTGATTTATTGAAGGTTAAAAATACTGGGGTACTTTAGTCAAACTATCTCAATTTAATTGTTTGAAGTGTATCCCAAATTTTACCTTTCTCATCATATTTCTTAAAATTTTGTAAGCTTTGGGATAAAGGATGTATATTGAAGTTATTATTTACTCATCCGCTCTTCAATAAAATGCTTGTTCACTTCTCTTAACTGCCAACCTCATTTATAAACGCTGGTTAGAAAAGCTTCTATAAAACCACATTAATAAAATATGTTAGACTTTTAATGTAGACAATCTTTTGAATGTATCAGTTAAAATGAGGATAAGTTATATGTTACTTACCTTGTTTGTATGTGATAGTCAATAAGTGAAAAAGAGTTTTTAAGGTTCCTTGTACAAAAAAACAGCAAGAAACGCTGTTCTTTGTTGATAACTTTTTTAATTGAAGAAAATACATTAAATATCTTGGGGAGTGAAGGATGGTGGTCTAGATTTGAACATATTTATAATATATAAAAATAAATAATACATAATTATTGTAATATATTTTTATGGTTTGCGTGAAACATGTGTTAAAAAGTATAAACATAGAAAGTGCATGTTCGAGAATATTTTGCATCAGTAGAGCCCATTGGCAGCTTTATGAGAGATGTAATCAGGCGAGATGAACATTCAACTTACCGTGGGAGTTATGTGAGGTTCATGCCGAGTTATCTTAAGGATGAAAGAGAAAGTATAAAATCTACTTTTCCCCAAGAAATCTTATGTATTTTGATTAAGAGTGTATTGCTCTAAGCAAGCAGTTCCAAAACGGTGGTTCACGAACCCCTTGGGGGTTTGCGAAATCTTCCAAGGTGTTGGGCGAAATTTTTTTGTAATGACGGATTTTTGCAGCCCTATGTAAGGAAAGGGGAAGCATTTTCAAATGTTTATCGTCTCACACTGAAGTCAGGTGGTTATCTCTAGGTAGAACTCCTACAAGATTGTTTGAACCTAAGCCATAACCAAAACCAGTCATCCCTTTCACAAAGCTAAGTGGATGCAAGATCAAATGTGGCTCAAGGCTTTGGCCTATTTGGCAGATATTTTCTCAAAAATGAAAAGTGTAAAACTCTTTCTTCAGGGGTCAAATATTGACGTTTTTACTATGCAATAACGTATCGAGTCGTTCATAAAAAATAGATTTTGGGAAATGTGTTTAATTAGCAATCAAATAGAATGCTTTAATACCCTTCACGACTTCATGGTAGAAAATCAGCTTTCCTTGGACGAAAATGTAAAAACTTTCTGAGAATATTTCCCAGCCATGTCTAATAATAACAAATGAACCCGCAATCCTCTGGAAGAGACAGCACTTTTGAAATCCTCCACATTAAGTGTCAGTGAAATTTCCACTGATTTTGAATTAAGGAAAAGCTATAAATCATTGTCGTTAATTGGTTTCTGGTTAATTTTAAAGGAGAATTTTTTTTTCATATGCCTATATAAAATAAATAGAGAAACAGGCTTATGCTGAAAGTGACTTGAGACTATTTATCGTCTGTGGTTCCTGACTCTAAAGCTCTGTACCATTCAAAGCAAGAGCATCCTTATTTCTAAGTCACGTGAAGAGATTAGTAGCTAATAAAATTTAAAACTTGCTAACAATTTTTAATCTTAAATCGGCATGGAATTTTCTTATCAAAGGAGGATATTTCAGTTATGTCAATACAGAACTTTCCAGTACCACTTTAAAAACACGGGAAATGTGATAATATTGTGAGAGTAAAGGTAAGAAAATGTTACTACAGTACTTTCATTAATTAATTTCAGTTTTAATTTTTAAATCAAATGTATAATTATTTGAACTTGAACTAAAGTAGTTTCACTATTATTCCATTATATTTGGTGGGGTGTCCCAAAATACCTTCCGAGCTATAGTAGGTTAATTCAAAGCTATTAAACATTTTGATTACAATAAATAATTAAATTTCATAAAAATTAGTTATAAAATTAAATGAGAGGCTATGGATATTTACCAGGGAGTTCGTGCAACTCAGATGTTTGTGAAAGGGGTTCGCGAGTTGAGAAACTTTGGTATCTGCTGCTCTAAGATAAAGATTATCTGGGGCATTCTCAAATATTTCTATTGCCATGTAATATTAAGGAAGCTGTAAAAAGAAATTGAGAAATTTTATTAGAGACTAGTAAGAAAAAAGGCTTATAAGTGAAAGCTGAAACGACTAAGTATGTTTAAAAAATAACACAACTTGAGGACAATAATTTAGAAATAACTGTTAATAAGATATCATTTGACGTGGTTAATGAATTTTAATATTTAGAAACTATTTTAACTAGCAACAGAACAGACAAAATGCTTACTTACTTGGTCAGTAAACTGATAACATCTAGCCTGTTTTCAGGGAATGTAAAACTCATAATATACAAAACAATTATTTTACCGGTGGTAATCTATGGGTGAGAAACGGTCTTTAACCTTACACGACGAGAATAGATTTAGGGTATTTGAAAACAAGGCGCTTAGGAAGATCATGGGTTCAATTAGGAATAAAGATACTAGGAATAAGTGTAGATTACATAATGATGAGTTAAATGCTATGTACCCATCCCAATACACTGTTTGTATAATAAAATCTACCAGATTATGGTGAGACATGTATCGCTAATGTAAGAATATAGATCCGGTTTCATGGTATTTAATGGTAAATACATTGGGAAGAGATCATTGATAAAACATAGACGAAGAGGTGAGGATAGCATTAGAATGGATCTGAAAGACATAGGGTGTACGTAGGAGGACTGGATCGTTATAGATCGTTATAGGGTAATGGGGTGGACAGAATAGGACTACAATATATCCAGTTGTGGATTGGATGATATGAAGTGGACTGGATGGAGCTGGCTCAAGATAGGAATAGGGCGTAAATAGATGTACTTGATATAACTAGCTAAAATTAGGGATGTGTAGCGTGATTTGTAAATGCAGCAATGAACTTAGGAGTTTCTATTTCAATAGAGTAAGATTATTTAGCACCGCGTCTTACTACCCGTTCGGGTTATACGCTTTTAGTACTAATAACACTAATGGATTAGGAATTGGGATAGTTGAATTAGAGGAAGTGAACCCGCATTTGCGTGGAGGGAGAGTGGAAAACCATTTAGGAAAAACCACCCCCAGTTCGCCCGACCGAGATTCGAACCTCGATCTCCCCGTCCTCAGCAGTCGAGCTCAACACGTCTAGCGGGTTAGCCAACTACGCCACCGAGGCGGGTAATATAGAGTAAGAAAGTAAGTATAAAAATATTACTACAATGTTGATTGAAATGTGTTTATTTATCAGTATGGTCTGAATAAGACTAAACTTAACATTAAATTCATTTTTATATCTAAGAAAATGTTAAGGAGGGTTTCCAAAAATGTATTTGTATACACCTAAATCTCATAATAGAGAAACACGATTTTTTTTTTTTACAAATAATAATAATAATATGATAATAACAACTCAATACTTGCTTGAACACTTTCAAATACCTTCAGAAATGTGAAAAAACAACTGGTTAAAAAAACTTTAACTTTTGAACCAATACCTGTTCTTAACAATGACTAAACTGTGTTTTACAGCTGGACATAATTTAATATCCGATATTTTGTTTAAAACAGGATTTAACGAATATATGGGAAATTGAGACAAGAGAATCTCACGAGTCATTGCCTGGAGAGACAATAGAATTTATTTTACTACAGCTTGTGGGGATTTAGCACAGACCACCTGGGTCAGATTCAGGTATACTAAATGGGTAGTTAGACTTTCTGATATATTTAGGTTAGCTATAAAGATAAGCATTACACTCCCTTACTCTCTTTTATTTATTTATGCTAATTTATGCTTTCTAATAAAATTAAAATAACGTCCTTTGAATAATTAATTATACAATATATGTGACTTTTTAATAGTTCAATATTTAATAATACTAACTGGGTAGGAATGAGGACTGTTAGCTTAAAGAAAATGTACACCTAGTTTCGTGGAAAGAGAGTGAAAAACAATTTAATAAATATACTTTTGAGTAAACCAGCCGTGATTTGAAACCTGACTTTACTGTCCTTGGCAAACCAGAATAGAGGGTTTTGGTGTGTAACATCGTTTGATGCTAATAAATCATTTATTTGATTGTTTTAGACATGAATCAATATAAACGTTATTTAAATAAGCTATAGGTTTTAAAAATAAACAAAGGTTAAACCTAATATGACGTACCACTTTTTATCAAAGAGTAACAAAATTTTACTAACGAAGTTAAAAAAAATACAAGTGTCCAAATAGTTGTGAATAATTAATAGATTCACATTATTTATTTTAATGACATAATATTTTGCTCCACAAGAGAGTAAAATTAAAAGACACCGCCTCATGAAACAAGTAGCTTACGCTACTTCCGGTAAAATGACGTGACGAATATCTTTTTAACATAATTACAAGTTACTTATCTAACATTTATCCTAGACTGCAGATAGATAGCCTCTTTTTATATCTCTTTTGCTTTTTTAATTTATTTTTTATCTCTCTCTGAAATCATTATTTATCAACATCCTCACTAACAGTAAATTATAAGTTTCACCTTCGAATATCATTAGGTAAGCTTCATTATTGCATTAAATAAACTTCCTTTTTTAATTCTAAAGATGTTTTTGTGAAGTACCAACGAAATGTTATTCCTCCTGGTCGTATTAGACTTTCTAATTCTTTTTATAGCTAAATGAATAAATAATTAATTATTTTCCTAATTCTGTAGGTCAATAAACTTTTAAAAATCAATCAAAGAAACTGACTAATATACTATGCATTAAAAAAAAATTTTTTTTCATCTATTTAAAATTCTGAGTTATTTAATATAATTTACAGCTTATAAGGAATTCTGTATAGGATTTTTTTTACCCAAAAAAATTGATTTTTATTTTGTTTTGATTTCAAAAAGTATTTTTATATATACTTTTTCATTTAAAATGTGTTTTAACTCATGAAATTAAATTTATTAATTTTCCTAACCTATTAATTATGAGTGATTGAATTTTTATGTTTAACTTAATAGATTACTATAGAGTAACGTGTAAATATTTCAATACTATCACTTGAGTACTTTCTAGGCTATTAAATATTTAATACTACACATAAACGTTTCATTTTTAAGTAGAAGGTATTTTTTATTTACTTCTATCTCACTGTGCTAAGGTTTCAAATGTATTTCAAATTCATGTTGGCTTAGTCTTAATCATAAGATATTTGGTTTTTGCCTTTAGGAGGTTGGGTTCTTAAGTAGCTTGAGCTACATCTGATGAAGTTCATAGATATTTAACTTCACTTCGCATAAGACATGTTTGCGTGTATATACTAAAGGACATTCTAGGAAAGGACATTCTATGACATTTTGTGCGTACATACCAAATCTGACATGTTCGATTACGGGAGATCTTAGCGGTCATTTTAACTAACTATCCAACTAAGGTTTTATTCATTTTTCAAACCCAAACAAATACTCCAAACCTCCATCTCCAGTACTTAGATTATATCGCCAAATATATATTTAACTAAAATTACAGGTCCTGGAAAGATAAGGAAGCTCACTTAGTCTTAATCTCACCATGCTCATCTAATTTACTTTGATTATGAGGTTGTCAATCGGGATTCATATCCTAGCCTTACGTACTGAGGGTTTTCCCCCTAAAGGGCTTCTTAATCAACCTCCACATAAATGAGGCTACTTATAACCTGACATTCTCTTTACAACGCTATGAAAGGGAAAAAAGGTCTAGGCAGGTAGTATGACACAGTGCAAAAATTATATATATATATATTAAAATAATTGCGTATTTCACTTACTTTAATCCATCCATACTGTTCCCATATTTAAACAAATGATAAAGGAATTAGGAAAGTTGAATATGGTGAAGGTGTATCTACATTTGCCAAAAATGGGGGTACAGTTACTCCAATATGCTTTCCTGTACATATAATCATATGGTAAAATATTAAGAAGAGAGACTTTGATTTGTTAAAATTTGTATATTTTAATTGTAAGCTTTTTGAGTGTAAAAATATTTAGGTTGATCGTTGGTTCTCTTTATATTACTATGTGTTTGTACTGAACATGGCTGGGCTATCTACATTCAACTACGCTTTTGAAGTAGGAATTAGTAATTGGCATTTAGAAGGAAAATATACGGATAAGTGTAGAGGGAGAGGGGAAAACTATTTAACTTAACTAAACACATTCACTATCCATGGCCAGGATTAACACCCCGGTCACCCTGTCACAGGTAAACGATAATAGATGAGATTGACGTTTAGTTGACGTATATACTTAACCTCTAGGCGCTATATTATATACATAATTGTTTTTATTCTGTGTGAAATGAGTTATTTTTTCTTAGAAACACAAATATGTTTATTGAGCTCAGTATGTATATTTTATATAATAAGTACCTAGTTGTTGTATAATTTATAGATTTTGTATATAATTTATTTTTAAGAACAGTCTCATAACCTACATCGGCGTTCGACTATTTTTCCTAAAGAGTTCCCCACTTTCACGCCACGCAAATGCTTGTACATTTACTCTCAAATTCTGCCTCCTTCCCTCTCACTAACAAGTTTAATAAATACGTGTAACCCAAATGGGTACTTATACACGATTAGTGATTTTCTGTGTGTGTGTATATATATATATATATATATATATATATATATATATATATATGTGTGTGGGTATGTGTATATATATAGTTTCAAAGCAGAAAATTTTTGTGTGTATATGTGTGTATGTCTAGAAAAATATAAGACATTTCTAGATAACCCGGAAAGCCAGAATTTTTCAGGAAGGTAAAGGGATTACTTAATACAATCATAAAAATCTAAAAACGGGAAATTTCAAAATAGGGCTTTATAAAGTGGGAAGGACATAAGGAGATTTTTTTAAAGAGGTATAAAATCAAAATTTGGCAGGCGGGTAAAGTTATAACTCCATATAACCAAATAAATCCTTAAATCTGCTTTAATTTCTAATAGAGAGTTAGAGAAAGAAGTGTGAAGTGGTTCCAAACTACAAAACTAATCTTATCAAATACTTATCAATGCAGTAATAAAATAATATTTTAGCAGGTATTTAAATGGACCACTGCAAATAGTTATAATAGTTTTAAAATTTTAAATTTTTAAGTAGGGCCCCAGGAAATAGGGTATGGGGGGTATAAACAGAAACAAAACTTTTGGGTGTGGTAGAAAATTTAAATTTTGATGTCAGGTAGAATGACAATTTGAGATAACCAAGTCCTAGAAATTAAAATATCTAAATAGTACTTAGAAGGGCTCACTCGAATTGCGGAGTAAATTATACCGGTCAGCAGGCATTCAATTAGGGCGCACTAGAATTGCGAAATAAAGTATTCCTGTCAGTAAACTTCAATTGGGGTGCATTAAAATTGCGTAATAGATTATACCAGTCAATCCGTGCACATGAGCTTAGGAACAACCTGTAATCACATTCAGATCCTAACCTCTAACCTAATATAGGCTAAACTAACCTAACCTAATCTAAGCTAGCCTAACCTAACTTAAGCTAACCAAAACTAACATAACCTAACCTAGCTTAGACTAGCCTAACTTAACCTAAAATAATCTAACATAACATGGCCTAACCTAACCTAACCTATATTTTCCATGTTGATATTTGGGCCTACTCCGCAGTTCGTGTAAGGGTATTGCCACCCTTGAATGACTTTTTCCGCAATTCATGTACACCGGGTTTTAAAAGTGTGTGTGTGGGGGTGGGGGGAGAGGGTTATAATTTATAAGACTAATAGAATAAACTACTTTCTACTGTATTAGAAAACTGAAACTTGGACGGACAGAGGTCTTAATAGTCTGAACATTTTAAATTTTAAATGGACCTGGGGGAAATAGAGTAAGGGAAGGTAGAGAAAGAAAGACAAAATAGGTGTGATAAAAAAATTGATTTATGATGGAAATATTATCACATTATGGTATTTCTGATGGAAACCTTATCTTTAAATCTTTAAACCAGGTTAAAAAATATCCTCAAAAATTATCGGTTGGGGTAGGCCAACTTTATTAGTTTGTGGAAGACCAGATCTATGTTTTAAACCATTTATTTTGATATTAACATTTCATACATTCATATTAAGAATGGTTAAAAGTGAGATTTCACAGTATATTTGTAACAATTGAACTTATAGTGAAAGGTTTTAATTCATATAGAATCATATTGATAGCTCTCTCCTCTATTTTGGTGGGAGTCAATTTTGAAATAACAAACCACGTGTTAAATAACGCGGGATTTATTGACGTCTGAAACATGGCTCAGCAATACGGTAGGTAGCCACTTTAGTTAATTCTTAATTAAATTTTAATACATATATTTGTCAAGTATGGACTTGTTTGTTTAGCTATAAGCACAGTTTATTCCCTACCCCGTAAGGTAACGGCGTTGTTAGGAATGTACGTATGTATTTATCACTTTTAATCATTTTTTAGTTTTAGTTTACCCTATTCTATTTTTGGAATTAAAAAGAAAAACAATACTTTTTTTTAATATGTATACTTATGTTTAACAAAATTTGGGGAAGTGCTTACTTTTCAGTGAAGGTATCAAGTAATAATTTAAAATGGTCACACCTTGCTACAGCTGGGATTCAAACCCTTACTTCTTAGTCACTAACAATCCAGTCACTGGCGTGTTTTAAATAGCAAAATCCTAAATGTGCGCCAACAAGAAATATCTGATAAATCAGTAATTTAGTTCAATCAGTGTATTGACGAACTGAATGCCTTGAGTTTATTTAGAGGCAACAAACAGGTTTATTTCTTGAACCTCTTCTTACTACTCGTCCTAGATATCCACATTTAAAGTGGTAAAAATGATGAAACTAGAGTAAAGGGGAAATTTAACCGAGGCTCCTTAGAGGGGGAGAGAAAACCACTTAGGAAAATAACCCATAGACAACTCCACTAGGATTCAAACCCCAACTTTCCCGCTGTCAGGAAACCATATATGTTTGACCTTTATTCCGCATGCTCACCACTGCAGGTAACAAGTTCGTTAATCTAAAGATTATTTTCATAGTTAATTCTTACTATTGTTTATTTATTAGCCATAGTTAAGCTTGTAATAAATTAGCTTTATAAATAAAGTAATTGATATATTTTTAATTATGAATCCATTTGGTCGCTAATGTAAAGAATATCTATAATTTTGTTTTTTTACCACCCCTTCTTTCTATCTGCTCAGGTTGTGCATATGTGATAGTTAATCTAATGGAGTAAGGACGACAAAGGAATAACTGAATCGGTGAGTGGAAAAGGATAAAATTCCAGTTTACCTAGTTTTCTGTAAAATGACAACAGTTTAGTGGCAAAACTATTAATTTATCGAAAAAAGTTACTACTAGGCAATTTTAGTTCTAGTCAATAAGTATTTAATCCTAAAATATCAAAGTGAAATTCTGATTAGTTTATTACTTATTAATGATTACAGTTTTAGGAATGGTTTTCTTTTTCCACTCAATCCTTTGACAGCAGGCAGATAAGCAACTAATCTCAGATTTGTACAAAAAAATATTTAATAGTGAGTCAAAAATTAAAATTAATAATTAATTTTTTTTAAACTTATGTATGTATATTTTTTAATTGGCAGCAGCTGCGCAATATGACTGACAAAGTATTGGCAGTAGCAATATGGAGACCCAAAGATGCCTACAGTAGCGGTCTTTAGTCCTCTGCTCCCATGTTTACATAAACTTTAATATTTGATAAAGAGTCGCTATTTGATTATTTTGTATGGTGGCGGTCTTCCTCCTAAAGAGTATTTTTTTACAATAACAAAACGTTTGATTTATACGGTGTTGAAAACATATTATGTTATTATAGTTTTACTTGCATTTTATTTTTTGTGTTGCAAAAACAAATAAAGGACTTGTTTTCAGTATTTCACAGTTAACTAGTATAGTCCAGCTTTGAACACGTCTTTCTACCTACCGCATCACACGTGCAACGACAGTGAAAATGAATGGTCCAAAGTTATTAATATCAGTTTCCCAAGCTCACTGTTGAGTATAAAAAGGTTAACATTCCAGGAATCTTATTCTTTTTCCACTCAAAGAAACTTCAAGGCCGATTTTAACCATGATACTAGACCAAAATATTCATTATTTTTAATTCATTAGATATCTTATAAATAAACCGTGCAAAATGGCTATCTCAGGCGAATTTACCATATTTATGGAATGTTATCCCTTTTACACTCACCGACCCAATTTTAGACGAAATATAGCCGCAATTGCGTGGAAAAAGATTGAGAAATCATCTAGTAAAAACCAGGGCCCCAATCAGGGGTGTCAGAAGGGTTCGGCGTCTCACAAACCCATGATTTGGTAAGGACTCACGCTTACCTAGGTGAGAGTGGAAATAACAAGTTGGGATGCGAAATTTTTAATTGCATGCACGTGTAATGCCAGAGAGTAAAAAACAAATAACAAATAAATAAGTAGTTTTATTTATTGAACAAGTGAAGTAAGTTCTCCATTTTAGCTCCACCGATTTATATTTGTCTGTCTCTTTGTGTTGGTTATGTGTCACGATAGCTTTTAATCACATTAATTGAATTAATTCAAACTTGACACGTCTGTTCTTTGAACCTTTATACAGATAAAGTTTGTTGGGGAGGAGAATAAAAATATGTTTTGGGAAGAAATCAACCCTTTTATGCATAAAAACACAGATTCTTGAATTAATTATTATATGCATTAACCTTTTGAGGCATTTTCTGATACCTTATATAACTATAAACTTGTATTTAGTGGCAAAAAAAATCTAATAACATTAAACAATAATTATGTTTCTGGTTAATTTTTTAGTGTTAGGGTGTATGGTAGAGGGAGGGGGGAGGGCGAGTCCGGTAACTAGAGGCCCCACAAACCAAGTTTGCCCAGGTCCATAAGTCTGCTAAGGACAGCCCTGGGCAAAGCCACCCTCAGTATACTCGACCGGGATTAGAACCCTGTTTTCCCTGTCATCATCAGCAGGCCAGTCTAACATGAGATTGAAGCCTTAGCCCATTTGACTAGTGAAGCAAAGTAATTTCTGTAGTAATACCTTTCAAAACATTTATTAAAAATCACGTCATTTGGCCAGCTAATTTTAAGCTTACTCCTCCCAAACTGTTTTTGGTTTAATGTTTCACGCTTACAATCAATCTCACTAGCTTAAATAATGACCTTCGTGCTACTGCTGTGACAAAGAACTATGGTGTGCCTGCGAACTTGACTCATGAACATACGCGGCTCACGAGAAATAATAAAGTTTTTGAGATCAAATTTTATAAAAGTGGCTCAAATAGGCCTACATATTTCCTATCGCTCAGCCGTATTTGAGAAGATGAGTATCATAGATCATATATCTCGAAATACTCACTCAAAAGTGACTTCTTGTGACCGAAAACATATATTTCAGTTATTTAGAAGAGAAAGGGATTCTTGGAGGCGGTCATTTAATAATATTTACTCATTTTGAACTCAATTTGACCAATGAACAATTTATCAAACGCATGATACACTTTAAGTGTAACAATATCGTTTAAGGTATCCTTATCAGGTGAAAACTAATTTTAAAAAAGAACATTTTAAAAGTGGAATAAGTATAATACAACATATGTTTGGCTGGAAACTAAATTTAAGTAACACCCAGAGAACAAGCTTAGAAAACCAAATAATATATTATAGGATTATGCAAAGGTTACATTTTAAGCTTAAAGTCAAATTGAAATGAAGCTTAAAGAATGCGAAACAATGTTGAAGCCAAAGTCGAAGAAAGGTTTTAGAAGTTGTCACATAATAGTATAGTCTTTATAATTCTTTGGTTATTCATTAAGTACATAAACGTCAAGTGAAAGGCTTATAGAAAAACAAAGGATTCCATAGTATTCTATGCCGACTTATCTGAATTTATCCACGCCAACATTATATATGACATTTAGTCACTAGTCGGTGTTAAAAATAATTGATACGACACAATCAAATAAACTTTCTCATAATATGTATTATAGCTTAAAAAATTCAAAAATATATTTTTAATTTAATAGTCTGAAATAAATCTTACTTTAAAAAAAAACAAATTCATAATCTTATTAATCACATTACTAACACTTTTTATATAGATTTTAAACCAAATTGTTGAAATAATTTTAAAAAATTCATATTTTCAAAATAAATTATATATAAACCATCCTAAAATTATTTGTAATTTGTAGAAATAAAAATCTATTCCTATATATCACAACAAACTCTTCACTGTATGCCATTTTGAATTCAATCTTCAAGGTCCATTTACAAAACAATAAAAGTTTAAGTAATCTTAGCAAGTAATTTACTCTTGAATTATTTATTTTTTTATAAATAAAGATATATTATTATCATTATAATTATAAAAATAATCTCCTAGCACTAATTTTGAACAATATCGCTTGTCATTTCTCTAAATATTCAAATTAAAAAAAACCGTATACTTCCCATAGCCAAATTCCACCTCCTCATCCCGCCCACCCCCGTTAAAAAGTATATATATATATATATATATATCTTTATTTGTCATGTATATGGAAAACACTCCATAGATATACATTTAAATCTATTTTATAAATAATTAGAATATTTAAATA
Organism: Timema cristinae; assembly: GCA_039000515.1. NCBI lineage: Eukaryota > Metazoa > Arthropoda > Insecta > Phasmatodea > Timematidae > Timema > Timema cristinae. The sequence goes on from JBCFYV010009882.1 coordinate 58,309,710, forward strand.
TTTCTCCAGAGTAAACGACACTTTAAAAAATGTTTACCTAAGGCCAAGTATACAGGGCTATTTCTCATTTCAATCAATCCCAATATCCATTTGGAAGCAAATCGCTATGGCATTTTTAAAACTATTTTTAGATTTTGAAAAATCAGTCACCAGTAAACAACCCATAAATGAGTTTTTACCACAAAAACAACTTTACTCTATTATTTTTTTATATCAATCACTATCAAAATACCCATTTAGAATAAATCGTTAGCGTCATTTGTAAAATATTCCTAATTTTAAAAAAATCAGTCCTCAGTAAATTACCTATAAAGGTGTTATTACCCAAAAAACCGGTGAACACTGTTATTTGTCATTTCAAAGACTCCCGAAATATTCATTTGGAACAGAATCGCTAGAACCACTTGTAATATATTTCAATGGTTTGAAAAATTAATCACCAGTATATTACCCGTAGATGAGTTTTTAACCCACAAATAATATACACTGTTAATTGTCATGTAAAATATTCCCTTGACACCCTATTGGAACCAAATGTTTGCAGCCATTGGAAAAATATTTCATGTTTTTGAAAAACAGGTCGTCAGTAAATTACCAATCATCGAAATTTCACCTCAATACTAATTATATAGAGCTAAAATTCGTCATGTCAAACAAATCTTAAATATTCGTCTTAGACAAAATCGTGAAAGCCATTAGAAAAATTTGGTATTCAAAAGAGTTACCGATCACTAAACTAACTTTAATTGAAGGGCAAGGGTAAGCAAAAAACTGTTTTCTGGGTACAACCCTATAAAATATGAATGTTAAGTTTGAATAAAATTTATAAAATCGTTTAAGAGTCGTGGCGGCCAGGGACAGTCAGACGGACAGAGAAGCAGAGAATAGAGCTGCCGGTGTAAACACGTGATATATTTATATAATATATATCTATATTATATCTATATATCTATATTTCTATATATACACAAAAGTAAAACAAATTAAATATTCTTTCATATATATATATATATATATATAAATAATATTTATAATATTGTGTATTTAAAATAAATAAAATATCATTTTATTTATATATATATATATATTTATATAATACATATAAGATTGTGTATATAAAATAAATTAAATAATATTTTATATATATAATATGTATAATATATTATATATTTTATAACATATTATAATATATATAAAATACTATAAAAATATAATATATAATGTATATTTAATTTATCATATAGAATATATATTAAATATATAATATATAATAAATATATTAATTTTTTAATAAACATATTATATTATAAATAATATATATATATAACAAATATGTTAAATATTTATAATATATATTACAAATATGTTAAATATTTTTTAATTTAATAATATTTAAAATACATTTATAATATATATAAATCTAATATGTAATATATGATATTTTTCATATAGAAAATGTTGTATAATTTATATAATATATTATATATTTGATTTACAAAATCAGCGGTCTCATATGATACAAGGGTATATTGTTTAAACCGCTTTTTCACCTCTATATGTTTAACCTTTTGTTTTGAAGTTCTAGAAGTATTTATATATTGGCAAATATTGATTGTGTGACATTGTTAGAAATAATTTAAGATCAGTTTGGAATGCTGATACTGGCAAAGTCTTATTAAACGTTAATATTTTCCAATAAATATTTAAAATAAAGTCAGAAAATAAACATTTTAATTTAGCATTTTATTGAGTTAAAAAAAGTTAGACTATATTCCATCTTAAAAGCAATTAAAATTCATTTAACTCAAAGGGTTCGTTATTTTTCCTTCTGACTACGATTGTGGTTTATATGTTCGTTAGTTATGTACATGACCGTACCCATTATTAGATGTTGAAAGATGATACGACGACAATAATTAAACAAGAGCCGAGTGTTTGATGGAAGGAAATTTTCGAGGATGTTCTATGAGGAATGACCTTCTGCGTTTCCTGTAAAGGAACTTGTACTCTTAGTGTGTATGATGTCATTTAGTCATTATTACTCGTCAGAAATTCACATCTGCTCCTTCTTCAGATCAACAACAAGTGTTGGTGGTGCACTTGAACTGATAAAATTGCTCACTGACTTGAGTCACTATGTAAGGCGCTAATTTTTAATTGACCATCCTATAAATTATTATATTGATAAACGTAAATTAAAGAGCATACACTAAATAAATATTTTTTCTGTTGTTGTCGAATTCCTGTATCCTTAGGCAGTTGGTTAATATTTTATAGAGATATACATTTAGTTTTTTTTTTGTTTATTTCTTTAAATGTGTGTTAAATTTAGTGGAGCTTTCTAAAATATTTTTAAATAGTAATATATTTCATAATTGTACTATTCAATCAATTACTATAGAATATTTTACCAAAAGACTGTAATTTTTCCCTGATTATTGTTTGCCACAAACAGGTTTTGGGGCCACAATATATAATTAAATATCCTTAACATAGATATAGCTCAGGAAAGATTTTTGAAATAAGAATACGAGTGCAATACGTATATTTGTATAAATAAATATAAAAAATCTTATACTTTTCCAAATTTGACATTTTCATAAAATAATAAAATAAACCTGTCTCCTAATAGCATAAAAATTCACGGAGAAAATAATGAGAAAATAAAGAGCAATATCAAACCTTTTTATAATCCCACATGGTTATTAATATTCAATATATTTACATTAACTCTTAACCAATAGAAAGAAAGAGAAAATCGTAAAAAAAAAATCAATATGAATAGCAAAATAAAAATTAATATCATACTCAATTTTAAGAAATAATTGCGATACATCATATGGTAGCCTCGCCCTTCTTCCACGCTTGGTAAGTATCTTTACAGAGACCAAGCCACTCTGGATTTGAAGTAGTTTCAATAGGCTTCTCATTATTTGAGGTTTCAAACTCATTTTATCTCCCCAGATTCTAAAGGATAACCTCTTTAAAGAGGACTAACAAACTTTCCCCGCATCGTTTCCAGAATCGTACAGGGCTAAGTGACCCAATCAACCCCTAGGATTATATTAAACAATCTTGCTAGTGGATAGTCAATCCTTTTCCCTCTCTCAGACCCCAAATTCAACTATTCTACTTTTGTTTGAAGAATTTCTTTTGCAAGATAATTCCTAGATATTCTATTTAGAAAAGGGTTAAACGATCTTCTCGTAGCTTTTGGATGTTTTTTGTTCTGCATATGATATTTTTCTTACCCGCGATGTCACAGTCAGATACATCCATATCTCGTAGATCCTGGATAAACTAAGTGGGAGTTAATGATGTTGGGTCATTTGTATTGAAGAAAGGTAGGCGAGAGGTCGTGAATTGACAGTATCCTTACACTCATACAGTATTGTTTTAGGTATTAATACGTCAATCATGCCTTTCAAAGTAGTCTTCATAAATGCTCCCTTAATATCTGGACTAGCCTCTTCCACCAACAACGTAGTGTAATATATTTATTAGCAACATATCCAAGCTATAGTACCCAGTGTAAGGCATTTTTGCCTACTTTCCTCACTTTCTAATTGGATAGGGGATCAGTGTGTTTGTTCTGTTAATGGTTTATTACCCCACCATAATGAAAACACTCGGATATTGTTAAAAGAAATCGTTCATAAAATACTTGCCCCATTCAAAGGGTCTCAATGAATATTTAAATGAAAATGATGTCTTTGACACAATTATGTTAAAATATAAAACGTCCAGGGTTGACGACAAACAGTCAGAGAGTAGGGAGGCTACATAGGTAAGCATTTCACACGTTTAGATGGGCAAGGAGTACGGTGGGGATTAACCACTCCGAAAGGTACAGTAATTTGGTTCTTAGAAAAAACGATGTAAAATAAATATTTATTCTTAACATGCTAATCACAGTTACTTCATTAAATAAATTCATACATATAAGTTACTATGATTGTCATTTCATTTTAATATTCATTTATAAGCGGCAAGAACCTATTCATAAACTTTGGTGGGATACTTACATACCTGGTGCCCAGGGATGAACATTTGTACCAAATAATGACAAAGAAAAGTTTTTACGTGGAAAATTGACTCAAGTAGGCTGGTGTGTCATATACATTATTTCATTTCTGAGACACGTACCAAACGTTAAATAGTGACAGATGACAGAACTACCCCACATATGCGTGGGATATTGGAAACAATCCACGAGTAATACAGCCGGAATACCATGTTCCAGACTAAAAATGACTCAGATCAACAGTTTCTCTGAAAGTTTAAAATAATTGTAGTAAAGTGGTTTACTAACATCCAAGACATTAACGAAAGACATAAGAGTCTGAACCAACTAGAAATTACGCATCAGAAAGGGACAAATTTTGTGGGAAGAATCAAATTGATGACTGGGGAGGTAAAGCATCACACCCAAAAATAGGAAAAGCAGCATTATGAAGATATAAATCCAACCACTTCAACCCAAGCACCCACGAGATCAACGGATCGTGATCGACGGACAATCAGTGGATTGTTGATTCGTTTTTCACAAATTTAATTTCTGGAAATATACTTCAATTCTCGGTGGACTTCGGCAGGAAGGTGAGCATTCTACAAGTGGTCACACCATAGAAAAATTACAATCTTATAAGACAAGTGACAAACCAAAAACTTACATAAACAACAAAAACTGACTAAACTTTTGTCGGCCGTTCTTAGGGCCATTAACAATAAAAAGAATGGACAAGCTTACTGAACACGTACGCGTGCAGCATTAGAGACATAAAACCCAGGACTGGTCTAGAAATCTTGAGGAGGACGTTAATGTGGAACTGACTGACGATGAAACGGAGGACAACGAATTCATTGAAGCAACTATCTTAAAGAGGAAGTTACTATTCAAAGCAAAAGAAGACAAACCTCCAAAAACAATTAGAGTGACCAACCAATACCAGGAACTGTCAGTTCGAGAAGAACATATGGAAACCGTAGAAGTATCAAATGAAATCGCTAGAGAAGACAGCTCCGAGTCTCAAAAATCAAAACCAAAAATACCACCTATAGTCGTAGCAGGAACGACAAAATTCTCAAAAATATCAAAGACAATGAAGACAAACATGACGGGAACTTTCAAAATATTTTACATAAAAGACGGACTCAAAATACATAATTCAACCCTCGAGGACTTCTAGGCTTTCCAAGCCTTTCTCAAAAAAGCCGGGCAAGAATACTATAGATTTACGCTCCCAAGAGACAAGCCCCTAAAAATTGTCATCAAGGGGGCTCCCACCCAACATGACCACTTATGAAATCAAAGAGGAGCTACATACAATGGGCTACACAGCATCTGACGTCAGGCAATTGACATCAAGAACACAGACATAAAATAACATACAAGATAACATCAAACTACTACCAATCTTCATTTGCACTCTCGCAAGAACTGACGAAAACTACAAACTCTTCCAGGAAAACTACATTAATAACACCAGAGTTAAAATAGAACATTACGTACAATCACAAAAATACATTCTACAATGCCATTGGTGCCAGAAATTCGGTCATTCAAAAAACAACTGTGCCAACAATCCATGGTGTGTCAAAGGCCTGACACCGCATTTGACCTCGGATTTCAAGAAAAAAGACGCCTCAACTCCAGCTAAATTTGTGAACTTAGAAGGAAACCACACCGCAAACTATTCCAAATGCCCCTAGTACCTAAAAATGATAGAGAAAAAAATTGATCGAAGACAACAACAAAAAAAGAAAAAAACCCATCTATTTTCACACAAATGTGACAAAAAAAAATTTCTCCACTACCAAGAAAAACTACACCACCAACCAACTCTAGCACGTCACTACGATCATACAGAGACACCCTACTTAACAGACGGAACGACTCACAACAAACGAAGGAACAAGAACAAACGACCCTCTTTGACTTTAAAGAAATATTAACGATCTTTAAATAGATTAATATATGTGGACTACTTATACATCTCAAAACTTATCTAACATAAACTAAACCGGCAATAAATAATGTATCCAAAATTATGATAATAATTGAAGCAGCCACTGACTTTTACTTTGGTACCAATGAGGATTAAAGCACAAACTATAGACAAAAATCAACTCAGAACTCTTATATGGAATGCCAATGGAATATTACAGCAGAAAAACGAACTTGAAGACCTTCTAAGAACCTATGGAATCAACCTGGCTCTCATATGCGAAACGCACCTACAGACAAACAAACGACTGAACGTCACAGGATACAGTATTTAGAGAACGGACAGAGAACACGGAAGGGGTGGTGGTACAGCTGTCCTTATAAAAGACCATCTACCACACTATAGGGCAGACATCTACGATACAGAAAATCTTGATGCCATAGCAGTAGCAGTCAATACAAAAACCGGACACATCAACTTTATTGCTGCTTACAACCCTCCGTCCAAGGTTCTACTAAAACACGACTTGGACAATGTTACGTCCTTCGATAACTATCTCATAGGTGGCGACTTAAATAGTAAAAATACACTATGGAACAGTCGGATGACAAACAGGAATGGACGAATACTGGAGGAGCATTCGATTGAAACAGATTACACCATAATAGCACCAGATACACCCACCTTCTATCCCGGAAACTATCTACATAGACCGGACCTATTAGACATAGTTGGAACAAACTTAAAAATATTACCAAACACCCTAACAGTACTTTAAGAACTCGAACCCTCTACTATGAGAATGGGAAGTCAATCTAGAGAACCAAACCAACTGGTGCAAACCAACAATAAACTCGACCGATTGGAAGAAATACAAATCGGACCTACAAGAAGCCCTACCAAGAAACATAAACATACATACAGAAAAAGACATCTACACGGTCATATACCTATTTACTACAACACTGAAAGAAACATACAAGCTCCACACTACAACCTTACAGAAACACCAAGACTTAAGAACTGACCATCCGGATCTAAACTACTTGATAGCCTTAAAAAGGGAGGTGCGTAGGGACTGGCAGAGGCTAATAACTCCACATGAACGCACCAGATACAATAGACTCAAAGCATTAGTAAAAAGAGCCGTCAATCAAATCAGAAAAATCTACTTTAATACATTCGTTACTGACACAGCCACCAACCTGCAGAAAACCTGGACCCTACTCAAGTACTCAAAGGGACTTCGAAAAGATCAAACACGCCTGCCATTCACGGGCAACAGGGGATGGCCTATACCAGTGTGGACAAAGCTAAAGCCATAGCGCTAACATTAGAGGATCAACTTGAACCTAGTCTCATACAAGATGAAAACTTCAACAGAGACGTTACCAGATCAGTTAACGACTTCATCCAAAGACACATAGCAGAGACACCAGCCCCAGTCGCAGAACAAGAACTCCAAACCACTATCTTGAACAGAACAAGGCAACAGGACTAGATGGAGTTAAAATCAAGATGATAAAAAACATACCTGAAATAGAAATAGCCCACCTTACACAGATATTCAATGCAGCCCTCAGAATTGCCTATTTCCCAAATATCTGGAAAGAGGCCAAGGTGGTAACCACGTATTCGTTCACTCAACCCTAATAATAATTTCAACACTTGATCACAAGAAAACTCAATTTTATTCATTCCTCTTCATAGTTGCAATCATTACTAAAATTATTTCACTGTTTCAGCTTATCGTTCATGGAATACCCTAACCAACGATGTAAAGAAATTAGAATGGAATGGTATCAAGTGAAAAATCGCAAATATACTGCGTGTGGAAGCTCATTCTTGAGATAGAGAGGGGTGAGACGTAATCACTTTTGTGTGTGTGTGTGTGTGTGTGTGTGTGTGTGCGCACGCGCGCGCGTGGTAAGTATTATTATTATTAGCACCGCATCTTACTACCCGTTCGGGTTATACGCACTTACGCTAGGGTGATTGTGAGATGAAATGAAGGACCTACAGTATAACGTGGAATCTAAACCACGGTGGCGACCTGGCATTCCACACATTCACAAGATGTCTTGTCAGAGGTGTAGGAAGAGTTTGGAAATCAGATAAATCTGTGCCGGGACCGAGGATCGAACCCCGGCCGCCAGCGTAGAAGTGTGGTAAGTAATCCTTGTGTATTTTACCTCTAGTTTTTAATACTTTTTGTGTGTTTTTATATATATTATTTTGTTATACTTTAGTTTAATTGTACTGGTTAAGTGTAAGATAAGGCAGTAGCCTTAACTTCGCCATTTAAGTAGATTATTATTATTATTATTATTATTGTTATTATTATTACTATACCAAAGCCAGGTAAAAATGGCATCTTTCCCCAAAATAGGCGTCCTATAAGTTTACTAAACACGACAGGCAATTTACTTGAAACACTGGTCCTAAAAAGACTAAAACGACACTCAGAAGAACACAAGATAATACCGGACCTTTAATTTGGCTTCAAAAGACACCATTCAACCATTCACCCACTACTAAACTTCATTGAAGACGCTACAGACAGTTTGAATAAGCAAGAATATCTATTAGCCATATTGCTTGATGTAGAAAAAGCATTCGACAAGGTGTGGCAGCTCGGCCTCATTCAAAAAATGATAAGCTTCAACTTCCCACGAGGTATTATTCAACTCATCTACAGCTACCTGCACGATAGACAATTCCAAGTCTCTGTCGATGGCACACTGTCGGGAAAAGTACAAGCAGAGGCGGGAGTACCGCAGGGGTCGGTCCTGGCTCATTCCTATATAACATCTACTTGGCAGACGTCCCAAACAAGCCGAAAATGACGATAAGACTTTTTGCTGATGATACCTTGATTTATACCAGGGGAAGGAACATATACTACGCGTCATTAGCAATCCAAAGATACCTAAAGACATTTAAATCCTGGCTGTCTAAATGGAGAAACAGAGTAAACGCAACAAAATCTACAGCACTAGTCGTATCCAGAAGAAGACAGGTACCGCCGGACAACTTTACAATATACGAAGAAGAAATACCATTCAAAACTGACACCAAATACTTAGGAATACACATAGACAAGAAGTTAACATGGGCAATACATATCACTGAAACCAGCAAGAAAGCGAAGGCGGTATTTATCCTACTTTACCCACTGCTTAAAGGAATCCAACAAAGCCAACTAACAAAGCTTACGATTTTCAAATGTGTAATACAGCCAATCATACTCTACGGCTGTGTATGATGGAGCTATGCAGCCAAGACTCATCTCAACAAACTCCAGACAATCCAAAACCCGATACTCAGGACAATAACTGGAGTAGACACAGGGACAAGGACTGAGCATCTACACGCCATGACCCAAAATAAAACACTCACCGAGCTCTTCCAGGAAAAAAGAAATAGGTTTTATGAACAAGCAGTAAATCATGAGAATCACATTATAAGATCATTAAGGAATTACAAAACGGTACAAAGTAAACACGGTAAAAAGATAACATAGTAAAACGGTAAAAAAGTACCATGGTAAAAGGTAACATGGTAAAACTGTAACACGATAAAAGTAACACGGTAAAAAAAAATTAACACGATAAAATGGTAAAACGAAAAAATAATAAATGGTAAAATAGTATAACAGTAAAACAACTCCCAAACCCTATCCTCCCTGATCCTAAGAAGAAAATCCTTCCCTTCACTAGAAAACCAACCATTCATAAGCTCACAGGCATTCCATCCCTCATAAAATGTAATCACCAACTCTTTTCACCATCATTCCATGAGGATAAAGGCTAGCGACTGCTGTCTGTAACTCACAAATCAAATCAGCCCTTTCTCAGGTGACCTAGCTTGACATTTCTGTCAAGGTGGATATTCTGAGTCGGGCTACAGACAACGATAACCATATACTTTGTACAACTAAATCAAAGGTACCAAGTCACGCAATGTTAAGTTTCATGCAACGAGGATAAGGGTCTGTGAAAACAACCTGTAACTCGCATAACAAATCAGCCAAAGCTTCCTCTACTTGTCGTTGACTCTAATGGCAAGTGGGGAAGTATAGGCAACAGGGGAAACCCAATTTCAACCCAAGCTAAGGAAGAGAAACAACAACATTATTGTAAGCTGGGACAGGAGGAGATAGAGCAAAAAACGTGAGGGCTGCTCTCTAAGCTCAATTTTAATATCCCCAAGAAGTGAAAGAAATAATGGAATGGTCAGAAAGGGGTGGAACCCTATATTCATCAGAAAAAGTCTTGGGCGATGCCAAACAACAAGTAAAAACGTTTCGCAGTGGTGCTGGTGGGACGGAGGGGAAAAAAAAAATTGACCAAATCAAAGGCAGAAGAGACACCAAGGAATTACTGGAAGTAAAAACGCCAATAAAGATTTCGATTTCATGGGAAACTAAATGGATTTCATCACAAGATCAGCGCAATAAATCGATGCCAACACGTCAAAACTCGGTTATTAGGACTGGAGAATCCTTAAAACTGGGCGTAGTTAGCTTAGAAAGCGGCACCTAAAGTAGTAACAAATGGGGACTTTACGTGTATAGGGCATCGCCAGGTGCGTAGAAATGCTCAGCCAAGTATAATACGTGAAAAGTGATACTACCAGAGAAATATTGTCTTACTATAACCCCAAGAGACCGATCAATCTGGAATGTGACGAGTCAAAGTGGTGAAGACTCCGATAATCCAGGGCACAATGCATATAGATTCGAGGGAAGCAACGCTTGGAAAGGAAGGTTAACAAATTCGATTTCAAAATCGCGTTAAGTGAGACGCACCGAAAAACCGTTATCCATAAATTAAGGGGGAAAGATGACACGGGAAGGACGCCTTGTCTATCACTGAAGTGAGTATGTGATGCCAGCACAGCATCTGAGGCAGTCCTTGGAATGGGAAGGCATCCAGCTAAGGGACATCAGAAATGAAGGAGGACGCCAAATAAGAAGACGCCTAGTTTATTAAAGTAGTGAACATGTGACGCCCAGTATCAAAATCGGTCCTTGGTAAGAAATAGTGCCCATCCAACAGACTTGGCTAAGAAAGGAGTGACACTAAGGAAAAGGATGCCTTGCCTATGGCGTAAGGGAGCAAGTGACTCCCCTTATTGTAGCGAGTACTTAGTGAAGGAAACAACGACGTCAGTGGACGTTAAATATAAGAACTGTGCAGGAAATGTTTTGACAGAGGTGGAGGCTCCCATCTCAGGACTCGTCCACTATGAATGAAAGGGGAATGGTTATAGCCCTTATCAGCATAGGTGGTGATAAAGATTAATAACGAAAACAGATCACGCAATCTTGTATCTTCCAGAAAAAAGTACTGTCTCTATGCTACATAATATTAGTGATTATAAAACTGTAGTTGTAGGAAAGCGTACTTTTATGTAGTATATGATCCAAACATACACCATAAGAAGTTGTACTACTAGTATAGGTAACCAAAAATATGGATTTTTCAACGTCCATTGTTGATAATTACATTTTGCATTTATTTTTTTATTTTCAAACAGATCGCAATGTTAATTCTTATGAATTGGTGGACTTTAATGTTGGTAAGATTGAAGGTAATGTTAAGGCATTATTATTTCACAATTTTGGACTAAACGGACTAGGTTTGAGACTAGCTGGGTAGAATAACCTCTTTCAATTTGATGCTAGATGTATAAAATCAATTAAATTATAGATACATAACCCAAACAAAGTAACTAAGGGAGTAAAATCAATCTTTTTATATATTATAAGGAATCAATATTGAATCTAATTACTTGGAATAAAAACACGAAACATTAAAAGTAAAACAAAAGTCTAGTTTTAAAAACTGTTTTAAATTATGATAGTTATAGGCAATAAGGGTCAAGTTTTTTAAATTTCAAAAATACTTTATCTGGGAAGTGACAAAAATTGCTTGGTTTAGGAAGGTAGTAAAAGCATCATAAAGATTACAACGTTGTATTGAATAGACAGGAAGGAAAAATAGTTGGCATTGTGATAGCTTAATCATACCCAAACAAGTATTTTTTTCAATATTAGTGTATATACGGTGAATATTTTCTTCTGAACTAATTGCTGAATTGAACAATAAGTAAAAGTTAAATATGAATACATTTAAAAGCTAGGCCCTACTAGGTTCCTATGAAGTGTGAATATTCTACGGGTAGTGTAATATATTTGAATATGCAGTTTTTGGTCATGTATGAAGAAAATATTTTTTTTAGTTTAAGTTGGTAGAAATCTAGTAAAAATTTAACATTTTAATGAATATGGGTAATATAAAGGCTATGTCAAATAATTAAGAACGTTAATTAATAATTTGGTATTATATAAGTGGTATTTATGAGTCAGTAATATAACTGAATTTTGTAACTAGTGAGAGCCATTTGTGAAAAGTTCGTACAACCAGAATGTGAAGTAAGATGTTTGTCGTGCTAAAAAAAATATTCTGATAAGAAAATTGATCGTAAGCGGAGGTCAAGGGGAATTGAAATAAATATAGTAAATTAATGAAAAACAATCTAAACCCTAATTTTAGAAATTAAGTTAATGGGTTTCGTTCTGAAATAAAATAGCTCCCCAATGTAATCATGGTATGAAACTTAATCATGGAGGGTGTCGTTAAGTTGCTGTTTAAACTCAGCTTTTTGTCATATTTCAATTTCATCTTATTCTCTATATGCTACCAACATAATAACTGTGGTAGATAATATATTTCTCCAAATAATCTTAAATTCAATAACCAAAAAGGTTTGTTTTAAAATAATAATGTTTTTATAATGAAATTTATTCTCGTAAGTTTCAATTTTTATCTTAACTAAAACTGACGACGTATCATTATAATCGACATTCTTAACACATAATGAAATGTATTTGTATCGGAACAAATTAATTAGTCCTATTATAGCTTTGTGTTCACTACAACTAGATCCAGAGTTGACTGTATATGTAATAGTAAAATAAAATAAACCATGAGGGAAAATCTCTTAGGTTTATTTCATTAAGCTATGTAGGCCTATTTCCAGGTTAATCTTTTTTTTTCTAGTTTTGGAGATAATCGTGGTAGAATTCACACATTCTTAGATGTAAGTACCCGCCTAGGTGGCGTAGTTTACAAACGCGCGAGTAGTGTTGAGCTCGAATACTGTGGACGGGGAGATCGAGGCTCGAATCTCGGTCGGGTGAACTGGGGTGATTTTTCCTAAATGGTTTTCCACTCTCCCTACACACAAATGCGGGTTCACTTCCTATAATTCAACCTTCCCAATTCCTAATCCACTAGCTTAGTTAGTACTTAAAGCGTATAGCCCAAACGGGTAGTAAGACGCGGTGCTAAATAATAATAAAAAAATAATAGATGTAAATCTAGAAAAATACATAAACTTTAAAAAAATACCTTTGTTCTTATTTCCAAGTTTCCTTAATTACCCTAAATGGTGGCGATCTTACTTTGTCAGCCTAGACTATGGCCCTATCTTATAAGGTACGTCATTGTTAATTAATGCAAGAGAAGCTTACCACCTTACAGGGGAACTATACTTTTCTTCATTTTTAGTTATCTGGTTTGGAGCTGGCCACAGATCACGTGGTTTAAGGAGTCAAACTTGGAATATAATTTTAGGTTATCGATAGGTGGCCAAGATGCACTCCCCAAGATGTCTTTAGGAACGTAAATTTATGCCAAATTTAAACTCTTTTCTCTTGGAATTGAAGTGGTGGGCAAGGGGTCGAAACAGCGAGGTTCCCAATAGTATATATAGTAAATAATTGATCAATTTGTAATTCTTAAGTCTCCTGTGATAAAAATTCCATATTTATCAGATTCCTGGTGTTTAAAGTAACCCGTACTGGAAGCTAAACTATTTTAGACGTTAGGGTCTCATTATAAGTAAAAGTAAAAATAATAAACATGGCAGAGGTGTACGTCTTTAGGTATTCCCAAATACTTATGCAAGATTTATTGGTCTTAAAGTTACAGCGTTTACAAATTAATATACATTATATTTAATAATAATGATTATATACTTTGCAACTATGGAGTTTTAGCTGCCTTTTAAGGGTAGACAAAATCTATTTTTCAGAATTTTTACTTATGTAGATGTAAGATCAAATCAAATGAAGTTTTGGAATATGTTCAGTATGTATTACTCAAAGAAAGCCTTTTTACCTACTTATAGGAATATTTATTCATGTAAATGTAAAATCAATTCAAACAAAGATATGGAATATGTTGTTTTTATCAGTCAAAGAAACACTTTTTACCTAATAAGAGTAACATTAGATCACCAACCAAACCTAAATAAAATTTATCTTTGGGTTTAGGATGGAAATGTCTTCGGTGATAGGTCCTTGGATTTGTAGTTGATTTGGTGATCATGTAAGACATAAGGAAGACTTTAACCATGGATCCCGTGGTTTAAGTTAGGATAGTTGAAAAATCATCACTTTTATTGTGTTTTAACAGGATTATATATAGCTTATGTCCATCCTGCTAATATGAGGAATCCATGGGTGAAAATCCTCTCTAAATCAGTTTAGTGGGCTTAAGAGTTCATCGTGAAAGTACAAACAAAATAACTCACAAATAAACCATTTATATAGTTGAGAGATATGGTTTCATTCCTTTTCGTAACTATCAATATTTATGTACTAGATTTGATATAATTTTAAAAAATGCGAATCGATCACTCCGTAAAAACTAGTACTTAAATAAGTTAAGTCACATAAGATAATGTACGTTTAAGCTAAGCATTATTTAGAATTATTTTATAAATTAGATTAAATTTAAAAATTAACTTTGATCTAATTAATATGTAAGTATATAATGTATATAAACTTGAAAGATTTAGAATTTAATTTTAAAATAATTAATGTTCTGATATAATACCTATTATATTTCATCATGGTATCGACCTAAGCTGTTCACTAATTAATTCACATGACTACTATAAATATTAATACAATACAACAGTCAAATAATCACGTTCTTTGTCGAGAGAGGAAAAGCTTAACTCGAGAATAAGTGTTGTTAATTGCTTGGGATACTTAATAAAGACACATGTAATATAATTCACTATCCTTAACTTCAAACACAAATTTAAATGATTTAAGAGTAGATTTAGTAGTAGTAGGAGATTCTACTAATAAAATTGAGCATGGCCAAATATATAAACTAACCCCAATTAGATTTTAAAATGTATATTAAATAATAATTGATATAAATAAGCCCTAATATTATTTGTTAAATACATTAATTATCTTATGCTATGGTTTGATAAATGTAAACAAGATATGATATTTGAATACAAATATTTTTAATATGTAAGAGCAAAATCATGTATCTAGAAAATATAAACTACGTATATTAGTCCTACATGTACAAAATTAATTGCTCTATTCAAAGCACATTAATATGTGTAGGGAATAATAAAGAGATATAAATTCATAATAAGCATTGCTCCTACATCTAAGATATAGGTCAGTAACACAAACATAAGGATTTCTGAAATCTTGTGAAAATTTGTCTTCTTACTGTAGTGAATATCACAAATTGTTTAAACTATATATACTAACACATAAAAACACATGGCGGACCAATTTCAGAATGTAGTAGCATAATATCATCACCATAATTATGTATCATTAGAGGTTAAAATCAATTTTTCCTATATGTTAGTAAAATCAGGGCTTCTGATTGTGCTAAATATTTTAAAACTCCTTTTACCAGTTTTTCAAATATCTCAGGAAACTATTTGCATTCGGCTGAGTTATAGTTTTAAACAACATGGGAAAGTAGTTATTTCAAATAATTTAGTTGTGAAAAATTGTAATCCACCTTCCTTATTTTGATGACTCTTACTTTGATATTTCATAGACTAATTGATTATCTGCAGTACTTCTCCCTACCTGCATGCAATATTTTAATGTTATACGTCACCAAAAGTGATTTGTCTATTTATAAATCCCACACTCCCATTTACACTAGAAATATTTCGAAATTTTCCATATCTCTCTGGTTATGTGGGGTGATCCCTCTATCTGCTTTCCTTTCTACATGTAAGCAAATGTTTATTTTTTCTACAAAATGGGAAGGGTTTTGTCTATTAATATCTGAACTTTTTGGGGGTATTCTTCCTCCCACAGTTCTCAGATATTTCATTTTGTAATTATGTTTCAGAGTTTTTTAGGTAATTTTTAAACCTTCCTGACAAATTTAAATTCTCCGCCACAGTAATAAGTTGTTTTTGGAGATTTCCGAACCCCTCCCCCTCTCATTTCATCAATGATCACTTGAAAATTTTCAAATAGTTCAGAACTTTTTAGGTATTTGGATGAATCTGACTACATTCCTAGCAAAATTTAATTCTTTATCTGAGCTAAAAGTGGTGATTTCTGATAATATATATCCCCCTCCCCCTATTTCCAGGAATTTTAATAAACAAAATTGAGATTAGCATACTTTTGTGGTTATTTGGAGTGGTCCCATATTTTCCTATCAAAACTAAATCTTAGAACACTCTGACTAAACATGTATTTTAAAAATTGTGGTAAGCTACCATTCTTTAAAGATGATTTCTCAATTTGTTTCTTGAATGATAATACTTTGGGGGGTATTTTCCGACGCTGTGTGTTAGTAAAAAGGCTTACTACATATGCGTTACATGTGACTAAGAACTGTAGGATATATGAGAGTGCCTGATAAATTCTTAGCAGGGTTCACACTTGTAAAAGTACATCGTAACTTATTCTCGACGCGTATCATGAACGGTGTAATTTGGATGGGATCGTTTAACCTCTACGCGAACAGGAAAGTGTTACGCATATCAGTTCGCTGCAACCCGCTTTGAGTTGGTATTTTACCGTCGCATCAAAAGAAGACAGTTTGACAGCGTGAGGTCACGGTATGTCTGGACGTGCTACGAACTGAACACGTTCGCGGCAAAGACTTTATTCATTCAGTTTTATTAGTGCATCAAGAGGGAATGGACTAAGAAAAATATTTTTAACTTAATGGAACAGTATGAGCACAAAAAGTTGTGGATTTGGAATTTCAAATCAGCAAACAAATTAATACCACTATATTCCAACCTTCTTGTATACAGGTGTTTTTCTGCCACCATTTTCTTTCCCTTCTTTTCTTCGTCACACATTGCATTTAAATGTATGTTGCTGTAGTTTCTTCTTGTTTATCCATAATCCTGGCGTCTCTCTTCCCCCTCTACAACACAAATGATGGAAAATAAGGAACGCTACAATATTTTATAGGTAACGAAGATTGGTTCGGCCAAATTTTGTCTCAAACGTGTCACGTAGACCATCAACCCGTCAAGGGGGATGAGAACAAAACTACAAGCTAGAGGACATTTGTAAGTCAAGTAACAATTATTTTTAAAATAAATCTTCAAAAGTATACAAGACCCTGTTGTCAACAGAGTAACGATCTAATACGATATAGCACAAATAATGGAGGGACCAAATAGTATCAAATAGAATACCCATATTATAAAAACCAGTTATAATTTGACTTAAAAAAGAAACAATACTAAATTTGATATACAGTAATCTAAGCAATTTATATTAAGTATGAAATAGTTCTAAGGGAATTCACAGTTCTAAGTTGTCCTAGTTTTATCTAGAGGGTTTGTGGAATAAGAGGGTGGTGGGTTAGCTTACTTAAGTTGGCCACTAGTACAAATTATTATTATTATTATTATTGTTGTTGTTTAACGGCCCATCGACAAATCTAGGTCATTAGGGCCTAATACAAATTAATTTAAAAAAAATTTTAATCCACCCAGGATAATAAATTATATATTAGGAGAAAATTATTTCTATCCATGATTTGTAAATTATTTTTTAATAAAATATATAAAGGGTATGTTTCCAACTACTATTTTTTTTTAATTAATAGTAAAATTGTCATAGATTATCTTAGACCCACACTACTCTCAATCATTAAATAGCTATTGCACTAATAAAAACTATTTGGAAAGGGATGATACACTGGTTTTCTATTTTCGTTAAAATCTCGTAAAATTGTCTTAGATAATCCTAAACGCACACTACTCTCAATCATTAAATAAATATTATACTAATTGTCTAATTAAAGCCAATTTTAAAGAGATTAACATATTTATTTTGTATTTTCGTTAAAATTTCTAATGAATCTTATAAACAAGTTATTACTAATAAATACTGAATGTTTTGGGTTTAAACATGTCTATGCTTTGTCCCTACGAGTTCACCAGCATGTCCTATTACCAGCTTCCTTTTTTTAAATTCTTAATCTTGTATGAGCCTCTTCCCTTCCAACTTGACTTCTATAACATCACTCAAGATATTTATTCTCATATCTTTACCCATTCAAATGGTTTTTATTCATATAATCACCTTCTAAATGGCTCTATTTTCATTTATCTAAGAAATAATTTACGGAATCTTAAGTATTGTATATTTTCACACTGTGGTTTAGGCCAATCTAGAAATTATATACTCTGTCTTTGTTTTAATTTAAGGTATTTAGCATTAAATTTTTTCACCAAATTTAGGGTTAACTAACTAAATAACTTGTTGATAACCTAATACTGTGAAAGTTATAGCAACCATTTTACAAACTAAGGAAGATTTCTTTTTCCAGTGCCATGCTATGAACCCAGGACTCTTAGCTCAATAGGTAGATGCACATCAGACTAAGCTGTTATTTATTTATTGATCGTGATTTTTTATTTCCTAATACCGTTGTCAATACATTTAATTATAATGTATTTGATTTTGTTTTTGGGATTCTTAAAGAAAACCAAAATATATCTGTTTAGAATATTCTCCCTTGAAATGTCTTCTAGACACCAAGCCAGTAAAACAAAACTTTCTCCTAAATACCCCAAAGCTTCAAATTTTAATTCCTCTATAACTATGCATATTTGTCTTGTGTTGTAGTAGATAGCATTCACTTTTGAAACACAAAGCTCTAACATCTTATAACAATAAAATAAACCGGTCCCACGGTAGAGTGGAGAGTGCACCTAGCTATGAGCTTAGGAGTCCCAGGTTCAATTCCCAGCTAGTACTATGAGTATTATTCCCGAAATTGGAACTATCTCAATGGTCAACCTGGTTTGAATAACTATGTTTAAGCTAGGTTTGAGATAACTCCTGGCTCTACACCTTCATTACCACTAACACCACATCATCTCAATGCGGATACGACGTGTAGACAACCTCCATTGTTGTACCCTGGGAAACGTTCTATGCCATCAGAATGGCTAGAGTTCTATAAACCCAGGTGATCACACTAGATTATTTATACCTCTTACACCAAAGCTGCCATACG
Source organism: Timema cristinae (assembly GCA_039000515.1). Lineage (NCBI taxonomy): Eukaryota > Metazoa > Arthropoda > Insecta > Phasmatodea > Timematidae > Timema > Timema cristinae. The sequence continues at coordinate 58,329,010 of JBCFYV010009882.1, forward strand.
CAAAATAATAATAATAATAATAATAATAATAATAATAATAACAACAACAAACCACAATTAAAACAAGCAATATACATTAATCCACAACCAACCCTAAACGACCAAGAATGGGAGAATGTTGATACTTATAATAGTATTTTGTATATAGTGATTCTGATCTCACTTCTTATTCGGTCTCTCTAACATTAATTATCCGAAATTTGTATCCTCCTGACTGAAATAAGCCTTTCACCTCTCCTGGAATAAACTTGCCCCTTTCCATATTTATTTCACTCCCCTCTGATAATATCGAATATAAAACTTAAAAATAGTCACGTATCGAATTCCAAAATGTTTTTATAGACATCCATTTTTAAATATTTGTCAAGGAAATATAACTTTAGGAGGCTTTAATTTATTTTTACTATCAAGGCGAAGATCCCTTTAAATAGCTTCTAGAGACATCAAATTTTTTTAAAATAATCCGGAGTAAGATTTTTCCAAACAACTTCTAGGAGCATCTATTTTTTTATGTATAGCCAGGAAACACTTCAAATACCTTCTAGAGACAGACAATTATCAACATATCCGAAGAAAGACCATTCCAAATAGCTTCCAGGGAACAGACAAGGTAAACACCAGACCCACAAACAACAAGTAAAAATGGCTGCGTTCTATGGGAGAGCTTGAGTCCTTCAGCATGAGTATCGCTAGGTACCATCAAGGGCAATAAAAAGTGATATTTTAAACATGGTGTCACGATAGAGAGAACACGAATATCAATTTTGAGTCAATCGGGCGGCTTCCACAAAACTAGGTACAGATAAGTGACCCAACCCATTTTTCACATAGTACTACCTAACAATGAGCCTGCGTAATTTAACCATTACGATTACAATTGTCACTTTATGACAAACACGATAAAAGTGAGTCGTTTAACAACCGCACATTTGAGTATTAACACTAGCGAGCCCCAGTGTTAATAGAGTCAACCTGGCTCAAGGAGCAAAGCGTATATCCTTGTCTGTGTTCCACGGGCATTTAATGAAAACAAACAAAATCATGTGAGGACAGCTTCAAAACTATTATAGAAGTATCCAACATCAAAATTGCCATGGAAAGACAGTTACAAATAGCTTCTAGGGGCATATAATTATATAATTGTAAAAAATAATCTAGGCAAAGACCACTCCAAGTAACTTTAGGATACATTCAAATTTCAAAAATATTCTGGATAAAGACAGTTCCAAATAGCTTCTATAAGTATCAAACATTCAAAAGGCTTATTGGGGTAGACCACTACAAATGGCTTATAGAGAAGTCTAGTAAAAAACTATCAGACTAAGGTTACTACAAATTTCTTCTAAGAATATCTTATTTTCAAATATTAGGCGAGGAAGTGTCACAAGGCCACTTTTAGCTTGGGAGGCAAAATTCATTATAAACCCGTACTTTATTTTGCTAACCACCCCTCTAAATAAATACGCTTCAATCTCCACTGAGAGAAGGGGTTTCTCATGATTTGGCGTTAGTAGTGGGCCTGGACTAGACCAAATAAGACAGATTTTTTAAAATTTGACCAGTTTGACTAGAGTATGTCGTTTTCAAGAAAAAACCTATTTACAAGTGCAGCCAAATGGTTGATTATGATCTTTCCAAATAAACGCATGATGTTTTTCTAATTAGATATGCAAAGAACTTTATGTTACGAAATACTTATTTATTTGAGATCAAATGAGCCACATAAATGGAATGACATTCTTAAGTGCAGAGTAGATAAGGATCATACATTATTATTATTAGCACCGCGTCTTACTACCCACTCTGGTTATACACACTTACGCTAATGTGTAATTGTAGGGTGATTGTGAGATGAAATGAAGGACCTACAGTGTAACGTGGAATCCGAACCACGGTGGAGGCCTGGCATTCCCCACATTCACAAGATGTCTTGTCAGAGGTGAAGAAAGGGTTTGGTAATCAGATAAATCTGTGCCGGGACCGAGGATTGAACCCCGGCTGCCAGCACAGAAGTCTGACACCTTACCCCTAGACCACCAGGTCACCCAAGGATCATACAAATATCCTAGATTCTTGAAATTTGGTTGGCAGGTAGCGTTTGTACGTCAGCCAAACTGGTATAAGGGAATGAAATAATATATAACTTTGATGCAGGTTAATAAAAGTTAGAATTTGAGAAATAATATATATATATATATATATATATATATATATATATATATATATATATATATATATATTAATCATCTTACGAAAATACAACCAAAAGAATCATTCATAAATTTAAGCGATACTTTTTCCTATCTAATAATTTTAAACATAAAGGATAGTTTGTCATAAGCCCAAACAAAATACCAAGAAAAGTGAAAAGAGGACTGACCATCTCAATTCCAACTGATTTAAAGAGAAATTAAAATATATATGAACATTACAAATTTGGTTTACTCGAACCGCCATATTAACTGAATGGTTACAAATTAAATCTGTAATTTGTCTTAAATCATAAAAAATATATATGTTTAAAGATTTTCAGTCACAAATTAATTTTAATATATATATATATATATATATATATTATATTTTAATATATATATATATATATATATATATATATATATATATATTAGCAGGATAAATTCTTGTGATGTAGGCAAAATCGTAAAAGGATGGGGTTTTTTTATTTGTGGTTTTAAAATACACTATATAAACACATATCCTAAAATACAGACTATTTTAATCTAGAATCACACCTATGACAGAATTACAACATATCCACTCCTATTATTAAGGTGACCACCAATTTGGGATCCCCATTTATTTACACTGATGAGAAATTTAAAATGTAAGGGGAATGTACCCTCATTTTCATATAGCTAAAGTGTAAAAATGTTCAGGAAAGCTACCTGATCTTACAGTTGGCTAGAATTCTATCCCTGATCCACGTACCCCGCAGACAAGACTAGATGAGACTATCATATTGGTCCTCGTGTCCACCAGTGCAGACCATTCGTTTGTATACCTAACAATTGAATTTCAAGGTTAGGATAATAAATATTTTCATCTGAACCAACCTCAGCCCAACTTTGGTCATCCAGACTGGTTGTCGATATTTCTCACCTCTTAGCCAAGAGGCATGTCGTGATATTGAATTAAGGGTTTCTATCTCTCCATTTGGACACGAGGCCATGTTATTGTCAAAGCTTATCCTTTGGTGCAAACCAAAAATATAAGAGAAAGGTACTCTCTGACAAGGAAATAAAGACAGGTTACAAGAACTTTACTCCTCAACAATCGGCAATCATGCCGTCACGGGTGATGACTTCCAAGCCTCAGAATATGTATGTGTCTGAGTCACATACAATAAGCCTGCTATTAGCACGAACACACACAAAAACACACTCTAATTTGTGTGGTGGCTGGCGTGGGTACCTACTCTGCAAGACGCCCTAAATCATTGTCAACCTCGCAACGACAGGATACGGATGGTGACTGATTGCTAGGAAGGCAGGTGCATTTCTTGAAATTAGATTTGTAACTCACGATATTTATTTCAAAACCTTGGTTCAGTAGGTAAAATAATTTATAAAAAAGGACATATTTATAAACCGTTTACAATTATCTGGGTTCTAGGGTTGGTCGTGTTTTATCAGGTGTACTGACCAATGCTAATTTAGTTAGTAAGAAGTGTATTCATATTTTATTCAAATAAATTCAGATTCCAACTTGGTAAAAAATGTATACTGATATATAATTTATATTGAAGGAATACATAAGAATCTGTGTTTGTCACGCAGTCTAGTGACACTATTACGCAATATATCATATTGTTGCCTGTAGGTGACGAAAATATGGATGTCATAAAATCTTCAGAGTTTGTTAAAGAGTAATTTTTAAAATGTCACTTTTCATGGCTGTTTCCCATCCCTTCTTTATGCTAATCTGGATGCACTTAATTACTCAAACACATTTTGTAAAAACTAATCCCTTGATTAAGCCACCAATTACCAAGATGTTAGAGGTATTTATTAACAAAAAATACACTTAAATCTGGCCCAAACATGTTTAGTGCTCTCGAGGTCTCGACAGAATGTTCTAGGAGTTAGAGCAGTGATTCCAAAACTTTTTTTGTTTGGAGGAACATTTAAAATATCTCATAGACACTCGGGAACCCCTAACTTGCTGAAACAGTTTATGTTCGATAGTGGTAAATTAAAAGAATATTCGTGTAAGCCATTGGGCTAGTAAATTATAATTCATACGTTTGAATAAAATATTTCTAGAGTATTTAAGGCCTATTTATTTTTACTAACTATTATATTTTGGTACTTGACATTAGTTTATCAATATTCTTACCAACCTCATTTATAGAGTCATTACCTGCAGTCTACTTTTCATCTTCTTTGAATACACGAGCTATCCTATTATATTTCCACACTGTCCTAAAATTATGGAATGAGCAATAAAAAATAAGTTTTTGCAAATTCTCGCAGAACTCTAGAAACGGTCTCGTGAAAGCATGATTGGGAATTATTGATCTAGAGTCAAGAGAACCGAGTTCAACACTGTGATTGAATATTTAATAAGTTAGTGTCAATTTACGGTTACTCCTTTATCCTTTGTTAATATTTTGTTGAGGTGGTGAGCTAGATAACTTTAAATGAGTTTTATGCAGACAGTAAAAATGGTTTGTAAATCATATGGGGTTATACAATTTGACTGATAATATTATTTGTTTTTCGGTTCGTCTCACTAAATTTTAAGGGTAACTGAAATTTCATTTTTTTCATATAAATTTTTGTTCAATTACTGTCACTAAAAATCCTAGAAATTCTTTCTTACTCTATACCATTCTTTTGGTATAGATATCAGTGCAAATTGCTACAAACCTAGGGATCCCGTGTTCAATTCTCGGTTGGTTTGATGGGTAATTTTTCAAAAAAAAAAAGGAACTATCCCAACGTTCACCAGAATTTGTTTAGTCAGAGTTAAGTTTGGTTTAAAATTGTTCTCTATTCCTACACCCTCATAATCACTATCACTATCGCCTCATCTCATTGGAAAATGAAAAGAGCCTCCAAGGAAATGATGTACGATAAGTACCTTTGGGGGTACCCTGGGAAATGGTACATTAGTACTTACTAATCTTTCCACAAACTGGGCTACGGGTGATGTAACTCAGACACATACTATATGACATTAGAATCGTGAAAATCCATTGCCATACTTTAAAAGTATGCCACCTATCCCTATTTTGAGCTAGTTAAAGCCAGTCCACCTCATTTACATTTTATTTATTTCTAGTCAATTCTAATGTTAGGTCTAAGTAAACTTAATGGTCTCTTCTAAATAGGCCTACACTTAACACCGTGCCAGATTCTTCCACTCGCAAAGCATGTTCTTCCCATCGTAATCTGTGTGGTTTGATTACTCTAACAATGTCTTGCGATGAGTACAAGCTATGTAGCTCATCTTTGTGTAATCTCCTTCATTACCTAGTATCATCACTTATTTTCAGACAAAATATATTCCTAAGCATCTTGTTTACTATTACCCTAAGTTTATTTTTGTCATGTAAAGTAAGAGACCATGATTCACATCCCTAGAGAATAAACAGTAAAACAATTGTTTTGTATATCCTGAGTTAAAAATTTTTAACAGCATGAAAGATGTTTACAACTTACTGACCGGAAAAATAAAGACTTGACGCGGGTGGGCCTCACAACCAAGCTGTTTTACGGCGAAGTGTGACTGTTGTCTGCTCACTAGAAAACCTATTTAGGAAATATAATATAATATAATAGCTTTGGCTATTTGATTCTTAGTGATATGTGATATCTTACAGTTATAATAATTGTACAAGTGGCTGCAATAAGCCAACTACCTAGTCGAAGGTGGCTGCGTTATCTGATTGCTTGTGATCTTAATAAATCACACATTTGTAGCCGACTATATATGCACGTCCATCATAAATTCTGCCTTAAAATAAGAGTGATGAATACCCTGGGCACAGGATGATTCCTGGATTGATCAGTGGCTAGAGCATTGGCGTACTAAGCCAAAGGTCCCAGGTTCGATACCCGTTTCTAGGTGTAATTTTTCAATTTCATGGTCATGTCATAACCATTACGATGGTTTCTTCCTTAAGGCGACTCCAACGAAAAACTAACAAAACCGTTTCTGGCGAACGTATAGTCATCTCTAAAAGGAACAACATAAACTCTTGCTATGAGCATGTCTTTAAAGTGAAAGACACGCTTTCTGCAGGACCTCTTCATCATCCACGCAATACGATTCCAACTCACAGTTGAAATAAAACATATGTTTTTTTTGGCCAGGTTGTCATACCACTCTTATATGTGAGCTCTTCCCTCCACTTTCATTTCACCTATGGCATAGTTCTCCTTTGGCTAAAAGTGACCTATACATCCTCAATTTCTTTCTGGTTAAGAAATTGGGAAAAAGATCCCTTGGCAAAGGACTTGTCTGAACTAAAATATTTGAGAAATAGACATTAACACAAAGTTAAGAGAATTTTTAATGTGGACTGTAGGGTAACTCATGGACATGAATTTCCCAATGATAGATTTGAGTACAGGAATACATTTTCTCACCTCAAGTATATGTTTACATAAGTATCCACATTTAAAGGCAGCTGTCAGGGGCAAGACGACATCAAATGTTTTATATTATCGTTATGAAAGTATATCCAAGTATTTTTAAAGGAATGTTCTGGTAGGCTAGGCGCCTCATAGAGAACGTGACTTCACAAACGTTCTAGGAACACCGTATGTTTATATTAGGAAATATTTATTTGTATTTGTATCATTTAGGCGACTAAATCAAACTTGAAAATATTTGTGAATGGCATCATAGCACACATCTTCTACTTGATATTCCGAATAGTATTTATTTTGTATTTGTTTACGAGTGACTAAATCAATACCTTCTGGTTCTATTTTACGTCACAACCTTTTTTTTTGTGGGGACCATTGTATGGACAAGGCAAAGTTTGTTGTTAGAATTTCGAATCGTAATGATTTCTTGATTTTTTCGTCTGTGTCAGTGAGGGAAAGTGTACCACATTTTTTGTACCATTCTTCTGAGGCTCTTTAGATTCAGGCAACTTTACATATAATGGGGACTGTGTGAGAAACATAGTATTGGTTTATAACACTCATTCTACATTATATAGCACAACTCACTCGTAAAGCTGATCTGCACCTCTTAATGACACAAATATAGACCTTGATGACAAGTCAGCGCTGTCTAATAATAGCTGTACGTGATCTTTGTCACTGTTACAATTAACTTAGAGACGGCCTATCAAAGCATTGAGTTGTGGCTCAATTCAACTCAGAGTGTCACCATCATTATATGTCATACATAATTTTATGAATAACTCACGGCCCATGTATTAAAAACGCATTAATTGTTTGATTCTTTCCTAGACGTTAAGAAGAAGGATACCTTTATACAAACCTCTACTTTCCTACTCTACCAGGCCTCTAGTCCTTAGGGAAGAAGGCTGAGGTTCTGTTGATGGGCCAGTAATCACCTAGGTACCCTCTAATGGCAATGGCTCGGTGGTTCGTAGTGTTAGATTCGCCAGTAACGGTAAAAGCAGGCTCTGTCTTATCTGTAACTAGAGTAGAATTTAAAATTTAGTCCAGACATTCTCTAAAATCAAATAAATTATCATATTAAGCTATTTTAAAACTGCCTGGAAACATAATTACAATTGAATTTATATTTTGTTTTCGTGGACCTTTCTTACTACCAAAATAAAACCGTTGTGCAATCTCACAACCCAATACTCAAATGAATCAATCGGTCACTACAACTGCCTATTTTTTTAAATTTAAAATTAATCTCGCGCTTTTACTAGATCATTTACAATTCAATTACATGTTTTTAATGGCACAATTTTACAAGCGATTTCCTCTGCACTTAATACTATAGTTAATATACATTATGGCCATTTTCCTTGAATTATTTAAGACACAAGTTGCTATAGAATTATCAAATAGCATATTATTTTGTAGTAATAAAGAATATTTTCAACACTCATGACTAGAATCCGGGACAACTAGATCAGTAGGATGGCATCCTACCAACTTAGATAAGTTGCCAGACAATGATGTACAATTTTCAAAGGTCTTATCTATCAACAGAGGTAAGGAGTCAGAATATAAATTGACTATGTCTTTCACCTCTGACAAGACTTCTTGTGAATGTGGGGAATGCCAGGTCTCCGCCGTGGTTCGGATTCCACGTTAAACTGTAGGTCCTTCATTTCATCTCACAATCACCCTTCCATTACACATTAGCGTAAGTGCGTATAACCCGAATGGGTAATAAGACGCGGTGCTAATAATCAATTAATCGACTATGTCTTCAAATGGAATACCTTTTGAATTATTAACAGTCCAAAGCTCAAAATTCTCTGGCGATATGAATATTTCATTTTTGTCTCACTGGCTTAGTAATAAATTGAGATCTTGGGACAAACTCTACAGCCTCGACTTCTGAAGGGCATCCAGCAACTTTGTGGGGTCATGGAGCAGAGGATTAGTACCTGAACCAACCGGTAAATCACCTGAAGTAAATATAATTTAAACAGTTCAAAATGCATAAATATAAAAAAGAAAATAATCTATACTTTGGAATATGAAACAAAAATAAATAAGTAAAGATCTGAGAATCAAACCCAGCTAGAAACCAAAATATGGGAATAAGGATAATTGAGAACGCAAAATATAATTTTTTGACTCGCCATAAAAAGATAATAAGATCTCTGTTTGTATAATTCCTTTAATGTCTGGGTTCCTTTCTATATTTTATTTTAATAAACCGTGATTGTTTTTAAAGTAATGATAATGTTTTATCAATATAGTGTATTTTATGTATATTGTAAACTTTGTTTTTGGTCTCTATATGGTTTTCATTTTCAAGTCCCCAACTAACCATTAGCATATGAACCAAAAATAATAATTAACAATTAATCATATAAAACCAATTTATCATATTAAGCAAAATACAAAATACAATTTGAAATTTGAAACAAACTTAACAGTTCACAATTCGAGTTAAATATAATGTGAAACAAAACATTAAGAATTTAAAATTTAGCACATAAAACAAAACAAATTATTCACAACTAAGCGTATGAGAGAAGAAATAGTAATTAAAAATTCAGGATATTTAAACCACTTACACGTGACACCTATATTATGGTCACTTCGCTGTAAATCTCTTTAAAGGTTTCCATATTCAGTATTCACGAGTTATTTACTAAACAAAAACTGTTTTAAGAATGAATAAACATACACATTTCTCCATATATTTATAAGGGTACGAAAGGCCTTCATCGGTTCATTCATACGTCTCACATCAGGTCGAAGACTCTTTCTAACAATCTATCGCCACCATACGCCCTGATGACATTACCTTTCTTGTTCCATCATGTTGAAAACTCCCCGTCAAGCTGGCACCACCATAACTTCAGGTAAAAAAAACCTTTTGTCACATTGAAAAGTGGAAGGGGATGAACGTCACCAGGGAAAAAAAATCTTCATATTGAAAATTCCAAGACCAGCTAGCACCACCAGGTCATTAACGCCTTTGAAGTTGGGGGATGACGTCACCTGGGAGAGCCTACTCAGAATAGAAGACAGGTGATCTAAAAGTAAGTCACAATGGTTGGCTAGTCAATCTGTTTACTTACCTGAGTTAAAATATATCATTCCATTTTATTTTTTTATTTTTCTGTCTAAAAATACCATAGGACGAGTATGGATATTCTGTGCTAGAAAAATAAATATATTTATATGGAATTAAATGCTTTAAAGGGCCTACTTTAATTCTGGGTGTCTTATCAAGGAAATTTCGCTTTATTTGTTGAAAGTTTTTAAGGACATATTAATTAATTAAATTCACATTGTTCTATCAAGAATAAATTATCATTAATTCTACTTTTTATCTATCATGTCCAAATCACAATTGACTCCTCTTTATTTTTTTATTTTCTAGGATCACGTCTTAATACTCGTTTGGGTTATACGCTAATTTCGCTTTAGAATGTTTTTTTGCTATGCATGGAATTCAACTTTAGGAAAGAAACCATTCATTTATTAGAAGTTATTCACATAAAGTTTAACTAAATACATTTTCAAAACCAGAACAAAGTTTTATAAATATATAATTTTCAACAAATAAAGTTTCAAATTGGCTAACAATATTGATAAAACATTTTTTAGAAAACCAATAGCTTTCAAACCATACATCAGTCCCCTATCTTCTGTCTATTAAGCTAATGTTGCTAAGTACTATTACCAAAATGGTCATAAAATTGATTCTAGGTAAAATGAACATTTCGCTTTCCGGAATAATATATTTAATATTTAATGCTAGGGAGCCGACTGCTGTATATTTTATAGATTTAGGATAGTTTGTAGGCTATTTGCTGATAATATTATCATTTGATTGAGAAAATATATGTGAAATACTCTCATTAAATAGACAAATAATTATTAACGTATGATCAAATGAAATTTAGTAATTTTTTTTTTTGTTAATTCCTTAAGCACAAGGTCCATTAACGAATTAATATAACGGGGTATAGATTAATATAGTTCTTTAAAGGAAGTACACTGGTATCAGCTTGTAGTGTAAGTGGGGAAAAAACAGTGACAATATCAATTTGTAAAATAATGCCTAATTTCTCAAACTGTGATTTTGTTAGAGATATATTTCTCAATTTTTAAATATTTTTTCTATCAACTCGTTTAACTACACATTCGGACTATACACTTTAACTAAATACTAATAAATTTAATGTGTTAGAGATTAGAAAGTTTGAATTTCGAGGAAGTGAACCCGCATTTGCGTAGAGGGAGTGTATAAAAGCACTTAGGAAAATATATCCTCAGTGTACATGACTGTGGTTGGAGCCTCAATATCCCCGTCATCACCAGTCCAGTCAATTACAAGTGTTACGTCTTTATACCATGCGGTCACCAAAGTAAATGTTTAATTCGTAATGATAATAATAATAATAATAATAATAATAATACAAATGAATAGGTGAAATTATTGTTTGAGAATTAGACTATCTTAAAATCAATCCAAGATTGTCGTTAGTCTTAACTCTAGGATATTAAGTAAATACAAAAGTTACCTAGTAAGGAAAAATAGTAGGGCCAGTTTCATAGTCAAATTTAGTACGCCTCAAGTGCGGCGCTACACTAAGTACATGACGACACCTACCTAAACTCGAATGGAATGGGCCATTCTCGCATTTGAAACTGGCCCATTCCATTCTGGTTTAGGTAGGTGTCGTCATGTACTTAGTGTAGCGCCGCACTTGAGGCGTACTAAATTTGACTATGAAACTGGCCCTTAGATTAACTGATAGTGACTAATGCAGAGAAATTATTGTTTTAGCTCAGTTGCAAGTGAAGTTGATATATTCACAATTATACTTACAAAATAAATAATGTCATCAAATCTATATATTTTTCATGTACACATTTGAGTTCCCAACCTCAGAAGGTTTATATTGAAGAATATAACTTACATGTCTAGATTTCTTAAGATTTAAAGAAAATTCCTTGTTTCCATATTTCTCTTCATTGTTAACGTTACCTATCTCTAAGGAAACCCTCTTATATTTTTACTTATTTTTCTCTTTATCTATAGTTCACATCGGTGGGCGTGCAGACTGATATGCCCGTGACGTGGAGATGGGGAATTGAATCCAAACTATGTATAGGCCTCCAAATGTGTTTTAACCTAATTGTTTTCCCCCTATTCCTCAATGAAAATGATGGAACATCTTCCATAAACTATTTATCTTCCTCGTCCCTATATTATTAGTGTAATTAAATGTAAATGACCAATATGAGTGTTAATAAACGGTAAAATAAAATTATCTCTTTGTATAAAATATTATAGGAGTGGCCAAGATTGGGGCCAATGTACCTTGAACATATCGACCAAATTAAGGGATATCGAGGATGTCTTTGAGTTCCAAGCCCGTGTCCTAAGTTTATAAGACTGCCTTATATCGTGATATGTTGGGTGCTGGCTGTTAGTTCTTTTAGCAAATCAATCCCATCGTGTTTGTGTTGACGCGAGTGTCGTGTTTAGCGATGGCATGATGGAGAAGAAGGACCAGAGTTTCTCACACTCTCCCTTCATTTCTCTCTTTATCTTCAATTATCTATCTCTCTGTCCTTCTCTCACAACCATTGTCGCTGGAAGAACCGCCTGCTACTTCTTGCTCTTTTTTCTCAGGATATGACCTGTCATGCTACGACGGACAGTTTATTATGATTATGATGATTATTATTTACCGGACCTATAGAAGTATGGACGTAATATGTTGTTGAAAAAAATAGATGTGGCTTCATCTATGACAAGAGGAAATATTATTGTCGGTATCAGATTTGAGCAATAATTAGGAATGAAGAGGGGTAGTACTAATTAGTATTGTTGATGTGGATTCTTTATTCAGATTAGGGGTATATTAAAATGGAAAGTAGATGGTTCGACGAGGCATCAACAGATTTAGTTGTTATTGTTGTAGTGTGAGTATATTTCCTAGTTAATTAGGACTAGAATTTTTCCATTACTTTGCGTGACAAATTAATCGTGTTATTATAAATATAAGAATTGTATTATAAAAGAGTGTATTTTTCACCAGGGTTAGTTTACTCTTGATGGCAGTTCTAATATTTTGAATGGTCAAACGTGAAATAGGAATTCAACGAATAAAAGAGCCAACGTTATTATACTCTAATAAGACAATTCATTCATATCAAGCAGTTTAAGGACTAATTGCCAATTTTGAGTAGTAACCACATTGGTGGACATGAGAAATAGGTTGTCGATATAATTTCGTCAGGATTTTTAGAGCTCGGGAAGCCATAGTTCCAATACTGGTAGAATATACTCTATTATTGGTTTTCTCCTTCAGTGTTCTCTACGCCCCCTCCAGGCAAATTATGGTACAATTCCTCTAAACTCTATCATCACTAGGAATGTGCGAGTAGGCATTTTTCACTCAGAGCTGAGTATGAATGAAAACATGCGTATTTCTTTAATTTGAATAGTATAAAGCATTATTTTTACTGTAAATATTTCAAGTTGATTTCTGTTATCGATCAATGGATACATTACATTACGTTACATTATTAAGGAAAAACATTTTTTTTTAGAAGACTACATGTTTTAATGAAAAATGTATAGCCACACACACTATAATTTTTATCTAAATTAAAAATAATCATATAATTTTTCTAATTAGATGAAATGAAGTATTAATGGAATCTGTTTGCTATAAAATTATATCTAAAATATAATAAAATTAACTAATATAGGAAGAAATTCCAAGTATCAAGTCAAATTTTTCGAGTTTTGTAAATATCTTTGAATAGAGTTCGAGTAACTAGTAAAACTCAACTCCAACTAGAATTTTGAGTAGGCCTACTTGCACATCCAAAATCATCACCATACTTACCAGTGGGTATGATTAAATGCGCGTTGCTGGGGTGAGTAGCAGGAAGATGAGCAATAAAAAATATATCCAAATGTCGGAGGAATCATCGTAGTTTGTCAAATGACACATCCAGACAGATGTTGAAATGTAATGCCTATAATGTTGACTTTTAGTTTGTAGAAAATGTTTGTAATTCCAGAACCAGTGGCTGCTTGGTCTAATGTGTTCAACTCATACTGCACAAGCTCATGGGTGACCTTGGTCCACCAGGGTGTACTGAGAATACATTTCAACATTAATTTCTCACTTTGGTCTTGACGCTAATGCAACACAATCTGCTGGTAGCCCCAAGCAAAGGGATTAATATAGCATTAAGAGAATGTTTCTCGCATTCCAAGTAGACATTCATATTAAATAATTAAATTAAAATGTGGTTCCAATAATTTTTTAATTTTCTGATATAATAATTATTAAAAAAAATATTGAATGGTTTTACCCTAAGCTTTGAGAGATTATGACCAAAAATCAGTATTGAAAATCAAATTAATTAATGTTACTTTATCTACTAAAGAATGTATATAGGAATGTTTAAAGTATTAGAAAATTCAAATTAAAGTAGAGGAAGATTGCTAAAAATATAATTATAAGCATAAAAATAACTACTAAACAAAATAATGTAAACGTTACATTACTATTACTATTATAGAATGATGTGTCACCTTCTTATATATCAGCCAAATCCTTTACATTTATTGGCAATAATATTGACAGGGAATATGTCTAAGGATTAAAGCTATTGTGATGTTTTATTTGAATTTTTATTAGCTACATATATTGAAGGATTCAAACCTTTAATAAAAATCAATTGAATTGTATTCTAAGATCCAGGTCTTGAGTGACATATAGGTACCAAACTAAGTTAATATGAAGATATTAATTAATTTTTAAGGGAAAATTAGATTACATTAAAGAAATATTCATACAAAACAAAGTCTGGCCTTAAAAGTTTCTGTCCATATTATAACAAGTGTGTGTCTGTTAAAAATACTAACGACCGAAAGTAAAATACACTTGATAATTAAATTTAGAAATATACTATTAATGTAAGATTATTGGCCTATAACCTCTAATTTAAAGAAAAAATCACCTTGTAATATTGACAAATATAAGAATAATCCTTGACTATCTTGGAATGATACAGAGAGATAAAACCACTACCGGGAATCATTAATGAAGGTGATATGATGGAAGTTTCATTATCTACTCAAACAAATCTTAGTAAAATGTTTTGTTATAACGTCTTAGTACTCAATATGGCTATACACATATGTAATAATTAATAAAATATTTAAAGATGAAGAAGGTTGAATTTAATTTAATTTGTGTTGAAGGCTAGTGTAAAACCTTTTAGGAGAACCATCATTACACCGGACTTGAATTAAAACCTCAATCACTCCGTTATCGGCAATCCAGTATATTGCGAGAGTGACAGCTAACTTAGACCATTAAATCATCGAAGCGGTTCCTAAACGTATTATCTAAATTCAAATAGAAGAGGCCTATCTTGAATTTTCCTCCTCTACCTTTCTCCATCTATAACAATGTTTCTTACCTCAGAGAGCATGAAGTAAAAGGAATCAGCTTCCTCTTGTTTGGTTTTCCGGTAGTGGGGAAGTCCGGGCTCGAATGTCAGCCACATGTATTGATCTTTTTTTTTCTAAATAGATACTCATTCTTACTCCACACAAATGAGAGTACCCTTTATATAAATACATATTTTCTTATTCCTACCGTATCCCGGATATTTAGTAATGCGTGGTCTTGCAGCAAATTCTCATTCACGTCTTGGTCTGGGTTTTTCCATCATTAATTGATAATTGCACAGAGCCCCAGTCATGAGACATGGGGGAAAATAATACTAAAAATGTATTCGTAATATAAAAAAACTTTTGAACTATCAAAAAATTATGTGCTGGAGATACTTAAATTTCTTGGATAAATGTTGTGTCGCTTTTATTCAAAGATTGTTTTTTCAATAAACTTATAACTGAAAATATATTAATAACTAAAAATATCCAGTTTTATCTTGAAAAAGACTATGACTTAAAATATCAGACCTACTAAATAATTTGTTTATCTAAATTAACTTACAAACAGCAATTCAATATTATGTTTTGTTAATTCCTTTGAATGTGTATATATTAATATTTATAGTAATAATAAAATATTGAAAAAGAAGAGAAAATGTATTAATAAATCAATTAACAACACAAAAATCTTGATCGTAATACATAATGTTTGGGAAATGTTTGAAACCACTTGCATGTGCGAAATATTTATAATAATTCACGTTGCCATTTTCTTTGAATTTATAAACTCATTTAAAACAACAGAGCATCATCACGCAACGTCAAGAATGCATGTTAAATAAAAAAAGAAAGAACTTTTCTGGAATCGGGGTTAACGACATACGAAGAGCATTGTAATAATTGTTCTGTACAAATAAGAAATGTAGATGATGATTAAAGTAAAGGACGTTTATAGATGATTTATTCATTGCTTGGAAGAAGTTTTTCTCTGAAAAAATCAAGAATATATTTTTTATCTTGCTTTTACAATATCGTAAGTCCAATTTATTTTTTAGATATTCGCCTAAAGCTTTTTTAAGACAATGTCAAAATAAACAAATAATATTAAGTAGGAAATGGGCCTTTCTCCGACAGATGCAATTTCGGATTTCGTGCTAGGTCTGTTCCTTTTTGTTTTTAGATATTTTATTGCAGGCTCTGCCAGATTATCGGGATGTATGAAATAAAAACCTCCCCGACAGACATACAATTCGGTTAGAGTAAATTGACATCAAGATTTTACTACGGTATTTTTATCTCATACTTGCTATGTATGATAAAATATTTTTTTGTTAGTCTAACCGAACTAAAAGGTTTTAAGTTTTTTACTCTCCAACTGAGAAGACGGAGGCATTTTACTAAACTGACCCTGCCACAGGCTGGAAACAGTTGATGAAGATGATGATGTTATGATGATAACTACCTGAATGAACTTAAATCTATATTTAAAAAATTAAAATATCCAAAATAAATGTGTAACCGTCTGTATATTCCTAGCTCAGTTAGACTCTCAGTGGCGTTCAATCCCAGGGCCAGGGGTTCAATCATCAGGACCTAGAACGTTGGGAACTCATAGAGAAAAATACATATTGTAATTATATTTTTCTTCTTAATAAATTACTTTTTTAAACAAATTGTGTGTTTAGACTTTTTGAGAAAATGTGTATAATTTTTTTTTGAACATGTTAAAAAAATGTATATGCACACAAAATGTCTTACTTTGTCTTTGGTAGATATGTCTTTACGACTAGGATTTGTTTATTTGTAAATCTATGGGATTCCCTCCTCCTCTTCTAAATACCGTCTTTGCGCCAGCGTAGAGCATAAATATACTTCTTAGGATGTGTATTTGGTGCCGTTGATAGTGTGATAGTCTCACATTTACAAATATTTTAAACAAAATAATGCTCGTACTGTTTATTTACGTTATTGTTTTTAGGAAATGATGACTTATGATTGAGAGGTCTATTAAGTTATATTTAATAACTCTATGGACATCGAGGTATTCATCATTTTAGATCCTGAAATATAACTATACAAATGGGACGAAGACATTAACACAAATAAAAATACTGACCAAAAACGAAGAAGAAATTTTAATATGCAAAACTATTTAGTTAAAATATGTGTATTTCTTCTCGCAACCATCTCTAATATTTGCAGTCAGTGGACGCCATCCCAAAATTAATACAATCATTACATGTCAATATTCTGTAAGTATTCATAAAAATTTAGTCTCCTTAACTGAAGTGCAAAAAAAATGCATTTTTTTAAGGAGATATAAACTTATTTTTATTATATACTCAAGAGTAGAACCGAATGTTCAGATGGCGAGACCGTAAAATTTCTTCACTTATAGCAGCTCTCTTGTTTGCCTGGCTACCAGCTCTGAGTGTCAGAAGCGACCCTCAGAGAAGGTAGGTGGTTTGTTAATACCTAAGAGTACCGATCTGTAGGCACAGACCATGACCTCTTTTTGTGAAAGTATTTATTGATAGTGGGAAGCAAATGGAGTGGGGGGGGGGTAAGGAGTTGTGAGTTAGAGAGCGTGTTGTGTTGAGAAGTATCTATATAGAGCCCTAGTACACTGTGATGGAGAACACAAGCGTAGTCAGGCCCTATGTGTAGGATTGTGTATGAAAGTTCTAGAAGGGCTGTAAGAGAATGTGAACAAGATTAATGTATGCACTGAATGAAGGATGAATAAGTGATTGTGAATTTGTGAAGATGATCTTTGGGTGGGGTTCTAGTCCAGTCTAGGCTTTTTGTATAGCCTGGGCTCGTGGGGGTCGTACTGCCCAAGGCTTCTGATTATAGGATTCTCCTCCAGCAGGAGGTTCTTTTTGTAGAAGCTCGCGTCCCTTTTCAAGAATATGTCTCTTAGAGTAGTAGTGCCCGTCTCTGCGTGGATGCGCGCATTGTTAGTTCTTGTATTGACCCCAAGAATTCCTCGGAGAACTCTATTCTGGACCACTTGGAGCTGGTTAAGCACGGTGGGAGAGGCGTAGCTCCACGCCTCGCAAGCGTATACAAGTATGGGAAGTACTAGAGCTCTGTATAGCATCAGTTTCGTCTTAATGTTGAGGTGATGGCTCTTGAAGAGCGAGTAGTTACGGATGAAGATCCTCAACGCCTTTTTTTTGTTGGATTCCACATGGGCTTTCCATGTTAGGCGGGAATCGATCGTGACGCCGAGGTATCTGAGCTTTTTCGAGTAGGGGATAGCTTCGCCCAAAACTCTGAAGTTGTGTTGTGGCTGGGCCCTCCTTTTGGTTATGTTTATGGCCGTGGATTTGGTTGGGTTCACCTTGATTCGCCACTTCTCTAGCCAGTCGCTGAACTTGTCTAGGTACCTCTGCATATGGTTGTAAGCATACCGAATGTTTTTGTGCGCAGTGAAGAAAAGGGTGTCGTCCGCGAAGAGTCTTACCCTAACCTTAGGGTCTGTCGGGACGTCGGCTACGTACACACTGTACAGGAATGGGGACAGTGCGGACCCCTGTGGCACTCCCGCTTTGATGTTGTGACGGGATGATCTCTTGCCTTCCATTTTTACCGCAAAACAGCGGCCTCGTAGGAAGTCCCTTATTGTGTGGATATATGTTCTTGGGAAGTTGAAGGAGATCATCTTCCGTAGGAGGCCGGTGTGCCAGACCTTGTCAAACGCCTTCTCCACGTCCATGAGGACCGCAAGTTTATATTGTTTCCTGTTGAAGTTCTCTGTTGTTTCTTCCACGAGGCTGGTGATGGGGTGAACCGTGGAGTGATGGCTCCTGAAACCAAACTGTGAAGGGGGAGTACGCGTTGTTGGTGAGCGAAGAGTTTAAGCCTCTCGAGTATGATCTTCTCGTATAACTTCCCGAGGCTGCTAAGCAGGCTGATTGGCCTCCGGTTTTGTGCGAACTTAGGGTCCTTTCCCGGTTTCGGAATGGAGATAACGTCCGCTACTTTGCAACATGTTGGAAAGTAGCCCCACCCCAATGCTGCGGAGAAAATGGCCGTCAAGATGGTGATGACTATAGCGGGGGCTTGGCAGATCATCTCATTCGAGATCTTGTCTGCTCCCGGGGATTTCCTCTTTTTCAGTTTTCGTATGTTCTCTTCAACCTCAGGTCTGGATACTGGAGGTGGTGGTTCTTCGATCGGTTCCTCAAAGAATATATTCACCGCTTCTCTAGTCAGTGTTGAAAATTCCTCGTCTTGAGGCTCGAGGTTTGCCGTGAATTGGTCCTGCAGAGACTCCGCTATTGATTCGGCTTTTTCCTCAGCTGTGTACTTCATCCCCTGTCTTCCGTGGATGACCGATGTTTTGGGTCTTTGGGAGCAGCCTTTAAGCCGTTTGGTGATAGACCAGACGTTGTCTTCTCCGTTGACAGTCTCTGAGACAAACTCGTTCCATTGTATAAGCTTCAGTTATTTGGCCCTTCGGCGAACTTGAGCCCTCAGTCTGTTGTAGGCTTCCCTATGCCTCGGGGAGCGGGAAGTCTGCCATTCGTGCCTTGCCTCTCTCTTTTGTGCTATTAACAGATTCAGGTCTGGGTGATCTCTCTTTACATTGATCAACGGAGCTTCATAGACGGTTGACTTTCGATGAGCCTCAAGGAGTGTTGCGGTAAGAAGCGCGATTGAGTGAGCCACCTCTTCGATGGTTCTTACCTCCCACTCAACCGGTAATGCTCTTGCCAGTGTGGCTCTGTATTTAAGCCAGTCGGTAATAGGGATGTTCCTTCTGAGGAAGGAAGTTCGGATGTTGGTGTTAATCAGCAACTTACAAAAGACCGGGAGATGGTCGGAGTCAAGTTCGTTCAGAGTGTGTAGTTCGTCGGGGTGTTGATTTAGGTCAGTGAGTATTATGTCTAGAACATCGGGGCGGTGCCTATAGTTGGAGGGATAAAAAGTAGGTTCCTCAGTTGCCAGGACCCTGTAGTTATTGTGGGTAGCGTGTTGTGTTAGTGCTCGGCCTGCTTGGTTTGCTGAGTGGCTGTTCCAGAGGGTATGTTTGGAATTTAAATCACCGGCGGCAAAGAAATTAGTCTTTGCCGTCAGGGCGTTCAGGTCTTCTTCAGTGAAAGGTGCTGTGGGGCTTCTGTAAACGGCCGTAAACAATATCTCTCCCAGTGGAGAAGGGACTACCACCGAGGTTGATTCCATGTTGACCATACCCTGTATGGTTGTGGGGTAGTGGTTTAGATTTTTTTATCAGCACTGCGGTCCCTCCTCCCCTTCCGGTAGGCCTGTCTGTCCTGTGGATGTCGTAACCGTAGAGACTCAGTCGTTTGGGTGGTATCAAATGTGTCTCACAGATGAGGGCAATATCGACTCCGTAGGTTTGGAGGAGCTGTTCCAACTCATGTGCCTGTTGTAATATGCCATTGGCATTCCAATACATAATGTTTAGGAAGTCTTGTGGCTGAGTTTGGTTAATCATCATTGCAGTAGAAATCAGTAACAGCTTCCAGGAGAGTTAGAGCCTTGGTGGTTTTGTCTGGAGCGGAATTTACCCTGGACATGTAAAGTTTAAGGTGTGTAAGCAGGCCAGAAAGATTGATTTCCTTAAATATCTGGAAGAGGCCTCTTAGGTCGGAGGTTTCTTTGTGGTTGGCTTCGGTCTCGCTTGGTTTTATGGGGAGGTTTACTACGGCCGCAGCATAAGTCATCCGCATTGCCGCGGGAGTGTTCTTTGGCGTTGGTCCGGTGAGTGTTCTGAGTATCTGTGTGGCCTGACTCGGTGGAGTCGGTATCGCCACTGGCTTCTGCCCCCCTTGTGTAGGCTTTGGTCTCTATTTGTCGCGTTTCTCGATTTCTCTCACAAGAACGGGACAGTCTCTGAAATTAGCCGCGTGTTCGCCCTTACAATTGACGCAACGTGCCGGCGTAGTTTTGTCTTTCTTAGCGCATTGTATGGTCAGGTGCTCCCCGAGACACTTGACACACCGGGGTGTTTGCGAGCAATAGTTTTTTGAGTGGCCGAACCGTTGGCAGCGGTGGCACTGGAGTACTATGTTCGCAGACCTTTGGTACTCTTCTACTTTCACAACCGTGTGATTTATGGCCTTGACGCTGTATATTTCAGCTACTGCCTGTACTTTCACCAGAGTACATACAAATATGGGGAGTGGTCTCGGTGTTGTTGATTGTGGGGTGGCTTTGGTATACAATTGCCTCACGTTAATAGGCTGGAATCCCATTTCAGTTAGTTCTGTGGTTATAGACTCGCACGGCATAGTAGAGTGGAGGCCCTTTATCAGCACCTTGAAAGGTCTGTCCCTTTGCATCATGTAGGTGAAGTGCTCAAGGTTAGTTTCCTTAAGGAGCTTCTGTAGTGTTGTGTAGTCTTTCAGGGAGCTAGTGATTACCTTAATTCCCTGTGTAATGCAGTGCAGTTTGTAATCGTCTTTCATATGGGTCTTTAACAGTTTGGTTATGTTGTTATATTCCGCTGTATTGGGAATTACTATAGGTGGAGTTTTAACCTTTTTTGCTGTTGTAGTATCATCATTGTGGGTGGCGTCTTCCGTCTCCTTAGCGGAGCTCTGATGGTCTGTTGTGTGATGTCCACTAGCTAGTGGATCGAATTTGTTTGTTACCTTGATGGTTTTGGAGACCGGAGGTCCACTCCTGGCTTGGCCCGGTGTTTGCGTTTTAGCGTTGAGACTGGTTCGAAGTTTAATAGTAGTTTGTGCTGGTTCCCTTTTGAGTCCTTTGAGTTTCCAGCGTGTTGGGAGTCTGTGGTAATTTCATCCGTGATCTGTGGTTCCAGGTTCTGGTCCTGGGACTCCTCGGACATGGAGTCGTCGTCCTCCTCCTCGGTAACTTCTACGTCAGATTCTGAAGACATTTTTCACTTTTTGGTGGATATGTTTTCACTCTCGCGCGTTTATGGTCCCGACCAGCCGGCTAACCGACACTAGCCTTCGCCGAACAACCAAAAAAAAGTTTTAGTGTATTTGGCCCTGAAATGGGCCGAAAGATTTCTCGCTAAATTTCACTCAAGTTTGTGAATATTCAATCGGTTTTGAAATCACTGGCGGGTTAAAAACCCCGTTGCACCGGGAAGGAAACACATCCCTAAGCCTTAAAAAGGCCTCCGAAGCGCTTAGATCGCAGCTCGATGACACCAAGAGTGAAGTCAACCTTCCAACTCAAGTGATAATCGAGTGTCCCCGTCTAGCTTTTTCAGGCGAAGTCAACCTTCTAGCCTTCCAAAGTGTGTGAATGTCTTTTTCCGGCGAAGTCAACCTTCTAGCCTTCCAAAGTGTGTGAATGTATTTTTCCGGCGAAGTCAACCTTCTAGCCTTCCAAAGTGTGTGAATGTCTGTGTGTCGAGTAAAGAGTGAAGTCAACCTTCCAACTCAAGTGTCGATGAGACCTCGTGTCGTCTCGTCTCGTCTCCTCGTGGCGTCTCGTCCAGTCGCGTCTCTTCACTTATAGAAGTAGCTGAAATGTTTTTATTCAAAATTATTCATATTTTCCTGTGGTTTCAGATACGTTTTATTCACTTTTATTATGTTTAGCTTTAACAGTATGTATACCAACATTAGAAAGGTTCTTCTTGAGATCAAAATTAATAAACAACTGTTTTAGTAATTACAATGGGAAAAGAAAGGCGGAGGGGGTTTAGATATGTTTTCACTAATTGAAAACCAACAAGTACTTAAATTGAATATCAAGAATATTGTAATCAATTTCTCATATATGAAAACCAGGAAAGTATAAATCCAACTGCATCTAGTTTCTAGTAATTTTATGTAAAACAACAACTTGTAATTTTATTGTTGGTTTTTAAATGGGCATTGATTACATTTCTAATTACACTTATCGATTATTAATTTTTAAAACAATTTTTTTTTCTAAAGGTCAAGGATGACGGATATGTGATCCATGAACCAACAGCAAGAATCAGTATTTTAATATTAAGAGACTGTAAAGTAATTTTAAGTAGAACTTAATAATAATAATAATAATTATAATAATAATAATAATAATAATAATATTAATATGTATAAAAATAAAATAGCCGTTTATTATTTCATCCAGGTACATTCAAGAATGCTAATAAATTTTGATATTAAACATTAATTTGGATGATTTTATCCAAAAAGTATTTAAAATCCACTACCATAAATATCTCATACACTTAAAACTAAATGTTTAAGATAAGTTGTCCTATATTAATTAATTAAAAAAAAGTAAGATCACTTTAAAAAAAAACTTCCAAGCGTTCTCAAGCAAACGTTGCACCTGGGCCTCCACTAGTGATGTTACACTACTGCAAACTCATTAATATATAAATTATATAAAATACCAACAACAATAAAAACTGAAACAATAAGGCACAACCCACTAATAATCAGTAGTTTAAGTTTTTTTTCAATAGATTGCAATGGCCTAATACGATGATAATATAAGTGAATCAGAATTATAGAACCTGCTACATGAATATATTGAAAAAAGAGCATCAGAGTTTACAAAATAGTATAAATGAAATTATTAACTATGTTACCAAAACAAATTTAAATATAGGCATCATTGTTTGCCTAATAGCATAACGGCTCCCTGAGATATATCACCAGAAGTTTATTATTTTATCTGTTTTGTCGTTAATAAGTAGGTAGGCTACTAGTTTTCCCCTTATTTATTGCAATGCCAATATCAAATTCAGTCACTACTGGGAGGATTACATTGCATTGACCTTGTTTATTATTTATGTTCTTGAGGAGCATTAATGTACTTGTCATTTTTAGTTTAATTTGTATGGCGGCATTCTCGAGGGTGTCAAAATGTATAAAATTTCTACTGAATAGGTGTATATTTTCCGCTTTTCTTCACAGTAAACTGAGTCCACATTGATGTAGCAATTGGCCTTTCTTTACAGAATATTCAAGAATTCTCCATTTATTTTATCATCCTTGTCAATTTTTGGACACTGAATAGGTTTGCTTTACAATTTTATAATATCATTTGTGATCAGCTTATTTCAAAACATTTTGTTAACAATAAAGCTGTATGTCAATACTCCCTCTGAAATGTCCATGGTATTTTTATTCAAGCCGTGACTGTTTATTAGTTCTACATTAACTAATTTAGCTAGCCACTCATTGTAGTTATGGTATTTTGCGGGTTAATTAATGTGTTATTTAATAATTTTAATCATCTTTCTCGGCTGGGAGTTTTTAATGCCGATATGGACGATTGCTGCTCTATGAGCATGTAGAATAACTGGTAAACATTGCTTAAAGCCACCCCAAAAATAAAAACTTTTCCTCTAAATGAGAAATGATCTTTCATTATATTCTTTATTAACCTATTGACTGCATCAAATGCATGGCTTGGAGTCATGGTCGACTTATCCCAAATAATCAGTTTGCCATATCAGATGATGACTGCATCATTTTATTCCATTCTCATGCTAGAGGTTGATGTCTCTACTAAAGACGCAAGTATTTTCTTAGAGTGAGTGATAGGCACAGTAAGCATTTAAGAAGGTTAGCTGTTATCACTGTAAAAGCCACCCGCAGGACAACGTTCCTCTAATGACGTTTTAAAAGGTTTGATATAAATAACTTTTACCACTCCTACCCGGTCCATCCAAAATAAACTGTTAGATAAGTAATTATTTTTGTAGATGGCCTCCGTCACAGTATCAAAGGCAATTATTTGCTCTTGATCCAAAGTCAAATAATACTGCCGCGTATTTTTTCTTCTTTCTTGGTGTAAAAATATTTTGGATTTTTCCCGAAAATCTATGAGAAGGTTTCCTTTTACCCAAGTCTTCACACTTTCTGCAGTACAGGATAAGAATGCTTTATATATCTCGGAGAGCCATATTTTCATAATCAAAACATCCTGGAGTACGATTATTATACCGTCAAAGATAATTAAGAAGTAATCAAAGTAGGTTTATCATAGATTCTTAGACTCAGACAGTTAACAAAAGACCCAAATGAATACAAGGGAAATGCCCGAGGGAAAATTGCATTTTTACTAATACAGCTTTGGTAAATGTGTCCTCCTACACTTTTTAATCTTAAGCAGGCTTCTTTATTTGCATCTTCTATAAAACTATTGTACCTGCTTCGGTGGTCGCATGGTCTAAGGCATCACTATTGTGTTAGACTAGAATGCAGATGAAAGGGAAATCGGGGTTAAATTCCCGGTTGGGTGTACTTAGAGTGTTTTTCTATTGTTTCCACTCTCTCTCCACGTAAATGCAGGAAAAAACTAATCTAAATCCAACCCTCCTCATTCTTAACTCAATAGCGTAGTTAGTACACATAAATATAACCTGTACTGGTGGTAAGACGCAGTGCTAATAAAAACCGTTTTAAATAGATAAAAGGAATTCACTTCATTTACAAGAAATAGTATAAGATAATATATTTTCCCTTCCGCAATGTTAAGAGTGAAACTTCTTCTTACCACATATTCTCCTCAACTCCTTCTCTAAATCCAGCCTGTATTTCTCTAAAAAACTAAATATTTGGGGATATCAAAATAAAACTGCCTTTAAGCTATCTCATTCTATGACTTCAATTTAAACTATGCCATCCTCATTGAGTAATTGAACGCCGATATCCCAAGGACTGCCCCCTAATCCAAATAGGGGTCTAAATAAACTATATAATGACCTGATAAATGACATAGACGGATGGTGTGGGAATGATCATGCACGACCTTCAAAAGCAGCTGCCATGCAGCTTCAAGTAGACTGACGTACCTTGCACCAAAGAATTGTTTCACCTCGAAATGTTATATTTTCCCACTTCCTCAATTATCAGCGATTTTACTTTTAGACAAGTCGTGCTCTTTATATGCATATATGAATAAATACTTTACACTCCTTACGCTGGCATAAACCTCCAAATGAATATGAAAGTTGTATTTTTAAAATTAAATAAGGTCATATTGCATGGGTTATATATCAAATCACAAGTCTAAAGAACCAAAAGGATCGTAACCCTGGATTGTTTATGTGAACGTATATGAAATGCTGCAGATAACTTAATTTCTCAAATGCTACAATTGTGTTTCGAAATTTTGTTGACCAGTTTGAGCTATACAGAGATATTGATAGTCGTTGTGTCGAACCCTACTAGCCCTAATATGATAATTCAACATTACAATTTATATTAAACTATGTATAGAAATTATTTTATGATTTCAATGTGCTCAGTTAAAACAATACCTGAATTTTGGTCGAGCTTGCATGCATTCTTATTTGCCTGAGATTTAATACACATATTTTAATACATTTAATTATAGGCCTATATACTGCTTCTGTTATATTTCAAAAGTTTGTGTCAGTTACAGAGGAATTCATGTGGTGTAGTAATAATCGACCAAATATTTGGCTCTATGATGTGAAAAAAGTGTCAACCAAATTTTTATATGGTAATCACTTTAGTTTATGATCAGAGATTTCACTATCCCCAAAAATCTCATAAATTTAAATATCCCTACTATTCCCTTTAAAAGTGAAGGCTGTTGAAATTAATTAAGATTTCCACCCAACTTTTTCTGATCTCTTACACTATTTAGTTAATTAATTCAAATTTATTTACTTACCATATTTTGGTGACTATATGCAGACACGCAACTATGAACAATTTTTAGTTAGTTTTATATAATGTGCACTCATAAATTGATAACTTAATGAAGGAGAACAAGCCATTTATAATATTCTTTCATAATTTGAATCAAGTTTAGGAATCCATATACAAACACTATTAGAGTTTTGGTTAACAAGGATATTTCGGGTTTCATATTTTAAAATCATGGTTAGATGTTTTGTTTTTTTAATTTGTATTGTTTTCTTTACAATTTCAATATTTCGTTAGAAAAAAGTGAGAGCCCTATTTTTTTTAAATTAAATATCTAATTATAATCTTGATATTAAAAATTCCTTATTTAATTTATTAAAGTGAAAATTAAAATTAAAATCGCTGTATGAGCGGACATATTTCCTCAGTAAAATATCGGCTAAAATTGTTATAAAAATTCAAAAATCATGTTTATTATTATTATTAATATTATTATTATTATTATTATTATTATTATTATTATTTAATTAGTACTGTATATGTAATTTAGAGCTAAAGTTAATATAAATATAATTTATACTGGAACCTCACACTTTTCAGCGTTATGGAAAAGTTTTCTAATTGGTAGGGCCTATATAAGAAAATTCTACTTTTAGTTTTTAAAGAAAAATTGGCTATATAGAACAATTTATTTATTGTCTGCTTTTTTATTAAGTATATCTATAATGTTTGCAAATAATAATCTTTCAAAAATAGGGCATTTATTTATTAATGAGATAATCGTGAACGAAGTTTAGTATAAAAACTACTACTCAACTAAATGTATTTCCGCATATGTTGGTTTTATTGACGAGCTCCTTTAAGATGATGAATGCTATTTATTTCTCACATGTTTTTTAAACATAGAAAATTCTTGCTTCAATTATCAGTTTTGGTTATTTTGTTTTTCGGGAGCTTACAGGACATCTTTTATCACTTTGCGAATTTCATCTTGTGTAGTAACATTATAGTTTTAGTTACTCTGCTGGTTTCTGATGTTTCTTATAATGCTCCAACATTTCACATGTGTATTTTATTAGATAAAATATGAATAACTAAACTGCGCACACAAATGTAGTACACGTTGTTAACATTCAGACTATTTCTACTATCCGCTTGCATCGATAGTTACATTTGTTCGTAGAAGATACTAATAATGATATCCATGATCTACATAGCAATATGAAAACAAGTTTTGACCTATTTACATGCATTTTAGAGTGATTTTTTTTAACCTGTAATTTTATCATTACGAAACACAGTTTTTGGAGATTGTCTACCAGCTTTGGTTTTTTATTATAAAATCATGGTTTTCAGTTTATGTAAGAATGCAATCCAAAACTCTAAACACTATGCTGAAATAAACAATCTCTGGATTGTCTCTAATACCAAGTAGTCGCACTTGAAAGTATTTAAAAAATATCATTTATTATTTTAGTGAGCTATTTTCACTAAATTTTAAATTCTTTTAAAAGTGATTAAATTTAATTAAGAAGAGATCAGTTTTTATATTTTTAGAACGAGAAAAGCAATCTGATGGTAGAATATAAGTGGCCAGTGTTCCGAACAACATTTGGGCCAGCTCGGAAGGCATCAGCCACGGTAAGCTAATGGAGCTGATTTGGAGCCATGCACGGACTCTCTGACCCGAAAGTGTCAGATAAGGAAACGTTCATTTGCTTAATCCCCTAAACCAGGCAGCCCCCACCTTTCACTGTTCACCTCCCTTCACCCTATCCCCATTTTAACCCACAAAGTCCTCTTGCAGAAATCGCACAACCACTCGAGGATTATTGAAAAATAGCACAAATAACCCTTAACTAAGCTAGGAAACTAAAAGTTCCTATTATTTAGTAAGAAACTATAGTAGTTAAGAGACAAAAATAGATTCTGAAGATAATGTTTTGGCCGTTTTTGGCTTAAACTACATAGCTTAGAAAGAAATGATTAAATGGGTGTAGTCGAAGAAAGATTTTTGGAATAAAAATCACCTCCTAAGCTAGCGAACAAGAATCAGACTTAGGTACAAGAGCAAAATACACTAGCCTTACTGCCAATTTCAAACTAGATAATTCCTGAAAAATATCTTGTTTCTCCTTGCAGTAAGGTCATTAAAGTAAAATTAATGTTGCGTTAATGTTAGACTCCAATTTTGAAACTGCCCCAGTTATGAATTGGACAAATTTCCGCTCTTTCTGTAAACTGGCTTCTTCTCTTGACCACTTCACGAACTGGGCATAAAAGTTATCAAAGCTTACTTATTTCATGAAATGGAATTTATTGTACTATATACTACAAGCTAAAGTGAAATTTGTTTTAATATTTAATATTAAACTAACCCAACATAACTGAACCTAACCTTCAATACTAAGATGATTATAAGTTAAATTAACTTTTATTAAAGATCAAATCTGTTTATCGCTTGCCCATTTTAATACCGGGCAAGAACTCATCCAGTTCATGAATTGGGTAAGGATTGGAGCCTCCCGAATTCATTAAATATCCAGTTAATAAACTGGGCAACACAAGCAATGCACATATCGAAAAGAATGTTTTTAACAATATCGGGAAATGGTCAGTTGGAGAAGCTTGTTCACGGATTGGGGAAAAATTTGTCTGGCAGAACTCACGATTAGGAAGAAATTTTTCCTATCATAACTCACTAATGGGAAATAGCATGTATAGAATTTAAGTAGAAGCAAATATATAAAACTCTGAAAGTGTTATAAAAGGAACCTAATTGATAACTTTGATGCAAGTAACTGCTATTGAAAGTTTTCATGAACGCTTAAATATCAGCCAGGATATGTTATTTCAGAATGTATTGGCTTTATTGAGGATGGCTTAATTTTAAATATCACATCCTCTACTCTGGTCATATTTGGTGAGTTTCAAAGAAACTTTCCCTGTTCATTCATGACCGAGAAAATTAAGCTTATTAGTAGAGAAGTTTAGTTTAAGCTCTCTCACATTTTGATCAAAATGGTGGCTCCCATGAGCTATTTGCATTGTTACCATGGCAACGTTGGTTATACCAAACTCGCAGCCAATAATTATTCTGGAAAATCATTAGTGCCAACCTTACAGATATGTTACGTGCAACCTAACAATTTCCTGGATCGTGGTCTCGTGGAGTATTAATGCTGTCAACTTCATATATGCTGCTTCACGGTCATAACTAAGGATGCATATGGTATAACTGGTTTGATCCTCCTCTCTCTCAATCTCGTCTCCTCCACAGGTGATCGCCTCTAATCCCTCACTTCTCTTGCTTAGCCCCAAACCTTCTATATCTTCCCTATCCCTCTCTTCTTCTCCAAACTGATACTTATCTAAGAGTGTCATGTTCAACCCATAGCGTGGTAGAAACACACCAAATTTACCTACTGAGTTGCGCGATCTATAATTGACAGTAGCTAAAGGTGCATGGCGAAAAACTCCCTATCTGACCGAGCCTCACCGCTGGCGACCACAAAAGGATTTAATTTGTTACTACCCCCTTCGCTCCCTCACCCCACTATATAAATATTCCCACTATCCCATCAAACAAGTGCTTGTGCACTTCATCTAAACTCTATACCCAATATTCCAGGTAGCCTTACCTTATATTGTCAAGTGTCATAACACAAAGACCAATTCCTTCTCGCTCAATGCCCTAGCCTTCACGTCCATCACAAACATACATTCAATACATACCTAAATTTAATAACATTTCATACTATACTTAAGCCATAAGAATACCATAAATATATCGTACCATACTTATACCAATCTAATATCAATACCTTACCACACTCTAATATATATAACATGCAAATATTCTACCGATACTATATCATACTAATTCTACACCTTTAACATACTAGTACCATACCTTTGCCTAACTCAATCATTTCAAGACTCTACAATACATATACCATACTCTACCATATTTAGAACATAACAATACAATACTCTATCACAAAATACCTAAATCATATAAAACCTATATAATACCACTACTCTATTCTACCCTTCCAATAACATACTAATATTGTATATTTACTACAAACAATACTCTACCATAGATGTATCATACCAATGCCATGGCCATACCATACCAACAATAACAATACATATATCAAACATATATACATCACACAATACCTATTCCTCAACAATACACTACCGTGTTATTAAGATTAAAATAACATGCCAGTTGGATACTATAACATGGCTATGTCTATTAGATAGATATCGCCTAATACCTGTACCATACCATGTCGAAACTCTAACATACCTAAACCATACCAAAACCATACATATGTCATACCAATTCAATTAAAATACTCTACCAAAGCTATACCATACTCTAACATACTCTAACTTATGCCATACATTATAATATATAATACCATACAATAAAAATACAATACCTATACCATACTCTACCATACATATACAATGCCATACAAATAGGCTACCATACCTACAATATATTAAACAAAATCATATCAATATCATACTTAAACCATCACTATACAATTACAATCCCATATTCTAACATACCTTGACCACATCAATATCATACCATACCTAAGCGGCACCAGACATATATCATACCATACCAATACTATACTATATCAACGCCATGTCGATAATATAACATACAGATACCATGCTCATATTATGCTCTACCATACATATACCATGCCAATACTATACCAATAACATCATTATATCATACAATACATTCACCACGCAAGTTCCATATCAATATCATAACGTGGCTGTACCAATAAATAAGGTAAATTTATTTATTCGTATGCCTGGTCACCACCTTCTTCCAAACAGGCACTGATCCAAGTTCCTCAGGCTTTGTTACAAACATGTGTAAAATTTGTAATTATAGCAAGTTGACCTACTAAAACACTGTTCAAGGTTTTGATTCCCGTTATGGCCAAAAATATAGGGGTGAATTCTTTCTTCACTCTATGTATGAAGAAATAGGATATAACAAAGTGGGCATTAAATGTTCAAGGAAGTATGTATTGTATCTTAAATATACATTCACAAATATATTTTGGCTTTGCTCCAACTCTTATGTTACTTGTATTTCCTGATAGGGTAGGCCTAACTGCGAAGGTGGAGAGCAAGCATATTAGTTTAACCCTTTACACTAGGCTATAAACGGCCAACTATCCGAACTCTGAGTTTTATTAGTTGTCAGGGCTATTAACATAGGTACACTACTCACTAGTGGACGAGGCTGAGGAGATACTTTATTTAAGGTAAACAATGTATTTTAATCATAGATATTCAAAATTCATGGACCAATGGAACCTAGTATAGACATTTTTATATATTTGGAAGTATCATTTGATTATATTAATTAGCTGAGCAAATCAAATGAAGAACCTAATTTTTAAAACATTTTATGTTTTATAAATACATTCAGGTTACAGTTTTAAAAAATGTATGGTCTAATATATGATAACACTGTAACGTATAAATTTATCAAATGCATATTAATATAAAATAAGTTATCAAATACTAAACAAATTATATGACATACATAGACTAATAACATTTTTAGAGATATATCTAATAAATGATATGTTTTGACTGAATGAGAATAAAACATTAATGGCCTATTTATCAAATTCTGTGTAATGATTCACACAATTTTACAATTAATAGTTACAATAATTATTCTATTATGATTGCAAGATAAATTATATTGATACAACCAGATATTGTTATTCTTTTACAAACACATAGTAAGTTTAATTTTTTCCCCATAAGTATATTAAATCATATTTGATGTATATTCTTACTGAACATAAAGTTTTTGATAGTTTTCCTATTTGATTAAACTTAATTCTAAAACTCTTTATTTACCTTAGATCCTTAATACAGTATGTTCAAATTTTAGAATAAGGATACATCACTTCTTGCTTAAAGAAATTTACTACACGCTCGCGTTACGTTTATTAATATCTTACTTTATGGTTTGCCGAATTTTATATTCTTTCAAGGACACATAGATAATACATTCTTTACAAGCAGGTAAATATTACTCATGATTTGAAAAATGACATGGCTTACCAGGTATGCATAAACGATACCTCAATTTGAGGAGCACATAAACAAATTATCTTAATCGTGACTTTTGGATGATTAGCAAATACTCTGATGACCATAGAGTACAGTAGACAAACCATTATTCCATTTTAGCCTTTTGCCATCATAACTGTATTGTACATAATTTAATTTACATATAAGTACTCAATAAGCATATATTATTCAAAAGTTATTACATTTGCAACAAACGTGTTTTAATTCCCTTGATTTTATTTTTACAAACCCTATAATATTGAGTACATACATTTTTGAACTAAAGCTTGCAAACTGAGATATGGGTTGTCCGCTTGCTTCAAACTTAAATTCTTATACCTTTTTTTATTTTCAGTGCTATAGCAAATGTGGTCTGTGAGATATTCAGATGTCTCGTCGTATTCAAAAGAGTTTAACAAATGATTAAAAAGATACTACTCTGTTTATAATTCATAAATACAATTTATTTGTTAAAGTACAAAATAATTGCTCTTTAATTTTACGTGGGCATATTAGTTATATACTACCCTTTTTTCATACAAAAAGTATAAGAAAAAAAATGTATATTTATTTAAATGTACAGCGACAGAATATTCTGCAAAATCACGCAGTCTTTAAAATTTGGTTTAGCAACAAGACATTTTAATTTTCTTTCTTTTAATACCAGATCCATGATAAATATTCGAAGTTTTTTTTTTTTTTTTAGTTTTAACAAAAAAAAAACATTATTCATAAGTTAGTAATAATCTTTCTTGAAATCTGTGTTGGCTTAATTTGGCTTTTCGGTGTTCAAACCAATAAATGATCGAAAACTATAAGATTCTTGAATTTTAAAAACCACGCACTTTCTACACTTATAACCCTAGGTTGATAATTTGCTTCAAATTAACAAAATCAATCATTTATATATCTTCAAATTAGTTGTTATCAATTTATAATAACTCAAAACTCTCGGTATTTGTATGATAAGAAGCAAAGGAAAATTTTTATAAATGACATATAATGATCAAAATTCTTTAAGTAAATGTTAGACCCTTAGATTTGTAGCTGACAGTAAACTCGATAACACGTTTCTTGTAATGAGGAGCTCAATGGTTACACATAAAATTTTGAACAGCCATTTGGGATCCACACCATGCACTATTTTCTGCAGGATTTAGCATATACAATAATACTTTAGCTTTAATAACCCGTCTAATTTGTGGGACTACATTATTTTGGCTTCGCTAATTGAGGGTTGTTTTTCCCTGAGATATTTAGAACATTTATAATATTTTTCCATGGCCTTAACAAAATTCTTCAACATTCCAAGTTTGATTTGTAGAGAATGTAAATGCACTTTTTAGGATGAACAGGGAATTTTGCTTTAATTTTTTTTTTTTTTTGTCCAAGAATGAACTTTTGAGTTTTGGCCATTAAGTTAGATGGTATTGAACATGTCTAGTCCTGCTGTTCCATTTTCAATGAAAATATCAGTACTTCGTGCACCTTAACTGCACTCCTAGAATGAGTGCGACAACTTTCAGACCCCCACATATATTCCAATTCTGTTCAATATAATTGATCTCCTTCAGAAGAATATTCATGTTTTAATGGAACTCCTCAATGTATAATTGATTAATTGTAGACCTATAACATAAATTTATTAGCTGAAAACTCCCAACAAACTGTGACTAACAACTGAGGTAGTAAAAAGTAGTGAACTACACAACACTCAGGGGTGTGTTGGACTATTGTGGAGAGAACATGTACTTTGAATGCATGACTCCCCGTCACCCGTCCCTATCATGGTCACCCATAGCATTGATGTGTACTCTACTGCTGGCTTATTACCAGATTATATATCATGGGAGTTGTGCTGGTATTATAGTAACAATTATTTAAAGTTAACCCAATTTCATACAATTGTGCATGAAAACATCATATATTTCCAAATTTCTTCATGTATTACATTTTTAATAAATAAGTGCAACATTTTGACATTAGTGTGTAAAATACTCATTATTTAAGTGCTACAGAGTATTATAAAAATTATTAATTTTTAAAACTTTTTAGTTGCAAAAATTTGCTACACTTTACGGATAATTATTAAAAACAATATTTTTTTTTTTTTAAATCTCAAAAGCGTTTGGTGATAAATGTTTTTTAAAAAGATTTTCTTAAGTTGAACTTCAAGAGCTATAAAAAAACATTATACAGATGTAAAAAAACTGAAAATTTGTCAAAATATATTGTCATTGAAAAGTAGAAAATCAAAATTGCCATCTTTATCCCAATTTACTTCTTTAATGTAAATATATTGGTTCTTTCAACAGGACCAAAATCATTTATAGAAATAGTTTTACGTGTTTGAAATTTTTATTTCACTCAGCGGCGTTGGAAAAGACATGCAATCAATGTTGTAGTTATGAACCAAGTTAATACATTTAGAAGGACGAGCAACATAATATTTTACATACTTTGTTAAAAATATTTATATATTTGAAGTAAAAGTCATCGTTCTTCTGGACATTGATACAAGCATTTGTCGCACTAGTTCTAGAAGACAATAGTAAAATCTACATCATCTTAATGGATAATAATTATTTATGCGCAGTAATGAATTATCAAATGGTTAAGGTTGTCTACTTGATCCATTCATCCATTTCAATAGATTTCCCTTGAGTAAGATCATTTTCTTCCTTTGCCTTGAAAACCTCAATCGGAATTCGAGTCCCCATGCCATAACCAATTCCATAGAGTACTGTGCTATGGTCTCAATTTGCCTTTTACTGACACCTTTGACGAGAGGAGTGCCATCGTCCACATAAGCGTGACAGCTCCCACCATCCCTGAAACCAAGTTAAAGAAAATCATTAAATAAGAGAAACCAGAAGATTGAACCCAGCACCAAATCTTATGGGCAGCCTTAGGTCTCGGCCTAACGGTCAAAGTCTGTTCTTAGAACACACCAGCAGTACGATTCCTAAAATAATCTCTTAGTACTAAATAGAGATTCCTGAGACAACCAGTATTTAGAATATTTTCTATGATCTCGGCCACCAAGAACTGTCAAAGGCTCCTGAAATATCAATAGATACATCAAGTATATACCAACTGCTATGCCCTGAGACTTCCCTCATAGCTCTCACTCACTAAGCCATCCTTTGTCCTTCAATGGCGGAAACCGTTCTGCCTTTCATTAATTACTCCATACACTTTCATGTGGCTCCTGCTTTAAGCCTTCATTAAAGAACACCACTACGTCATCAGACGACCACCTTAAAAAAATAAATTACTTTTCAACGTGGAAATCAACTTTGCCGTATCGGGTCTAATAGCCAGTGGCTGGGGAACAGATATTATTAACTAGGCTACTTAAACCCATTATGGCTGTGTCTTCCGAGCTTTCCAAGCACGGAAAAACGTGCAGCGGTCAATTTGAAAACCTATTACCATATTCCTGCCAACAATTGCTCAAATGGGAGTCTAATCTTGATCTTAG
This sequence comes from Timema cristinae, assembly GCA_039000515.1. Classification (NCBI taxonomy): domain Eukaryota; kingdom Metazoa; phylum Arthropoda; class Insecta; order Phasmatodea; family Timematidae; genus Timema; species Timema cristinae. The sequence goes on from JBCFYV010009882.1 coordinate 58,365,295, forward strand.
GAACCACAATAAGAAAGGCGTTTACCGAGGTCCCACGAGGAGGTCAGGTGCCTAGTCTTAGGAATCAGCCTCAAATGGCAATTCAACTTAATCTGCCCAGTGGGGACCTCGTGGTGGTGGCCTGACCAGCTTTTCTGGAAGGTACTTATTATTAGCCGCTTAGCAAGTGGCAAGTAGGAGGACCTCCTCTTCTATTCAATCCCTCACAAATGACCTCCCACTTTAGGTGTGGCAAGTAAGGGAGTCCCTCCCTCTATTCACTCCCCCACAGATGACTTCATCATAGATAGATACAGTCATCGGGTAAACCCTGTGGACATCGCCCATGGGCTGCCTTATGGAAGAATTCTGAATACTGGACGAGGAACATCCCACAGGTAGGGGCAGGAAGCCTCCTATTCCGTTCGAGTAAGGGCACTTGCCAGGAGGGTAAGAATTCATCTCAAACCCACGAGCTTCTAATACGATTCAGCGCAACCCCCAGTTTAGTACAAAAATAACTTTATCTGCCACAGAAACAATTCCTAAGCTGACTAAATCCTGACAGCTTATAATTAAAACGTTAAGAAACGGCAAATATGTTTGACTGCGAAGTTTATTCAATAAGTCTCGCAGCTTCTATAGTAAATAACCAGGACCCTAAAACCCAAACACATTATCATCACTTTTGAGAGAACAATTGTAGCTTTCAAAGTGTTCTTATAAAGGGAGAACCTTAAAACTATGCCATAAATTCTAATAAAATAATATCCAATAGTTGAGCAAAGTGGGTTTTAGAATATGATCCCGGAGCAAAATGTTGACACTAATTTAATCTTCCTGAATGTTGTGTCCTTCTGAGCAATTTTTATATACCTGCAGAGCCATGGAACAAAATCACGCTGCCTCCTGTTAATGAATAATCTAAAAATATATTAAAGCAGACAGGAACAGAATCCTAAAATGCGCCTCTCTGAGAGTGGACTAACCACTTGTAAAATATATTTTAAGTAATTTTCTAAATATATAATTTCAAATATCTATTTTTAAAATAACATACATAAGTTATCTAATTATGCTTCAATTAGTTATTCTTGGTTGATTACTTAATTATTTTGTCTAGAAAATAACCAAACTTTTTGTTAAAAATACGTTCACACAAATATTATCACAAATATCTTTTGGCGACCATAAAAGATAAGCTAAACAAACAAATTATAAAATAGATTTGATAAGACGTTATAGATATTAATCTGATTTTATTAATATAGACGTGACCAAAGCAAGTGACAGATGGACAGTATAAGTGCACTTAGGGAAACAGTGCATTATATTAATTAAAACTATAATTTTGAAGCATTTTTGGGGTTAGAAACATTGAAATATATAGGTTTTCATTCCAACCTATATCTATCTAAGGTGTATGAAAATTAGTTACGTTAATGGGGTACTGATAAAGATGGTAGAATTTATATAACTGTAGCTACATTTCCTTGGGAGAGATAGTTAATACCTGCATTTGTATCAAGGGATGTTAGGGAACGATTTGAGAGGAGCCAGTCTCTGTACAACCCTAGGATATTTGTCTGTCTATTAGCATGTCATACTTTATGACCCGGACATTAGTCCACGTGCCCACCGATTCGTGCTTTGAAATTTAAAGACTTTATCAATTTATATTTTTTTAAATTTGTCTAGGTTCCTTATAATATGTTTAAAATATCATTATTATTTTTATTTGGGGTACTTAACATGCCCATTCTGAAAAGATTTACTGTATTATCATAATATTTATAATCTAACATTACTTTAGAATAGACACAACACCCAATACAACATACGTTAACACATCTGTAAGAATAGAAGCCTCAAACTCACAATTTGTTTGCCCTTCCTGGGAATAAAATCTGGAACCCTTTATTTAATGGGCGTGAGCATTACTGATCCAGCTAAGGTTTTATACCTTTAATATTAGCCTAGATTGTCCTCTCGCCATTACGTTTTAATGTTTAATGTTGGCATATACTCTAAGATACTCAACAAATTTAAGCTCATATATATCACCCTGATCAACTCCAAATCTCTGACACCCCTGCCCTTCCCATTCGCTTACTTGTCACTCCATGCAATACTGTAGGGGTGTTCTTCTTTAGTCAAGATGCCTGCATGCTATGCAAGGTTATCTTCTTGGAGAATGAGAACCATACGAGACTCAAAATTCCTTTTGGCTCGCGAAGCCATTATTTGGGAAGGAGGGGTGGTTTTCGAGGAATTGGGGGAGGGGGGGTGGGGCTGTTCGCGTAAGGTTCCTTATCCCTCTTTCCGTTGTTTTCACCCGTTAACCTCCCCCATTTAACCCCTTATTCTGTATGCTGACGTGGCACTTCCTCGGTTCCAATATCCACGTTTAAACTAAGTAAGTTAATAAGGAGAACAATGAAGGCACTTGTAGTCTTCCAGAAACATCTAGGAGTTCTTTGGCGCTCAATAAGCAGCTAACTCCATTCGATTAATCATCCATCCGTTAAACAAACTAATACATTTTAATAAAAAAATATTGACAGAGCTTACGGACCTATTATAACTATATAAAACTAATTGTCCTCTTTAAGAATGCTGTATTCACACTGTAGGCTACATTGAAAATATCGTAATAGGTTGATTCACAAAGGAAATGGTCTATAAGCTTATCTTGTCATTTAGGGTCAATATTATTATTATATTATTGATTATTAACTCAACACATTTTCTAAAAACTTGGCTCACATATTAGGTCTGAAAGGTGTTTTTTTTCAAACACGGAGTTTTATAAGTACAAAACCTAGATACTAACTGCACAAGCGTGCCTAGATATTTCCGTTAGAGGGAGCCATTGGGATTGAACCAAGCTCCCTCCCTTTCTATAATTTTACACTAGAAAGCCTATATATATATTTATATTGTATGAATTATCCCCCCCCCCCTTTTAAATTTCTCTTTATCGATACTTGCTTATGTGTTTCTCCCTCTCTCTTGCTCTTTTATATGCATTTTTAAATGTATATGAATATCTTATAGGCTACTTGATTTGGATATATTAAACTTGGCCGGGATATTCTTTTTAGTTAAAGGACCAGAAAAGTTTGTGATTTTTTTAAATTAAGCCCCTAAGGGAGTGAAGTTGGAAAAAGTAATTTTCGAATAGTCTTAAAATGTTTAATTGATTAAACCCTTACAAAGCACAGCCTATTGGTTAGTCTAATATAAATTATGTTTAAATAACTTCACAAAAAAAAAAAACCTTAGTGAAATTTTTATTTACAAATGATTTATAATTTAACTAGTATTATAATTATATTTGTTATTCATAATGGATTTTTATAAGACGTATATATCTATATCTAAAAACCTTTTAAAGCTGGTTAAATCAATATCTGATAAGCAGAATTTGAGAAAAAATACAATAAAATAGAGTTTTTTAGATCCCATCTTTAAACAAAATGGTGGACTTAAGTATTAATTTGACTATATGATAACCGGACGTCCAAGTTATGTCCATGCGAGGTTTCAACTTGATCGAGCTAGTGAGGTTTTTTTGCTTGAAATAGTAATAAACAGACAACTCATTTTTATAATATTACATGGCTTGGCTTCCAATCAAGAATTTAATTTTTTTTTTTGTATAGATTGGTTTTATATTGGTTTGTGGTAGATATCGGGCAGAGCTTAATAAAGGTAAAAAATATATATTAATTTTAATAAATAGACAGATTACAAATTTGGAATATGTCTAAAATACACAAAACGTTAACAGAAATATACTCACTATCATAAATGGTTTTCACAGACACAAACGATGATCTAATGACACTACACGTTTGAGCTTTTTAACCATTATAATCAAAGTCTAAATTTGTCGCATGGGTTTGTTTAACTGTAGGAAATAATCAACTTATCCATGTGGTCCTGGATCATTGTCAATCTAAGTTTACTTATGACATGAGTCAGTTTAGAAAAAGCTCATTCACAAGTGGTTACTAGTGATAGAAGTCACCTCAAAGTCTTCTGTAGCCTACATAGATTGCGTAAATACATTTTCCAAACAAACGTTCTGAAACTAGTAAAGAAAATGTTACTTGTCTGGACGTAAATACCAATTAGATGTGTCAGCTATGTATGGTTACTAATATTCATAGAGTTTATTATAGACTATAAATATATCATCATTTAACTTGCGAAATAATTAAAATTATAATTCTATTTAGTATCAATCAAATATATTGTTTTACATATTTTAGTGCTGTATAAAAGGTATGGACAAAGTGGATGACCACCCAGAGTGCCATTCTCCACGGGAGGGGACGAACCTCCTATTTTATACAAGAAATATACCTACTTCGGTGGCCGCATGGTCTAAGGCACTACTTTCACAGTAAACTCGACTGGCGATTACGGGGAGATCAAGGTTTGAAACTCGGTTGTGTTTACTGAGGTTGGTTTTTTAAAATAGCTTCCAATCTCTCTCCACGCAAGTGCAGATACACATACTCTAAATATAACATTCCTATTACTAAAATCATTTGAGTAATTAGAACATAATATTATAAATAGAACGGGTGGTAAGACACATGCTAATATATTTCCCCATGATCAATACGTTTCAACCATCTTTACGTCAACTTGACATAACCCATTTCTTTAAAAAAAAATCCATTCGCTATTTCTAAGGGGGTACAATAATTAGTTTCAAAATTCCGTCGTTTAAATAACAAAGCTAACGGTTCCTCCACTTAAGTACCTGGTACAATAACCTAATGTATATTATGAATACATAATATAAAAAAATATATACGTTCGAGGTCCTAATTCTTAATATTTATCTTAAAATAGTTACAATTCGAATATCATTATCTTGTTTATGTTCACTAAGTATACAGCAGGTATACTTGCACAACCTAATTTGATTTGATCAGGTTCAACACAGTTAATATAAATAACGGATAATGCATAATATTTGGGATTAAAAAGTCACTCTTAGTGAAGTAAATAAATATTACGGTACACACCACGGACTTGCTCATTTTATTTATTTTTTAATTAGATATCTACTTAAAACTCCTAATATATGTAAAACGAAATAATATACACTAGTAAACCCTAGCATCAATTGCTCTATACCTAAGTAAAACATTTTTTGAGTCCTGGTTTTAAATTTTATAATTTTATTTTTAAAGAATTAATGTCCTCATTTGTCTGTTTTAACCAATAAAAAAGATCGATATTGGTTCCACAAGGGGCAACACTACGTATTACAATTTTGACTCCCGGTTAAAATTTTAACATTTTATTAGCAGTTGCACATTTTCAGGTTCACTCAATGCTATTAAATTCCTCATTTATAAATTTTTACCAATAAAAAATGTGTTTATTAACTTGAGTCTAAACTGAAGGAACTAGATCATTGTTGTACAAAAATTATCCTAAGAGGTTAAAGAAAAGATAACACAAATTTTTGAAAGACCTACTTTTATTTAATTACTCTATGACATTAGATAATTATTGCATTAAGACTCAAGTAGTATTCCTCCACAACTAAAGCTCACAAAATGGTATTAACAATACCTCAGAAACTATTGGTTTAAAAAAAATATATTTCAATAAAAGTTTTTTTGTTTTTAATAGTACTACAATATTGCAACTGTAAGTTATTTAGTATCTCTAATAGTTGCGAAGATACGGAAATTTCCGCTTCTTTAAAGTACCCTAAAAGTAATTTTCATGGGAAGTTGAAAATAACCATTTTATTTATAATCTTAATCAATTCCTTGGTATGAATTTTAATCAAACTCGTCAGAGCAGATTTTGAGAGAATTGATTTTTCTCTTTTCGTTTTTTATCAAACAACTCTTAATTTTAGGGTTAAACGGGCACACAGACCGACGTCATTACAAAAATTTATTTTTAGGGCTTGGGTGGTAATGAGACGTCGACATCCATCAACATTTTGTGTTAGTTTTTTTTTACGGTCGCAATACTTTACCTTTCGTGTTCGAGAAATCTGATATATATGTTTGACGCTCCCTTGTTTGCCTGTCTACCAGCGCTGACTTTCAGAAGCGACCCCAGAGAAGGTAGTTGGTTTGTTAATACCTAAGAGTACCAATCTGTTGTCACAGACCATAACGTCTTTTTGTGGAAGTATTTCTTGGTTGTGGGATGCAAATGGAGTTTGTGAAAGGATTTGTGAATTGGATGACGTGTTTTGTTGTGGAGTAACTATATCAGGCCCTAGTACACTGTGATGGTAGACACAAGTGCAGTCAGGCCCGATATGTAAGTCAATGAGCTGATATGAAGCACAAATTTTTGTTAGACACTAATTGAGGAATGGATAATTGATTGCGAATTTGTGAAAAGCGATTACTTGACGATTGTCAATTTGGATAGAGGGGATGGGAATATAGTTTTATGTATACACACATACTTTTATATATATATATATATATATATATATATATATATGTATGTGTGTATACATAATATATATATACATATATACATATATATACATATATATACATATAAATATACTAGCAGTCCCACATGGCGTTGCCCGTGGCCCACTGTGGTATATGAATTATATAAGCACCCCCCCCCCCCCTCACGCTGCACGTTAACCACTGTAATATAAAAATTATATAAATCCTCTTTATTCCCTATCCCGTGGGAATTTAAAAAAAATCAGTCCTTATTCCTTGTCTACATCATAAAGAGAACTTCTGTGCAAAATTTCAACTTCTTAGGTCCAAGGGCTTGGGCTGGGCGTTGATGAGTCAGTCAGTGAGTCAGGACTTTTCTTTATATATATATATATATTTGCGTATAGCTTGAAAGTTTTTTTATATAAAAATATATTTCAAATCAAAGATTTGTGTTATAAACAGCCCTATATATATGCAATTAAAAGTAATTTTATATCTCAAATAGTTTCGTAAATATGAAAAATAATGTGAATTTACGCATCAAACTAGAACACTTAAAGTCATTTTGCTAAAATATTCAAAATAGCCATTTTGTTTGTAATGTTTATTAATGTTTTGAAATGAAATTTAATCAAAATCGTTGGAGCCGATTTAGAGTAAATCGATTTTTTTAGAGTCTTTTTACCCTTCAGTAAACTATCCCTAGTTTTAGAGTTGGATATCCAATTCCAAAAATACCTCAGAGCAACCCTATGAAAACCCTAGATACCAAGTTTCAGCCTGATCGGTAAAATAGTTTAGTATCTAGTTGGAGTATAGACAGACTGACAGACATATGTAAATTCAAAAACCACTTTATCGGACTCAGTGGGTCATGAAACGTCAAAATTTATCAAAATCTCGAACTCAATTTTTTTAACGATCACAATACTTTTTCTACCTGTAAGATAGCGAGAAAGTAAAAATTTGATATACACAAGATTTATTGGAAATTATAAATTTATTTAAATTTGTTGACAGAATTAGTAATAAGATGTGATTGTGGTTTCAAACAAAGACAAAATAAGGTCTACAGTGGTTTACATTTTTTTTACCAGCAAAAAAGGTTACTATTTTGTTCATAATATATATTTTAAACAAAATATAACATTTATTATAAAATAATATGACAATTTCTCCAAAATCAAATAATATCACTTATTTTATAATTAAATTTAATACAAAATAGAACTTTTAATAAAAACTATGGCACAAAACTTTTTAAAATTAAGTGGTCTCATTTAAATATTTTAAGTTTATTTTGCCTGATTAAAAATCTTGCTTTAATCAAGAAAACACCTGATATGGAAATTCATTAATTTTGTCTTGTAAATATATCTCTTCAGGGTAGTAACACAATGTTTGGTAGATAATTATGTGTTAGAGCTGAGGTTCCAAAATTCAAATTCACACCAGAACAAAATTATGCTTGAAGTGACCCTGGAAGTATACAATAAAAATAATATTATTCAAATTTGTATTCTGTTGTGTGTACTTTGTTGATACAGGAAAGGAGAAATAATAACTTTTTGGATAAAATTTGAATAAGTTTGGGTATTAAATTCGATAAGATGTGATAAAAAATAATTATCTCACAACTGACTATATTCAAATGTCAAATCATATATCCAAATTGAAATACGAAACCACTTATATACTCATACTCTAAAGACGTGCAAATTTCATATTTTAAGGAATTTCACCTAATACAATTGTGTTGTAAGCTATTTAAAAAATAATACCATTCTGTTTGTCCTGATAGAGAAAATAAGTGTATCATACAAAGAAAAAGGACATTTTAAAGACAGAGAAACTTTAAGCAGAATACTTTAAATCTATAATAATAATTTCTTACTCTTTGGCATTGGGAACTCAAAGGTTCATTACCGCACTTATAAATACGCCACTTATTCCTACCTTGAGCTAGTTTTATCAAGTCCGACTCATTACACCCTATCTCTTTCAGGTCCATTCCATTGCTATCCTCCCGTTTGTGTATATGAGTTCTCATTGGTCTCCTTTCATTGGTTTTACCAGTTAATGCCCTAAATACGCTTTTAGATTCTCCCAGTCACGCTACATTGCATTCCCACCAAAATCTGCTAGATTATATTACCCTTACCAGGTCTTGTGTAGAGTACAGGAAATGTAACTCATCATTATGTAGCCTCTTCCATCCAAAGTACCTACCTTCATCTCATTTTGGGCCAAATATACCATTAACCACCTTGTTTTCAAGCACCAAATATTTATTTTCATCATGTAAGGTGAGAAGGCACGTTTCACACCCATGGATAACAACAGATAACATTATTGTTTGTATATTCTGAATTTTACATTTCTTGACGTTAGGTGAAATGTTAACAATTTATTGACCGTGTAATAAATAACATGCATTCCCCGACTGAATTATTTTCCCGATTTCCACTCTAATATCGTTATATTACTTAAAATTGTTATTAAATATATAAATATTTTACCACGTCTTACTACCTATTCCCGCTATACACATATGTAAAAATACGCTAATGAATTAAGGATAAGGAAGTTTGAATTTAGAGGAAGTGCACCCACATTTTCTAAGTGAAAGAGAGAGATTTTTTTTTATAAACCACACTCAGTACAACCAAGAGGGATTTTGACCCTAATATCTCTGTTATCAGCAGTCTATTCTTTCACGAGAGTGACACCTTAGACCATGTCACCACCTAAGTAGGTACCCTAATTATTTAAACTCATTAACCATGTCAAATGATATTTTTCCGCAGTAATCTCGAAATTATTATCCTCCCCAATCTCTATTATCTGTGTGATCATATTCATAGGCTTTTCAGCGTTTAATTCTAAACGTATTTCCTTACTAACTTCTAATAAAATTCCATTATTTCTTGCAAAAACTTCCTTACTATGACCCAACAAAGCTAGATCATCTGTGTATCTCAATAGTGGCATTGTACAGTTTATTGTCACCCCTTTCCCACTCTCTTGCATTGTCCTAATAGCATACTCCAAGACTTTATTAAAAAGTAGTGGTGAAAATGCATCTCCTTTTTTTAATACATTATTTATTTCGAAAGTATCTGATAAGTAACATCCAACCAGTACCCTTCCACTCCTATCTGTAAAGAATCTATCAATTAGCTAGACAAGTTTTTTGGTACACCTATCATACATAAAATTTATTATGATTTGTTAACTTTAACCCAATCATAGGCTTTATTTTTAAATTTATGTATAGTTAATGTACCATCATGTTATAACCAAAAAATTTTCTAATTATTTGCCGATTAGTAAACAAATTTTTGAGCTATATGCACAGTTTTTTTTCCTATGCCATGGAGGAACAGTATATATGTTTGGGTGTAGTTCTATTTATATCAAAAAATATCCGTTGTTGATCTATTTTGTTGAACTCCACAGTGAAGATCCCCGATTAATTTTTCAGCTTTGGGCGTTTTTGTTAGATCAAATTTATTGGTATGTTGGTAGTATTGACTTACCTCTATATTTATTACACTCTGTTTTATTCCCCTTTTTTAAAAAAATGAGTACTTTTGTAAATTTTTTTCCATTATTGTGATAATATATTATGGTTCCATAAGGAACATAGCAGATTATGAATTTTTATTACTAACATTTCAACACCTCCCGTTATTAACTCCTCTGAAATTGAATCTAAGCCAGAAGATTTATGATTCTTTAACTTTAAACCGAATCTTTGACTTCACTAATACTTGGCTCTGGCACTAGTTATTCAGCGGTACTGATCAGGATAACCTCACCCAATGTTAAACCTCCATGAGCTTTCAAATTATAACTTAAGTGGTCGTTTCATTTACTACAACCTAACTAATATCTGTCATCAAATAACCATTCTAATCTTTCCCAAAATTCCACATAGCCTGATAACTATTACTATTATGTTTTATATAGCTAAATTTATCCTTTAAAATCGCTTTTTTTCTGTTTCTGAATATGGAACTGGCCTTCATTTTTGCATTAATAAAAGCGTTTAGGCTCAATTTATTCGGAAATTCTAACTTATGCATTTTGCTTCCCTTCACTTTTCAATTATTTTTGAACATTTGTTGTCTGCCATGGCTTCGTCTTTCTCTTTTTGCGAGGACCTACACTACTCTCCACTGCATCTCTAATATTATTCTTAAACATTAAATTGAAATCTAAAATAGGTTTTCTGCCTTAGAGTGCTCAGAGCACATGGAAATTAGCGCTCATCCTACTGTTGCTCTGGATGAGCGCTAATTTCCATGTGCTCTGAGCCCTCTAAGGCAGAAAACCAATTTTAGATTTCAATTTAATATACATTCATATACTCACCATATTTCAGACTCTTTATATAATATATTTAAAACTTTTCTGCCTGATTTCTATTTTTAGTTACTGAAAGGCATTTCCTAAGTTTTTCTACTGCCAATTAGTAGTCTGAATCAGAATCTGCGCCCCTGTATCACGTGATATTCAGTAAGCGTGTATGACGTATTTTATGGATCATCATGTGATATATTTGTTTGTGGTTAGTCCAATATAGAGAGATCCTAATATATTTATGAATATCCTTAAACTTGAAAGTATCTTTGAAACGTAAAATTTATCAATCTCATTCTATTATCATTACTGACTTAATGCAAGCTTTATTTTCCCAATGTAGGTTTAAAGATTCTTCTATCCCTATCGTTATATTAATGTCACCAATTACAATTTTCATGTACTAGGTTGGGAACTGGTCATACAGGTGTTTTACTTCCTCATAAAAACTATCCCTTGCCAGATAATATTTGTTATCTATCATAAAATGGGCATTTAGAATGACAGTATTATGCCACCTCCCTGCTACTACTATGCTTGACACCATGGCATAATAGTCTTTTACATGTTACTTAACCCACCAGAGGGTAAGAGTTTTCTCTGAGTTCTCATGGGTAAAATTTAACACACACATCCACGTTGTGGGGATGAGCAATGGCATTGGTGTTGTGGCAGCTTAACGGCTACAGTAACAGATAAGTGACAGATAGGTTTTGTAAGGAGCCAGGGACGTGGGGTATATCACGTCCTCATGTACCAGGTTACATAACTAATACTGGGCAACAGTGGTATTAGGGTCAACTTAAGACACAAAGCAAATTATGGTCGAGATGGTTCAAAACCGAACAACCATGGGCGTGACCACATGGAGGGTCAGTTGGGCCATTGTGCTGCGGTGTAAATAGGAAAAGGGTAAAACTGCCATACTATCATTCCCTGAAAACCCTTTGGTCAAGGGAGCAAAACCAATAATGGTCCTTCCTGAGGTAAAACAATTCATAGTGGGGACTTCTTCAGAGGGAACGATCAACAAAGAATAGAACTTTGAAATGTGATGCTGGAGAAAACTTGATAAGATAAGGTGGAATGATAAATGAAGAAGTCCAAATCAGAGTGGGTGAGAAGAGAACCATTTTGGATTTTATCCTTTGGTACAAAGCAAGCTTGAACGGACACGTTCTTAGTCGGAACTGTCTAGTGTACGACTTCATAGAAGGCCAAATTTAAGGGAAAAGGAGCTTGGGAAGAAAGAGAATTTAAATATCAGATGGATTTAAGGAAAGAATAAAATTCTGGGAGCTAAAGTAGGGGGCATAGGACAAGGAACATTGGTGGTCTAAGTTAAATGACACACGTAATGGACCTACAATAAGTCATAGCACCTAATGATCATAATAAACATCCTTAGCTGATGGCATACACTTTCTATAGATTATAAAGCCTGTTTCTAAGTTATATCTGTTCATTCCTCTATTCAAAAAACGACGTATTCGCATATTCTACCCTACCATCCTCTGAAAATTTTACCTCTTGTAAGGCCACTATAGCTAATCCAAACCTACTTACTTCATCACTCATTCAGTGTAGTGCCCCAAGCCTATATTAGCTCCTACTAACAATCAGCATAGCAATCCTAATCTCTTTCTTAGCTTTATGAACCCATAACTCCCCCTGAGTACTCGCCAAGTAATCCAAATATAGGATTATTTTATCACAGGAATATTTTACACCAGAAACCAGCATGGCAAACTTTTGTATATTTCCTAATAGGATTTTTTTTTGTTTGATAGATATTTACATTTGTATAGTATTTGACCATTAATTTAGATATTGATTGACTTTTTGATTGAGTACTGGACATAACAAAGAAGCTTCACATTTAATGGCACTAACTGTTTTTTTAATACTATACGTTTGTATTTCCTTAAATAAATATAGTTTTCCATTAAATTAAAAATGAGATCCTATCAAAATATGGAAAATTGAATTATTTTACATTTAAAAAAGTAGAATAAAACTAAATTAGCATCAATGAATCAAGATCTTGCTTTTCTATTTCCTTTATTATTTAATTTAGTGTATGTTAATATATAATTTAGTTTTTAAAAGTATATATATAAGTATATATATATATATATATATATATATATATATATATATATATATATTTAATTTTTACAATTTCCATTATTACATTATATAGTGGCTGTTAATCTATAATTAAAGCTTAAAAACTATAAATATCTATTTTTCAATTCAAATATAAATTAGAGGAAATTAAAATACTGCCAAACTAAAACAAATGAATGGTTTATAAATTCTTAAAATTATTATAGTAAAACTATAAGCTCAGGCCCTATATCTAAGATAAATAATATTAAGTTATATAATATCGTTATTAAATGTTTCATCAAATGTTTCACCAAAAGATTTCAGCGGATAAAATACAAACAAATCCTTTTATGGCCACATATAAGAGTATGAAAAGAATACCATGAAGAGCGTTGACCAAATAAGATTATGTTTAATAAGTTAGCATTTTCTATCATTGCGCATAAGTTAGGCATAGAATAAATGTGATAATTACTTAGTTACATATTATTTACATATCTATTACACTATGAAATATTTAAAGAAGATCAATGAAATTTGAATAATTATGGATGATAGGCCCCTTTAGCGCCCAGACTATGAGCAGACTTGATTAGCTGCAGTATGGATGATGCTTTCAACCCGACGTTAAAGATTCCTGCCATGGGTTTTCACCGGTATTTACTGATTCAGATTCACTCAGGCAAAACATACAATTACTACTAAAACAACAAATGATCTTTGCTCCGATTCCATCCCTATGCCTGTTGTAACCTTCACAGTTTTAGGCTCTACATTTTGAAATCAGAACTCGGTGAGAATGTGCAAGTAAAATAAATAGTCCCCTATGAAAGTTTCTTTAGGACTCCTGAAGTTGGCTTTCTTCAGTCGAGAGATAATTGGTAACAAGTGAGAGTCAAGATAAAGGATATTATGTCCCTTGACTGGAAGCGAGCTAGACTAAGGACTGTAGGTCTGACAATTAAGAGTACCATCGAGGCTGGAGTATCCAAATACACTGTATTGAGCTTATCTATCAGTTGATTTTCCACCCTATTTCCAATTGAATATGTGTGGAAATTCTTAGCTTAGAACCTTATTGTAACTCACAGCACAACTTGCGTCAAATAATAGGCATAAGAACAAGTAATATGATATTGACCGATGGAATCAATTCTCTTAAATGTTTCTTTATAAATCTAAGATAAATGTATTAATTAGTGATTGTCTTAGTAAGGAGTGATAGTTGATCATAAAAACGTTTTTTTCTGAGCTATGCATTTTCACCAGAAGCAATTAGATAGTTGTATTATTCAAATGTATTCAAACATGGAATATACCCAAACATTTTAAATATGTTTGAATTTGGGATATTATTATTGTATCTATTTCACTAAGGACAAAACTACGTTTAGTGGTTTATTAACCTAATCATTTTCCAACTTTTCCAGAAAGATATTTTTTCCAAAATATTACTTTATTGCTATAATCAAACATCATTTATACTTCATATGAATATTAATTCTCAATATTAGAAATTATGGAGCAATAATACCTACTCATGAAATAAATCTATCATATGTTTTAAGCCCAAACATCGAGATCTGATAAAAAAAAAAAGAGTATCAACTCGTGATTTGGTGAACTTAAGCTGCTAAAAAAATTATTAAATATGTTTACACTTTGTAGCTCTTTTAAAATAACTTCAAAGCTTTGTAAATGATTCATAAATATGTCTCTATTTTATCACTAGACAAAATATTTCTTGCCCAAACTTTTTATCCCTCACTCCTAGTATGGCTGATGCCTAGGTGAAATTATTGTTCAGCTTGATCCGTGGGACCGAGCCACACGTTCATTTTAATCCGGCGTCATTAATGTTCATGGAAGCTCGAGAAATCTCAGGAACAATCACTAGCAAACTGTCAGTGATTTGAAACTATGTACATGTATTGTTCCACGTTTACAAGAATACTTGTCTTTCCATGTGAGCCTAGCAGGGGTGGCCACTCTTAGTAGAATGAGTTGCCATGAGTTGTTCTCTCAGCAATAGTGTCGAGACTTGACTATTCAACCTCCAAGCCACGCTGCTGAGAAGCCTCTGGTGGTGACGTCACGACCTAGAAACTAAAGAATAAGTTGCATGGCGCTAACAGGGTGCACTTGGTCTATGAATAAAAATATTAAGAGCCTTCATCTTAGCCAGCCCAAATCAGCTCCTGGCTTGCATCTACGTTTGTGTGTGTGGGTGCGTGCGAGGAATGAAAGAAAAAAAGAAAAGAAAATGCCTTAGATATGCCTGAAATGTGTGCAGTGCATTCGTATTCGAATAATTACACGAAATTTTCCGCGGTGACGAAGGGGGACAAAGCGACAAAGTTTCATGTTAATAACTACAGTTTGGCCCTATTATGACAGAATGAAGATTGGTGAGCAATGCTTATCAATGAAGCCATTCTAAAATGCTCCTAAACGGCCCTTTCAATGGATTTTTTATTCATATTTCAACAACGTTCAGTATTAGAAATTTTTTAACTCTTTATATCAATTAATGTTTAATAAAAAATGATCAACGTGCAATAGTGTTCATGTAAATTTAATATTTCTAGTTGACTGTGTCAAAGAGTTGATTGGAATATGATGCACGCTCTTAAGTAGCTATTTCAATAAATGTTTAAGCTTATAATTGAAAAGAGATATGACAACAACGATTAATTCCAGTATTAAAGGAATGATCAAATATTGTGCATTTTTGAATAAGCAAAACAAATCAAACTTATAGTAAGTACACCAGCATAACCTGCATATTTGTATAGTCAGTTCGACCTTTAGATTCTTGCTCCAAGCAAGTTAATTGTATAGTTCTCTAAAATCCATCTTTCGAATCCCTCATATTCTTTGTAAATGTAGTTGTGGATATATATAGCCTAGGGCGGCAGTAGGATTCTCAGTAGATAAAATTACATTAATCAAACAATAGTACAGTAGACTATAAATTCAAAATATTATTACCCACTACCGAAATAAATCCACACCAATCTCTTTTACAGTATTCTACACACATCTTATTGCTTACAATTATTATTAGTCCCCGAACCACCACTGCACTCAACCCTACACATGAAATAAAGCATCGACTAACAATTGAAATGTATGATCACCAAATAAATAGGAAAGCTATAGATTTAAATTCCATCCTTCACAATATATAACTTAACATGTAACTCTTTGAAAAGAGGGTGTGGGTCTATTAATAGGGTTGTATGTATATAGTTTATGTGTGACGTTTTATAAATTGTAAGCTAGCATCTGTATATAAAAATAAATTTTTAAAAGTTTTTAAAAATACCTCCCAACTTACACAAAGCATTTTTAAAGAATTAAATATAAAAATTATAGATTAATTTAACCTATACCATGCAACCAAAAATAACATTTTAATCAAATTGTAAATAGTGTATTCATAAGCAATTGGCCATTACAATTACTTTATGATAATAATCAAGTGTCTTCATATTTGCTTGAGATAAATAAACAAGTGATCAAATCTGATGCTTTCTAAGTTAAAAAATAAGTTATATACGAAATAAATATTGTGTGCATTCATTTTATTAATGGTATTTATATAGTCCCAATTATATAAATTAAAGATTTTTATTTATTTTTTGCTATAAATTAATAAAGGTGTTAGCTAGAATAATTATTTTCTAATATAAAATAGCATTTTATATTGTAGAATTTTTCAATGATGAGAATCCCAGATATGATAAATTGGTCCAAATCCCGGTACGTTTAGAAGCTTTCAATTTGCGTTTTATCGCTTACATTAACGTATCGCAATAGTATGTTGAGTTTTCATACGAGCTCGATCCTAGTAACTAATCGATCCCGTTGTGTTCTGCACCTTAAATATTAATAGTACATTCATGCTCAAAATATAAATCGACAAGCTTTTGAGTTGGGGTTATCTTAAACTATTATACTAGTTGTGTTAAAATAGAAGCTCAGCAAAAATTTGTAATCAGGATAATCATTTGAACGTTCTCCAAAACCTTCCACTATATACTTTATTATAAGAAATTCTTAAATACACATTTAAATTAACTTATTAGTAGAATCTAACAACATTGGAGGAAAAAAAAGGTATTAACGCCTTCGTTAATTTTGTGACATCATCTGTAAATATTTCTCAGGTCAAGGAAGGAGGTTCCCAACATGCATGAGAAGCTAATGATTACACACCAAATATCTCCAAATGATGAAGTGATTTAATATTTCGACTTTTGTCTTATCAAACCTAAATAAATATATTTCATTATCAGAATAAAAGGGTGGATGGTGTAATGACTGAAGTTGTTAAGTCTGGTTTCCTGGTTTTGTTGCCAATCCAAGAAACAAGAACAATGCTCGAACATTAATGCTCACCTTGCCTAACCGCCATCTGTAACAACATTAGAAAAAAACAACAGGTTTACCAATTCTTCTTCCATCACAATTTTCCGTCATGCTTGTAGATGAAGTATAGTCATTCTCAAGAAATGGTCTAAAAAATATGATGTTTTGATATTACAATCCAAGTTATTTTTGTTTGTAGTGACGGTCGGATTCTCACATCTGAAGAGTTCACACGCAATGGTGAACAACTAATGACATCTAGCGGTAGCCGCGCGTAACCACCGTGAGCGGATGTGTCATATTCGTCAGCTTCTTATTGTTGTGATCATCATTATTATTATTTACTAGACCTTGATGGTTGGGTTTTATTATATCAGGCGTTGCTTTTTATGTCCAACCGTGTAGGTATATTTTTTCTTTTATTTTATCATCTACACTCAGATTTGTGACACAACCAAAAAATTTTAGTAAAATCATATTAATATGGTCGCTTAGGATTGGGAGGCAACTTTGATGCACATTATGTCGTTAGAGAAGCGGAAGATGACAGCTAGTAACATAATCTAGTTCCGGTCGTGTCATTTTTTTTAACATTCATATAATATTATATTTTCTAATGGTAACCATTTTGCTTTGCTATAGGCGGAGAAATACTTTTACAATGAATATATTCATTGACCTCTCAAACTATTAAAATATTAGTTTATTGCCATAATCGTAATCAACTAACCAATAAAAAATATAATCAGACTCTTTTATAAATTGAAAAAAATTAAACATGGTTTTACTATCTAAAATGTTAACTTGGCATTTTCTTTTCTGAAATATGTCAAAAGAAAAAACGAAACAAATATTATTATCAATTTGTGACGCAAGAAATGAAATGGTATATTTAGATTAATTTACTATTCATACTAATTAATCTTGGAAGTTATACACATAAACCGGAGACAAAATAAATTTTAAATATAAAAAAATATATATTGGTTAAGGGCATGGTATCATTCCCAGTATTATAAGTTTTAATATATTTACAAATATAATAGCATTTTCCAGCGGCTTAGCTCGCACTAAACTATAAATCAACACATATGACATCTTCAAATGCTATTTTAAAAAAATCAAAGAAGGATTTAATGGACGTACGAAAATTCAAGAAGAAACACCGACCCGTTCTCAACTCCTCCCCTTCCACACACCAGCTAATATCCCATGCCATCTTAAGTACCACCAATATCAGCAGCAACAAATGTTCACTGCTTACTCCCTGGTTTCTCTAGACTACTTCGCTCTCTGATCAACCAGCACCATGGTTCTTTGAAAAATAAGGATTACTACAGAATAAGTGTCGTCTAGATCAAATAAATACTTTTTTAGTTAACTAGAAACAAACAAATGGACCAACGGACAAACTTTGTAAAAATTATTATTATTAATATAATAATAAATATTATTATTATTAATATAATAATAAATATTATTATTATTAATATAATAATAAATATTATTAGCACCGCGTCTTACTACCCGTTCGGGTTATATGCACTTATACTAATGTGTTATGGTAGGGTGATTGTGAGATGAAATGAAGGAGCTACAGTTTAACTTGGAATCTGAACCACGGTGGAGGCCTGGCACTCCACACATTCACAAGTTGTGATTAATACACGTCTTTTCAGAGGTGAAGGAAGTTCTAAACACTGATTATTTACCGTTATTATCGCTTATACTAGCCAAAAGGGAAGAAAATTGCACAACAATTTGAATGCGCAGACACACCTTGCTTATGTGCCTGTTTTTCACACGGTGAATCTATAAAGTAACTTGTGGGTGACCTGGTGGTCTAGGGGTAAGGTGTCAGACTTCTGTGCTGGCGGCTGGGGTTCAATCCTCGGTCCCGCACAGTTTTATCTGATTACCAAACCCTTCCTTCACCTCTGACAAGACATTTTGTGAATGTGGGGAATGCCAGGCCGCCACCGTGGTTCGAATTCCACGTTAAACTGTAGGTCCTTCAATTTATCTCACAATCACCCTACATTAGCGTAATTGCGTATAACCCCAACGGGTAGTAAGACGCGGTGCTAATAATAATAATAATAATAATAATAATAATAATAATAATAATAATAATAATAATATAAAGTAACTTGATATAACTTTGTTATTTTATAGTATATACAATTATTCAAAGGGAAGAGTAACTAAGCTTTAAAACCTTTATCAATGCTAATCCTTGATTGTTTTAAATTATTGTGTTATAAGACATGAAAAAAAAGCTAACTAAAACACAATTAACAAAATAGACCTACCCATTAAAATATAGATATGTGTTTAAAGGTGAAATTTCCTTTGAAGATTAAACTATAACTTCTTTATACATAGTGCGTATAGCCCGAACGGGTAGTAAGACGCGGTGCTAATAATAATAACATTATACAAAATATTATTTTGTAGTCTAAATTATTGGTGCTAATAAAAAAGAAAGAAGAGTAACATCGCCTAAATAATTGATTGTTAAAATATTAAAACATATTAAAGTTACAGTGAACTGTAACAGTTTACAGTATTGGAATTGAGTTAATCATTTTCGATAATTTTGATCCACAATTTTGAATACGCCATATTACACTATCGATTTTAGGACCTATCTAGAGAACATTAACTTAAGACCTATTGGCATGTATAGTTTGAGATTTCTATTATGTTTAAAAGTATTCGAATAATTCTTTCAGACAGACAGCTATCTAAACGATATAGAATTATAATATTCAATATCCGTATGTATAATTTACAATAAAAAAAATACATGTCTATCATAAATTGTTTGAATAATCTTTGAAATGAAACATTAATCAGAAAATAATATGAGTTCATAAAAATCTCCATCCACAGAACGCAATATATGCCTAAAACCGATCAGAATAAATGTAAAATATAATTTATATACATTGTTACAATGACATATTGGAAATTAGAGCATCACAGCTTAACATGGAGGATAAATGTTCATACTCTTATGGTTGTTTAAGTTTGTCCCTATACACGTGCGTAAATATTTCAATTATCTACTATAAGGGAATTTTTTTATTCTAATAGCTTAGCAAATTGTTTAGGAGGACCTCTTTCCCCCTATCCAGTCATTATTATTTTTTTGTTCAAAGTGCCTGCTGCGGGTCTTAGACCTTCATGACAGATTTCAATCTTCTGCCACCGTGAGAAGTATTTTTAAGTACCGTGTTTATTACCTGTTTAGTTTATAAGCATATTATGTACTAATTACACTAATGATATAGGGATAAGGAAGGTAGAATTAAGAGGATGTATACAAGCATTTGCATGGAGGTAGAATGAAAAAGCATTTATTAAAACCCACTCTCAGTATAACCGACTGAGCTTAGAGCCACGATCTTTCTGTCATTGGCAGTCTAGTCTATTGCGAGAGTGACATCTTAGACCATGCGGCCGTCGAAGAAGGTTCAGTGAAAAGTAATACTTACACAAGTTTTGGAAAATTCTAAATCCTCTATTTAACCAAACTCAAAATATTTATAGGGGTATTTGGAATAGTCACACTACATTCCTGGTTTATTTTTTATTTTCTATGACTCCTAAAAGTATATAGTGGTTCGGGCGTGTTAGAACAATAAACAGACAGAAAACATTTAATTTTAATTTATTAATGCGATTCAAGCTTTCTAGGTTTCTTAGTTTTGTATTTATAGCAACTAAACACATATACATACATACATATACATACACACACATGCATTAATATCTATACACATACATACATACATAAATACATACATACATACATACACACACATATACATACATACATTCATACATACATACATACATACATACATACATACATACATACATACATACATACATACTTACATACATACATACATACATACATACATACATACATACATACATACATACATACATACTTACATACATACATACATACATACATACATACACACATACATACATACACACATACATACATACATATATATACATACATACATACATACACACACACATACATACATATACATACATACATACATACATACATACATACATACATACATACATACATACACACACATATACATACATACATACATACATACATACATACATACATACATTCATAAAAACAAATAATACACATCCTATATTAATATTTAAATGATTATTGATTACTGGTTCACATAGTTAATGAGATATAGCTCTGGACAGGCTCAAGAGTAAAGTTCTATAGCATTATTTTTTTTCAAGATGGCCATAATGTTTAATATAATTATATTTAGGAACCTTTTTAAGTTATTTTTGCACCACATCTTACTAACCGTTTGGATTATACGCCTATGTACTAACTAATTTGATGATTTTATGGATTAGGAAGGTTATATTTAAAGAAGTGTACCCGCATTTGCGTGGAGGGAGTGTGGAATTATTTTGGTAAAAATCGTCTTTAATACACCCCACAGAGATTCAAACCTCAATCTCACCGTCATCGGCAGCATAGCCTACTAACAACCTTTATAAGTAAATACAATGAAATTCTAATAAGTGCAAGATGATAAAAAGGACAAGAAGAAGTGTAGAAACAAAATGGCGGACTTATTTGTAATTAGCCTACATGTTAACCGGACGTCCAAGTTATAGCCATGGGAAATTCCATTAGAACAATAGGGGTTTGGGCGTGATTGAGCAACAAACAAAAGGCAGATATTTAATGTTTATATAATTAGTATGCTAAAAGTAAAACAATAAACACATGTTCACATTCGATAGCTTAGAATTTCATGAGCCTTTGTTTGGCATCCTTTTGCACCCGCAATCACTCAATTTAATTCTTTACGCACACAATATGTTTAGTAACAAAAACTAAGGTTTCTCAAAGAAAGATGTAAATACCAACTTTTTTCCATGATTCTTTAGCCATACGAATACGAAGTCACAATGTCTAGTGTGCTAGGCTCCCTATGATTTTTTTTAAAAAGAAACTAAGGTGCACAACCTAAAATTTACTTATCTATACATTTAAATCTAAAATTTAGTTTGAGACAAGGTTTAAGGCATTGGGCTCAAAATTTTTTTCTTAAATACACCCGAGGTTTAATCACACCTTTTGTTTTCACTAATTAAACTTGAAAAATGCAACCTTTTCATTTTTCTTGAGTTTAGAACTACACACACTGGGGGGCACGGGGCTCAAGGCACCAACATTTCAGTATACAGTCAACTCTGATTATAATGAACCACTATAGACCTTAGTGGTTAACTCCGTTTCGTGTTACGCGACAGTGCGGATGGAGTCATGATCACACCATTCTACACGCCAGGCGAATTTCTTAAATCTAATTTTGAGTTCACTCTTTTAGAGTGACCCACTCGGTTATCATCTCGATTTGAGATTATTTTTAACAATTTATTATATTTTAATATGTTTAATTTGTCTTTTTAATTAAGTGTATACACCTGTGGGTTTGTTTAGCAGGTGTACCACCCCAAACTCTATTATAAATCCCTTTGGGTTTCACTCCCATGGAATGTCTAGAATGCACTTTGTCTCATATTGAGATTTGTTTTTAACATTTGTATACAAATTTTAGTTTTTTTTTTCATTTGTTGAACTCGGCAGGGAAATATATATATATATATATAAATAATTTATTTCCCCTAAGGGAATCTTACTTTGTTTACGATGTCGTATAAGGCCCTAATTACGTCATTGTATAGACTGTCCTAATAATAACACTATCGACCAGATATTGGTTGACAATATACAAAGTTCACTAAAACCCTAATTTATTTCTACATAAACGTGAGAAGGATGGACAAAAAAAATTGAAATATGTTTATTGAAATTTATTTCTTAACATTTAAATAGTGGGCTATATGCTATTGCTTGCTATATACCTACTGAATTAGTAATTTCTGCCTTTTAATGAGATAATTCATTGATTTGACTTAATATTTAGTATTTAAAAGTATGATAAAAAAAATCATGGTTACCTTTGTTTAAGTTTTATTTAAAAAAAACACAAATTTCCAACTAATGTGAATATAAAAAACCAACAAAAAATATTTTTCTCTTTGGATTTAAGATTGAAACGTATTATGTAATTTTTCAATGTATTGCATTTGAATTAACGATCAAGTGAGACAGAAAGCATGAGTTCTTCATTCATTGTTTGTTGATATTTCCAAACCCTTCGTGTCCAAGGAGACTTACAAAGAAGATATATACATTACAAGTTAAAACATTAGAATTGTTACTAATTTAAAACGCAAATGTAACCATGTTTAGAGTCATTTTATTCGACACTGCTTCGTTCACTGATGAGATAGTGTGATGGTATATAGCTCACACTTTATTCATAAATATATCATTATAACAGAAGAAGGTCCATATAGCTCAGATGAGTACTTTGTGTGTTTACAAAAAACAAACAAGAAGAAACTATCAAACATAAAGAAAATGTACAGGTTTATTACAGGAATATAGGAATAGATTTTAAAGAGCTATTCTTAGAATATTGTTATATAAATTATAGATGTGGTGAAAGAGAAGTGAAAATCGCCACCCCATATAAAGATTGAAAAATTAGATTGCTCAATTGAATATTTAAAGAAACTTTACTTGAAGAAGTTTGTTAAAAGCATGTACAATTTGTCTACATAGACGCAAATGTGACAAAATTTTAAATTGAAAATATAAGACAGTTTAATGTGAGATTAGACAGTCATTTTATCAGACATGTTTCATAAACAATGGCTGAATTTTTGAACTTAATGCACATTCGAATTACCTCCAATGATATGCAGGAAATATCAAGTTGCAATCTGCACACGCCATTGGGATATAGTTTATTCAATTGTGAGAGCTGGCAAAATCAAATTAACCACACTTTTATAGCCAGTTCATCACTATTTTATAGCCAATTTACCACTGTGGCGATTGGCGACAAGGTTTCCCAGCCGAGATATATATAAAGGTACAAACATTTCTAGTTTTTTTTTTAGCACCACGTCTTCCTACCCGTTCTGATTGTATGCTCACTTCTAATACACCCCCTTTTAAGGTTAAGAAAAACCTTTATATTAATTATAATAAGATTAAATACATTTATTGTTGTTTCAAAGAGATCTGAGAAATTTTATTACAATAATTCGAATACACATCAAACAAAGCAAATATTGGATTCAATAAACATATACACAAAATATTAGTGGAATCTATTATTGTACGTTCTAGAATTTAAGAGGGTTGAAAATGTCCAATATAGCCTGATTTTGGTTAGAAGAACAGATGAGGTAACTCAAACATATTTATTTGCAGCTATAATTGATAAAAAAAAATATTTCTATATTATTTGTGTTATTTTGTAGGTATTGATAGTATAGATAAAAAGTGACATATGCAGAAAATAGTACATGATATATGAATATATTAAAATTGTTTTAAGAACTTTACTAACTAGCTCCTATTATTCCTACTACCAAAATTATAATTTAGCTAACACATATTTATGTAAATTGATTTTAATGTGTGACTTTATAATTTTTTTGTTGATTGACCCTTGACCATTTAAAAAGAATTAATGTGAAATGAATACGTCAAGCATGATGAGATTACTAATAAATATTTCACATGTTGAGAAACACCTACTAATAATATTTCTGTTACTCTACCAATTTCTCATGGTTAGATCACTGCCTAACAATTCTTGTTGCATGATATTACATACTATAAAACATGTTGCACTCTGAACTTGATCAGGTTCCTTACTTTAGAGAACATATTGATTGGGTCATGTTCAGGCTCAGACTTATTCTTCTCATGGCGCTGAAGAAGTTGCAGTATTGGATTGTCTTAATTTCTCAATAAATTGGTTCTAAGGTGCAAATAGCCTTTTATGTATTAAAAGGCCTCTAAAGCCAATATGTTTAGGGATAACCATGTATGCTTTGCCAAGACTGAGAATACTAAATACTCTACATTAACCGCATTGATAGGGCATGGGTTAGTTATTTGGCTCATCTAGTTGGATTTTCTCTGGTGACAGTAGGTCCAAGCTCAATTTACGGTTCGGTATCGTGGAGGAGGAAGTATTTTCTAAAATACATTCCCATTTTCTCCCCACGCGATTTCAAGTATATATCCTCAAAATTCTAGATTTTTCTATCCATACCTCATTAGCATAGTTAATTTTTTTACAGCCTGGAAAGCCTTCAACCAACTGAATATATATAGTTAAATATAGATAATATATTTATTAATGTAGCTTTGTTTTAAATGGAACATTTTGTTTGTATATATTTAAATGGGAATCTTATTTATATAAAAGTGTGTTCAAGCTGAAATATTCTACCTAGTGTTTTTTATAGTACCAATAAAACACAATTCACATCACGATTGCAATAAACCATGTATTGTTTCCTCTACACTGAATAAACAAAATTCTGAAAAAAACTTTAATTGTGCTTTTCAAATTATAAATTGTCTGTTCAGGGTTTAAAATCTATACTTTCCATATTGTAAATGAATATTCTAAAAAATGTATATTTGTGTTTTAACGTCTATACCTAAGATCCCCCTCTAACTAATGAATACAACTTCACTCAGCTTATAAGCTCAGTCTCAAATATTATGGACAAGTTAAAACATTCATTTTCAGCCATTATCATTGGCTTTTTAAGCTGTGAATGTCACATTTTGTCGCCAAATTTATCCATCCCTTGGATACAATATGTGACGTTAAATTTAAAAAAGGGTTACCTGGTATCATTCATTATGGTATCAGCGATTCAAAAAAGGGCCATGAGCTAATGTCATATTTCGTATTTTCTACATGCCTAGTCCTGCAAGTGTACCAGCCCTGAACTCAATATTTTTTTCGTGCCACCGATTTCAAAGGGATCAATAGATCCAGTAATTTCAGTATCACTGACACTAATCAAATCGCTCCATTCAACCAATGGTTACATTCACTATTCAACAGGTTGATGCGGATTTTTTTTTTAAAAAAAAGCTCCTCTCACAGTCCAGCAACACTTGTGTTTTCAGATAATACTTTGAGACGTAGCTCAATAAACACATTGGGTCCAAAACAAATATTACCTGCTCCCTATGGTAAACAGACATCCCCAACACGTTTGTGGAGGCTGGCAACATCAACAGGATGTTTGAGATTCATTGTAGTCTCGCTGCAAGAACTTAGATGTTGAAACTCTTAGGATATGTACATGGTGGCTTGTTTAACCAAGATAAATAACTTCTGAACAGTACCAATCACAGTATTAAGTTAGTCCGTTCTTGAGAAGAGTTCAGTCTAGTATCTTCCGCTGAAATTCTGCAGTTTAAAGTCCACATCGTTGAAGCCAGACTTCTAGTGCGATTTTACAAAGTAGAACCGTCTAACCGGTTGGCCCATGCCAAAGTATTAAACGTCAGTCCAGCAAAGTATTATATCTCCCGATGGAAATAAAAACCTTTCGATTACTTTGGTATTGCAAAGGAAACTATTTGAAAACTTATTCACTGGGAAGTTAATTAAACGATTCATCGTGGTGTGCGTATCCAACGTGGCTTTCAATGGAGACGCCACCAAGAACCCGTTCAATTTTCAACTGTTGCCATGAACCAATTCTCGCTACCCAAGTATTTCCAGCAAGTGCTGTAACAACTTTTGCGTTCTTATTTCACCAACAACAACTATGCCATGTCAAATCACACGCTGATTTCTTAAACGGGTATCCATTTAATGAACGAGGGTAGTTATATCACACAAGAATCCTATATTACTTGGTATCATATAATGGTTTTCGATCTCACACCAAGTTTGTACACTCACATGAAAACGCATTAGAATTTGACGTGGAATGGATCCCTTACCATCAATGTGAGATCTACTAAGTCACTTGCTGAAACCTTCAAATGTAGCATGTACGGTGAATTTGAAAACATAGTCTCCATCAAACACATAAACATGGTGGCTTAATTTTGGAGTTAATATATGCGAATTTCCAACACATTTCCTTGTCATTTAAATTATGAACATCACTGAGGAGTTCCTGAGATACATCGTAGACGACAAAGAGTTTGGCGTCAAATAACTAAGTGCTTTATTAATATGTGGTGTATTAATTAACCTATGGGGGTTCAAACCCCCTCGATTCTAAGATGAACTTTCCTCAGTGGCTAAAAAACAAGACAAACATATCGTCAACACGCTGCACGTTATCCCCTTGGAAAGTGATAATATGGATTAAAGTCTGCTTTAATCTCTCCTCTCATGCGTTACCATGCTTGCATAAACCGTCTACGTCAAGAGACTATAAAAGAGAAAGTTTCTAGACAAAAACACGCATAACCAATTTTAGATATGTTTGACAAAGGATGTGCTTAGTTGAAAACCCTTAAATTAGACCGTACTACATTCATGGAAAATTGTTCTGTATATAATTTTTGCTCGGCCACATCGCCTAAGTATTTCGATACTGGCTGTCTGGAGATGAACATCCACACCATTTTATATGCGCTGAAAACAAGCCATTGCTTCAGTTATGTACGATCGGCAGTTTTCCCTGATGATCAATGCTCGACAAGAATAGTGCACCCTTAAGCCCTCGTCAATACTGATCCACACACCAAGCTTGTAGTGCATTGGGTAACCATTTTTATTGAAAGGAACGGCGTGGGAGAATATTTTGACATATAAGTTTATTTCCCATTCGCAAAGTTTTAATTAGCATATATACGCATATATATTTCCCGCTAATCTAATTACACGGTACAACTTCATGGAATAGCCTATTGCGGCCATTATGGTTTAATGTACCTTCCCTAGAGCACCCATAATATTCCAATGAAGATTTCCTTGATCATATTCCCACTCACGAATTATACAGACAACCACTCCAAGGTTTTGAAGAGTATTTTCCACATACTGTTTCCGATGGATGAATTTGACGCCGAGCGAGTCATTTTCAGTATGAGTGTAAGGAATAACTTGACGCCCTTTGTCCGGCTATAAATATGTGAGGTAAGTTTGAAGTGTTCAACCGTATAGAGTGGAAAAACTGGACAACTAAAGGCCAATCAAATCAAAATTTTTCAACAATACAGAGCCTTTTCATAAGATAAGCAAACCTAATCATGAACTCTCTCTAAATGCATATGTTTTGACCGTATGGTTGTCATTAGCGAGAAAGAGTTTGATCAGCCCACGTTTGAAACACACATTAGAAACCTGGATCTGATAATTGCTGCCTACTAGACACGTAAAATCATCAGTTTTGACTATTTCATGTAATAATGTGAACTACTATTAAAAGCTATTTTATTAACCCATCTAAGAGACACTGTCGACATATTTTAGTATATATGTGTCATTCGTGTAAAAATGTATATTAAATATATATGTATATCATATCAAGATTTATTCACGCAAAACCAACTTCCTTTCCATTCATCACACGTGGCGTATTCCTATGGTGACCACCAATCCAGTACCAGGTATGAGTCATCTCCCATGACCTTTTCCTGTATGGACCGTCAAGCTGCCAATCTGGGGTCAGTTATAAGTCATAAATTTTGACGTTATTAGGGCTGAGACATCACCCGTGCTCTATTCCTGTCTTAACATGTCGTGCCACCACCCCATCACCGGGGCTGAATCATATTTCTTAAAATAGATTATATAAATAAACATTGCTTAAAGTATATGTAGACGTTTTGACCCACCTCTTCCTGTCTCAACGTGTCATGCCATCAAACTTGCACCTAGGCTGTGTCATATCTTCCCAATTAGATTATGACGTCATCAGGGTTGTGACCTCACCAATGGTCTCTTCCTGTCTCGACATGTCATTCCGAAAAACTGGTGCCAAGGATGAGTCATATTTCCCTAAAGAGATCCTATAAATAGAATGCAAATGGCCTGATGGTAGGTCAAGGTCAAATAATGCTTAGGGGTGATGCAACAGGTAAAAAACACATTCAAAATAGAGTAATATTAAACTAGAGAATAGGATCTAAGGTCAATATATGCTAGCTTGTCTATGTGCTATTAATAATTTAGTTTATTCAAAGATTATTTTATAATATTTAAAACAAACTTATAATAATACATAAAGAATAAGCTACATTCAGTTCTAGCTATCCCACATTTTTAAAATTAATTATATTTGGTTTACTTTTGTTTACGTTGCTTTTAGCAAAGTAGCCGGAACATCAATTGAAATATATTTTACGAGAACAGACATAAAAATTTCGTCAAAAGGGCTAACAGATAATAAAATGGATTAGATAAATTATTTTAATAGATGTGTCCCCACTACGGAACAATCTCTATTACTTGAAAAATATCCCATAACCCTCTAAAACATTCCTCTTCCTCATACTAAAAAATTACAAAAAGGTTCTCTTTATTTGTGTATTTCCCTGAAATAATTAATTAACTAAACAACTAAACACAACAAATCCAGTGTTTTCTCTTTTGTGATCGCAGGGAAACCGTCCTACCTCCCATTGCCTCGCCTGAACAATTCCTACAAAGTGAAACAAAGTAAAAAAAGGGAGCAATGGGGTCTGGGGAGATGTTATATAAGGGGTGTGGGGTTGGTTTCACAGGGTTGTCGGAGCCTTAGCCCTCTAGCCAACACCACCAGAACAGTTATGTTGTTATGGAACCTTTAACACAAAGTTAGCTGGCCATCCTTTTACACAAACAGAAGCGCATACGTGACATACCACTGTTAATAGTGAAATTCTTGATGAAATTTGTTTTCGCACACCGTGAGATTCAACTTTGTTCCTTCGTTTACTTGCCCGGTTACATGGGCCTACTTTGGAATGGAAAATAATTATTAGAATCTCCATCGTTCTTTGTCCAGAGGTGGTTGGGGGGTGGAATTGAAAACGGAACGAGTAAAACCCTATGAAAGCATTGCTATGCCGCCTTACTCCTCTCCCCCTTCCAAGGCTGTACGCAATTTCTCTTTTAATTCTTTCTGACTTCTGTATTTCTGATGACGCTAGTTTGGTTTTCAAGCGTTTTTTTTTCGTATCTCCAAAAGCATAAGCGTGAAACTGAACGGCCTGAAGCAATTTTTGGTGGGATTACTTCTCTCCTTCACCGACTTGGCTCTAAAAATAGCCAAACCTCCCCCCAACCCCTCAGCGTCATCAACACGGGTGGAATAGCTTAATAAATGATTTTTTTAAATATTCATGAGCGTTTGTTTGTTGAAATAACAATGAAAAATCTAATATGAAAGCAAAGGTGAAAGGAATGAAAATACACTAACTTGTAAAAATAGATAAAGTGGATCGTGTTTCCTTTTTATAGAACAGAATTGGCAAGTATCGTACATAATCCAAGAAAACAATGTGGGGTGAACCATTTTTTATTTCAGGCTTTCTCACTTTTCTCTCCTTTGTGCTTATTTATAGTAGGTTTACATAACGTTCGTCCTACTGTTTTGAATCCACATTCTCTCCACCTCAACTCCACACTCGTCATGAGAAATATGATCCAAGTGTCAGATCCTTTATTAATACTCACTGGTCAATATAATATCATGATATTGTTTCCGAACGCGATGCAGTGAATTAATTTTCGCCAAATGAAACGGCTGATATACCAGCCAATATTAGTTTGGATATATTTAGTTATGTCCTTTATATCTTAACACTTCTACTAGGTATACGCTTTTTATAATGCCAATGGCGTAGGGATAAGGACAGCAAGGCTTAGCTAATATATTCCAGCATTTTCTGGGGCTGGCGGCCGGTGGGAGGGTGGGAGGAAGTGTATATAGAAAATAAACTCTACATACCAGTTATAACTTTAGCCAAGATCTCGCCATCACCATAAATCCGGTCTATACGAACCTGACAATTATTTGGCATAAACACAAATGTAAATCTTTAATTTAACCACTTTATGAACCTTAAAAACCGAAACATAGTAATATTAATAATATTTTTCTCGCTATATCTCTACCTAAACTAACATGAACAAAGAAGTTGTCTGATTCGTAAGAGTGGGGGAATCGTGGTCAAGTCCTGATTGAGGTACTGATATTTTATAAACTCCATAATGCAGGTGTGGCTACACTTTCTTAAGATCTTACCTTCCTCGTATTTACACAATTTGTGTTAATATTTATATATCCAGGACGTATGACATGGAAAGATAATTTTCCTAGACCCATTAATAATTAAAATACAATCAAGATTGATATTTTATAATGTAATAATATTCAAATCCATACGATTCTACATCATATATAATCTAATAAAGGGTGTACAGAAGAAAAAATTATGTGCAAAATATTTTTTATTCTAATGTGAATTGACGAGATGAACACAAGTTACATATCGACATAATTCCTATTGAACACTAATATATGATGCCTTGAATGATGACACATCCTTTCATGCAAATATTATATACAAACACGATATCAGCTCTAATTGATGTCTGACATTTCATACAATTAAATGCCCCTCAGCCAAGCTTATATGGGGAACAATTTATATTCTCAGTGACAATGGTTTGATTGTGGATGATGCCTAAAATAAAGTATTAGTTGTTATTGAACTACTACATTCCAACTCTATCCTGTTCGTCGTTAATACTAGGTTTGTACTAATAACTAGGCGTGGTATTCTAGCTTAAATTTGACTTTTATAGATGCTTTGAGTTTAGCATAGTCTTTATAATTACCAGTGGACAGAGCTCATCATAGTGTACTGTGATATTTGTATTTTGTTAGTCCATCCAGATGAAAAAGAGAAGTCGGGGTAAAAATGTACACGAGGAGATTCCTATTTGATCCTTATTCTCTTCCAGGGGTCAGGGAATACACTCCACGGTGAATGACGCGGTAGCGATGCGGTGAATGTTGCTCGCTCACTTGTTTAGCTTTTGGGGAATTATTGATCCGCGGGAAAGCATCTTCCCCCCACCCCCTAAAACTCCTCCTACTTCTTCTTCCTCTTCACGACTTACCCCTTCACCCTTACACCCCATCCCCTACCCCTTCATTCCCAGTTTCAGCCCAAAGAACAGGCCAAGACAGCAAAGATCTACAATACAATACATTACAAGAAGAACAACATGCAAAAAGATAAAAAAAGAGAAGAATTTCATTCTAATATGATCTCCTTCGTTTCTCCCTACTTTTATTCGATGGTTGTTCAGTATAGGGCCTACATATAATTGATTAAGTTTTCATATTTTATAAAAAGTACAAGGTCATCTCTTCTTACCTCTCTGTATCCAGATCCACATTTAGTCACCCGTTCAAGTGAAACATAATTAAAATGATTTAATTTAATTATAAACACCAAGAGCGTAGCCAATTTAAAGACAAATATCCTAACACTGAGGTATTTCTTTTGGAAAGGGCCTTTTTGGAGCTTCAAAAGCACTGAGACAATTCCCAAGACCACAATTATTATATTAAAATGTTCAAATTTGACACATTTAAAATGACTTTATTTGCATGAGATATGTTTTATAGTCATTTGCTTAGATCTCGGAACTATGAAATATCGTGTTAAACGTCGTTAAAATCTATATAGTTTCACCTTTTCATTAGTTTTTTTCAATTAATAATCCTAAATTTAACGATTCTTAATCTTAGAGATATATTTTAAAAGCTGAACCGATAGTTAGTTAAGTGGCGTGGGACTTATGCACGTAGAAACACGTCTAAACGCTATATAATGAGTCCAACCAGTTTTTGTGAAACACTTTGAATATTAACCAATTTAAAAATTATGCTTTGAGCTTGATACAAGTTATAAAATGTCGACCCAGATCCCTGGTCACAGGGTATATTGTGTCACACTCCTGTTAGGCGGGATTGACAATGACAGGGTGATTGGGGTTCCAGTCCCGCTCGAGTGTACTAAGGGTGGTTCTCAATAAGTAGTTAATCATTATCCCTTCACGCGATTTTGTGTTTATTTACTCCAAAACTATATCTCTTTTTTCATTCCTATTGCGATTGCGTCATTAATGTATGTGTACAATCCATATGAAAAGTAAGACGTGGTGAGTTAAATATTAGAGCTATCGTTAATTACCCACTTTGTTTTAAGCTAATTTCATACTTTGGATACCTTACTCAATTTGTTATCTCTTCTTTTTAATTATTTTTTTAGAGAAAATCCAAAGTTAAGAATTATCAAATAAAAATACTCTTATACGAAAACGTGGTCAACTTACTGATGCTTTCAGTAACAAGAAAACTTTTAAACTTTAAGAACTATAAATATTTATCATTTTAAATGAATGAACATTTTCTATCAAAAATAGACTCAAATATATTTCACCAATACTTCAGTTACTACCTTTACCTTTGATCCGCTTCGGTGGCTCTCGTGTTTGATTAGCCTACCAATGACGAGGAGATCAGAGTTCAATTTTCAATTGGGTGTACTGAGGGTGTTTTTCTTAAATTTGTTTTCCACTCTCTTTCCCCGCAAATGCGGGTACACTTAATCTAAAACGTAACCCTACTAATCACAAAATTTAGTACTTAACCATGTAACCCGAACGGATAGTAAGACGCCGTGCTAAAAAATAAATCACTACCTTTGATCACGTTTATGAACGAGTATCTTATAATTATTATACTAATTTTTATCAACTACATAATTAAACTAGGCCTTTGTATAAAATTTGATCTGATCTACCAAATAGTTAATCTAGACTATTGTATTTAAAATTATATTATCAATCACGACCTTAATATATACCATTCCATTGCATTTTATCTCCTCATTCACGTAGTTGAACCAGCCACTTGAATTGTAATCTTCTTGATATAATCAATCATGTATTTATTTTTCGCCACCGCATCTTACTACCCATTTGGGTTATAGGCTTATTTATTAATTACGCTAATGTCGTTAAGGATTAGGAAGGTTATATTTATAGGAATTGTACCCTCATTTGCGTGAAGGGAAAGAGGAAGATTATGTTTAAAAATCCTTAGTATACACGAACGAGACTCTAACCTTTATCTACCCGTAATTTTCATTCTAGCCTACTTCAGGAGAAGCACTTTAATCCATTCGTTCACCGAAGCAAGTATCACATATTAAAATCTATAAGTATTTTATCTTATTTTAGCTGATCAACAACGTAGTTAAACCCATATCTAAAATCGTATTTGATCTAATAAATCTCGTAACTAAACCATACCATTGTTTTGTATTTGTTCTCATATATTTATATAAACTCTGATTCGCGTCCTTTTTTCTAACTAGTAATTTTTGGATCTATGTTTGGTTTAATTGGCGTTGTTGAGATGCTTCATGTTAGCAAATAGCTTTTTTGTCTGGTTTTATCTTCCATGTATTAGAATTACTTTTGTTTTCTGAAATTACTGTATTGACTTAGTGTAAGAAACTTCATTCTTTATTTTATGACCCGCCTCGGTGGCGTAGTTGGCTAACGAGCTTGTCGTGTTGGGCTCGACTGCTGAGGACGGGTTCGAATCTCGGTCGGGTGAACTGGGGGCAGTTTTTCCTAAATGGTTTTCCACTCTCCCTCCACGCAAATGCGGGTTCACTTCCTCTAATTCAACCTTCCCAATTCCTAATCCATTAGCGTAATTAGTACTTAAGGCGTATAACCCGAACGGGTAGTAAGACGTGGTGCTAAATATTATTATTATTATTTATTTTATGATGTAAATTTATCCACATAAAGTTAAGCTTAAATCTATTGGCCTTATTGTAGTCAAACATATTATTTAAATATTTGTATATAAATACATAGCAATGTCAGTGGATGTTTGTAGTCTATTATTTCTACTTGGTAACACAGTGTACACATATAAATTGAGCAACCATTTTGATCAATTTCACGTAGAAAGCCTAGTTGGAGCTCAATATTCAAGCCAAAGTCAGGACTAATTTAAATTCACAAGATTGGAGTGCGACGTTGAATAAGAATGACACAAGCTAACGAAAATCCAATCGCTGGAACACTCGGAGATAAGGGAACTAGTTAAATAGAAGGGTTGGAGAGGGTAGAAACAGGAAGCACACTAAGCCTCTTTGAGAAACGAAAGAAACAATCGAGGATTTGAACCATCTCCTCATATCACTAGCCTGGAAAGTATCATAACGTTTCTAGCGATGTTCCGCCATACCATCATGTATAAAGAATCCGTGTACATTTGTGTGAATAGTAAATAAGCTAGGTAGCTAGTATGGATGATGTAGTAAAAAGGTGAAAGGGGAGGGGGTGCCCAGAAAGACGGACGATTCCTTCTTCGAGGGAACTAGAGTAAACCTCCAGGAGATAGAAAGGGGGGTGGGGGGACGTTGCTTCTTCTCTCCGAGATCAGGCTATAAACATTTATCCTGCTCTCCCTACTCCGTGTTCCCTTCTCTTTCCCGCTCATTCCTTATCGGCTGTTCTCTCACCCATTCTCTTTCTTTGTTGCTACTAGTTTCACGCACATCTTGTTTCTTTAAGAAGACCTACTTCCACTTTCGACCACACACCACCCACCGTCAGCCCCTACGCTATGGTTTCACTTCAAAACCAGAATGGACCATCTCCTGAAAATACGTTTACTTAAATAAATTGTAGTGAAAATAATATTGATATTAATGTTGATTTTTATTTCAAACTTTAAACTTAAAATCAAATATTTCTTTGAAAAAGAATTTTAAAATCTACCTTAAAATATGAATACGCAAAGGGTGGATTTCTATATCGCTTGTTTAATATCAATCTCCATACAAATCGTCAATTTCTCTTATCCACTTGTTAAAACCTCTACCTCGCAATTAAGACGTTAACAACTTTGCACCAAATAACTTTCAATAAACTATATGTACTCTGGATTTTTCTTTTTACCATATAAGCATATTCTCTAGAACACGAATGATGGCATTCAGATATAATTAGTTTTCCAATCGATATTAGCTATAATACAGAATGGCAATAAATTAAAATTTTAATTACTAAACAGAAAAGTCTCTAAAGGCCTCTTAAAAACTACTCATTTCCATGCACTCAATTGCATTTAACTATAAATGTATTAAATTGAGTGTATGCGTGATAATCCTAGTTTCCATTGATCATCTATACAAACTGTGACATTTTAAAATTAAGTAGTTATTTCAATGTTGAAGTGAATTTATCATTTGTGTTGCATTTTACTACCCGTTTGGGACTTCTGTTTATGAAATTAGTGTGGTAATATTGAGCAAGGTAAAATATTAATTGCCTGTAATCACATGGAAGAAAATGAATAGATAATTCGGAAAAGGCATCTTTGGAACACAAGCCCAATATTAAACTTCCACGTCACCACCAGTCCAGTCTGCAACACTACTAATAGCTTAAATCGTGGGACAAATTGTTCGAGTTATATAAAAAATAATGTATGGTCATGAAGGAATACAAGCTCAACTTGATAACGTGTATGATACGCATATCTATAAAGTTAATCAATAAAATTAGCGCTCGTTAAATAAAAACTATTCGATAAAATATTTTAAAACCATTTACACACATATTAGTACTATTATTAGGGGTATTTAACTTGTACATTCTGAGTCAAATGAGTATATCAGCAAAAACTACAAACCAGCTTAATTCGAGAGGACACACAGCACACAGCACCCAGTCCAATTTCTGTTAATTCATTACTCTGAGAGATAAAGCCGTAGGTTAAACAAATATGAACTTTTTGGGAAAATAACCTAAGACCTTTGACTTGGTACTGACTGGACTAATGAGTCACACTAAATATATATAAATACTACATTTTTAATAAGGTAATAAATAAATTCCCATAAAAATCATTAGAAATTTAAAAGGTTTCTACATGAACAGTTTCAATATATAACGCCCCAAACAAAATTAAATAAACATTTAAATTACTTGGAGGCCCTTCGAAATTACCCAACAAAAGCCTCTATTTATAAATAGTTTATTTACAACGAACATTATTTTGCCGATATAAATTATATGTGAAATACTTTACAAATATAAAAGAGGCGATATCAAATGTATGGTCAAGTAAAAGACGCCATAATAGATTTAATTAGATATATATAATTAGAGGGATAGTTTAAATACATATAACATTTTTACATTTAATGTGACAACTACAAAACAAAAAGGTTCATTTCACCAGTAATTGCACTCTTATATACAGAGAATATTTAGAATACAAAATAAATTACATATAATAAACAAATCACTACAAGTAAAATAACATATTCTACATGTAAATATGTAACACCACATATCATAAAATGTTTTTTGGTAGGGATGATTTTTAAATACTTGGTGGAATATTTTATAGTAGTAACTATGATGTTAAGTGATTATTACAAATAATTTAAATTAATTCTTAAAGTGGAACAAGAATTAATATAATCAGATTTTGGTTAAGTCCTTGTCGCAGTAGCTACCGGCTTTAGTGTTCGATGGAAGTTTTTGTCACTGATAGACTTTCATCCGTCTTGATACAGAAAAAAGTTATAGTTTTTAAACATGTCTATTAATTTTATTAATGCAAAATAACCACAGATTTTGATGATTTAAATTAAATTTTAATGCTAAATCTTTTCTCCACTAATCAATATTTCAATACATTTAAAAAACCAATCCGGTAATGTGCAAACATATTAATAACGTTTATAGAGTACATATAAGAAAGGTAGACATTATTGAAAATTTACCAAATTTGCCTAGAGTAAGACTGAAAACTATTTTTTTTAAATACCTTGAGTAAACCAAGCGGGATTAAAATTCGGATCTCCTTGTTTATGGCCATAGTTATACCTGTTTAGTTTTTTGATCAAAATAAACATCTCATACAAAATTAGAGTTTATTAATTTACAGGGTGACCTGGTGGTCTAGGGGTAAGATGTCAGACTTCTGTGCTGGCGGCCGGGGTTCAATCCTCGGTCCCGGCACAGATTTATCTGATTTCCAAACCCTTCCTTCACCACTGACAAGACATATTGTGAATGTGAAGAATGCCAGGCCACCACCGTGGTTCGGATTCCACGTTAAACTGTAGGTCCTTCATTTCATCTCACAATCACCCTACCATTTCACATTAGCGTAAGTGCGTATAACCCGAACGGGTAGTAAGACGCGGTGCTAATAATAATAATAATAATATTAATTTACTTTTAATTCATTTTAATTTACACAAAATTTTATTGATAGATCATGAACTATGCCATGGAATAAAGTAATTCTGCTACAATATTTATTAATGTTACTCAAATAATTTGCTAACGTAAATAGTGTGATTATAGACATTAAAACCATTCTTTAAATATCCCATAATTTAAATACATGGGGCTGTATTGATTATTTAGGTTGGGATTAAAACGACTAATAATTTTTGGACATAATTCTTTCTTTATTTATTTCATTTTCAGTTATTTTAGTTTGAATAATGTCCCAAATTTATGGTAAACTTTAAAACAATTTTGGAATTACTAACATATATTATAAATAGTTTAAGTAAATTTGTAATTACATGTTGTAGCAATGTTATTACAATATTCCTCTATTTGAACATGTATTTTAATCACGGTTGTTGAATGTCATTTACATTTCGATTAGGACATTAATATTGTTTGTGTAAAATTTCAAATATATTCAATATTTCAATCGAGAACGTCTCGAAAAGAAGAAAAATTGATTCCCCGTCATTTATTTGGGTTTATGCTTTGACATTGAAAAAAACCCACTCTAGTGCAGTATTGGATAAGTTCACTTAAATAAGCAGGTTTTCGTTATGCGAAAAATATATGAAAAAAAAAAATCCAATCCTTAGCACTCGGATGAGTATCCGACAAGAGTATAAGGTTTTAAGAACTCGCTAGATAATATTATTTCAACGTATTTGTGTCTATGTGTTTGAAAAATATGTAAGTTACAAAGGAAGCAATCTCTGGCATATAGTTTGTTCTTATCCAAGCACACTGGGCCACCACTATTTCGAGGTTCTACGTTTCCTCGTCGTTTTCATCCCGCGACCTCCACTTCGAATGACATGATCTTAAATCATTGACTTTTGCCTGGACGGCTTGGTGCTACTCCATTCCCCAAACCCTCTGACGCTGAATTCCCCCCTCCCCCTGGCTTTCTTGCACCAACCCTCCGTCTTATGACCTTACTGGACTTTCACAGCGAGCGAGCACAACCGCTCGCCCGGAAAATAGGGCGTCTCTTGCTCTGAACTCAAAAACTAATATACCTTGTTTAAAACAATTACAGATTTAAAGTGGCTTGCGTTTCAGACCAACTAATTTTATTGATAATTATCTGATAACTTACATTAATTTACTAGAAATATATTTCTGTCGAAATATATCTTTAAATTGAATACAACCCAGTATGACATATCCAAATACTGACTCCAAATACTTGAACCAACTGAATAGTTCTAACGACACAAACGTAAATAATATATTGGTTGGTTTGGATTCAAATCTCTGTTGATACACAAACTCAACGTCAATATAATGTAGTATGGTTTTCCGATGATAAGGAGATCCTAGTTTATATCATGGCGCAGGAAAATGAGAGTTTTTTCCCCTTAAAGTTTCCCCTCCAAGCTCCCTCCACGCAAATACGGTTAGATTTTTTCTCTAGAATCCACATATTTTTTAAATCTATTAATAAGCTTAAATTACAGATATCTTAAATGGGTAGTGGGTAGTTATTATATCCATTACTATATCCAGCCTGTGGCCTGGGTCAGATTTTTATTCAAGTCATATTTTGTCCACTAGCGGTTGGCTAGGCCTGTCGTACTTTCATATTCCTTACACTCTAAATTAAAACTAGGACAGTAAGGGAACCCAGTTCCCGGTTGTTAATTTATCAATTTGAAATGGTAAACACATATTTTCATCAAAGCTACATCTTTGGTCATGTCGGGAATTGAACCTGGGACCCTTTGCCCTGTAGGAAGACACGCCACCGATTGAAATGAGGTGTAGAACCGGTAGTAGGCATTATATTATGCAAAAATATGATATCTGAGAAGATTAGTTGAGCTTTCTATATATCTAATCATTTGGCCGTTGAGATTGATACGAAGATCTTGTGCCGTATGAACTTTTATAAGATCTTATGACCTTTCTTGACGTAACTAGCTGAGATTTTAACCAATGGCCACTAGAAATTTGAAACAAGTAAAATAGAGTAACGACAATTCTTATACAAAAAAAAATCATTTAAACAGTTATATCTATCATCAGTAGATAACAGTTTTACACAATGAATGTCTCAAATATCATCATTGGCAAACAACTACTATGTTTAGTAATATTAAAATAACATAAATTGTATGGTTCATTGTTAAGATGAATAAACTTATGTTATTTTAATAAAAAATATTTCAATTCAGTATTTCAACTTCGTAAACTAAATAAAGTCAATCTAAGAATATTGTAAATGGTAGCTAATTATTATTATTATTATTAGCACCGCGTCTTACTAACCGTTCGGGTGGTAGCTTATTAAAGCCTATTTTAAGCTTAATTTATTTGAAATTGAATTATCACGTTGCCATTGGGTATAATAGTGGATTTAAAACTAAAGCCCATTGGGAGCTAATGGGCGTATTGAAGGTTTATCTAAAGTCATTGTAGACTAAC
Source organism: Timema cristinae (assembly GCA_039000515.1). Taxonomy (NCBI): domain Eukaryota; kingdom Metazoa; phylum Arthropoda; class Insecta; order Phasmatodea; family Timematidae; genus Timema; species Timema cristinae. The sequence goes on from JBCFYV010009882.1 coordinate 58,406,300, forward strand.
ACAATATTTAGCTTCTAAGTATAATGACGACCCAAATTTAAATTCTATTTTTTACACCTCCCCTTGTTCCCATATTATACATATATGAATCTATTTAGAACATGACCCATGCTTCCAGTCAGTAAGTAATAGTAGGCCATATATGTTTCAATCATGTTAAATAGTTATTGGATTACAATCACAGGAATAAAATATTTGTTTTCGTCATCTTTTCAATTTTGTAAATTGTGTATTGGTATAAAACCTAATCATTCAAGCGAACCAAATGTATTAGTAGACTTATGGATTATTATGAATGTCTTATTAATATAATTATACATTTTTTTACTTTTTCGTTAAACCTCCGGTAGGGAAAGTATCGTGATAACGAAAAAAAAAAAAAAGCTATTGACGTTAAGTGACCTACTGAACCCGAAAAAGTATTCTTTTGCGATTGCATCTGTCTATGTGTCATATGTATCAATCGGCCTAGGGCCAAAACTACTTTATAAATCAGGGTAATACTTGATACCTAAGGTTTTCATAAAGTTTCCCGAGTTTTTTTTTGTTTTTTTTGGAACTAGATATTTTATCACTAAAATTAAAGGTAGTTTACTGAAGGGCAAAAAGAACAAAAATCGATTACCTCACAATCCACTGTAACAATTTTGATTAATTTTTGTGTCTAAAGACTGTTTATCATTTCAAACAAAATCACATTTTTCATGACTTTGAGGACACTTTGCATAAGCATATATAAGCATTTTAAGATATTCATATATTAATTTGAGATACGAAAAAACTTATCATTGTATAGTTATAGTACAATTAAAACTAAGAAAATATTTATTTGAAGGATATATTTTTAGAACCAATAATTTATAAGATATTGGCAAATATATTTTGTTAAATGACTTTTGTCAAATCATTTATGTTCTTTAGTGAACAGAAATGTAGATATTTTTCTCAATATATCTGTAACAGTGTATATTATTTTATTTTATAATTTTTGAAGAATTTTTCTGCAACCATATATATTATTTCGTTTCATAAATCTCATTAGTTTTTATTAAAAGTCTCTATTTTAAGATAAAAGAGAGAGAAAGTTTTCTCGGTACATCGTCCAATTTATTTAAATATTTGTGTATTGTTTATATCATGTGATATTATAATGGTTGCAGGCTAGGCACATGGACTAGGATCATTTTATAAGCCCTTTCTCATTTTCTTAACATAGCACCTTTATTCCTCGTTTGTAACAGGGACTCTTACGAACTTTAATATTCCTCAGGAGTAAAAACAATAATATTTATTCGTCGAGATAATTTGTAGAAATGCTCGTACTATGTGATTAAATGCCTTAATGTTTTATTTATACAATCAAATATATGACTATCTTTACTACAATTAAACTTAAAGGTTTTTAACCATATCCTAGATTTTAAATTTAAATTTTCTTATCTAGGTATAAAAATGTAGTTATATAATAGATATACAGTGCGAAAAGAAAACCCTATAATTTTGTTTTATTGTAAATCATACTGCATCATAAGGTTCATGATCTCCTTAGTTAAAGATTTGAGATCTTTATGCTTATGAAATATGAGAAAATTTAAATGTTGGCATATGTTATGACTATCCACTTCTAGATATAAATAGAGATCATATATCTATAATTGTTAATAACTGTATGTAAATTTGTCTATGTAGGCTAGTGCCAAAAGATTTTTCAGCAATAATGAGATATGGGTGACCTGGTGGTCTAGGGGTAAGGTGTCAGACTTCTGTGCTAGCGGCCGGGGTTCAATCCTTGGTCCCGGCACAGATTTATCTGATTTCCAAACCCTTCCTTCACCTCTGACAAGAAATCTTGTGAATGTGGGCAATGCCAGGCCGCCACCGTGGTTCGGATTCCACGTTAAACTGTAGGGCCTTCATTTCATCTCACAATCACCCTACCATTACACATTAGCGTAAGTGCGTATAACCCGAACGGGTAGTAAGACGTGGTGCTAATAATAATAATAATAATGAGATATATTTGATAAATTTAATATACCAAAAGAACCACGCCTAAAATGTGTTTAACATATATGTTTATACAGAATTGGTATATTGGTTGGTCAAAATTACTTGTTACAGATTCATAGGTACCAGGTTCGATCCCCGGTGCTTTTATAATTTATATGTGAAGTATTGGGTCTGGAACTAGTAAAACTCAGCCTCGTGAGTACAAATAAGGAGCTACTCTAAAAAAAAAGATGTAGCAGCTCCAGTTTAGAAAACTGAGATTAACGGCAAATGTCTCACTGTGTTGACCACATGACACCTACTAACCACAAATGTTGGCACTATATTAGCTAACGGTGGCGGCCGTTTGGTCGGTATGGCTTGCTTGCGAGCTCACACCATAGATTTGTTTTTATATATGAAGTAGAGTTTCTGTACCTAGTCATGTTTCATGTTTTATACTAACTAGATCACTACTTAATGAATATGGATGAATTTTATTTTATATTAGAGGGCCTTTCCTGTGAAAGTTTTAATTTAATCATCCAATAAAAATGTCTTTAGAGGGCATGGAAGCGATATTAAAACAGACATAATTAAAGTTTTTCACAAATTGAAAACCAAGGAAAAACATAGGGTCTATACTACAAATCAAAGGGTAAATTACGGAATACATTTCAATATCAAACCTAAGAGAAGGGATATTTTAGTTTTGTTTGTTGTTTTGTATTCACATTCGTAGGTAAAATTAGTTTTTTTGGATGGATATAAGTATACAGGTAATGTTCCACATCTTGGTTGGATTTTAGCTCACATTTAAATTAGTGTATTCATCCAAAGATATGAATTATTTTATTAAAAGGAAGATTAGATTCCAGGGTTCAAAAAGGAAATAACCACATACATTAAATTTAATGTATATTTGTGTGTTAGCCATTTAAAATTAATAACAAAAAACTTTGCTGAAATACTTAGGGATACCTAAAGATATATTTATTGTGTGTTTTCTCTTTTCGCTTCTATATGTAGAAATCAATAAGCTCCTTAGATCATTTTACCGCTGGTGTGGGTAGCTCTAAACTAAAATATCTAGAGATATGAAACCTTATAATATATTTTATTTAGGAAACCTTAGGGTAGACCTCGAGCGTTTCTCTTTTACTTTTGAGAATCTGAAATCCTAGATCACTTGACCACTGGTTTGGGTAGCTCGTTAACCAAGAAACGTTTAAAGATGAAACCTCGCATTTGTACTTGTGAAAACTCAGGGTGTAGATATCAAATGTATTTTTTTTTTTAATATGAGCTCATGGAAAGTCTAGAAAGTCTTATTAAAGGTGTGAGTAGCTTTAAAATCAAGAAACCAAGACAAATGTACATGTAGTGTACAATGTAATTAGTTAAATATTTAGGTTGTGCACCTTATCTACATATTTAATTGATAAAATAACATATTTTAAAAGCCTACTGCATTAGACATATTCACCAGTAATTTTGAAAAACTAAAATCTAGGAAATATATGAAGTGATGACTTGTCATTATCCCACTTATAAAGATAATTTAAGTTTTCATTTTTTCACAATTTGAGAGCTAGACACCTTAATCCACACACTCTTCATGTTGGTAGCTCCTAAACCAAAATGCATGGAATCAGAAACTTGTTATAATTACAAAGAGATACTGACCAAAGTGCACCTTGGACTTTTATTTTTAATTTTTTATCTTCTGCAAGACTGATGCCTTTGTCTGCATGACTAACAGTGTGGAACTTTACATATGTACAAGGGAAAAGTGAGGGTAAAATATAATTATTTATTTATAATTTTACAAATACTGTGATTCTTAAGACTTAAAGTGGTGCATCAATACCCATTTGTGTCATGAGACCAATAACTCCATCAGGGCTTCGTCAAGCATTTGCAGTTAATATTTTATATGTCAAAGCCATGATACTCACATAGTTTAGTGTGACACTAGTGCCAGGGTGATTTTTGTTAATACAGGTTAAATCTATGGCATTCAGTTATGTGGTTATATCTCCCCCAATTTCTGTCGTTTTCAACCCTATCCTTATATATATATATATAGCTTATGATAATTGTATTTGTTTATTTAGGTATATTTTTTAATTTACTTCTTAATACTTCTTTTTCATCTATTTTTATTTTTATACATCCAAATTCTAATTACCTATTTAAAAATGTTGTGTTCTTATTTAGATAAATATATGATATATTAAATAAATAAAATATAAATAAAAATAAAAAATAATAAATAAATAAACAAATACAATTATATAAGCTCTCTCTCTCTCTCTCTATATATATATATATATATATATATAGATATAGATATATATATAGATATATATCTATATATAGATATATATCTATATATATATAGAGAGAGAGATAGATAGCTTATGATAATTGTATTTGTTTACTAAGGTATATTTTTTAATTTACTTCTTGATACTTCTTTTTCATCTATTTTTATTTTTATACATCCAAATTCTAATTACTATTTAAAAATGTTATGTTCTTATCTAGATAAATATATAAGTTAGTAGGTAAGTGAAAGAAAATTACTGCCCTTAATTTCGCCTAAATAAAGACAATTTTTCTATTGACTATTATTTTTATTATTGTTATTACTAAAATAAAATTTATATAGCTCAGACGGGCCTCACGATGCACCAGATCGAAATTATTGACATTCTCATTTCAGTGAAACTTCCATGGATTCCAATAGCGTTTCATCATTTCCTATGTTATACCAAAATACTCTTTCCTATATTTGAATGGATACTTTTTGCATCCTTATTAGAGACGTCAAGTAAGAGAGTTCAATAGAAAGTGGGTCCAAGTATACCCTAATGAACGATTTGTTTTTGGTGACAAGATTGTTTCAAGGCACAATGAAAACCCTCAAAGTTGTTGATGACAAGCTTTGTGTTTTCTGGTCTGTTGTGTTGTTCTCTAAGACCAAGGTACTGTATGTAGTTTGTCCACATGCTATGTTGTCCGACAAGAAACACATGCGCGCGGCACCACCCCCTAACACACCCTCCTTCACCCGTCACCCCTATGTACTTTTTTCGGTTAAAAAGGGTAGTTTCCCCGACTCGCGCCCTCCTCTTTACATACCAACGAGCAGCCTATCACTGATCGAACGGATCGGGTCGAAGCATCTAGCAGCCCCCTCTTGAACTTGACATCTCCAACGCTATTGGTCGAAACAGTGCGCCGATCCAAACTCTATTGGCGATCACCGATTTGATGAAAGAGTCTGGATAAAAAAAAAGTTAAACGAACCTTACTTTTCCTTTTCCTCCCATCCAACGTAGTTTTTTTTTTTTACATTTTTTTTTCTCGAACCTTTTTTTCCACTCCTAGTGACTTCCCAGTTTTTTTTAACGTATCGTTCGATTTTTCTGCTCGTCGACGCCCGAACAGACGCCTTTAGTCCGGCGCCGTGGCGTCAGTGCCCGCCCCCTTTTTTCATCGTCGATAAAGTCAAATTTGCTCCGCATCTAATTTTGTTTTGCCTGTTCGATATAAATAGTCCTGTTTTCTAAAAAAATAAAAATAATAAAAAAGTTCCCTAAGTTTTTTTGGGGTATAGAGGAGAGAATAAATAGCTTTTTAGAGAAATTGAAAACGATGCGGGATGAAGTCGAGAACATTCATCTGTTGAGTAGGAGAAAGAAGGGAAATGTGAGATAAAATGAAGTTTAATTTCGGAAATCTGAATTGCGTGACGAGGCTTACCTACCTACTGTGGGGAAAAAAGCGATATGGGATAAGAGAAGAAGATAATAGGATATCCTCATCCAAATAACCGCGATTCATCTTAAAGACTTATTCCACGGTATAGTTATTTCTTCGGCGGGAAAATAACCTATAGTGAAAATTCGTTTCTAAAGAAAATATGTTTATTTAAAGATTTCCTTGGTGTGTTTGTTTTATTTTGCCTTATATGTTTCTACCGTAAGGGTTATTCGAATTGTAGGCCTAACCATGCAAAGGGTCTAGGGATAAGAAAGGTAGTGTTTAAAGGAAATGTACGTGGAGGAAGAGATAGAAATCATTTTGGAACCCTCCTTTATAACAACAACTTTCCCTCTCTCTCTTATGCCATATTGAGACATAGTGCATCTTATAATCACTGGTTATAATTTGGGTTTCAAAGGATTTAGCTTTATTTTTTAATTGTCACTAGTAACCCCAAGAAAATAAACAATCTAATTTATTGGGTATAGATGAAGATGTCAGCTTGGAGAAAACCACTCACACCCACTTGTAGAGAGAATGAAAAAAAACCACAGTTAAAAATAATGTGTGTAAAATGAGTTAAGCTGCCCTGGGACGATATTTGAAACTTCTCATCACCAGCCAATATTCCGGGATATTGCGTGTCTGTATGTACGATCACTATTTATTATCGCACCTTTACACCTTTCTCTAGTGTAAGGACAACTAAGGTAGGCTCTATGTGGCCTTACATTTCATTTGATATATTATGGTCCCAGACACCAATGACCCTACATTTTATAACTATACACTTGTTTGGGGTCTCGTTATAGTATTTGTCATAGCAGTTAGAGCGTAAAGCTTATAATTATGCTCTTAAGATGGCCTAAAATATGTATTCATTACTATTAAATAATAATATATATTATCTAGATATGATAAACCTATTTCTAATTAATTATTTTGTACTGTAATTTCCTCAGAGTTTATCCAATATAAGTTAAAATAGACATAAGTTTTTTTTTTCAAGTCCGCTATTGAAGTAGATGAAAACTCAAGTTTGATTTTATTATACTGAAATAAATATATCCATTTTATTATTCCCGAATAATTGGGGAATAACAAAATATGCAATTATTGCATATTTAAATATAAAATACTGATTTTCTTTATATATTTTTAATTTATCACTGTATACTCATGTTTAATGAATATCTAACTTCATTAAGTTTTATTTAGTCTAACGTAGTTATTTTCTCAATACATCTATGGTATGATTAACTATGTCCTCGCTTAGGTGATTATTTGCACTATACAGGTAGGAAATAATTTATTCAATCTTCTATGAATGTAATACTTTCACTTTAAGTATATGTTCTAATTAATTCTGTCTTATACAACTTTATGATTCTCACTTTACATCCATGATCTAGATAATTAAATCTTCTATCAATAATTACCTACCCGCATATCGTTGATCTAATCCAATCGGTGTTTTTGCCAAGAAATTAGTCATACTATACAGTCCAATTTCCCTAGGAAATGCCTTTTTTAAAATACACATATCTTTTGCAGCCTCATTGATTTTGTTTTACTCGATGTTTGTGGGTTCTACCACAGCAAGTGTCATAGAATTTTTTCTGAGCGATAAGAATCCGTAGCACAACTTCCTTCAAAGTGGAAGTAATTTCATCGGTTTCATGTTAATTGTGGCTTGGAAAATAACCCTGGAAGATACCTGAAAAAACATTTCTGGCAAAATTGGTTGGACCTTTCACTATCACACGTAGAAATTCTCGTGTCCTAATAATATAATCAGTCGTTTCAGAAAATTCACGTTAAATACCTCAAATAAATATTGTATTGATATATTTATTAGTGTTGTTCTAAGTCCAATGGTAATATATATTAACACTTATGGCTGCATATCACCTGACTCAACGTATTAAGACGTGAACAATTATATAATAGCTTTACCAGCTGTCAGATAGACTCTTCATATGAAAACTAGAATGCTCTTCCTATATTTAATTAATGCTTATTAGACTTTAATTTATGTAATGCAAACAAACAATTTAAATATTATAATCCAAGAAAACCATACAATTTGGATACCTTTGAACAGCTACCCCTTACATCACAATAAAAGAGGGTGTAAAAGAAAATTGTGGACTTTAAAAGCAATTAAAATAATTTCAGCTCATGTCAGAATCTAAATCAAGCCGATTGTTAAATTTAGCCTACACAAAATTTTATTAGATATTTGAAAGGTATACATTTCTAAGAGATGAATTATTACAAGTTATTTATATTTAAGAGGTTGAACTAAACACGTGTTTAGTCTATTTCAAACGTCATTTAAGTCTGGCTGTTTGAGTAAGCAAGTTGACTTCAATACTTCTACGTGTCTTTTGGTTAGTAAAGCCTTAGCTTATAGACACTGAGCCATTAACTTTTTTTCTATTTAAAAAAAATCCAACCCAGTGTTTCAACTCTCCTTGACACGAGTTACTGAAAATAAATTATGTGGATCCCTTAGAATAGGGGTGGGGAACCTTTTGGCATTGGGAGGCTAAAATATGTCACTTCAAGGATTCCTCTTAAGGCCCCACACGTCTTCATGTACAGTGAATTTCATCAAAACTATAGATACGTACTTCACCAAAATTTAATTCAATGCATTTTTAAGATCCCATAAAGGAGTCAGTAGTTTCTTAGTCTACTATTTTCCTTTTCACTCAACACGGACAAATATCAAAATATTTTTATATATTTATTAGATATTCAGAGAGGAATAATTTTATATTAAAATAGAATATATGCAATAAAGCATTTGACAAAAACAGTGTTTCGCTTTATCTCGCGTTATTTCTCCATGGATCTGTATAATTTTTTTTAATTTAGCTGTAGATATGTATTGTACAAGCATACTTAAAAAATATACCCGCATGTTCAAAGGATTATGAAATCTAATAAAAAATAACTCAAGAATGGAATCATGCAAATTAACAGCTCAACAATTGACAAAACACTTGATTTTAATTTGTTCAAGCAATACAATTTGAGTTTGGGATTGTATAATTTATAAACGATGAAGAGATAAATTATACAAAATATCTTATAAGGCACCCGCCTCGGTGGCGTAGTTGGCTAACGCGCTTGTCGTGTTGAGCTCGACTGCTGAGGATGGGGAGATCGAGGTTCGAATCTCAGTCGGGTGAACTGGGGATGGTTTTTCCTAAATGGTTTTCAACTCTACCTCCACGCAAATGCGGGTTCACTTCCTCTAATTCAACCTTCCCAATTCCTAATCCATTAACGTAATTAGTACTTAAAGCGTATAACCCGAACGGGTAGTAAGACGTGGTGCTAAAATATTAATCTTATAAGGCCACAACCAACACCTCAAAAGGCCGCATGTTTTCCATCCCTGCCTTTGCTCTTTACCGAAGCTTTGTTATTATTATTGTGTAAGACACCTTCCTAGTTTTCTATTCAATTCAGAAAAATAGTCTACATAATTAAAATATCGGTTATAAAATACTCCATCTTGCTGATAAAAAAATCGATACAGATTTTAATTAGGAGAAGATCTTATTGTTTCGGGATTTTTTTAATCTGCTAACCGTAATGTAATTATGTCTTTATGTCAGCACATACAACAAGCGTGCACTCACTATTTTTTATTTATATGAAGCAGTTAAGTATACTTTCTGAACCGTCTGATTATATAAACTCACGAATTTTAAACTATTCTTAATCTAGAAGAGACACAACACCCAAACATCTAGCCTTTAATTCATCAATGTGAAAGAGGTAAGCCCAATTTCACAAATTTTAGATTTTTTGGCCATGTCGGGACTCAAACCCCGAGACGATGATTTCAGTAGGCATACACGCTACCGACTGAGTTAGGGTGTTGGACAGCACTTATTAAAGAATATATCTATTACGACATAACCACTTCTACCAATCACCAAACTAACCATTGGTATACATGTCCAATTTAAGAATTGTGACTTTGGAATTTGTGTTTGATTTTTATAGCTCTAGATTTATAATTTTCATGATAACTTTTCTTTGAAGGAATTAATCAAAGCATAATTATTTTAAAATAAATATTATTAATGTTAAAGCCATCTAAATCTACCATTATTATTATCACCCAACCCTCTAATCATCTGTCTCCCCATTATATATATATATATATATATATATATATATATATATATATATATATATATATATATATAATTACACTAAGTAATGGTCAAACAAACGTAAAATGATTAGTAATAGATAAGTATGGTTAATCTAAATTTAAATACAACATACATTCTCTAATATAAAGTGATAATTATTACGTTAATAATTTCTATCTCACACAAGATATTCAATGATTTAATTTTATTATTGGAACCTCAATTATCGCTTTATTATGAAATCTCAGTCTATTTTTGAAGAATCGCTTGGAAATATATTATTCCTCCTCTCTAAAGTTGAATCGGTTAAGTAAGTGGAGGTTGTATTGTAGCAGAATATCAGCCCTCAGCCGTTTATCAGAAGTGTCACTTCTGGCAATGTTGACTACCTTCTTCCTTTCACCTCCAGACCACAGGGAAACTCTTATCTCAGTTCAGTTACATACCCCACACCCCCATAAGCCTTCCCACCATTTTTCTACAACAGCTAACAAATATGGAATCTTTTGTCGCCATGATGCGTGTTTGTGACAATAAGCGATGTTTTGTCACCTCTTAAATTACATTCTACTATTCTTTTCCTTTGCACAAGCCCCTATTCTTTCATTTTATTTATATTTTTTTTATTTCTATTTTTTTTCTTAACCCTCCCTGAAATCTTATATTATGTACCATTTTCTAGCGTTTTGTCCCCTTCCTCTCAACTCCTTTAAGTATACAAAGCACTATACCAAGTAAAGCGATATTTCTTATAATATATAAAAAGCAGCTATTCCGAAACGCTTTCTTTTTTCCTTATTTTTATTTTAGAGGAAAAAAAAATGGAAAATCCTGTGAAAAGCAGTGATAATTTATTCCGTACAAAACAAAAATGTCATTATTCTATTTTCGTGTTGAGACTTAGTGCGTCGCATTTTCCTTTTTTTTTTATTACGGCGCGCAGATCTATGAGTTAAAGTCGGTCGGTTTTTCAGGCGATAGTGTCCATCCTTCGGTGTTTCAGGCGGGAGTGTTTATCTCTCAATGTTTCAGGTAGCAGTTTTAGTGGGTCTATGTTTCAGCTGATATTGTTCGTAAGTCATTGTTTCCAGTTACAATATTTGTGTGCTGGTGTTTCAGGCACGAGTGTTCTTATGTCAGTGTTCCAAGTGATATAATTATTTCGCCGGTATTTCAGGTGACAATGTTCATCTGACAGTGTTTCAGGCGACAGTGTTCATATATCAGTGTTTCAAGAAACAGTGTTCGTGTGTGGTGTTTCAGTTGAGAGTATTTATCTGTCGGTGCTTCAGGTGACAGTGTTTCAGCTGACAGTGTTCTTATATATTTGTTTTAGGCGACAATATTTGTTTATTGGTGTTTCAAGTGATAATATTAGTATGCTTGTATTTAAACTGACAGTGTTTGTTTTTCATTGTTTAATACGACAGTGCTCATTTGTCGGTTTTTTAAGCAATAATTTTTATCTTTCTGTGTTTAAGGCGACCGTTTTTATCTGTCGGTGTTTCAGGTGACAGTGTTCATCTGAGGGTGTTTCAGGCAACATTGTTAATGTGTCAATGTTTCAGGTGGTGTTTTCGTGTGTTAGTGTTTAAAGTGTCAGTCTTCGTGTGTTGGTGTTTCAGGTGACAGTATTTGTATGTTGGTGTTTCAGGTGACAGTATTTGTATGTTGGTGTTTCAGATGACAGTTTTTATGTGGATATGTTCAAGCAAAAGTTTTAATGTGATGAAAAATCTAATATATATGATATATATATATCAGATATATATGTTATGTAATTTTGACAAATTGTTAAAAATTAATATTGAAAAAAGTGAGGTAAGGATCTATTGGCAAACAACTTAGAAATAAATATATAAGAGTCTGATCCAGAATATATATTAGATCATCACAGCTATCAAAACATGTCCACTTTTTTTTTTCTTTCCAACGACCTATAAGAAGCGGTAAATATGATGAAATTTAAAAACATTGAATTCGATGTTTGGATGTGTCGACGTTTCATGAACCTTTGAACTTGAACTGGTGATATTAACAATACCGCTTGTCTCTTTGTGAGACCATTTTAATGAGCGTTCTGATCCCTGGTATTTTAGGTATTCATAAATCTACCATTTTTGAGTTTTTTTTTAAATTATCAATCTACTACCAAAATTAGGGTAGTCTACTTAAGAGTATAAAAAGAAAAAATAGATTTTGGTTGAAGTTGGCTCTTATGATTTTTGTTACTGTGAATATATCTTTAATTTTTAGTATTCGTGTTATTATTAGTCACATGGTTGGTAAATTATAGTCTTAGGTCAATTTTTTTTGGCAGCACAGAAATAATAATCGCATTACATGAAAAATCCACTAAATGGTATAATCAAAACCATCATAATACATTTTCTGAAAGGTGCTCTATGGTAGCCAAATGAAATCAAACAATAGCTATGTGTGAGTTTTTTTAGTGTCACTAGAGCCATTGGAAATTATTAAAAGCTCTTAAATAGTTCTACAACTTCTGCATTTAGCACAGTTCTTAATGCGTTTATTTTTAACATTAATTAATAAAAACTTTCACATAACAGAATGGCTGATCTTGAAGGTAATAACGTTGTCAAAATTAAAATTTAACCAGATAAACTTATATTTATATATAGAGAGAGTTTTTTGTATTTGTCTATAAATAATATATGAGTAGGTATAACTTGTCATGGGAGAATGTGAAATATACAAATCTACTGGATTGTTGGAAATTGACATAGTTCCAGAAATATGGTCTTTTCGAAAGGAATGCGCATAGATTTAATACATAGAAGCCTGGAGTGGTTCTAGCTATGATTTTAAAAAGTGAATTAAAAAAAACGTTATTTGAATATTTTTTTTTTAATTACCGTGAATCTGACTCTAGAATAAAGTAAAGGAACTGAGATGCTATTTTACTATCCTATCGCTACGCATATGGTGGATAAATAATTATCATTGCTAGTCCTCCAAATTGGAGAAATGTAGTATGGTTTTTAATTAAAAATAAATGGCCACACTACCACTCTTACACAATATTGTACGGAATAATCTGTGAGTAATAATACTTTTTACTGATGGACGAGGTTTTAAAACAATGTTTTTTTTCGTAAAAGATTTCCAGTCCTGTACTAATTAACGTTTACTATCTTTGACGCTATGGATATACTAGAGCTACTGTAAGTCTATGTAGTGTATACGCATATAAAACTGGCCCCATGGTATAGTGGTCAACACCTAGGGTCCCAGATTTGATTCCCGGGTTTTACGATGGGTAAATTTCTCGAAAGGGGATATATCCCAATGGTAAACAGGGTTTGTTTAGTTGGGCTTAAATTATATTTAAGAACTTATACTGGTTCCAAAGCCTCATCTCCACTATCCCCAACCCCTCGTTTAATCTGGACATAGAAAGAACCTCCACTGAAAAATGTACGATTAGTAGATTCGGGCGTCCCCTGGAAATCGTACATTAGTTTCGGCTAATCTTTCCACAAACTGGGCCAAGAGTGATGTGGCTCAGACACACACACATACATATATATATACATATATATACATATATATATATATATATAATCGACTATAAAATCCTAACTTTCTTCTAGTTAAAAACGAAAGGAGTGAAGACAACAAAGAATATATCCATATGTTTAATAAAAAAATGTTTTTATGTATTTGTAAAGGGGTGGGTCTAATGAGTGATAATTCTCTTCTCACTATAACGTCATTCCCTTAAGGTGCGGCCGAAAGGAGCGCGAGTAATTTTACAGTTTTTATAGCATTAAATTTGTTTGGCCAAAATTAATAAAATATGTTTCCAGTAGCAACATAGAGTTTAGTTTTCTGCACATCCTAATATCAACAAAACTTGTATATCGGTCAAGGGTGTCCTGGAATTTAGTCAAAACATTTTAAATAAAGAGAAAAAGTTTTGACAAAATTCCAAGGAACCTTTGACAGATATTCAAGCTCTGTTGATATTAGCATGTACAGAAAACTAAACTCTATGTTTCCACTGGAGAAATATTTGATTCATTTTGGCCAAAAAATGTCAATGCTATAAAAACTGTAAAATTACTCGCGCACCCTTCTGCCGCACCTTAAAGGTTAGGGTGTCATTAGTTAGCAACGACTCAGTTCAAGGTTGGCGATATAGCTCGCATCAGCAATTATAAAGAGTATTAACTAAGAGATTTAAATCAAACTGGCCTACAGAACTGTTAAATGAACGTAAAGTTTTTGAGATGATTCCTAAGACTTTCTTGCTTGAAGATGTGAATAAAAATGATGAATCAAGGGAAGATTCTAATATGAAAAATTTAACATAGGGTTTACTTCCTTTCCGCTTCAAGACCTTCTCTACAAGGTAAAAATCTTGATATGATTTTTTATTTAGCTCCTATATGTAGAATCCTCTAAGGATAAGTTTTTCATTCAGATCTTCAAGCAAGAAAGCTTTAGGATTAATCTCAAAAAACATTCTATACATAAAAGCTCTGTATACCAATTTGCTGTAAATCCATTAGGAAAATCCTTTTTATGCTTACTGATGCGAGCTTTATCGCCAAATTTAAAATGAGTCGAAGCTAGTTAAAACATTTTGGAACGGGCGTAAATAGTTTGGAGAAGACTATCATCCTTAACGTCGAGAGGTCTCATCCAGATAGTTGAGTGAACCGTACGATTATATTCATAAAGTAATGAATCGATCACATCAATACAGCAATACGATCCTTTAGAGGTATAATATTGTCTATATGTTATTTTTCAGTGTTAGATATATTCGATCTACGACACTTTCATTAGCACTTATGCACGTCCAAATAATGGTTAAAAACTTTCCTTTTCGGAAGAGCATTAAGGTTGACATTATACAATTCAGTTTCATTATCTATATAGAGATGACGAAATGCAGGGAAACCATTAGCAGTCGCCTGTCGAAGGACTTGCACCATATCAGCGGTAACCTTCTTTTCAGTTTTAGTCTTAACAAGTATGGCCCAAGCACGTTTAGAATAAACATCAATGACATTAAAAATATATTTGTATCCTATGTTCGATCTTAAGTAAGGTAACATCTCAACCAGATCGGCCTGGAGCACCTCCTTTTATCCTCGCACACTAACATGTCTTCGTTGCTAAGGACGATAAGTTTCGAGTGAGATATCTTTCTAACCGGACTTAATTACGTGAATAATAGTTATCGAATAAACGCTTTATAGAGTTATGTAAGCCTTTCATAATTTTTAATGGATCTAAACGATCTCATTCCCATGTGAAGAATGTATGAAACTGGATGAAGCGTAAAAGAGACGTAACCGATCAACCAATTCGTTCTGATCATTCCTATAAGTATAATAGACCCTTCTTCCACAATCAATCTTAAAAAACTTTATCTCTCAAGTTCATCCGCCTCTTCAAACAAAGGTTTAATGATGCACACCTACTTTGGTGTGGTACGTTACTTGATACGTGTGTTAGCTGTATTACTTAACCGATTAAAAACCTGTCTTGTTAAGAATTGTCTTTTAGACTTAAAGATCCTTCTCAGTATACTGCATCGGCTCCTTTCTTAAGAGTAATTTCAGAAGTCTTGTCGTGTAAGGAATCCTGAAGTTATTTAGAAGTAGAGTTCCATCCTCCATGCTCAATATTAAACAGGATACGGGTTTTACCAAGATATTTATGTTACCATCATAGCGCACAACGTGAATCTTCATCTTGAGATCCTAGGAATCTATCGACATGTGTGCCTTAGCAAGACAATCTTACTGCTGTCGATATAAATTCCCCACCTCTTCCAACCACTGTCAATAGATGGTTTCAAAGCTAACCTTCAATATCCAATCCTTAGTGGCTGTCCATAAATTAAATCATGCCCCATCCCCCATCATCCCCCATCCGCAAACATTGTCACAATTTTGGCAACCCCTTTTAAATATTACGTCCCAATATCACTCATGCCCTTATTTAAATAGTAATTTTAATTGTAGAGTCAAAAAGCCTTTTTATTGAAACGTGCTCACACGTGTTGGCAAAGCTCGATTATCAAAGTAGATGAGTCGATCGTTGTTTGTTTATACGTGCGTCCAGTCAGGTTAATTTCAAAGTAAATTCCTGATTGTTATTTGAATTCAAACATTCTCCCACCTCGTCATGCTTGTTCACGACAAGCATTACACCGCCCCCCGCCGCCGATTTACGTATATAATTTATGGACAGTCCCTTATCCATATTTTCAATTAGAGTATTCATAAATTTACAAACTGTACCCATAACAGTGTTGAGAGCAAGTATATGTTCGTTACTATGCATAGAATACTTGATATCAAAGTAAGATTTGTTAAACCATATTTCGTTCCAACTGTGCTATCAAGCTGTAGAAACTATGACCAAATGTTGATATACATGTCATGATATCGTATATACAACTAGGGATGTGAATATTTATCTTTAAAAATTAAGGAATCGTTCCTACTCCTGTAGCTACCCTCATCAGTATAATGATCGTTATTCAATAGCATAAAATAGTGTTTGTTCTTCCATTATAATACACACATCTCCTTAGACTTATGAAACCTAATAATTGTATTCATGTGATTATCATAGACGTGTATAAAGCTCATACTATCCATCTTTAAAGCATGATAAGATTAGCATTATCTCTTAGCATCTACTTGAGAATACGTAAGTCTGGCATATACAAAACAACTTTTAACTATAATAAAATATGTTTGAGTTTATTTTGTTAATCATATGCAGAATCATAGGTAATGAAAACAGTGCTATGTTTCACCTTAATTAGCGGAGAGATCTTTGAATTGTCAGAGTATGGAAAGTAGCCACCCTTATGCACGAGTGAGAGGACTTGAGAAAAACACACAGGGACTTAGGATGGTACAAGGATTTAGAGTAGACATAAATATTCCCGAATTTTAATCCATTAAGTTCTTCCAGTAGACTAAGCATAGGTTTGTTTTTTCCACAAACTTTAAGGCAACGTGCTAGCAATTCTTCTGTTCTTTGTATATCCTTACACAAGTTCCGGTCCCACTTTCAGTCCTTCACTGTAGCGACATCTCGGGCATGGAGTGAGCTACCTACCATTACAAGGAATTTGACTACGCTAGCTGCTTTAAATAAAATATATTCACTCAATAAATTAAGAATTTATCTTCGAGATTTTGGTCTTGAGTAGTTGAGAAGCTAAACTGGATAAATTTGTATGAATGTCTTTGTCTAAAATTAATTGTTTGTATTAAAACACATCGATATAAATTCTGTAACATGAGTGATTTATTAATTTAGTAAATATTAATGTTGTATGAATAATTTCAATTTTTTAATAATTTATCATGTAATAATGTTTGTTAATGTGGTTGGTTTAAAATGTATTTTCTAACTGTTAATTTTTTAAGATATATTTTATTTAGCTATCCCTTTTCAATCAAAAGTATTCCTTATTTATAGTTTGGTAACCTGGTTAAGTGTAAGACAAGGTGTAACACCTTTACTTCGCCAGCATAAGTAAAGATATTTAAATAGAATAAAATAAGGTCCTCATATGATACATAGAATGATATCTGGTAAAAAATGTCTATGTCTCTGAAGAAAATGGGAGTTAGTGCTTGTAAGATCATAGACAAAGTTCAGTGCCCTACAAAGAGTATCACTTCTTGCTTTAGAGACAACCTCTAGAATCAAGCTGAGTAAAATACTTGGTTCGTATCTTATATCCGGACTGATGATATCAATCTACTAAATCTGCTCAGTTTTATTAAGTGTGTGAGGATGATCGATTTACCATATTTTACTTTGTAACTTTATGACTACCCTAATTTTCTTAGTTCTACACAATATGACTGGACGGTGAAAAACACCTAAAATTCTGGCAAAATTTCGTAATGTGATATTTTCTTTACAGACTGGTTGAAACAATACGACAGCTAGAGATAGAAGTCTTTTTGATCATTGCCGTTTACAATGAACCAAATTTTATTTAAATTCAGTCCTTTACACTTACAAATATAAGAAATTAGTTCTCGATCGAGATTCATTTCTTAAATTGTATGAAGACTATGTTAATTTTCAAACCTCGTACTACGGAACGAGCACTCCTGTAACATTACTCAATCCTTCAGGTTTGAAGTCTCTTATTCCCATTATCATAATCGACATACTCGGCAGGATACTACGCTTAAGGATGGCATAATGATATGTAGAATCACGTTTGAGTCTGAGGAAATAATTCCTGAAGTTACATAAGCATTTTGTATAATCATACACGATCGTGTCGCTCACTACAATCCTTCACTACTGACGTTGTCAAGATAGCTCCATAAATAGTCCGAAAACTTCTCGATCCTGTGCAAAATGTTTATCAACGTGCAAGTGTTCATGGACGATGATGAGTTCTTCCTTTACAAGGAGGTTGTCATATTACATTAATTTGTTGAAAATAAAGAGCCAGTTGTTGTAAACTACAGGTTTATACTACCATTCAAGATATAACGTCTCACATCATAAACCAAGAAGATTCTATATTGGGTGACCACACAACATCAGACTTGGATAGTGGTGACGTGTTCTACACTGAACTTGGATCTATAATCGATTCTCATATTGAACGAGAAAAGCCATATACATAAAAACCAGTGATTCTTATTATTATTATTATTATTATTATTATTATTATTATTATTATTATTATTATTATTATTATTTTTATTATTATTATTATTAGCACCGCGTCTTACTACCCGTTCGGGTTATACGCACTTACGCTGATGTGTAATGGTAGGGTGATTGTGAGATGAAATGAAGGACCTACAGTTTAACGTGGAATCCGAACCACGGTGATTCTTATTAAAGGTGTAGATAAGATATATTGGCATCAAAAGTGCAGTTAACAATAGCGACGATTACATCTTTTAAGCTTTAGATGATATTGGTTGTCCTTCAATGAGAACTCCTAAAATCCAACTCTATGTAGGAAAGTGTTCCACTCATTCCGGTAGGTTCTCCGCGTGTGCATAAGATATGGTAATACTCCTCTATGACGGGTTCTAATGTTATCAGTCTTATCGAACGTTTGCGACTTTACTAAGATTGATATATAAAATGATATAGGTGCAGTGATCAGTTTTCTCTACCATATCATAACTATAATCAGCAAGTGCAGAGTTCATATCAATTTTGAACATTTTATTTTGTTTCTGTGCCTGATAAAACAAAGTGGATGCTAGACTTCCTGACCAATACTTCCACCCAAAGAGTTAAGAAAACATTTAAATTCCAATATGTTTGATTGGATAGCCAAGGCCCTAATCCTTTATCTAATAATATATTTTTTGATAGTATGAAACAATCTCTGAACTTGAACTCCTAAAGTTTGAAAAGATCAAGCTTACACCAGCCTAGAGCTAATAAGATACATTTTATCCTGAACTTAAGTGATTTAATAGTTCATTTGTTGAGAAGAATAAACTGTGTCATAATATACTTTGGTATATGTTTAACTTTGAAGAACTTCAACATATAGAAGATCCTTAACTATTCATCGTTAACTGTTTGTCTGTGGTGACATGTTCTAGTCGATATTGACAGCTTTCAAACCTCAAACATTTTCGACTATCTTCAGTCACTATATCAATAACAGTTGTTGAACCCAAGTAGCTTTACATAAAGGAAAGAAGGTAATTTAAAATATGACTCTTTATCTTACGTTATGTATACACTTACTCTCCAAGATACCTATGTATTTCTAATGGTGATGATAAAATAATTTTTGTAAAATCAATAAGTTCTCCCAAATACATTGTGTTAAATATAAAAAGTATAGATTTTGATAAATTCAACTGGTTATGTTTATGTACGGTATACAATGTGAAACATTGGTATTTAAATAAAAATAATAATTTGTTGAAACTCTTAGGAGTCTCCCCATATTAAATGTTTGGAAATTAGATTTTTTTTAAATCTATTTGGAGTAGTATGGTCCTGATGTTTATTTGGATTCTAGTAAAATATATTTGGAATGGTTCTCATTCAGCTATATTTTTAAAATTGGAGGCCTCTATAGAGTCTAGAAGCTAATTTGAGTAGTTCTCCCATGATTTTTAAAACTAAATTTGGCTAGAACAGGGTCGCTAACAGGCTTATCGCAATCAAGTGGTCGAACTCACAGCAATTTTCAATAGATCATGTAAGAAAACTACATACTCATGAACAGGCAAGCTTAACATACTTTATTCAACTTTGGTACAGCTTATAATATAAGGGTATAGTTTATTCGTCAAGGTAAGACTGCTACATTTTATGGTAAACGAAGGAGATATTTTATTTATTTTTTATAAAGGCAAGGATATAAGTATCGGAGGAAATATTTAATCTAAGGATACAAGATGTATAGAAAATATTGGAATGAAAAATAATGCGGAGAAAAGAAGGGTGATCGCGTGAACTTTGATAAATGTAAAAGTCAAAGGTTGCCAATCCCAACGAGGAAGCTATTTAAATTATTATTCCCATATTCATGTTTGAATTTTTGATCCACCTTGAAGCTATTTTGAGTGTTCCTCGACTTATTTTTTGCAGACCATTAGATGACTCTAGAAGCTGTTTGAAGTGGTCTTCTCCAGCAATTTACTTGGATGTTCTTCAAAGCTATTTGAAGTTGTCTACACCCAGATTCATTTTAAAAATTATAACCGTCTGGATTACATTTGGAGTGGACCCTTACCAGAAAATTTCTAAAATTTAATGTCTCTAGAAACTATTTGAAATAGTCCCTACCTGCAAATATTTGAAATTTAAATACCATCAGAAGTTATTTGAAGTTTTATGCAACTCTTTATACTTCATATTCGAAAATATCAAAGGGGTGAAATACATCTAAGCAAGGGGGACTAATCTATTCCAAGAGGGACCAAGACCCTCCTTCTACACCTAACTATTTAGTTTTGATGTCACTAATTTGAAATGGTCCTTCGCCCGATATTCAAAAATTATAATTTTAAAAGTTATTTATAATAGTTCTTATTAGAATTTTTTTTTTAATTTCTATGCTCTACGAAGATATTTGGAGCAGTCCTTATTCAGGAAATTTTTGAAATTACGATGCCTATAGAAGTTATTTTAAATGGTCTTCATCAAGTTTTATTTTTAAATATAGATATTATAAAAGCATGTTTAAGTGTTTCCTCCCTTTTTTAATCCAATGTTTCTAGTGCCTCTAGAAGCTATTTAGATTGTGTACCTCCTAAATTTTTCTTGAAAATTAGATGTTTATAAAAGTTATTTTAAGTAGTCTTCACCTATCAATATTTTGAAATTCAGATCTTCTTAGAAGATGTATAGAATATTCCTATTCTGTTTTTGTTTTTTTTAATTTGATTCTTCAAAGATATATTAAGATGCTTCTATTGAAGTGGTCTTTCCTCGACAATTTTTTGAAACTTAAAAGCTTTCAGAAACTATTTAATGAGGTTATCGTATGAGAATTCCCTAATAACACATGTAACTAGAAGTCATTTAGAGTGATCGTCGCCTGATTTCGTCTTAAAGCTCGATGATTCTAGAACCTATATAACGTGGTAAATTACGACAGATTTTTGAAAATTGAATGCATCTTGAAGACATTTGGAGTTTGATTTAAGGTCATTTTTCAAATTTAATTATCGATAGAACCAGAGGATTTGAAATACATCTTGGGGGTGGAACAAATTCTTTCCAGGGAGCGCATTTCATATCCTCCACTCCGGTCCCACTGACCCCGATACGAGGATCGCTTAAACTAATTTAAATAGACTATAGAATCTCTATATTGAACTACAGAAAGCTAAATTAATTGTATTATTTACTTAGAGGAAAATAATATCTTAAAGCCGCTATTTTATTCTTGCTAAATTTTGATTAAGTATTAGAAAGGTTATATATAAATTAATGGTACTATAGGGGTTCTCGATAAATATTCAATGGCCGGTAAAACGACATTCACTTGAAAAATTTATAAAAATTATTTAACAAAGAATGAGGGAGGGATGGAATAAAAAGAAACATTGTAAGAAAGGAGGAACATTTTCTATCAGATTATATTGTCTTCAAGCCAAAATAAGTTTTTAAAGGTAGAGAAACCTGGTTGGCTGTTTACACCATACTCTCAAAGAGAGAGGGTGGAGACAGAGCCTTCAATACTGGACTATTGCTAGCTAATTTCTCTAAGAGGGGCCCGATCGAAAATGTACTATACCAGTACCTTTAGCCTAAAAAAGTTTTTATACGGACCATGCTATAGGGGAGTACATCAAATTTTAGGGTAATCCAGACCCCCAAGCCCCATCCTTTCTACACCCTTGCTAGTCAACATATAAAACACCAACGCGATATCTAATTCAAACAAAAACTTTAAAGCCATTTTCGAAATATTTTAAATTTAAAAACTTAAGAGCCGTATAAACTACATATAAATCAATGGTTTCCCTGAAAAAAGTATACAGCGCTATGTATCATGTAAAACACACTTATGATGTAAATTAAAAAAAGCCATTTTATAGAAACATATGATATTTAAAAGCTAGTTGTTATTAAATTACCACCAAGCAAATTTTCTACCAAAAAAATAGGTATACAGTATTGTTTGTCATGTCAAGTCCATGTCAATCCATTTTAAACACAAGAATTAAGATTCATTTTAGAAAATTTCAAATTATTAAAAGATAGTAAACGAAAAACAACCCTTATTTTAAGGGCTAGTATTTAAAAAACTTTAATACCAAATAATACCTAAATATCAAGTTCAAACAAAAATCCTTCAAGCCATTTTGATTGTGGCACCAGATAGATAAACCGAGGGTCATACCTAATTTCCAATTACACTTTTAGGAGTTCTGATCCACATTGAATGTCAATATCATTATAATCTCGAGGTTGAGTTTTTTCACTAAATAACATTATTTTCTCTTTGTATGAGAAAGTAAATTACATGTAATGTTAAAAAAATTGTTCTGTAAACAAAAACATAATAACATTGCGATCTTAAAAGTTACACCTAAAAGAATATATTGTCAGTACTAGCAGCATTAACATTACTACCCTCGCCAGTGATCACATGTTCAAGTACATTAAATAGGGTTTGTTGGTGGTGGGGACGTCGGAGATACAAACCCAGTCGATTGTATTTAGGACCCGCCTCTGTGGCGTAGTTGGCTAACGCGCTTGTCGTCTTAAGCTCTACTGCTGAGGACGGGGAGATCGAGGTTCGAATCTCTGTCGAGTGAACTGGGGTTGGTTTTTCCTAAATGGTTTTCCACTCTCCCTCCACGCAAATGCGGGTTCACTTCCTATAAATCCATCTTCCCAATTCCTAATCCATTAGCGTAATTAGTACTTAAAGCGTATAACCCGAACGGGTAGTAAGATGCGGTGCTAAAATATTAAATTGTATTTAGGGCTGTTTTATCCTAAAATGTTTCACTCTCCCTTCCTCCCTCCTCCACGCAAATTTGGGAACATTTCCTTTACATTTTATATCTATTATTCTTAAAACAATAATATAGTTAATACTTATACAGCCAAATAGGCAGTGAAACATGTGTAAATAAAAAAAAACTTTTTCTCTCTGGTGTCTCGTAGAAAATAGTATCTGCTGGTAGTTCTTCTGCTAACCAGGTATCTTATTATTATTGGCACCGCGTATTACTACCCGTTCGGGTTATACGCATAAGGTATCAAGCTTATATTTATGTACGTTTATATAGAGTTTATATATTTTTATGTAACTAACAGTGATATTATATTAGCAACAGGTCATGTATATTTTACCACCGATTCCCTTCTCCTAACACAACCTTTCATAACCTTGTATTAACTAGCAATGTTGTTAAAAAAAAATGTGTACGATTACAAACTTTTCAAAGCTACAAAATACTGTTTTGAGTAAGTAGGTGTGTTGAAAGAATGGCTGAATTAAAGGTAGTAAAACTACCTAACTAAGGTGCAAACTCCATATCTGACAGTTGTTCTTTTATTTAAGCTCTTATTAATTCCCCACGTAAGAACTTACAGGTGATAGAAAAAATGTTTTACTCCCTTTCTTGGACACCACTACTCGGTCATTCCAAGAAACGTATTTTGTTGCCAGATGGAGTATTGACTGTTGTGAAATAAAGACATTTAAAATGTTGATAGAGCTAATTTTACAATCAATAGTTTAGCATGCTGCATCTTGGAGGTGAATAATAAAACATGAATTAATTAGTATGTGGGGTGAAAACATACAATTAAAACTGTGATAAAAGTAAAAAACTCTATATTTAGGTTTTTATAATTATAAGTGGACCCCCCTTTAAGGGGGTCCAACAAAGTCCAGGCTCGGACCCCTTTTCAACTCCTGTATCTAGCCTATAACATTTAAATATCAAGTTAGCGTTAAGTATGATCATTGATGGAGACAAATAAGCTGGAAAATAAATTTAAAAAACATGCCTTTCAGCAACACCATCCATTAAGATGAAATACATTCTGAAGTATAAGGGGGTAAAATATCTTACTATGAAAAACTTTAGGTATGTAGGGGATATCAAGCAAAGGATAAAGTGTATGTGAAGACAATAGAAAACTATATTATTTTTCTATTAGTAGTACTTTTTGTAGTTCACAATATAATAGCTTAAGCAGTAAATAACGACAGTGTAAAATTTCAACAAATAAAATGAAATGTTTACTAAGACTTATTCAATTATATAGATTCTCATTTCAATAGATTAAATTGTCAATAAAACTTTATTTCAGGGGAAGCTGCAAAGACATTGTTCTAAATTATAATACCTGTCTAGCTAAGATATTATACTGTGGGTTGACCATAAACAAATTTAATATTAATCTTAATATAAAATAGTTTTGATATTAACCTATTAAAATAAAGAACGATACATAGTAAAGCATTAAGTAGCGTTGCTCTATGCTAGTTTATTTTAACAGTTAGGAACTCAATTTCTTTGATCTATAACAATATTATGTTGAGTGGTAGGTGTGCTGTAATGGGCTAGACTCGTTAGTTAATTGAGTGTTATCAAATTATGTTTATAAACCATTTTACATTCACTTATATACCTCATAAACACCCTTTCCCCTTAAAAAAGTACATACAAATTATTTATTTCTAAATATTAAATTCATAAATTTCCTGAGAGAATAGTTTAAGGAAAATAAAATACCCGAAAAAAGTTTAATCAAAAGAGAAATCGCACATAAAATCATGTTGAATGTTTCCAAGTAAATTAATATGATATATTGCATTATAGCAATAAGGCTGTAGTAATTACGTAACTGTAGCTTTCAGAGAAAGCTTTCTGGTAGAAGAGGACATTTTACACTTGGAGGAAAAGGAATGAAGAAAATATGAGTGTTATGGGGAATGGAGGGGTCGGTGGGACTGTTAGAGGGGATAGTGGGGTTCGAGAAGACGTCCTTTCCGCATTTGAACCAACTGCAATAGCTTCGGGTACTACTGAAAGTAATTAAACATTAGAAGAGAAAACATATATTCTATATGCGGAATTGCCCATCTCACTTCCTAGCTTATCAAAGGATGTACAAGACTAAGATTTCATTTTTTATGGATAACAGAATCATAAGACGTACAAATAATTTGGGGTAGGATTAAAGTTATTAATTCATATTGTAAATATTAGTCAATGATTTCTATTGAAATTGCGACAATTTTTTATTTTTAGATTTCTACATATATTTTAGATACCTAAATAGTGGTCAGAGATCGTGAGTTATAAGTCAGAGGTCCTGAGTTTGATCCAAGTAGCTTCCAAAATCTATATGTGAAGCAGTGGGTCTCAAATGGAGTCAAACTCAACCTCGTA
This sequence comes from Timema cristinae, assembly GCA_039000515.1. Lineage (NCBI taxonomy): Eukaryota > Metazoa > Arthropoda > Insecta > Phasmatodea > Timematidae > Timema > Timema cristinae. The sequence goes on from JBCFYV010009882.1 coordinate 58,432,131, forward strand.
GGGACAAATGAGTAACTTAGTTAAATAGAAAAGTAGCGTCTTTGTTTTTAAAAAATTAGATAAACGGCTGGAAGGCTCGTTGCGCTGACCAAATGACACCCTCTATATGCAAAATGCAAATGTTGGTACAATCAGGGCTAACAGCGGCGCCTACTCTGTCGGTATAGCTCACTTGCGAACTCACATCAGAGTTCTTTTTTTCACTGACACCAAAAGTTATTTACCCCGTAAATGTTTAAATTAAATCATTAAAGTACAACCTTACCTAGTTAAATCTGACAGGAGTCTATAAATGTGAACTCTAATTTTATTTTAAATCGCCCACTTGTATGCAAGACATCTCAAACATGTTGTTTCGTGGTTCTTTAAAATATATGACATTCCATATTGTAATAAAAATATAGTAATCCTTGTTAAGGAACAAAAATATAAATACAAAACTAGCACTTTTTTAGTCAGTCTGAAAGCAACTTTAGAAAAAATCTTTGGAAAAACTTTGGAAAAAAATAATTACCCATAATACTTGGGGGCTTATAAAAGTAATTTATAACGTAGATCACCAGAGTGTAAATTTAATACAATAACTTTATAATTAGACATTCGAATATAAAATCAATTCGTCGAAATGTTAACAGTTATAATTGTTGAGTCATGTTTAGAAATTAAAACGGCCAAATGAATGCTTTTATACGTATAAACAATAATGATATTATGTTTGAGTTTTTAAAATTTATCTCCACTTATTTTCAAAAAGTGTAGGACTATTTAAATGAATAGCTAAGTCATAAACTAGCATGGAGAGAAATTAGTATTATTCTAATACTCATATTTATCAAGTAGTATTGGGCTTGTAATTTTGAATGCACAAACGATTAAATGGGAATTTTGTGCATCCTTGTCTTATAAAACAGGAAAAGTTTTTTTTCCTCGGTCTAGATGTGATATATGGTAATGGTAGGAAGTGTAAGGAGATGGCTTGGTAGAATGTGTGGAAGGGAGTCGGGTTGGAAGGGGTAAGGGAAAAGGGGGGGGGGGGGTAAAGGATGGAAAGAAACGAGGAGGTTCGTTTTAATTTCACAGATAACGGCAATATGCAAAGTATATACGGCAAAGTATTAATTATTTCTCAGTCTTGCCATATCTATTGGTGCAACGCCACGTTATATTCACGGACTACCCTTCGCTATCCCCTCTAAAAAAAAAAATTCTCACCCCTACCAAAAAAAAACCACAGCGTGTACTAAGCTTACCTTACTTACAAGGATTTTCAGGATAAAAAAATGACAAACAAAAAAAGTTTCGTGCAGACGGAACCAGCATAAAAAGAAGGGGGAAGGGATGAAAAGAAGATGATTAGTGCAGTTATTACGAACTGGAATTATCAACCATTCCTTTAATGGCGTTCTCGTATTTGTACTGTTTTATATTTTCCTATATATTTGTAATTCCATTTCTTTAATTGTTTTTTCCATGTTCATTATTGTAATAGCTATGTTGAAATAACGTCTACTTGCATTCTATAAAACATTTATTTTTTAACAAACTAAAAATATATATAAATATATATCCAGTAAGCCTTTTCTAGTAATACACATACATTAAACTTTATCTAGGAGAATATTTAGTATTGGCTATGAGAATATTTATAAGTAATTATATATAAATGTTTAAGAACACATTTAGTAAATGTAGGCCAACAGGCTAATATAAAACAGTTAGTTTAAAGATTTAGTTTATATTAGCTACCAAAATTATTGATTATTCTATTTTTAACTCCATATAAATAATTATAAATAAAAAAAACATGGTTATATTTTATTTTGTTGATTATGCAATTGACCTATAATTTAAATATATTTAAAAGTTATATTGTTCAATTTAGCTAGAAGCTACTTTAATGCAGTTCTATCTTAACGACCTAGATAAATAAATCAAGAATCTGTTCATTCATTCAAAGGTATGGAGTTCGATTGATGGTAAAGGCATTAAAAGTATTACTAAACATTAAATTTGTGGTATGAGGCTTTGTCTGTTATATTTTAATAAGTAACTAATAGCCAATACTCTGACGTTAAATCATACTATAAACAGTATTTAACATACTTATAAAACAGTGGCCATAGGTTTTCTAACCAAGTATGGTGTCATATTTAAATAGTTTTAACATCAATCTTCGAATTTCATTAATTATAAGTATGTTGACTTCCAAACAATTTTAAAAGGGTAATAGAAACAATAATAATACAACAGGTAGTGTCTTTAATGGATTTATTAAAATCCTATATATTATTACTTACTATAGTTATATTCAACATTATCAATAACTACATCTATGGGCACGTAAACTAAGTGTTGGGTTCATATAGTCTTGTTTGCTGGGTACAGGTGGGTAAGGGTTTATGTCCCGTATTGATATGCATAAAGTTGTTTTTCATCAAGTGTTTCCCTCTCTACTTCCACGTAAATACGAATACATTTTCATATAGTGTCCACGTTCCTCATCCATTCCGCATTGGCATAAATAAATTCGTGCAGCCTGCACGGGTATCTGACGCAGTAAAAAAAAACACACTAATATGGTCACTGAACTGCAAAAATAAAATTGAAAGATAAAGATACCATCCATGGGCATATAATTTAACGCCAATCTAAACAATATTCAGCTCAAAGTTACTATTTGATATATAACTATCTAGAGGAAATCTGGTTACTCAAAATGTTCTAGTAAGCTAAAATTTAATATCAAGCACGTACAAAACTTAAAATTTTCTTTGTATACTAACATTTTCATTGAGATTTTGAACATTGTTATGAAAATTGCTTTTAATATTAAATCAATGAAACTAAGGTATTGTCTGGAATCACTATTTGAAACATAAATTAAACTTTTTTGTAATGAATGCTTATTTTTATTTTATCACTAAACTAAATGAACTGTAAAAGTAAAATCGAAAATATATCTCTTCAGAAAAATTACATCTACGATGTAGGGATGAATCAAGACTACTTTATTGAAGTTGATTCATATTTGCGTTGAGGAAAAATTGTAAACCAATTAGGAGATCCTCACTATACCCCGTAGATATTTGATTTCGTTGCTCTCCATCACCAAACATTCAAATTATATAATCTTGACGATTATTCATTATGTTTACCAATGTGGGTTTTACTATAGTGACGATAATTTAAATTGCATACCGTTAATAATGTGTGTTATGTTACTGCGAAGAGCTCTATTTTCCTTCCCACAGAGATATGTTCAACGTTGGAGTAGAAATACTTCTGTTTACGCATGCCATTTATGACGTCATTGCCTAATAATAAGCCAATCCAAGGCTAATTCTATGTGGGGGAGAGCTATTTTTGAGAATGTCACCTTAGTTTTACATATATCTATTTCCTTGTATCCTAACCATCTCTGAATCAAATGTTGTCGTTCTCTTTTGTCTAAATCTTCTCCTGACCCAACGGTTTTTCTTGGAATCTTTTCTTCTTTTCATTTTTTGCAGCTCAATGACTCATTTAAAATTAGCTATGCCTTGTGGACCAGTCGGACTGATGGCTCTTGTGTTCAAACGCTATGTGTCTTTTAGCAGATTCAAAACATGCGTGAATCATTCAAAGGGTATTTCTTTTTAGTGTGCTTGCCAGCAGGCAGAATGTCTCATGTTATCAAGAAATCGATGGTATAGTTGGATCATAGTAGCTTTGGTTTTCTTTAAAGATATAAACATGAAATTATAAATCGGTATGAGCACACACGCTTTTTAAATAGTCTGGGATTATTTTTAAAATATATATGATTTGGAATCACTTGTCAAATCGACAAGAAAGAACTTCCATACAAATTAAAATAGAACTGTTTCAGTGACAGTTAACTTTAAGAAAATACCAAGGTTACCATTAACTCTCGAAAATCATGCTGTTAAAATTATCTCTAAATACACTAGAAATAATTGATTTACTTATTTGATTATAAATGAAATATTAAAAATAAAACTTAAACACATTTTGTTTAACGCACATAAAGATGTATATCTCTAGAGATGTATTTGAAAAAAATACAGTATTTTATAATCTAATACAAATCAGTGGGTTAATTAACTAAACGTCAGGTTGGTATAATTCTGTATAACAGTAATGGTTAGGTTGGGGTTATAATCCTAGCCGGTAGTATTGAGGGTGATTTTCCCTAAATGGTTCCCCACTATACCTCCAAGAAATTCAGGAAACATATTCTCTAAACTTTAGGCCTAACATTAAAATCGCTATCCCTTTAAAGAAATCAAATATAAATAACCATAGGGAAAGTTAGACGGGGTGTAAAACATTACAAACAATGTCAATGCTATGATATTAGTGTATAATAAAAATGTATATGTATAATAACATTTTATTAAGACAGTGGTTTGAGTTAGGCATCTTAGAACTGACCAGGGCTAATCGCATGTATATGCTAAACCCAAAAACCTAAAAAGCTAAATGAGCGAAGAAAATAGCCACAAAAGATCTCACGTCCTGGTCGCTTTTAAAATGCCACAATGATTTCAGGCATTTAAAAAATGACACAGAGTCGAATACATGATGTGGTTGTTAAAGAAAATGACGCGTTCTAACATTATGAAAATACTACAATGTGTCCTGGTCGTTTCTTTTTATGGTCATAACGGATTATAAGACAGGTTTTAGCCAATTATTATAAAAGGTGACAGAAGATAAATTCTTAATAAGCTTAATTATTTATTGAACAAATAATGTAGCATAGGCCTAATTAAGAAAAACTATATAGTTCATTTATGTATGCAGGATTTGTTAGAGTGACACGTGGAGGCTAGGCTATCTTAGGTTAGGTTAGGTTAGGTAACTTTAGTTAAAGCTAGGCTAGGTTTGGTAGGATAGGTTACTAAGCTTGTCTGACATTGCATCGTATCCGTAAAAGGAAGCGGCCACTAGGCGTTGTGTTATTTTCTAAATTCTGGAATGCGTTGTGGTAGTTTTTTAACAGCCACTACATTAATTTCGCTTTATGAAATTTTTAAATATGCCAGAACGTATTTTGGCTCTTTAAAAGAAACCAGGAAGATAAATGTCTTGTTGTGGCTGTTTTTATAATGGCACAACGCGTTCTGGTCGTATTTATTGTTCATTGAGTGTTTTCTGTTTCTGTTTTCACTAGAGGAATAATTGAATAGGAATGAGAAAAGTAGAATTTAAATTAAGTTTTTCCACGTTTAAGTGAAGAAATAGGCCTAGTGCAGATTATTTGTTATATGATTGGTGTGGCCCAAGATTACACATTTCGGATATAATATTTTATATATTATAGTTTGGAACAAAATTTCAAAAATACATGGTCAACTACACTTAAGTAATGTTCCCTCAGAAAAATAAGCATATCATTTTGTGAATCATAGTAAACACTCTTCTTTTGAAACATTAATCAAAATAGTCTCAATTGTTAAGAAAAAAATAAAAATAACCTAAAATTATCTATATTGTAAAGATTAATTGATTTTCTTATTAATAATGTAAAACCATTCCTATATACCACTTTAAATTAAATCATTTCAGTATTTTAAAAATGTTTCGTATTTTTAAAAATAAATCATTGGTCAACTACTCCTCAAAGGAATGTTTTCAAGATAAAAAAATACATAAATATACATATATAAGATAGTTATTTGTAATGTAAAATACTCCCTAAATATCTAATTTAAACAAGCTCGTTAGAGCTATTTTCAAGAAATTTATATTTCTTCAAAATCAACCTTGAATAAACTAACCTAGACGAATTTTTACCGCAAAAAAAAAAAACAGGGCGATTTGTCATATCAAATACTCTTCATATATCCATTTTAAACATTGTAGTTTGAACCTATTTCAAAATGTTTCAAATTTCCAAAAATCATTAATCAGTTAACTACTCTCAATAAGAGGTTATAATGGCCCAAGCTAGGTTAAAATTTAATGGAAAACCCTACCAACTACCATAGGAAATGTAAAATTAAGAATATATAATGTATCTAGAAGCTATATGTTATTTAACATTTCTAAATTTACATAGCACCTGCTCCATCCAGTTACGAAAATTTACACTGAGTATTTCTAGAATAAAGGTAAACGCATTTACTACATATATTAATAAACGTCTAAAGATTGGCTAAATAAAAGTTCAACTTAATTAATTTATTTAAGATAAGGAAAGATTCTTTTTTTTCATGTAAAATAAACCACCTATACATATTTTGAATATAATCGTTATAGATAATTTCAAAATCATTTAAATTTTACAAAATTTTGTCATCATTAAGATTTCCTTTTTTAAAAAAAAGAATGTTTAAAACTATTTAAAACAACTTAACAGATACCTATTTTGAACCAAATCCTCATAGCTATTTGTTTTTAATGCTCAAATTTTTTTAAACACTTATCAGTAAACTACGCCTAAACGAGTTTTCTCCTAAACACAAGTATACAGTTTTATTTTTACCGTAAAATACTCATCGGATATATATTTTAAACATAATCGTCAAAGCGATTTTCAAAATATTTATAATTTTCTAAAATCAGTACTAAACTACCCTTTAACGAATTTTTACCTGAAACCAAGTGTTAATTATAATTTGGGTGATCACCAGCTCTTCAAATTTTATTTTAATTTCAAACAAAATTGTTAAGGTCATTTTCAAAAGAAATTGAAATTAAAAAATACCACACATTTTTAAAACAACATATATATCAGTGTTAGGGTCAAAATCAATAAAAGTTCATAATATATAAAATTTAAGTATCAAATTTGAACAAAATCCATCAAATTGTTTTGGATCTGTGGCCAGAGAGAGATAGACAGCCAAATATAATTAAAATCCATTTTTTTTTGTTTGGATTCACATAAAATGTAATAATTCATTTTAATTATGAGCATTAGAATTTTCATGCTTAAAGATTAAACTATTTTAATATATATGAGAAAGTAAATATAAATTTTTTTGAAAATCGCTCATCAGTAAGAAAAACTTCATGTTGTGAGCCCGTAAGCAAGCTGTACCAACCGGATGGCCACCACCGTTACCGATTGTAGTGCCAACCTTTGTTAATAGAGGGTGGTGAGCACGACAAGTCCTCTGGCCATTAATCTCAGTTTTCTAAACCAGAGAGAAAAGTTATCTATTCTAGTAGCTCATATTTTTTCCTTACAAACCTGGGACTTAATTATCCAGGAACTTTGACCAAGAGACCACAAAGGTAAAATACTATTAAGAGAACGTTTTAATGAAAAATGAATAAATATTCTTATTTGTGTTTTATAGTTTTTCTTCTAAAAGTTCTTACCAGATAGGCTACACATTTCGAACTAATTCATTATAAAAGTTTTAAAATATTTCAAATTTAAAAAAAAAAGATGAAATTATTAGCAAACTACCACCAAACAAATTTTTACCCCATAAAAGAGAATAGTTGGTTATTTTAACATCCAAAAACTCCCAATATACTCATTCGTAACCAAATATTTTGAGCTATTTATAAAATCATTTACTTAAAAAAAACGTCATTATTAAGTTATCCTTAAACGAATTACCAGGAAAAATAACCAGAAACAATGGAAATTGTCATGTCAAAAACACCAGGATAACAATTGTAACCGAATCTTTGAAGCCATTATCAAACTAAGTATTTCAAGATTTTAAAAAATCAACCCATAAACGAAATTTTACACTAATAACAAGTTTACATTGTTATTTTTCATTCCGAACAATCTAAAGATATAGATTTTAAACAAAATAGTTAATCAATTTTCAAAATATTTTGAATTTAAAAAAATTACTTATCAATAAATTACTTTTCAAAGAATTTTACTCAAAAGCATGTAATGTCAAACATATCGTAGCTATGATTTTCTTTACAAAATTGTAAGAGACATTCTCGAAAAAAAAATTATTTTGTTACTTTGAGGGCTAGGGTAAAAAAAGACTAATAATAATAATCCCAAAGTATCCCATAAAATCTGATTTTTTATTTCTTTTCTTCTTCCTCGCAACTGTGGCAGTGCACACAGAGGCTACAACTATTAATATCCTCCTCACTTTAAATGCATCCATGTCTGTTACTGGTCTAGAGCAGAGGAGGGAGAACTGGGCAAGGCAATCAATTCATAAAGGAGCCGATCCTATGTAATGCGGACAAGTGTACACCAACTTTAATGGTGTCTGTGTATATATATATATATATATATATATATATATATATATATATATATATATATATATATATGTGTGTGTGGTGTGTGTGTGTGGTGTGTGTGTGTGTATACGTGTGCATGTGTTTATCTTTCTAAAGAATTTTTAGTACTACTCATTGGGATAGAAAATTGAAATTTAGAGAAATTATAAAGGAACTACTCTAGAGATGCGCAAAATTTTTAAACTTTAAACCTGATACAAATTAAAATTATTAAAAATATAAAGCTGATTTATTTAATAGTGTTAATTCGTTGACATGTTATTTGCATTTCATAAAAAGAATAAACTAGAATACTAATTCCAATCAAAGAGGAATTGCAGATTATAATACAGTGATATGGTTTTATGTTTGGTTGATTTGTATTTATACTAGTTAGCAAGAAGTGTTTCTTTGGTCAATAGAAATTTTACAGGTAAGGTTGAACATATTTATTTAAATTGAGTTACATTTATATAACCTACAATATTTGTTCATACAAACCGATTACTATTCTAATTTTTATTATTATTGATAGCACCGCGTCTTACTACCCGTTCGGGTTATACGCACTTACGCTAATGTGTAATGGTAGGGTGAATGTGAGGTGAAATGGTGCACCTACAGTGTAACGTGGAATCCGAACCACGGTGGAGGCGTAGCATTCCCAACATTCACAAGATGTATTGTCAGAGGCTAAGGAAGGGTTAGGTAACCAGGTATATTTGTGCCAGGACCGAGGATTGAACCCCGGACCCCAGCACAGAAGTCCGACACCTTACCCCTAGATCGCCAGGTCACCTACTACTTTAATTAAAAGACAGCTAATAATGTAGAGTAACATATGACATAGTCTACAAAACCATTTTTACGGGTTCTTCTAAAGGTAATGTGTGTTTCTTCTTCTTCCTCTTCTCTTCTTCTTCTTCTTCTTCTTATTATTATTATTATTATTATTATTATTATTATTATTATTATTATTATTATTAGCACCGCCCCTTACTTACCGTTCGGGTTATACGCACTTACGCTAATGTGTAATGGTAGGGTGATTGTGAGATGAAATGGAGGACCTACAGTTTAACGTGGAATCCGAACCACGGTGTAGGCCTGGCATTCCCCACATTTACAAGATGTCTTGTCAGAGGTGAAGGAAGGGTTTGATAATCAGATAAATCTGTGCCGGGACCGAGGATTGAACCCCGGCCGCCAGCATAGAAGTCTGACACCTTACCCCTAGACCGCCAGTTCACCATGTGTTTCTTACCAAAAATATATTTGGCCCCTTGCAGACCCTGACATTTCTTTTATTTTGAGGCCGAACGGGTATTAAGACGCGGTGCTAAGTACAATTTTATTTTGAGAAGGAGGCAGTTCCCAATTGAACTAACGTTCTCAATGGCTATTAATATGTCACAAGGTCAACCCTTTGATAGGGTCGGTATTTATCTGCCCAAGCCAATTTTCAGACATGGTTGATAGTTGTACATGGCTTTTTCCAGGGTGTAAGGCTCAACAGACATACGGGTTAAAGTCGTTGAAGGATAAAATCGTGGTACACTGATACCCATATACCCTAATGTATCGATAAAAAACATAGTATGTAAAGATATTTTGTAATGTATTTACTAAAAATAAAATTCATTTAGTTAATTCGCACTTTATCCACTCTTGCTTAATATAATTAGGTGATATAATTTGAGTTCATAATAAGCTAGCCCAACCTAAAAAACCTAACTTTTCATGCATATCTACCAATTGAAAGTTAAATTTTGCTAAGTTGAGCAATATTGACATAATCCTGTCATAGACAGGCTTAAAAGCTAGTGATAGGATGTAAATACTTTAAGCCCAAATTTTTACATATCTACGTAAAACCATGTTTATATTTGGAATATTTATCTGAAAGACATTTTTCCCTGCGAGAATTCTACTATAAAATAGAGTTTTTGTAGGAAAATAGAATTTTAGGTGGTCGTTCCTCACATAAACAGGGTATAGTTAGGCGTCCTGGCTGATATAAAGCACCGTAGAAAACTTCTGGCGGAAAACAAAGCAAGGTAAAAGGAGGCAAACGGATGAATAGAAAGGGAAGGCATCCTCAAAAGAGAGAGAGACAGACAAAGAGAGACAGAGTCACCTATTGCAAGAAGACTGAGCATGTTGGGGTAGCCTACCTTCTAGCCAAAGTAACGAAAAAATCATCTGACCTACCTATTTGTGTATTGGCATACTTGTCCCCTTTATTTTATAGATGTAAGTAATTTTTTTTGTCGTTGATTCTCGCTATCTACAATATATAAGACAATTAATTTACTATGCACAGAATGTTTCTAAAGATTAAATATTCAATCACTTCTGAGGGGTGTTGAAAATGTTCTAGTGTTTCTTGATGTAAGGAATTCTAAATGTAATCACTAGAAGTAACGGGAATATTATGTCCACTAATTGAAACTAACTCATCATTGTGAACTGTATATTTAAGTTGGTTGTTTTTGATGAAGAGATTGTAATATGATTCACTGTTTCACGGTCTGTTTAAAATTATGAGTTTTATTATAACTCATGTTTTATCGAACACAGGTATTTTATTTTTATGCTGTATTAATCGATTACTTCTTATTGAAAAAACATTAATAATGGGGCCCATTGGTTGAAGGAGTTTTTTAAAATAATTTTTAAATTGATATCAGGGAAAATTAACTTGACATATCTGTTTTAGTGATTATACATAATCAAATAAACAAGTATTAAGATTGGGTGTGCTAATATACATTTAATTTTTTTAACATAGGCCTAATTACATTTTTATTAAACTTAAAAATGTCCGAAAACAATTTTATAATTTATAAATAATCTTCTAGCTTTTTGGGGTTTGCTATATGTTTATTAAATATGATATTTGTACACTTTGCTTTTAGTATTATTTTTAATTCCTTTAAAAATGAACGGTAATACAATGCCATTTTCATTCTTTGATTTGAATATTTTTGCTGGACGTAGAAACCAAATAATCATATCTTATTTTACGTGAAGCACGTCCTATGACCCACATATTTACACGATTATGGTAGGAATGGGAAAAGTAGTTTATGAAACTAGTTTAGTTTGCTTTTGTCAATTTTTACTTTTTTTAATTAAGAAAAAATATTACTGTCATGAATATTTTCGACCTAGCGATTATGATGATTATGATTATGATGTTTTATGTTCCCCGAACCTGAAGTTGTATTAAGAATTATGTTTGTCCTCATTTCTGTCTGACTTTCTATCTGTCGTTAGCCACATTTCTGACACAGTTTGATGGATTTTGTTTAAAATTATATTAAGAACTTATATTCCTGTACCCCAGGACAGTATTCTGAGTTTTAAATCCAGCCCTTAAAATAAGGGTAGTTTACTGAATAGTATTTTTGTAATTACAAATTTATTGAAAATGGCTGTAAATATTCTGCTTAGAATTAATATCTAGGAATGGTTTTACCTCCAAAATAGTACTGTAGACTTGGATTTCGGTACAAATTCGTTAAAGGATATTGTACTGGTAAATGATTTCTTATGATTCAAGTTATTAAGAAACTGGTTTAGACATTTTGTTTAGAATGTTTATTCAGGGAGTATTTTAAACGAAAAATAAAATTGTATACTAGTTCTTCAGGAAAATAATCTATAAAATTTAGCTAGCGGATGAATTCATTTTAATATTTTCGAAATTGCTCTAATTATATGGTTAAAAATGGGTATCTGATATGCTTTTACAATATACATAATTGTATATACTGGTTTTCCTTAAAAATAAAGTTATTATCATGTTTATCAATCTCTGATTTTATAAACTTTGATTTCTATTTTAAATATCAAGAGTGATTTTGTTAAATATTTATCTAGGATCTAATTTACACAATAAATAATAATCATGTTATTTTTTTCTAAAATAAATTAATTTAAAATAAACTACTTATGATAATATAAGTAAATTTAAAATAATTCGATAATGACTTTGGAAAATTTAGTTTAAAGTTATAACTAAGAATTGTTTTTATGATTAATAAGATTATGTTTTAATTTAATAATAATCTGAGGGCTATTACAAATAAGCTTGTTTTGAAACTTTAAAATGTTATTAGAATATTAGATCAATTTTTTGTTATTTTGTTTTTTTTGTTTTTCGGGTCTATGTGAAGAGAATCTTTTGTGATAACAAGGCTATATGGTTTTTTTGCGTTGAGTGTAGTTTACCGATAATCTATTTTTTTTATTTTGTTTTAAGCTATAATATTATATGAGAGTCCGCTGTGTTATTGTGTCTTACCATTTATTTGTCTCCTCATTAATAAAACTGTAACTTTCAATGCTCCAAGTCATATCAAACATATTTTTTTTATTATCAGTCTGAACATTTGACTATTTATCGCCACAAAAAAAACAGATATTAAATCAATGTCTTAATCTGCTTATGAATGTACTCTAATGTGAACAGATTCTCTCAGTTGGATAAAAAGTAATAATTAGAACAGATTCGCTGACACCTTTAGTCTCGCAAATATAATTGTCAATTTCCTTACGAAATGAAAAAAAACTAAAAGTATTTGGTATACTTTAATTGTTACTGGTACAAACCTATGGTTAATAACGTTATTGACCATTAGATATGTTAGTTATTCTAGTTATAATTATTGTGTAATAAGTATATCTATATATTATTATTAACACCGCATCTTACTACTCGTTCGGGTTATACGCAATTACGCTAATGTGCAATTATAGGGTGATTGTGAGATGAAACGGAGGACCTACAGCTTAACGTGGAATCCAAACTACGGTGGAGGCCTGGTATTCCCCACATTCACAAGTTGTGATTAATACACTTCTTGCAAGAGGTGAAGGAAGGGTTTGGTAAACAGATAAATCTGTGCTGGAATTGGGTATTGAACCCCGGACCCCCAGCACAGAAGTCTGACACCTTGCCCCTAGACCACCAGGTCACCTAAATTTGTATAGAACCCATGTAATGGTTTTCGATACTTAGCTAAAATAGCTGCACTACGATTCTGTAAACTCCTCCAAAATATAATAAGTTAAATAATATGCGTGGATTGATTTAATTAAATAAGTATATTTTCTATAAAATTATGTATACAATGAAACAAAATAATAATAATTGTTTATTCAAATAAAACCTATACATATTTATAACATTAAACTTTGGGTTGAATATAAAAATCAATGAATTCAAAGAAAAGAAATCGAAAAGTACATTGATTGATTTCATTCTAGACATTTATAATTGGAACACAATCTCTTATTCATATTGTGAACTACAGTAGCCTCGTGGCTTCTTTGGTGCTAAATGACAGCTCACAGATGACTTCTGACAGCTTCTGTATATACAAAAATTTTGACTGTCAAATGTGACATCTGCTAAACATATGTTTTTGTAGATCATCTGTTTCGGCGTAGGGATACGTAATTTGGTCTGGTAACTTTTTAAAGCTGTCAGCTGTCAGCTGCCAGTCAGCACCAAAGAAGCCATGGGGCTACTGTATATTAAAAGATAATAAAAAGTCCCATTGTAAATCCTAACAGGGTATGATAGCAATATTGGTGATTTGCTAACATTCAAGGGTGAAGAAATGACTTTAAATGATTAATTTATTAAGTTTATATTGTGTACATGGATTTTAATCTAGCAAATTTAAAAATAGCCCCCAACATTGATTGTATTAATGTATGTAATATAAATGCAACTAAACAATGGCAAACTAAACTTCAGTGGCCAAGATTTGAAATTATTCAATTCTAAAGTTGAGATACTTAATAAAATATTATTCCAATAGTTACATTAAACTTTTATTTTAGCTCCACGTCTTACTACCCGTTTGGGTTATACGTCTATGTACTAGTTAAGCTAATGGTTTTTAGGATTACGAAAGTTAAACTAATAGGAAGTGTACCTGCATTTGTGTAGAGGACGAGTGGAAAACCATTTTGGAGAAACTACCCTCAGTACACCCGACCTAGATTTGAAACTTAATCTCCCCGCCATCAGCAGTCTAGTCTACTGCAAGAGAAACGCTTTAGACCACGCGGCCACCGAAGCGGGTTTAAACATTGATGATATCTACAGTTTCACTTGTATGACATTTCACCATCAACTTCATAAACACATATGTATACACACACTCGCTTCAATTTTAAAGTAGACTGAAGCGTCATCCTATTATCATTTGAATCCTATATAAGTAATATGTTTGTGCTCAATATCCGGTCGAATGTAAGTCTATTATGGAGGTTTTTTAATTGAGGTTTTCCAGTATCTCAAACGCAAATGCAATTACATATTCTATAAATTCTACCTTTCTCTTCTCTATCCCATCTGAGTGGATATGAGGGTAACCAGTATGATTAATAAGAAATGATGTATGCAAAATCCTTTTATAAATATGGTTTTTAAATGCGACATTTAAGTATATCTTAGTGGTAAAATTCTAAATATACTCATAAAATTTGGTGGATTATCAAAAAAGAAGTACTGTTTTAGCTGAGCTTGCGGTGCCATTCAATGGAATGACTATGATCAGATAAGTGAGGGAGGGGTGAGAATAGGAAAGGAAATCGAACTGAACCGAACGTTTCTTTTCCCCTTCTTCTCGATTCACCCTTCCCCAATTTAAATTGATTGGGTGACTAATAAAGGCTCGCTCTTTTAATGATTGGGGCTGAGAGCAATGAGTCATATCCAAACACGCACAGAAGCGCACTGTGGTTTACTATTTCTATCCTTACGGAGAGAAAAAGTGGCGTTTCTATTGCTTGGACCAATTTACAACAACTACATTTTTATTATGTAACAACTTAGTTTCTTGGAGCAAACGTTGATTCTATCAGGATTGGCGTGTTTTATTTTAAAAACATATTGAAATTCACACACGATTATAATGAAGTAGAAACACTGCGCTTATAAGTATATATATATATATATATATATATATATATATATATATATATATATATATAATACACATATATAGGCTTATATGTATAATAATTACATATATGTATGTATATATATATATATATATATGCCTACAAACATATGTATTTATTAATACTTATACATATATATATACTTTTATATCTCTATATCTATGAAAAACTAGCTGAAATACCCATTGCCCGTGAGGAATAACTTTTTTTTATCAACAATTCAAAGAGAACTACCATATAAATATAGAAGTAATGCTATCGCCACAGAAATACGAATTTTTTCAATCACACTTAATTAAAATAGGATCGAAGATATATATATATATATATATATATATGTGAGTTTAAGCTAACAAAGAGGGTTAGGTGATAAATTTGTATAAATAATTAAAGGCGTGCTTATTTATAAACCATGTATTTTATAGTAAAAATTGGGAAAGATAGAATGTATCAACTATTTTTTTCGCTTACTTTTGAATAGGTTGCGAAAATTATGATTTGAGCCAATTTATGTTGCAACAGATTAAGTTTGTCCCGTTGCTTTATTAGTAGTTATAGCAAAACCAACTTTAATAAGGTAGTTGAACTCTTAAAATCCGATGATATAGTCGTTGGGAGTCACAGGAATGCGAGGAATAAATACTTTTTCACCTTTTGCACACAGTTATTAATGAAGCCTTGATGGTATTGGATTGCAATGCATCTCTATCAAGTGATTACAGTAGCACGCTTTTGGTGCGTTTGAATTTCGCACATGAGCTTAACCGTAATTTATATTCAATGGCCATTTAAAACTGGAGTGACCTATTATTTCCCTCTTCCGCAATACCAGATGACTCTACAGTTATTGCAATTTTTAGTTGTGACATAATTTTAGCTTATATTAAAGTAATCAAGTAGGTTTTGCCTTTTCCCCTGGTGCGTTAATACAAAATATTGTTTCGATATTCATGTTGAAACTTTCCAAAATCTCCTCGAAGGAGTTTTTCTGATTGTTCACTAAAAGGATTTAACTCTCATCAACATAATTTTGAACTTTATAAAAATGATTTCTCTAATGAACTCGGTATTTACTGAAGCATTAACATTACGTTTACCCGCCTCGGTGGCGTAGTTGGCTAACACGCCAGTCGTGTTGAGACCGACTGCTGAGGACGGGGAGATCGAGGTTCGAATCTTGGTCGGGTGAACTGGGGGTGGTTTTTCCTAAATGGTTTTCCACTCTCCCTCCACGCGAATGTGGGTTCACTTCCTCTAATTCAGCCTTCCCAATTCCTAATCTATTAGCGTAATTAGTACCTAAAGCGTATAACCCGAACGGGTAGTAAGACGCGGTGATAAATATTCTTATTATTATTATTATTATTATTATTATTAACATTACGTTTGATGTAGGAAAACCATAATCCTTAAAGGTTTTACAAGAGATAAAATATCATTTATCTTGAGCATCATTACTACTTCCTTATTCATTTTGACATTATAAATTATTTTAAGGTCAGGAAAATAAATTGGTTTACGACTGTAGATATTTTAGGTTAAACTATCTTTGTGTATTTTATATAGATTAGAAGGAACAGATGGATACAATAAGCCAACATTATGAATAATATGTTCCTAAACATTTCTGGTGAATCTAATAAAAAGTCTTCTTGAGGTGTTGTGTCCCAGAGAGTGTCAGCTTCTAATAGGCCGCGAATATGACATGTCCCTTGAAAACTAGGATAGTGTTCTTCATAAACTTACCCGAGTTTATTAGACGATGTGAGGCCTCTAATATTGTTTAAAATTAGAAGCTAATAATAACATTAAATTAAATTCATCTAAGTTTTCCTAGTTTTTAAAACTCAATAGAACTACAAAATATACCAGGACCCCTAATTTTGAAACTTGCGAAAATACTCGCTTGCGAGCTAACTCGCAACTTATGAACTCGCAAATCGCAGGCTGTACTGAAACAGAGCTAATTTTGAAAGGTTTCTAATGTCGTGCGAGTTGGTGTAGTGTTGTTTCGCTTGCGACTGAGTTTTCAATCCGACAACACTGTAAAACCATGACGTGCTAAAGGGTGGGGGCGATGGTATGCCACAACACGTCATTATACAAGATACGTAACTGAAAGTAAACATTATTATTGTATCGATTACATCATTTACAACGGTTAGTTTAGTTTCATTGGGAAACCATCTTCCAATTATTGTATACATCTAAACTTGTCTCAAAATTTTCTCAAAGTTATATGACTAAAATAAAAACTATATCTACGGAACAATCCAATTTAGCACACTTGGTAGTGTGCTTGACCCGAAGTCGAACTTTCACGAGTTCAATCCCACCCTAGGTAAATTATTTTAATTTTGGTCTGAATTTAAATCACGTTTTCGTAATTAAAATTCAGTAATATATTTTTTTATTTTCGCAACTATTTTTAAAACATAAATATACCCTAAAAAAATTTTTCTATGTGAATAATAATTAGCTTACTTAGCCTTATTTTAAAATGTGTACAAGCCTTATTTTAAAATGTGTACGATTTTATGTCATAAAACCCATTAATTTAATTTTTAAATAATCACCTACATACAAAATTTCAAAATTAATATAGGCCTAGCGTTTTTAATTTATTACCTTTTTAAATTATTTTTAACGACTATTATGTTAGTCTAAGTAGGCTCAAATACCTTGTGTATTTCTATAAAATATATTTAAAACATATTAAATGCTTACTAATACGTTCATTTAAAATTAAAGTTTAAAGTCTGATAAATTTAAAAAAATATATTTTTTTATGGATTTGAACACGCGAACCTTAGATCATGAGACAGTCACGTTACTGTCTCACCCAAATTGACGATTGAGGAAACTTAAAAAATTAGAAATTATAGTTTTATTTTCACCCAAACAAATATTTGTTTTGAAGGGTTGCATAAAATGTACAAAGCAATCATATTCTTTTCTTCTGTAAACCTATTTTGTACAGTGATAGGTTTATTTCAACAAAATCACTCTCAGAAAG
Source organism: Timema cristinae (assembly GCA_039000515.1). Taxonomy (NCBI): domain Eukaryota; kingdom Metazoa; phylum Arthropoda; class Insecta; order Phasmatodea; family Timematidae; genus Timema; species Timema cristinae. The sequence goes on from JBCFYV010009882.1 coordinate 58,450,351, forward strand.
CTGCAAGCGAAGAGGGGGATGGCATCCATTTTGTTATGTTATTGCCTATTCGATAGACAAGGCCTGTCTCGCACGGTGTGAGGCTGGCGAGTTGAATCCGCTCGCTATTCGATCGTGTGACGTCAGTTTTCGCAGCGCAGAAGTTTCAAAATTAGGGGTTTGCGAGATTGTGTGCGAGATGAGAGAAATACGCTAGCGAATCGCTACTCGCACGTTTCAAAATTAGAGGCCCAGGTCTTGATTTTCATTGTGGCCTCTTAATGCCAGTTCGTGAGTATCATAGTATTTTAAGTATTCTATTTATCCATCTAATATAGGCCTATTTTTTTACACTTGTTCATTGTGTTTTTGATTGAAATTTTGACCTCGGAATCTACATGCAATTCAATATTTACTGTTCTAAATACTTTAAACTTACATGAATTTTCCAAAATGAATAATTACACATTCCTCATGTTTTTAAATTATTTTACTTAAATGTATTGGATCATACAGCTTACAGCTTTGGTATTTGTAGCTATTCTACTACATTCCTTCTAAAGGTCAATGTTTTATTCCCCCCAATACGATTTGTATGTGTATATCCTCCTCCAACCTGCCTATTTCCCTAAAACTTATTTTGAAATTTTCAGAATTTAATAGTTTCTGGTTTTGTGGGATGGTCACTCTATCTGCTTGCATCTCTACATGTATGTAAATAATTAAATTTTATACTATACGGGAGGTGTTTAATTTAATTGTTCTGGTAGTTTTTAAAGGGGGTGGTTGGGACACTCTTCATCCCACCATTTTCAGATATTTCATTCCGATTTTTTTTAATTGTGTTTGGGGTTGCTTATAAACCTTTATAAAATATTTAAATCTTCCACCACATTTAGAATTATTTTTTAAACTTTTATAAATAAGAACTATTAACAAACCCTTGTTAAAATTTTCAAATATTTAAGAATTATTTATTTATTTGAAGTAATCCCACTATTTTCCTAGCAAGTGTTAGTTTTATATTTCACCATAAAGTGTGGCTTTCTGTTAATATGATCCGCCCCTTTCCTTTTCACAGAGTCCCATTTTAAAATTTGGATTTATCATACATTTTTTTTTTGTTTGGGATAGTCGCTTACTCCAACTTTTAAATTTCACATTTTGAGACATGTTTGATTATTTAGTGTGGTACCTCTTCCTGCCTTCCGAATCAAAATCATAAACTTTGCCTAATAAACTTTTTCTATATTTAGACTCCCACAAAACTCTAATATTTACGGTGTCCCGTTTTTAAATTTCTCATTTTTGACTTCTCTGGTTTTATGAGGCAATCCCCCTCTCAGCCTGCTAAATTTCAGTTTCTTATACCACCTAGAAGTGCCTCATATTATTCTTGAAACACAGACACACATACTTACTTTCTGGCTTATATATGAAATTGATGCATGTACCCATATGTATTGGCTCACAGACTAACGTATAGCTGATCTTGTCTAAGAATTCGGTGATAAATAGGATTGGGTTAAAATTTCAGCCAAGTGTATGTAAAGGAGATTATACAAAAAGGTTTCCAAATCCATCGTATGTAAATTCTATCTTACTTATCTCAAACACAAAAGTATAACAGATGCAGATATCCCTGACACGTAGTGAGACTTTTTTTTTTTTACCCGGAACATATCATGAAAACCATTCACTGTGCACCCTGCATGGATTCAACTAAATCCCGTCCTGACTTTCCTATTTATAATTAAAAGTTAAATATATTTAAACTAACTCTTTGAATTGTATCTTATTCCTACAAATCACTTAGGCTATTATATGGATGGTATTTTATAATACCAGCTTCTTCCCACGGCTTTGCCTTCATTAAAGTCAGGATAATTAACATTTTTTTCCAGTTAATCTTTGGAACTACTAAAATCACCGTCTCGGACATTCATGAGGTGAGGGAAATGTTTTACGCCTGAAGTCAATGACATCACGTATTAAGGAAAGGAATACCTATAGTAAGAAACCTAAATAAATAGTTTAAATTTTTGCACTCCTTTTATGAATAAGGCTCTTTTACGTTCAGGCATTGTCACATTGAACACCAAAAGAAATAATTTAAACTTACCATCTAAGAATGAAATCTAAATAAACCTAATTTACACCCAAAAACATAAAATAGCTGAAATAATAGTCTACCTAAACATAAGACATAATGTCTCAACTTCAATGGTAGAACAAAATGAAACCGAATCGAGAGCAGTTATTTTGTGAGTACTAAGATTCCCGAAGAATAACGAACATTTTCCTCCCCCCCCCCCCCTCCTATAACCTTAACGAATCAAGTACTTTCATTTGTACCCACACCAGCCAGCAGGGGCGGATGTTTACTATCTAAGCCCAGTTTTTGTGACACTGTTTCGCTTGCTTATGAGAAAATGGGATGGACTATTCCTTGCCCAGTTCCTGGAAGAATAAGGAGTACAAAAAAATAAAGTACCTTCTTTATCTGATGATTACTTTTTTGTGTGTGTTTACTAGAAACATAGAAACAGACGTGCTGACAGAATACTATTCTATAAATTGATTGCTTGGTCTTCATATATTGTACAGTACTTAGAAAAATTATTATCCCCACAAAAATCGAATGCACCGTACAGCCAGATCTTAAAGTTTTGTTATATGTATTAGTTTTTAGTCCTGTATATGGCAGATTGACTGTAATATTAACTAACCTATCTAACCTCTTATTGGTAAGCAAATTTCAATATAGGATTTGTTTATAAAAAATAGATTCCTGCAATTTAATTTTATTACTTAAAAGTGGATAAAGAAAGAGTGAACTAAATTAATTATAAATTTGTAAACTAAAATTCCACGTACTGTACAATTGGCCATGGCTGAAAATTGGCTTGGGTAATTAGATATCAACCCTGACCAAGGTTTGACCTTGTAACATATTCATAGTAATTGATAACATAAGTTTAACTGAAAACCACCTCCAGCTTAAAATAAAGGGGGATGCTAGGATCTAAAGTGCAAAATCGATTATTGGTAATAAACATACATTCAATTCCTATTAATCTCTTGCTCAACTAATATTTCTTCGTGCTACTTTTGTGCTAGGCCCCACTAAATAGTATGAACACTTAGGCAAAGATATTGGTCTTGAGTTATTAAGCATGGACTGACTATGTAAAGGAGACGAGGCTATTTCCTTCCATATTGGATTGACAGTCGAGGTCTCGTCGCTTTACTTTAGCGCACATTCAATCTCACAGTTTCATAGCTCGAGGCAGACTCTCCGCTCACTCGCTGACAAGCTGACTCCACATGACCGACAACACACAACATCAGTGCGGAAGTTTCCGAGAACGACCGACGAGCGGTGTACCCACAGTACAAGATAAACCTATTAAAATTGTTGAATGGATCGAATTTTCTTTCAATTATGTCCCTCTATGTAGGTTATATTAACTAGGTCAGTATTGAGGAGACTTTTTTTTATGAGCAAGATGGCTGCCATTGACAAATTTGAACAGGTATGGACAGGTCTGGACAAGTGCGCACAGATCTGCAATATTAAACTAAATAAACTGCAAATTACACTTATACTATTCCCTGACTAAATATGTGTCTAACAATAACTAATAAAAGTAGCTAAATGTAGTGCTGTCGTACCATCTCTTGACTAAATATTCATCTAGAAATATCAAACAAGTAGCACTGTCATTTCAAATTGCTCCTTTATCTATATCCCTCACAAGAAGGCTATATAGAGGCAATGCTCCTGCATTAAAGTGGAGAGAGAATGGGAACCTATTTAGATAATGATAACCTTAAAACACCCAGCCGGGATTTAAACCTGGACTTCCTTGTTGCCAGTAAAATATACTAGATGGGCTTGTAATTTAGTCTGAATGCATTCAGATACGTTTTGTTGTACATTACTAAGCCATAGCTTAAAATATTGTGTTATTTATAAATTATAAAATTATGTATCGCCCGCTTAGATAAGTAGCTTATATGCTGTATATTGTCTAGTTTAAACTTAACTTACATACTCGGTAGAAAAAGGCTATCATTTAAGTTTAAATCTCACTTTGATACGGCCACATTTTATGGTTGCGTATGGTCACATTTATTAACAATCTATTTATCAATATAATATGTTTTGTCAAACCATATTGTAGATTATTTTTTTGGACATTACAATAAATAAATAAAGCATTATTATACCAAGCAAACACGAAATACATACATTAATTAAATATATCAGGAAAAGTCTACACACGCTTCGGTGGCCGCATGATCTAAGGCCAAGCACTCTCAATAAACTAGTCTGACGATAATGGGCTTATTGGGGTTCGAATCTCTGTTGGGTGTACTGTGGGTGTTTTTCCCTAAATGGTCTTCCACTCTACCTCCCGCAAATGTGGGTACATTTCCTCTAAATTTAACTTTCCAAATTCCTAGTATATTAGCGTTATCAGTAGCTACATAGACGTATATCCCCAACAGGCAGTAAGGTGCAGTACTATAAAAATATATTATGACGTAGATGAGACGTTATACAGTAAAAAAAAAGGATTTATATTATATTATATTATTCCTACAGCAAACGTCACGCTCAAAGTGAACTCATAAAGAAAACCACTTCCTAAATCACATGGAACAATGCATTATTTAGTTCGCCTCTTACAATAACCATCCAAAGTATTTAAAAATAATTTAGCTATCATTTTAGCTGGTTTTGAAAAGTTTGGCGAAGGAAAGTTTACATCCTTTGCTAATGATCTTATCTTCCCACTATTCTCTCCCCCCGCCTATCGCTGTCAGTCAAAACCCAATCATCGGTCACTATCTGTATACAATGTATGTATATGGTTCTCAACAGTACGGAAACTTGCCCCGTCGTGTAGTGGCCAGTGCACCTAGATACGAGCCTAGTAATCATGGGTTTGATTCCTGGCTGGTAAATTAGGTATTTTTTCCTAAACGGGAATGATTTCAGCAGTCACTAGGATTTGGTTAATTAAACTTAAGCTAGGTTAAGACTCCCACCGGCTCCACAACTTCATAATTACTATCATCACATCATCTTAATGCGGGTATGACGTGTAGACAACCTCCTATAGGTGTACCCTGGGCAATGTACTGTGCCACCAGAGCGGTTAATAGTCTACACATAAGTCGACCAACCTTGAATCTCACGTCCCTCCTGGTAATATATACCATTCAATTAAAAAATATAAATAGTACGGTTAATTCTAAATATATTGATTTACGCAAATGATATGGTTCTTCGGTCTGTTTGTATTTGAAATGCGATGTTTATCATGAATTAGAAACTTTAAGTTGACAAGTATTATTTTCGACATCACTAGCTATAACTTTTAACTCAACATACATAGTATTTTTTATAGCACTAGCTTTGTTTGTAAAAGATTGAGAAAATCTGCCCCCGTTTGATTTCACTAATTATAAATACAAATAACTATGCCATAAGCTATAGAATAAAAAGTGTTTGACATTTTTTCATGTCGTTTTCCTATACTATCTGCACACCATTAAAAAAAGCTAGGCTCTATCCAAACTACTTAGCTATTGAATAAAGAGTTAGTATGATAAGCTTAATTTTATATTATAATCTGCTAAGCAAAAAAAAATATTTTCCAATTTTGTTATATTTGTACTTATTTAATAGGTTTTAATTTTTAGGAGGGTTCACTATTATAAAAACTAACATTAAAAACTATATTATCACTCTTGAACAGCTTTAAACCATACTTGCATGAAACCAAAGACCATTTGTACCATTTTGATGTATCAAGTAAATTACATTGTGTATTCCAGCTCATATTTAAATAATATATAATGCTGTATAATTAGATATTACAAACATATTTAACTATTATTTTGAGTCAAGAAAATGTATGTTTGACCTTCGCTAGAAATATTGCAAGGGTAGAATGGTCAAAGGAAAACGTAGCAATGACTGGTCTTGTTTTGACCACTCACACATGTAGCAGTTAAGTAAGGGTAGTGCAATGACCACAACCTTTATCTGGGTAATTAGTCACTACGTGACCACCAGCTTGCCTTTCTGCCTTCTGCAATAACTTCCCAAAAACTACCAAGCTTTCCTTTGACACAAACAAGGAATGTGGCCAAGCTAACTGAATACAATGAAGCTCTAATTTCTTACTAATTCATTTACCATTCCTATCTCTTGATTCCAATTAAAACGGGTAGAACGAAAAAAAATAACAAGATGGAATAGATACTTTTATGTTCCTACCAAGTCTTGCTAACAGCTTTTAAAATAAATATATATATATATATATACATACATATAAATAGCTAAAGTTGAATACCCCTCCACCTTTTTATATCAAAAATATATCATTTGATCAAAGTAAAACATAAAATCTGTTTTGATCTGACCTGTATAATGGAAGCTAAGATAGTGCACACACAAAAAAATTGTTTTTATCCAAGATACCAACAATTAACTATTACACACTTCAGTTATTGTTTCCATTCTCATATTCAGATGTAATTTTTCTACACGATTGAATGTATTTATAATATACTCCTGTGAACGATAGTGTATCTTTAACCATGATTATTTTGCCCAATGCCATATTACAGTCAGTAGCGTGCTGACCCGCTGAGCCAAGGGTTCTGGTTTCGATTGCCAGCATAGCCTAAAAATACTATAATTAATGAAATTAGGGTGTCCCTTTCGCAGTAAATAAAGTAACCACTAGGAGCTGGGTGATGTGTCTGTCCTAGGTTAACATAGTCTAAACCGGTGTTTCTAAATCTGTGGTCCATGGCGGTGTGCCAGGTTATCAACAGATGGGGCCACCATAAAATGAATAGTACGACACAATCGTATTTTCTTTCTCAAATAGTCATGTGTAGTTTGAAACTAAGTTTTCTAAAATAAGTTATCAGCTATTTAACTTCAAATGACATTTAATATGCTATCGTGTAAAAACTTCCCGGATATATATTTTAAACAAAATCGTTATGTCAATTTTAGAAAGTTCCAAACATTAAATTATACTTTATTCGAGGGCTTCAATAAAAATACAAACAACACTCTGAGGACATATATCATTATTTCTGAGTTGTGGGGCACATAAAATATTCATCAAAGTCTCAAGGTCGAAAGTGTTCACATTTACAATATTAATTATATTTGTTTGTTATATTATTATGTGTTCTGTCTTACAACAGGTCCATTCCTTTTATCAGGGATATTAGATCGCCAATGCACCCTGTCCTCTGCCTCCTCCTTCTCCAGCTCCAAGAAATTTCTTATTTTCTTTAAGTCATCTAATATTTGAATCCTCCTTTTTCCTAAGTTTTTTCGCTAAAACTTTCTTACCATGGTGTTGTGTAGAAGACTGTTCCTCCTAAGGATAAGTTCTGATCCAGCTTGATTTGTACCGAAGAATCACATCCAAAATGGTTCTCTTCTCACCCATTCATCTTAGGACTTGTTTATTTGTCACCCTGTTTGACCACATATTCTTCTCAAGTTTTCTCTAGCACCACATTTCAAATTTATCACAAGAATTTATTTTCCGTCTTCCTGAGAGTTCAAATTTCAGCTACATACGTGAAGCATTTCATAAGTTTCTCCCACAGTTCTAAACTCGTCTTGTTTGTCAGAAGTAACCAACCTCTTCTTGTTGAAATAAATCATTAGTGTACTTTATTGATTTGCTAACTCTGCTAAGTCAACTGACTTTGTTCCAAAATTACAGTCCAATTTTCATAGGAATAGGCGGGCGGTATTTCTTACTAAAATTTTAGTGTTATTTTATTAATAATATTTATCGAAAGTGACAAATCATATTTACATGACAGTAGATTTAGTGTCGTTTCTAGCTGCCAGCTTCCTACAAAATACTAGATTTAGTGTCGTTTCTATATGTCATATTCCTATAAAACTGTAGATTTGCTATAGTTTCTAGCTGTCAGTTTCCTATGAGATACTAGATTTAGTGTAGTTTCTATCAGTCGGCTTCCTATGAAACTGTAGATTTAGTATAGTTTCTAGCTGTCAGCTTTCCATGAAACAATAGCTCTAGTGTAATTTCTAAATGTCAGCTTCTTATGAAACAATATATTTAGTGTCGTTTCTTGCTGTCAGCTTCCTACTAAACAGTAGATTTGTTGTCGTTTCTAAATGTTAGCTTCCAATGAACCAGTAGATTTATTGTTGTTTCTAGCTGTCAAATAAGGCTAGTCCTTTTAAAATTGGACTGTAAAAGGTGTATATAAAACAAAGTTTTATAAATGTACTTTCTTTACTGCTTTATAAACATTTTTATTAGAAACTTTCCTGTTTCGCCAAGTGAGTATTAGGTCATATAATAAGGTCGGTGGTCCACGCATTGAACGCTTTATCAAGTGATCCGTCATTCAGAAATAGTTTGAGAAATGCTAGTCTAGACTGAGAATGGTTGAAACCACTCTCCAACATTCATGCAGGCATTGCTTAAATAAAGTCTTGAATATTCTGTGAATTGAGAACTGTCACCTGAGCACGGGAATATAATTTGGGACCTTTGGCTTACTACGTCAATGCTTTAACCATTGATCTATCCAGGAATTGTCCCGTGTCCAGGATCATTCTTCACTCATTTTTAAGGCAGAGTCTGTTATGGACGCACCTAAATGGTCAGATACATATGTTTGAAAATTTAAGATCACGAGATATCGGATAATGCAGCCATCTTCGACTGGGAATAGGCCTATGCTGCCAAATGTACAATTTAAAGAATATGATGGCTATAACCGTAATTATCAAATATAATCACTTTACTATTTAATCCATCAAGGTATTATATGCCTAGAAAGAAGAAATGTCAAGCTACAAAAAGCATAAATGATTGTAAAACAACGCAATAAAAAATATATATTCAAAACAATATAATGTGTTTAGTATTTGAGACAACAAAAATTAAAATGTATTGACTGGATTCATCTCGTGGTCCTGATTATGTATGGTATACCACTGGGTTATTTTTGTGTGATTTTGTATTAGTGCGTCTTACTATATGTTCAGCTTATGAGCATATTTTATAACTACACTAATGGGGTGGAGGTCAGGAGTAAAACATTAAAATAGGTAATCTGCCCGCATTTGCTTAGAAGGAGAAAGGCTAAACTTTTAGTTAAAACCACCCTCAGTATACTCGACTGGGATCCGATCCCAGATCTCCCTGTCATCAGCAGTCCAGTAAAATACAAGGTTGACGCCTTAGATCATTCAGCCACTGAAGCGGGTCATAACACTGTTTTAATTACCATCGGATTTTTTTTTAACTCCTCTTACTACTAGAGTAATTGGTTTCCGCATCTAAACATGCCAATGAGATAGGGATGAGAATTGTATAATTTATAGAATATATTCCCTTATTGTAGTAGAGGGAAGGGGGGGCATTATTTTGGAAACTGTCCCTGTCAAACCGGGTTGGCATAAATTCCATCACGAAGATTTTATGATCCCAAGATCACATGTAAATTCAACCCCGTAATTAGTAAAGGTGGTGTGTACTACGTAATGAATAAATTTTAATTTTAAATCTTTTCAATTTTAATCCAACCAAATGCCATAGGTATACAACTTGTGATAACGTCTTGGGTAATATATATATTCCAATATTGATTGAGCTTATTTTAATAATATTTTTCTGTGTCCTTAAAAGAAGTCACATGCGTATATATTAGATTTTACACATCTCGTGAATACGTGCATGGATTTTGTGGTGTAATTTGCTACTGAAATAATCTATACCAGTATTGACTTAGAAACGTCAATTTACATTGTAGTGCAGTGAAAAGTGGCCGGTAACTTAAATTAGATGTTGCCATTTGTACAGATTGGTACCGAAAAGGGTTAGGTAAAAGTTGTATTAGGCCTAAAAATGAGTAAATACATTTTACCAAATTTTCTTTGGACCTTCTTTTCTCCCGTCAAACGATGTAGGTTTTCGTATGAAGTAATAGCTATTTAATTTCCTGGTGTGGAATAGATCACACAGTTTTGTGAAAACATTTTCAAAACATATATTTATTCAACTGCGATGATACCTCAAGACATTTGGGATAAACTTTCAATATTCTCAGTAATTATAGATGTTCTAGGAAAACAATTGTGACAGGACAAAGAATAGTTTCAGCACTATGTCATTAAGACTATTATTTTTGTAGGTTTTACTTCTATAAAGGACCGTATAATTTGGTCATAATAGTACAATTATTTTAAATGTAATGAAATTGATATCATTGTTATAATTGTTTAATTTGCCGTTATTTATTATATTCCTACAAATTGGGATTAGGGTGGTGGGGGATCCAATGCATATATTACCCTTAAAATGAAGGGATGGAATTTAAATTAGAGCTTATGATAACTCAAAACACTCAGAAATGAAACTGGATGGATTTTACCAAAACCGATAACGCCAGCTTAGGATTTAAGCTCCAGCTTCACCGTCAGTGTTGAACCAGACCTGACCATACTGACGTTTAGTCATCATGGACACCACTGCGGGTAAAGAAATTCTTAATTCTTGGCGCTATACTAGGGCATCTAGAATTAAGTGGCGCTACTGGGTTATATTATTTTCTAGGTCATATGTAATAGCTACGGGTTTGCAAAATCTCATGTCCAAGTAGACAAAGGTAATATTCCTTTCACATTAACTTGGACTCACAAAATAACCTTCATATCTTCAATAATTTTGAAGATATTAGAAATCATCGATATAAAATATATAGATCGATTTGAAATATTGACGAATGATGAGTTATTTTGAGATATAAATTATTTTATAACATCTACTAAACAGAATTTTAGCACAGACTAGTGATTAAATTACTTATCCAACGTAAGTATGGATACATTCAGATATGTCAATATAAATTTATTTTTGGTGCTTTATATTTAACCCTAACCTAGATACACTTTTTGGATAATTTAAAAATCAAAATTGGTGTTATGTGAAAAAACACCTTTTTATTATCTTCGACTTTAACTTTGCTTCTCATTTCAAGCTTTACTTTGACTTAACATCTTATTTAAAAATGTACCTACGCGCACCCCTACTAATAATCTTATGGTTGAAAGAGATTATAAACTCATTATGTGTATTAGTAGGGACATTAAATGAATGTCAGGTTCATCTTGTTTTATTTGCCGAGGGAGAGGTTGAGGCTAAGCCTGGCTGTCTTTTTAAATTGTGTGTTTTTTTAAATGTTTGTAACACTCTATTAACAATAATTCGGGTACATTACTTCCAAGTCCCACCTTTCTCATCGTCTAATAAATAATATAAATGCATATAACGCAGAGAGGCAGTAAGACATGGACAAAATTTAAAAATAGCCACCTCAATATTTTACTATATATTTATTTTTATTATTACTACATATGTTATTATTTACTTTGCAAGTTTTAATTTGTGTTCATTTTAGTTTGAAGAGGTAAGAAAACCCTATTGTGAATAAGTATTTCCTCTTTGACCCTGCTGACCTTTGTTATTGCATATTTGGAGTTCATTCTTTATTTTTCTCTACTTTAAAGTAAGTAAACGGTCCACATGTTAAACATTTGTACTGAATACAACGCGATTCGGACAAGAAAAGCACTTGAAATGTTTTATTCTTCATCACAAAACCAAGCTAATTATTAAAACACGTTAACGGTTCTATAGGATATGACTCAAAATACAGAAGCAGAAAAAGCTAGCTAAAACACTCATGTAATACTTTGAATAATGGAGAAACGTTGAAAATCCTCAAATAAGACATGGAATATGTTTCTTTCTCTACGCTGCCAGTGGAAAAATAAACAGTAATTCAACTTCTATATTCGTCCCCCCTCCCCCACCTTCCCCTTAGGCACAAGTTTGCAAGTTAGGAAAAGTCTATTATTACATTTGATGTGTACTGTACTCAACCACCAAACTACTAAAAGAAATTAAAAGCAAATATGAAAAAGACCTGTTTATACATGGCTAGGTTCTCAATGTTTTCAACGAAAATACTTCTAATTTGGTCAAACTCATGGTTCTGGAATATTTTTGAAAACATATTTATCCTCTTCTCCTCACCCCATGTCACCCCCCCCCCCTGCCCCAATTCCTCATAAATTGTATTTGTTTGGTTAATTATTTTATATATTTGGCAACAGTTTATATGTTTATCTGATTTTCTGTGAAATTATGAGTTGTAAAACCAATATAACCAAATATATTAATGGAACAAATAAACCATTTTTTATTTTATTACTATTACTATCATACTAAGATAAGAATATGAAATATTATCTGTATGTTTTTATGGTTTTTTGTTTGTTTTTGTTTTATTTACTGATCAATGGTGCCCAAACCACTTTATCAGTTGATCCGAGATTTGCATTTATATAAATAATTTGGACGTAAGGTTAAAACATAGGCTAATTAAAAGTTACGATGCTAGTTTGTTTAAAGACGGTGGCTACTGAGAACTATTTTTTTGCTTTTTTCTCAACTACAGCTTATTGGATTTTGATAGGATCAAATTTTTATGTATCTATATTAGGCTACTAGGACGGACCTAGGATATATTTTCTCCTAATAATTCCAAATAAAATTATAGTTTTTCACAGATTCTGTCAAAAAAGACGCGATCAATGGTGTTTTCTTCAATCGAAAGTAGATCTTATTTTTCTTGTCTAATTTGATCTTCAAATCAATTAGAAATTAAAAGATTAAAAATACAGAATACATTTTAATCTTACATTATATATATATATATATATATATATATATATATATATATATATATTTTGTTAGTTGACACTTATGGACATAAGTAGACCAATTATGTTTCTTTAGCAAAACAAAATTTCAAATAGGCAACGATTAACATCGTTATTTGATTAAATCTTGCATTTACATACATATATATTCAGACAGATAGATTACTTTTTCCATTAAAAGGCAGATTAAACTCCAACGTAACTAAGAAAATAATCATATAAATTAAATATTACTTATATTGGTGTGATAATAATATGACTTAAAGACTTAGAAGCTTGCAAAGAAACTTAGGGATGATTAAAAATAAGAACCTCAAGCATATTTTTATACTTTTTAAAATATTGAGACCCTAACGCATTAGGCCACTTGGCTGCTAGTGTAGGTTACTTAAAAATACATAAATCTGATTTTTGCATTCCTATAATATAAAACCAATAAGTGTGAAATTTAACAATTATTTACCTTCTACCACTTTACTACTAATTCAGTAGTAGTAGTAGTATTTATGCCTTTACGCACCAGTAACATTACCCACGTTAGAAGCCTATGTAGCCGTGGTGTTTTTCTTTGTTCGACTGTCCCAAAGCACTAGTGACGTCACGCGTCATCTTCCTTCTAGTAGATCAAACACCCTTTTCCCCGTTTTACCCCCCAATACCTCTCACCAGTGGCATCATCCCAATTGCCTTTCAGGGTTCTTCCTGGTGATTCCACTGTTAGTTATTGACCCTATGCTGGAATCATAAATGTCGCAAACCTGGTGATGTCCTAAACTATTTTGGGCTTGGTTTTTCACGGTGACATAATCGTGTTTAATTCTGTACTTGAGGTAAAAGACGCTAGTTCATTTTCCCAAATGACCCCATTTGAATATTTGGTTTTAATCCATGAGAGGACGTTGTGGTTTTCATCCGTTATGGCCTTAGCGTGCGTGCCTGATTACCACCTCTATCGTTAGCGGTTTCCTATAGAATAAGAGAGACTGGTCAGTCCTCCCTGATTTACCGCTATCACAACCCTGATGACGCTAAAAATTTCTTCAAGCTCCAGCAACATATTGGCGGCTTGACAAGTCGAAGAGGAATAAGTCAAGGGTGATGACACATACCTAGACACAGATTGGTGGTACGACACGTCAAGACAGGAATATACCAATAGTAATGTCGAAGCTCTAAGGACATCAGAATCTATTACTCATACCCAGAAGTGCAATGTCGGCCCAACATGTTAATCCAGGATATGCTAGGGGTTGATGGCGCACGAAGGAATATGTACCCTGTCCACACCTGAGAATACATCCTACTAAAAAGAGATATGTTTAGCATAGTGCTGCTGAAAGGGCTACCTAATATGCATGGCAAATACTATTGCTAGAGGATAGCTAGATTGACGTCAAACCTTGGCACTAGTACAGCAGTAATTTTGGGGGAAAAATTGGTTTCCTGTGAATAAAGCATGATGTGATAAATATAATTTCATTACGCATTTTCACATGAATAATGCATATAATTGTTAATAAGTTTTTCTACAGTGTATTATTTATGTTATAGATTCAACGATCTAAAGCTTACAATCCAAAATAAATACATCCAAATCAACGACTGGATGTGTTTATAAGGTAGCACTGATAATACATAAGTTTATAATATGTATTTTCACCGTTGACTGCTTGAGATCGATGATATCCACGGTATCTAGTAACGTGTCGCGTATATCCACGATGAGTGTGTCGATTAAATCGTTGAAATATTTGTCGACGGATATCGACCGTATGTCCATCTATGCTTGGTCCTCGGTGCAAGATATGCGGCCCATTTGAGTCCTGCACCAGGTTTCTTACTGATGAAGAACATTGGCCATTGCATATACGTTTCAGAGTGATTTCATGGTTATCAGGTTTATATCCTGAGGAACCCGTGCTTTTTTTCTTAACTTTTATATGGCTAACTTATAGTTGCCCGGTTCTTGCTACTCTTTACTATTAAACACCGCACAGTTTTCTTTACATTTTTTTTAGCTGGACAAAGGGTGTAAATTTGTTCTTGACACTCATTCTGAGGATGACACGTTTGTAGACGACATCTTCAAGTGGAAATAGAGTGGTGAACATATTGGTTAAGGAGAGCGATTTTACCAGTATTGCTTTGAATGTGAATAAGTCTTCGGGTAACTGTTGTCTTTCGAGATGTGTTACCGCTTCGACAACTGTTGGCAAACTGAATAAAATTATCGATGATATAGCCATATGGAAAGAAAGGGCACACACTGATTAGATGCAGCATTTTAAATTGTGGCAGGATGCTGTTGTATTGAATCATGAGTTTAAATATCTCAACCCCTTGGCATCGTTGTTTTTATTTTGGTGGGTGGGAATAGAGTCAGGAAATTCTTCATTGGAATCTTATGGGTACAGTAAAGAATGTAAATAAGACAATAGTAGCAAAATCCGATCATATGCCTTTGATATATACCGTGTTATGAGACTATCGGGAAGACTTTTACGTATTTATGCAAAATGTTAATCTATACGCGGCAAAAAACTATAATGGCCAAAGTAATCTCCTATGCCATTATTGTTGAAATGTGCCCCAGGGTTTCTTGGTGTTTAGATAAGTATCGATATAGAGGGATGTGGGGCATGCTATTATTGTTGGCAGATGATCAGTATGGGAAACACCCGAATATACTGAAAAGGAAGCACGACTAGGTTTTCGGTGCATTCTTTTTGGGGTGGGTGTCCGGCTTCACAGAGAAAGTTACCAAAGGATGGTGGTCTAAAGTTAATTCGTTAAAAAATTATTTGCAAGGAATGTGCTAAACAATTTAAGGTTTTTCCAAGATGAACATCCCCTATCATGAAGATCCTTGATTGTCTTAGGATTGTATATAGCTAGACAACTTTTTTGCCTCATTGACCTAAATAGTTTAAGCAGGTAGTGTTGCACGGGAGATGAGGAATTTGATCAGTCTGTAAACCACATTACTACTTTCTCAAGGAATTCCATTCAGTGTCTTGACAATAAAGTTGACTAGTTTATATCCACAGAGAAAAATTCCTTCTAGATGTAAGGAAATTTTAACATCAAATGGTGAAGTAATGTGCCACATACAGATTAAACACTTAGTTCTTTGACGAGAAACTTTTTGTCGTCATTGATATAGCATTGGAAATTCAAAAAGACGTATATGAATTAAGTGACTGTCAAATGGGGTGGGACTTGCTTATATTAAAACCCAAAATCACACAAAACCTTTCTTCTGTCCTTGTAGAGTTTGATGATATTGACATATACAGCGTTAAAGATAAAGTTGACGGTTTCGATAAGTGCATGGGGTTAGGTCCACTTTAATGATCAAAGCGCCATGTCATGTCAAATTAAAATTCAATATCATGTAGGTGGACAGAATCAGTGTAAGGTTGAAAACCATGAGATGTTACTCCTTAGGGTAGGCTTTCCCTCTAATGTTACTACTCTGGTTCATGAAATTGATACCAGTTCCAGAAAAGTTTTTATTTTTGGACATGACTTAATTGCCGTTTGTGAAATTTGGTTGCAAACATTTTGACGAAACATAATACCTATCCACGTACAGGAAAAAATAATTCATACTGTGAATTTGTAAATGTAACGTATTATTTGTGGCATCTCTGTTGAACGATGCATTTGTAATGAATTATATGATGGAGTGTTTAGGTAAATACCCTGTGAATACACTGTCCAGTGATATCTTTGAAAGCCCGTAGAACTGGTGGGCGTTTTTAATTCCTCTAAGGTGATGTGACAATTTGCAAGAGCGATGTTTAATTATTTGGCTTGGGCCAACAGGACAGACGGTGATAATTTGACACGCCACACAATAAGACAGGTCTTGACGATGTGAGCTTAAAACTGCGTGATTTAATGTGCATAGTTAAGACTGAGCTCATATCTGGAACTGACAAAATTGATCCTGAATTTAGTAGCATTCATAATTCTTAGTTAAACACGTCATCGTGTAAATACCTATGAAAGATCCCCCATCTTAATTTTGCACATAGACTAAGACCGGTTTTATATCTCTTCTTTGTATTGCCAGCCTCTTCAAACATTCTGGGATTCCCTGCGTAACATGGGCCACTGGTCGGATGCGTTCTATTGCACGCTCTCTTGTAATTAACAACATCTCGATATATGATCTCTACATATAAGAGTTGCTGGGCTATGAGACGAGTTTTTAATTTAAAAACACATCTACCAGTCTGAATAATAAATGCAAATAATTGTCAACGGGAGTGATTATATATGCATCAGCAAAAGCGCCACCGAAAGGTTTCATTATTCTAGCCATAAAATAAAGCGTGGTCTGTGAAAGGTTGAGAACAAATTTGGGTTGTTAACGAAAAACTTCATAAGAGAATCATATTTGAGGGAAGAAACTAGTTTATACTGAATCTTGGTGTAGAAAAGACATTTCAACTGAAAATATCTATTGACTCTTCCTTCAGGGGGAGTGCTGGTCTGGGACTAGAATATGATGGGCTTGTTTTGCAATCCTCTACATGGCTACAGCTTTGGATTGGACAGGATAAGGGTTTACACGACTCGCCTGTAGGTTTACTTTCCATGAATTCTTGCATAGTGTCTCCTTATGGTGGTCCCTGGGAAACATCCATAAGGTTTTTTTGGTAGATTCCTAAATCACTGTTGAGGTCGTATATGTGAGTGTGACTGGGTGAAGGGAGCCTACCAGACTAGCCACACACAAAGCGGTAACAGCAGTTACTTTGGGTAAATATGGTCAAGTCACATCCGTGAGGTATCTGCTAGGCCACTTAGGCCGAAAGATGTTTACAGCGGCTCCTGAGGCAATGAGACTGTCTTCCTCCTAGATCTCAAACGGGGCGGCTATGTCAAAAGCCTTATACATGATGATTTAGAACTGTTTCCGCCTTTCACAGTTTTGTAATACTACACATTGTCTTTAAAGCTACCTGCTTTGTTTTAATTGTAACAGCGCCTTTTTACTTTATTCCCTATCTCGTTAAGCCATTTTAGCATTCCTAGGCCCCGTTTACAATCTTGGGCGTAGTGCCTATTTCTCTTGACAACGTAACAATACTTTTCCCTATTTATGCAGAATACCTTTATATTGGTCAGCTTTTCACTCTCTGAATGACGATGATCTGCATTCACGATGTCTATAGTGGCTTTGTAGCTCCTTTAAACGTCATAGGCTTGGCTAAAGCGTGTCATCTTCCTAGATCTTAAGTCCATTAAGATATGAATCTAGAGCTCACTGATATGCTTCGTGCTTAATAATAGCATTTTTAACAGAATTTCCCCCAAATTCATAGGTATTAACATTTATTTTACTGTTTATGTGTGAAATTTCCTCAACGGTTTTTCTCCGGTTGAGTTTAATTCTTGTAAATTCTTCCCTATATAATTGGATAATATGCTTCTTTCTAAATATACTCAATAATCCTTTTTTATATATCTTCAATGATATTTGCTTCTAATAAACTAGTAGGCACTATCATATATTACAGAATCCAGTGCTTCCCCTCCTAAACGAAGTTTAGTCACTTATCAACGTTCACTGTTAGTCCAAACTTATATAGTTGATTCCTGTTATAGTTTATAAATACAGAACAAAAACATTCTCCCCCAACTTACCACGCAGAAAAAAAAACAGTTTTTTCTACAAGTTACAACAAATTTAATGATAACTACAAAATATGTTTAGTCATAGCAAAATCATTTTATATTCCCCATTATACTTTGTAAACATGCAATAACTGTATTTTGTGCGTCAAACACTGGTATTAGATAGAACTTACCTGATGTCCATTTAATGAAGTGGCTATATGTCAGTAATATATACCTGGGATGTTCTGTGGTATTCATTTCATACCCTTAGATTTTCTAACTGACTAGCCATTCAGTCTAAAAGAAATTTGAAGGTCAACTTTTACCCCCATGACATTAACTGAAATTTTAATAAACGTACAGGTGACCTGGTGGTCTAGGGGTAAGGTGTCGGACTTCTGTGCCAGGGGTCCGGAGTTCAATCCTCGGTCCCGGCACAAATTTATCTGATTACCAAACCCTTCCTTCACCTCTGACAAGACATCTTGTGAATATGGGGAATGCCAGGCCTCCACCGTGGTTCGGATTCCACGTTAAACTGTAGGTCCTCCATTTCATCTCACAATCACCCTACCATTACACATTAGCGTAAGTGCGTATAACCCGAACGGGTAGTAAGACGCGGTGCTAATAATAATAATAATTTAATAAACGTAACTGGTGCTTCTTACCTTTAGTACCCTTTTAGAACTCTTCCTCACAGATGCTGATGTAGTTGGATGTTATCACAACGTCTCTTCTCTCAGCACGTATATCTGGTTGCATAAACATCAAAGGGTCATTTGGATGTAATGTACGTCGGCAAGCTAACTTTTCATATTTGTTTCCAATTATATCACGATCAAACTGATTCACTTTATTTCAGTACGTAAAAATTATTAATTTTTACAAGCTTTCATCTAAATGTCAACGATGTCCCTTTTTTTAGATAAATTACTACCGTTAAATCGTTTGTATCTAATCAATTGTCACTATCTCATCCACCCAAGACAATTAATTGTCATTATGGGCATTGTAATGGTATTTAATTGATTTTGAGTGGGTTTTTATTTTTTAAATTTGTATTAGTTCGAATTGTTAACATTTGAATATATTAATATGATGGAAAATGTCTTATTTCATAAAAGGTAAACTTTAAAACCATCAAGTCGTCAAAGTAAAACTTTCTTGTCAGCAACCCATATGTTAATTGTTCGTTTCCTAGTCAGAGTCTCCTTGGACTATCCTTTCCTCTCGTCCATCTATTGGCATAGTGATCCCAACATTAAATATGGTTTAAGTCCATCTACACACTATCTTGAGAATAATCTTCAAGTAACCTTTCACAGCCTCCCCAACAACACAAAATAATGACTTAATAACTTTAAAAAGACAATAATCCTCTGGGACCATAGAGCTGGTCTATATAAGTTCCTCAACTTCAAAGATTCTACCAGTCGGAGATGTCCATGTGAATTACTCTCATTTTCCTCTGTGGGCTACAAAACATAGTCGACATTACACAACACCCGTTTGAAGAAGTGTTTTATTTAATGTCAGTTGTAATGTTTCTGACATTAAATGGTTTACCTGGACATTTGTTTTGTTTTTCATAACGAGTAAAAGATAACATAAGGATTACTTAACGCTTCCTCTACGGGAAAAAACCTAAGCTAAAAATTATCTTATTTTTCAAGAGCCTAAGTAATGATGAAGGGTCTCATACCGTATTCTTATTTGTACAGCACTTTAGGGGTGAAATTAACACACAATATGGTTGAGGACCGATTAGAAACAAAAGAAAATTACCACCCGAAAATATAACACCCTCCTCTCAGTGACACGAACCAAATATAATAATTATTCAAATGGGGTACAAATAAAGAAGTCAAATACGGTAAAACAGATGGAGCGTCGGTATCGCCAGAGTCGTGGCGTCGACATAAAAAAACACGTAATAAGCAAAGCGTCGTGATGACCACACCGTGGGTGGTAAGGAGGCCGAGGGGGGAAATGTTTGATCTGCTAGGTGGAATATGGCACGTGACGTCACTGAAGTGTAAGGGTAATCTAACAAGGAAAAACACATCATTAGTGGAGGCATCTTGTGTGGGTGACATCACTGGTGCGTAAGTAACACGTCCTACTTTCAATTAGCTCAAAAACCAAGGAAAAAATCTTATATTTGCTATAGTATATATTTACGTGCCTGCGCATGCACCTTTTTTTACTTTTTCATATATTTCCAGCCTTACACCTAAGATGGCATGACTACTACTACAAGCTAGGACCAATAAAAATAGGAAGCTGAAACTTAGAATTGGCATGCTTACTCATATGTATCCATGATGTTCTCTCTTCTTGGTTATTTTCCTTACCTTTAAAAAAAACAATAAATTATATATATATTGGAATTAGGTGACCTGGCGTTCTAAGGGTAGGGTGTCAGATTTCTGTGATGGGAGTACGGGGTTCAATCCTCGGTCCCAGCACAGAGTCATCTGATTGCCAAACCCTTCCTTCACCTCTGACAAGACGTGTATTAATCACAATAACCCTACAATTACACATTAGCGTAACTTCTTATAACCCTAAGGGGTGATAATAATAATGATAATAATAATAATAATCTATTGAACTAGGTTTTAGTGAACATATGACTACAAATAAATAAAATTAATTTGTTCCGATCTATTTACATTTCAATGCGCTCTAAGCATGTGTTTATCATAAACCATCATCTTCTGTTTCAATGAGCCTAAAAACTAATAAGTCAAAGAAAAACTGTAATTCTAGCAATCCAACTCTTTGAAAACCATGCTTTATTTCTGTTTGAACTTAGATCTTGAATCAACTGTTTCTCCAGCAGAGTTATTATTTTGGTAGCACATAAATTTGGAAGGATACTGCAACTGAACCCCATCTTAAGGGCTTAAGCTTCATACCATGGTAATATTAAGTAAAGACAGAAAAAGTATCTGCTTCATACTATAACTTTTCCCGACAGTCATGTAAGAGTGTGGTAATAACCACTACTTATAATTAATTCCAACACGCTAGTTTAATTACTGAAGGCATGACGTTTGATGCAGAGAAACAAGTGTCACTCATAGAACTGCTATAATTCGTCAATGACAAAAGCTTTTACATTTTTAAGAACTTCTAGATATAGACTATGAAATTATAAAAAGAAAAGTATCTCACCAGAGAACGAAACTGATTAACCTGTGAAAGATGGTTCAAGCATAGAAACAAAAGAAATTGAAGATATTTAAGATAAGAGTCACGAGAGGGTCCCAACAGTGAAAGAAATTTTAAAGGGTGTTAAGAATGTTCTAAGGTTTATTGAATGTTGGTTATATGCTACTGTGAATGTGCTGAATGCGATGAGTTTTTAAAGTCACCGGTGACGGTCACTGGCTCACTTGGGTAACGTAAAAATGTATTTACTACTTCACATACTAGGTGACATTTTACAAAATCACCATCAACCACCAGAGAATGTTAATAAGTGACATCAAAATTAGGTTTGGTTAGGGTAGTTTAGGTAAGTAAGGTTATTTTAGAAAAGCTTGGACTATTTTACCTTAGTTTAGGTTAGTTTGAATTAATGTTCTATATTTTTATCCACATACACTAGATATTTTATAAAATCATCGGTAAATGTAGATAATACAGTTCATAATTCATACTCTCACCAAACTGCATTGCGAAATTTGTAAAATCAATGGTAAACTTAGACCAATACTATTATTTCTTAAATAAACCATCGTATTGAGTTATTCTATATATTCACTAGTTATTTTACAAAATAACGAATTCAGCACATTCGCAGTAACATATATTCTATAATGTGAAATAAATAGTGGAAAAAGCACAAATTCTTGAGAAGGATGCATATAAAATATTCACTAAACGTGTATACATTATCAACGTAAGATACCTGACTCTTTAAAAATGATAATGATTAGATTTAAATTAATTTTGTTTGTATTTTTTTTTTGTCCCTAAAATATTTGCATGGCAACAGAGGAATTAGAATCACTTAAATAGGTTTTCCTTTAAAAAGATTATTTTTACTTCTCATAAAAGTATTGAAAATATTATGAAACCGTTTCTCTGGCTTCAGTTTTAAGTGTTTTTTAGAGAATAATAAATGGTACCACACTGCGATGTAATGACTGGTTTAAGCTTTATTACCTACCTAAGCTAGGTGCTATCCGTAGGGTATGATGGGCTCTTAAAACATAACATTGGAATGTACAAATGTTTCTATATTTATATCAGAATGGATACATTCTTTGCTTGGGATAACTTTTACAAACACATATAATATAAAAAAAAAGTGTTTTTAAAAAGGACAAACGATTTCTAAATGTAATAAATATATAATGTTTATTTAAATTTGTGGCACCTATCCTAACATCAGAAATGGTATCTGCGAGCTCTATTGCGTTATAGATTCGCATCTCACTAGGTCACCGTAGACGAGGATATCTTGTTCGTAATTTTAACCGGGAGCTATGAACGTTCGTTCTCTTTTTCTATTTTACAACCAAACTCGGATCTTTACAGAATTACCTTCTCAATTCTTACGATTGTATAATTAATCTGAAATAATTATTCTCACCATCGAAATAATAATTTTGTAAATATATATCTTCAAAACGGGCTAATTAACGGATATAGAAAATTCCTTCAACCACCTCTATGGTCTAGTGGTCCGGGTTCCTATCTACAGTTGCGGAGGTCCAGATGTTCAATCCCTTGCGCTTCCAAAACTTATCAGTGAGGCAGTTAGTCTGGAAAGGGCTCAAACTAAGCCTCGTGAGGACAATGAGTAGATACTTGAATAAACAAGTAGCATATCCAGTTTAGAAAACTGAGATTAACGGCTATAAGGCTAGTTTTCTTGACCACATGACAACCTAAATCCGAAAATGTTGGCTCTAACATCGTCAACGGTGGCGGCAGTTCGGTCAGTGTATCTTGCTTGCGGGCTCACACAAAGTAGGTTTCTTATATAGAATATATTTATGTTTTAAATTGAATTTCAAAAATGACTTCGTTATTATAAAAAAAACTAATATGGGATAATTAAATATTGACAACAGTAAAAGAAGTGTTAAGAATATAACAATTATTTCCTAGCAAAGGAAGTATAACATTAAATAAAATAGGGTCAACTAAAATTAGTAAAAATCAGCTGAAGTGATTGTTTTGTATTGCCAAATCAGACATTTTTCAGGCAGATTCAAAACAATTTTTTACTAAGTATAAATCTGTTGTTAAAGTGTAGATCACTGAATAAAGACATTGTCACGTTTTCAAGTGTAAGTAGCTGAACGCATAATGCAATATTTTGATATTCGTGAATAACAAAATCCTTTGATTTTTCTATGTTGGACGTACATATCTCAAAGATGAGGAGTTTATGTATCAAATCTGGCCTGTTTGTCACAAAATTTAGGTCAAAATATGTATTCAAACTCAAAGACATGGTAAACATATCAAGAATGTTTAAACCAATTACAAAGTATTTTATATACCCCAGTTAAACACTATTACTGAGCAGAATAATTATTATTCTTTTTAATAAGGCTATGAGAGTAAAAATAAATCGTTGAATAAAAAATAAATAAATATATATATATCCTATTTAACAATATATATAATATGTATTTTATGATTTGTTGTTTAAAACACAATATTTAATGGATTTCGTCAATATTTTGTACAAGTATCATAAATTACCAGAAAGAAATATCATGGGATTAAGATTAAGATAACCTAAGAATCTCTCACTTTGAGCACACCAATGTGATGTATCAAGCTAATAAAGTATATTCTACCGTGAACACTTCTATGTGATCTATCAAGAAAAAAAAAGAAACACTTACTTTGACATCCCAATGCAAACTTTCAATATAACAAAGAATCTTTTACTTTGAATACCATCGATTGTTATATCAGGAAAACAAAGAATCTCTCATTTTGAACATCCTAATATAATCTATTAATATAACAAAGAATATCTCACTTTGAACATCCCAATGCAATCTATCAAGATAACAAAAAATCTTCTACGTTGAATACCTTGTGTGATCTATCAAGAAAACAAAGAATATATAACTTTGAACATCCCAATGTAATCTATCAAGATAACAACTCTTCTATTTTGAACTCACTCGTGTGATCGATCAAGAAAACAAATAATATATCACTTTGAACATCCCAATGTAATCTTTCAAGATAACAACTCTTCTATTTTGAACTCTCTCGTGTGATCGATCAAGAAAACAAAGAAGCTCTCACTTTGAACACCCCAGTGTTATATATAAGCGAACCAAAGAATATCCTACTTCGAACACCCTTGTGTGATCTATCAAGCTATAAAATAATCTTTATTCTATCCTCTCCGGAAGCCTGGCTCCAAAGTGACCTTTCCCGCCCTAGGTCCATCACCATCGAACCATGCCAAGGGGGATTGAGGGTAAATAGAAACGGATGGTGGAGTAGGATAAAGGGTAGGTTTAAGGTGTGACTGGGAGAATGGAAGAAGAAGGGTAACCTAAAGGATCCTTATCGAGAGTAGGGTCAGATCAGTAGAGTCCTTAAAAGGATTGACATCACCCCCACACCTTCTCGGTAGACCTTATTTTTATTAAATGAGCCAAAACCAATAATGTATTTTCACTCTTTGTTTGTATAAATGTCACGAAGGCGAGTACAATAGGGCACCATTTTTATTTCATTGTGTGTCCAGCCCCATTTCAAGAGAGGGTTGAAATAATGTATTATGTGCTGAATTGAGCTCCAAGATGGACGTTGTAGTTATCGCTTTTGACAATGACTCGGGATGTAAGTGTTCAACTCCCGGAGTTCCAGGACTTTTTTAACAGTGGTAGCTCTATAATCGTGACATGTAAATGTTTGTAGTGATTATTTGAATTTATCCTTTTATACTTTCCTTTTGTTTAATATGACATTTATCACCCAGAGCTTCAGAACTCTTAAATAAAAAAACCATTATACATTATTTAAGCTCCGAGTGGGTTTCTTTTAGTAACGCGTCTTACTACGCGTTTGGGTTAAAGGTCTATATGTTAACTACACTAATAGTTTTAGGGATAAGAAAGATTTTATTTAGAGGAAATGTGCCAACATTTGCGTGGAGGGAGAGTAGAAAACCATTTTTTAAAACCAACTTCAATACACCCGACCTATACTCGAGCCTTGATCTCTAAGTTATTAGTTGTCTAGTCTACTGCAAGAGTAGCGCCTCATACCATGCGGCCACCGAAGTGGGTCTCTAAGTGTAACTTCTCTCATATTTACACTGATGAACTAGCGATGAAGAAATATACACTGATTTTGGTGGAGGGAGAGAAAAGTACACCTCAGCACACCAGACCGGAAATTGAACCACAATTTCCTCCTTAAACCCAAACGAGATTAAACGAGGTTGACGCCTTTGTATGCATGACTTATGGTATTTTCTTATTAATTTTTAATTATTTAACCTTAATTTGTGAATTTGTGAATTAGTTTGTATTAAGAATTTAACTCAGTAAAAGACCCTCCTCGGTGGCGTAGTTAGCTAACGCACTAGTTTCGTGTTAAGCTAGACTGACGAGGACGGGGATATCGAGGTTCGGATCTCACTCGAGTGAACTGGGGTAATTTTTCCTAAATGGTTTTCCACTCTCCCTCCACGCAAGTTCAAGTTCACTTGTTCTATAGTCAGCAATCCCAATTCCTAACCCATTAGTGTAATTACTACTTAAGCGTCTAACCCGAACGGCTAGTAAGACGAGGTGCTAAGAATTATTTAGTTAAAGGTGATGCAGCTGAACCTCACCTATTAGAGTACACATTATGTAATTCGCAAGACTAGCTTGAAGATTACTATTCCACTAAGTAGTATTAAACCGCCATTTGGTTATAACTATCCACGTGTTGATTATCAGTTTGTCTACTTAAACAAAATGATAGTGAGGACCTGCGCACGTGCCCATTTGAACAAATTCAAAATATATCTTGTTTTAGTTAAAAATACCTAGACTGGTAGCTCTGAAACTGTAG
Source organism: Timema cristinae (assembly GCA_039000515.1). NCBI lineage: Eukaryota > Metazoa > Arthropoda > Insecta > Phasmatodea > Timematidae > Timema > Timema cristinae. The sequence goes on from JBCFYV010009882.1 coordinate 58,476,848, forward strand.
TGCGTGGATCACCTCACAAACGGGATTGCGTGGAAAAAATAAACATTATTTTAAAGAGCCTAAGCCCACCAGATCGACAAAATAAGAACACACCGCCAACAATACTTTTTACCATAGGTATAATGATTGGGAAATGTACAATACATGAGAAACAAATTATTAAAAAAAAGGCTGTCTTGTAATATTTTATAAGCTTTCATTACCGACGTTGCCTGATTGGATATTTTAAAGCTTTTTTGCGAATTGGGTTGCATCGTAGCTTGACGCATCTAAGCAGTCTAAGCACTATCAAACTAAGACGCCAGTGTACGATATTGAAAGAGAGGGAAGTAAATGAGCAGGTCATTCTATGGAACCTTTTGTCTATCAGCTGTTAACACTTCCCCTTTTCCTCTGACGAGTCTACACACACACACACACACACACACACACTATACTACTCATTCCTTGTAAAAATTGACTTGTTTTTGGAAATTACATTTCCTTTGTTTCCTATTACAGATTAACATAGACTAACACGGAGTTTTTTAATCTACATCCTGGCAGGAAATCTCCTACATGACATTTTAGTGACCAGGCCAAATAACCAAGGTTGTAGAGAATTTTTAAAAACATACGTTTACAAAAAAATACTAAGTCCAGATAAAAATAATAACTTGGTGAAACTAGGACTATGTTTAGAATTATTCAAGAAGCTATGGGTCTTTTTTCTATGTTGTATCTCTTAAACTTGTTAAATAAAACGTTAATTCAATAAAATGGAAAATCCTATTTTGAACTTCCGTGACGTCACAGGTAGGCAGCGTCCTTAATAAAATTTTCTGTTTCGGCAAGGGGACAGGTAGGTAGTATATTAAGATGTTTGATCCGCATTAACATCGAACTTCTATAAATTGGTCCAATACTGGCAAGGTTTGGTAAACACTGACCTAGCGTATGGGGATGATTTTGTTCGACCTTTTTCACGAGTTCAAGATTTGTAATCCGGCTATAGTAAAGTACAGTTAAATCATTTTTTTTTTTATCATACGGTTTCATTTCTATGAAAGGCACATAAATGTATCATAGTTTTGTTTGTAGATTGCCTATTCTCTTGATCACCTATTATTATTTACTAACTGCTATTATGTTTTAAGAAATTAGTTATCTTAAATGTTTTGAAAAAAAAAAAGTAATTTCGCTTCATTCTCCCAAAATAAAAGCAATATAAAAATTAATATTGTTACATACTTTTAGTGAAACTTGTTTTACGTGGTACTGTTACTTTGTATTGAAGGATCAAAGATCTAATAACCCTTTACGGAAAGAATAATAATAAGAAATCTGTGAACAAAAGAATTGTATTGGTTTGTATTTTAAAATGTATGATGTTTAATTTGCACTGTTTCTTACTATCCATTTGGACAATTCATATTTAATTATACGGTCGGATTGGACATGAGAGGTTTTAAGAAAGGTACTCACTTTTTTGTAGAAGGAATATGGCAAAACAATTGAAGAAAATTATTCTCAGTACATCCAGTAAAGATTTGACTCTCAACTTTCACGTCACTGGTAGACAACAAGATGAGATTTACGTTTAATCCACGGGTGGGATTTTAAGATAAACGTATCACATCACATATAAGTGAATTGCAAATCCAATATAATAATTATTATATTTTCCAGATGCAGTTATAGGCCCTACTTAGCTTATTAAATGTTCATTATATAAAAATAGAACATGGCTTTGGCTCTGAAGCTGTCTACCATCAAAGTTGAACTACAAAGCTATGTAGGCCTAGACTTGTATAAAATCAATGTATTTATTTATTTTTATTTACTTGAGATATTTAACGTACACTTTAAGAACCAGCTGGTTATTTCTGCACACAAGAATCTCTATGAGTGAGAACAAAAGGGCCTACTAATTTTGCCAGGATGGATATTTTCAAATAACTTACTGATCTCTTTTACATGCCACAATCGACATGAAAGTGACAGCTTCACTTCTCCTTCGAAGGGGTTGTGCTACTGATTTTTATCGCTCAAGATAAATTTGTCAACCCCTGCTGGGTGTTAAACCACGAATATCGGGTTCTGAGGCGAGCACTCTTTTCCAATAACACCTAGATCAACTATTAAATCAAATCCTGCACGTTTGAAAACTTTGGAGCAGGACCTGTCTTATATAGTAGAACTGAGAACAAAGAAGAGAAGAAATTCAGACAAATTGAGTACAAGGCTTTACCTGAATCAGGGGTCCCGTGACTTAAACATCAAGCTCACAATACAATAGATTACAAGTCTCGAAATTCATCAGGGTGTATGTGTGATATTCTGTTTTCTAAATGTGGCTAACCACTAAAATTTTCTAATACACGCTAATGTGAATATAATTAACATACGCCCCTTTCTTCATTCCTACCGCTTTAATTAATCTATGTATTTAACATATCTCATTAAGTTAAAAAAAAATATTTTTTCTTACGAATATTAAATGTGAATTTATTTTAATGGTTAATTTTGAATGGGTACATGAAGGTTAAATTATTGAATGACAACAAAGATTTATATGAATAATATTTTGCCAGGGGAAAGGTTTGTATTAGGGAGGTTATACAGAAATGAAAATACTGGTTCGGGAAAGTGATGTTACGTGATATTCTAGTCAGGTCTACAGTCTTGAGAGTGGTCTGTGGAATGATTCAAGGAGGTTCACACAGGCCTCCTGAGCATCAGAACTCCGATTTATAACCAGCTTGCAATGAATTGTATTTTTACTTTTGTCTTTCTGCAATTACTCGTTCCTCAACTAATCCCTACAGGAAGGGGTGAACACTGAATATCAAATAATATTTCTGCATTCTGAGCTTGAATTTAAATAATTCGTGTTGTACATATTTCCTAGATTCACCGTGAGGCTCAATAGAAGAAGTATCGATTTGTTAATTCAGGAAAACGGTTTCAGTCTAGGAGAACCGCCATCAGTGGGAAGACCAAATAAGTATAGACATCATTTAGTCTGTTGATACGTCAAAACTAGCTGTACCAAGTCCGGTCATTCCTAAATAGTTTCACGCGAATGGGGTTGAATTTCCTCTAAATTAGGCCATTCCCATTCCTACCCCTTAGCTTTTTTTTTTACCACCGAGTCTTACTACCTGTTCAGTGTGTACCGCTTGTACGCATATTATGATAACTATCCTAATGAGGTAGATATGACGTAGGAATCATTTTATAGATAATCTACCCGCATTGCATGGAAGGAGAGTGGTGATACATTAAGGAAAGAATACTTTCAATAAGCCCAACCGGGATTCAAACCGTGATCTCCTTGTCATCAGCAGGCCAGTCTAGCACAAGAGTGACGCCTTATATCATTCGGACAATGATGCGGGTCTAATTTTTTTTTTATAAATTAGGTATATCCTGGAACCCACTTCAGTTCCCGCATGGTCCAAGAAGCTACTATTGCACTGGACTAGACTACCGAAGACGGAAAGATCAGGCTTTAATATTGGTCGTATATACTAAGGGTGGTTTTCCCTAAGTTGTTTTACACTCTCACTCCATGCAAATACGGGTACACCTCTAAATAAAACCCTTCTAATCCATAACACACAAGTATAATTAGTATATAAGCAAATAAACCAAACATGTAGTAAGAGGCGTTGCCATAAAATTATGTATATATAAATTTATAGATCCTGAATCGGTAGTATGACTTAATAGAGCAACAAATGTATTAGGAATGTATATTTTTAACTCTCGTACTTGTACAGACTATCTTTTTTTGACTACATTAATCAGTTAGGAATACATAAGGTTAAAGTGAGAGGAAATATAGAATTAAATACGTGGAGGAAAAGAGAAATCATTTTATTTAAGTCCGCTCTCAGTACACCCAACTGATATTCAAACCCAGACTTTTCCACCATCGGCAACCTAGATTAGCAAAGTTTGTATGTAGATAAAATTACAACTATATACTATGTATACAGGATGTGTAAAATTCAAGATAATGATAGTCGCAAAATGAAACAGCATACTGGTTGTAAAATCATCGATGTATTTATGTTGTGGCTTATAAAATATAGATAACATAGGGAGACACACTGATTCCTTTTGAACACTTAAAATAATCGAGGTCTACACACTGCTGTAAGGTGAAAAAGAATTAATATTTATCTGTGAATGTTGTGCTTTTCGTTACCTCACTTAAAATAAATTGTGTGTATCCCTATTCCATTTAACAATGTGACTTATCTCAAGAACTAGCAATTATTCTATGAATTTCAACGATTTATATTCGTGTGTTATGCTTGTTTTGTTATTAATTTCCGAAGCAGTATTTCACAAAACTGTATCCGGCCCCCATCATGTAGTAGTCAGTGAACTTGGTTACGAACCTAGGTGTCTCAGGCTCGATTCCAGACTGGTTATTTGTGTGTTTTTCTCATAAGGGGAATTATCCCAACGGTAGACAGGCACTAGTAAATATGGGTTGAGTTAGGTATAAGACTCTCATTGGTTTACACCCTCGTATTCACAATCATCACATCATCTAATTGCAGGTGCGTGTAGACAACCCCCATAGGTGTACCCTGTGCTATGTTCTGTGCCACCAGAGCGGCAAATAATCTACACACAGACAACCGATAAGGATGTAATGTCTCTTCCGTTCATTAAAGTCATACTCTAAAAATAGATCACAAATATGTAGGACTACATATATTTATGCATTGTATATGAGTCATCGTGATTTTACCTTAATAAATTTTCAGTGGTAAAGAGAATTGAGCGCATTAACCCATTTTTAAACTGACACTATAATCGCTTTATCAGTTATTATTATTATTATTATTATTATTATTATTATTATTATTAGCACCGCGTCTTACTACCCGTTCGGGTTATACGCACTTACGCTAATGTGTTAAATGGTAGGGTGATTGTGAGATGAAATGGAGTACCTACAGTTTAACGTGGAATCCAAACCACGGTGTAGGCCTTGCATTCCTCACATTCACAATTTGTGATTAATACACGTCTTGTCATAGGTGAAGGAAGGGTTTGGTAAATTATCAATTAAAACCAATTTTGAAAATTCCATATCTGTAATAAATGTATTTATGTACTTCATAGTTAGGGATTATAAAATCTAGATAGATCGTTTAATATATTATTGATAGATACTATTATTAATCAAATTGGAAAGCTTCTTCCAGAATAGCAAAAATTCAAAAAAGTATATTTTTTTCATTAAAATAAATTCATACATCCAATACAGAAAACATTATTGTTTACTAACGATATAATTGTAAGCTGGGCATACAATAATTGTAAATATAGTGAAATTACGTTTTATTGTTATAATTACAAATAAAGGAATTGTAACTAGCTTATTGTCATACAATCACGATGTATATTTCTGTATTGTCAATATAAGAGTATAGACATTACGTTTTATTGTAAGAATTAAAATGAAGTGATTGTAACTAATGTATTGCCATAAAAGAATTATGTATAATGTTTTTTTTTTCTATATAGGTACATTATGTTTTATTGTTAGGACTACAATGAAGGAATTATAGCTAGTGTATTGCGGTAAAAGCACGACGTATATTGATGTATTGTAAATACAGTTACATTACATTTTATTATTAGAACTACAATGCAGGAATTGTATTTAATATATTGCCATAAAAGCACCATGTATATTGTTGTATTGTCAATATAGTGAGATTACGTTTTATTGTTAGAACTAGATTGCGGGAATTGTAGCTATTGTATTGCCATAAGATGTATATTTCTGTATTTTATAATATTTTTATAACGCATTTGATCATTCTCCATTAATCCTGCCATACCTCATAGTTGATTAGAGTCATACATCATACCTATAAAACATTTTTTCATCCTTAAACAATAATGCCATACTTCATATTTGTTAGAAGAATGCTTCATACCTAATATATATGATCATAGTTCATTTATAAGGTTCATTGATCATTGTTTATAATAAAATTCAACATATCTTTGATTATAATTAATTAATATGTTTCATGTATCACACTCTTAAAAAAATTTATCTACATTTATTGATTAGTGTCATAAGTCATACTCACAAGACATTTGATCAACATTTATTGATTAGAGTCATACATCATACTTGAAGAACAATGATCCATCTACATTGATTAAGCTATATTTTATAGTTAATAAGAGTTACGTCTAATACTAATGGCACATTTTATCAAACTTTTTGATTATTGTCATGCATCATATCTTATATATCATATTTTTACTTCATAAACCATATAGTCATATATCATAATTATAACACATTTAAGAATCATTAATTTATCATAATTGTTAGAGTCATAAGTATTACTTAGCAGACACTATGATCATACTTGATTGATGAAAGTCATGCAGCATATTTTATCACACGAGACATCATGCCTTTATTGCATTTGATCACCCTTAATTGATCAGAACCATGTATCATACTTATACGGTATATGGTCATCTTTCATTGGTCAGAGTCATGACTGAAACTTACATGATACCTGATCAGAACCATGCATCACACCTAAATGGCAGATGATTTTCCTTTATTGATAAGAGTTACAACTGATACTTTCACGATGTTCGTACTTGACCACTGTTCATTGAGCTGAGACACAACCAGTGAGAAAAGTTCATTGATCATTGTCATGCTTATTACTTATAAGAAGCTTGATCAGGGTCAAAGATATGATCAATGGCTTTAATCGTTAATGTCTGATACTTGCATGGAATATACTTGAATAAAATTCACTGATTTGAGTCATAAATAAATCCGTTCACCCCTAAATGTCGCAAACAAACCTTGTTTGATAACACTATTGCCATCTTATAATAATAAAAGGAAGTGTTTGTCTATGTGTGCCTTTGATTGTTGTGTACGATGACCAGCCAGATCTACGGCATACATATAGCTGGAATTTTTAACATAGTTGGACGGAAGAGGGTCCGAGTGTACCTCAAAGCCCCGGACTTTTGAATTTTTAAGTAGCTTTTTAATTAGGCTATTTTTAACAATTTTTTGAAGAAAATATTACTAAACATATAATTAAATTCTCATGGCAATTCGGGTACCAAGAAAGGGGGGGGGGAGCTTATATGTTTATTATACCACAGTGGGTCACGGACAACGCCGTGCGGGATTGATAGTATTTTATAAGCTGCATTTTAATGGAAGGTATGCTTACAACATTTATGTGTAAGCTTTTGGTGGTTTTTTATGATAAATAGTACATTTATTTTGGTGACCTGGTGGTCTAGGGGTAAGGTGTCAGACTTCTGTGCTGGCGGCCGGGGTTCAATCCTCGGTCCCGGCACAGATTTATCTGATTACCAAACCCTTCCTTCACCACTGACAAGACATCTTGTGAATGTGGGGAATTCCAGGCCTCCACCGTGGTTCGGATTCCACGTTAAACTGTAGGTCCTTCATTTCATCTCACAATCACCCTACCATTACACATTAGCGTAAGTGCGTATAACCCGAACGGGTAGTAAGACGCGGTGCTAATAATAATAATAATAATAATAATAATAATACATTTATTTTTATTTGATCATCTCTCATTGACCAGAGCCAAGCATTGTATGATCATTGTTTAAGCTTAATACTCTAACCTATCGCTACAAATTTAGTTAGTTTTACCAAGGTTAACTGAATATTGCAAATTTAAATTTAAAAATCAGTATGAACACAGCATTTAACAAAAAAGTCAATATTTATTTAGGTAAAGAAAAATTTGAAACAGTAAACTTAACACAAAACTACTGTTTTATAATTGTAATAGCTAGAATTCAACATAAAATTATACATGCTTTAGGGAAAAAACAATACAAGTTTTGAAAATTAATAAATTAGTTATTCAAAATATTATTATGGGTCCAGAAACCACGATTCAAGAAAATTCACTAATTTGACTAATTTCAATAACTTCACATATCTTGATTTTCCCGCTTGGTCAAATCCAAGGTGGTTTCTACCTAACTCAACTTATTATTTTCTCTAACCTGAGGAACTGATTCGACCAGCAATATAGGATATAGGCACCACGCGTTGATATATGTAGTCCTGATAGTGGCGGATTTGTTGGTTTTTTTAGCACTTCATCTTACTACCTGTTCATGTTATATACTCATGTACTAATTACGTTAATGGTTTTAGGGACTAGGAAGGGTATATTTCCATGAAGTCTACCCGCAATTGAGGTGAGGAAAAGCAGAAAATTGTTTAGGAAAAATCACCCTTGGTACATCTGACCAAGATTAGAACCTCAATCTCCTCGTCATCAGGGGTTTAGTCATCTGTGAGAGTAGTGCCTTACACTATGCGGCCACGGGTGGCAGAAACTTGAACCACTTATTAAGATTATTGCTGAAACACAGCCAATCATATATTGATATTCCAAAAATGTTATTAAAACTTCATTAAAATGCCAATTTCGATACAACCAATCAAGTAAAAAGCTTCACAAATAAGTGACCAGTAATTAATTTAATAACTTTTTTAGTTCTTTAAAAAAATTATTTATTCAAAAAAATAGGTTAAAATTTAAAAATTATTTTAGTTGTAGTTAATTTAAGAAAATATTTTATAACGTTAACCTTTAAAGAAATCTAGTTTAACAACACGAAAAACATAACTATTTCCTCATCTTCTCTACATGAAAAGTAATAATTGAATAGTTAAAGTTATCCTTTTTCATTTCTGGCCTTAAAGATATTCATTCAAATTGTGTTTCATCCACAAATAATTATCATGGACCCCATTGAAATACCTGTAACGTCACAGTGTTTACTGGAGGGAAAAGAGCTTTCAAGTGAGGGCGTGGTAGTACAACGTGGTGTTAGCACAACTTACTTTTTTAAGGTGATTCATGAATTCTATGTAGGTACCAATATGAAAAAAAGAAAGTTATTCTTGTGGCACGAACTCAACAATAAATATGGGGAAGGGTCACATAGTTTGTGGTTGTAGTTACTTGAAGTTATCAGCTTGATACTTGAAGTTAGCAGCACCCGAAGTCTTCTGGTGCTATGCAATAAATATTGGCAGGGATTTGTAAATATGTGCTAAATTGTGATGTTTCCAGCTTTATGGAAATCAATCTACCATTAAAGGCAACAGCATATACCATTATGGCCTTATTCATATAATCTTTACCATAGTGTAATATATCATTATAAGTTTGTGGCCCTACAGGGTAAACGGAGTGTACTTTAAAGGCTTTGTGATTTTTTAATAGTAGTATGTGAGACATAGTTGTGACTTTAGGCTTTATGTAGACATTTTTTTAACATGCAATATTGTAGGAGAAAGGGTACCAAAGAGAGAGTGGAGGAGTTATAGATATCTATTGTGCCACTGTGATATTAGTCTACCTATTAAATAAATATTACATTTACTAATAGATTTAAATTTTTATTTAATTTTCAATTCTTACAGTCCTGTGCTCTTCAAGACAAGGCAGTGTGTAAATTTATCTTTATATTATGCAGATTTAGAGCGCCCCTAAACATAAATGGGAGGTGATATTGGTACAGAGTTTAAAAAGATATTTCACTTTAATTATTCTTATGATTTGTCTTACTAAATATACTTAGGTAAAACCAAAAGAAAAAGTATTTTAAAATACAACTTTTTAATGTTTTAAATATTTTAAATATTTAAAGTTATAATAAGTTTTAATTTTATTTTAAACCTTGTGTATAATATATACTTTTCAGACTTTGCAAGCATTGTTTCTAGTTATTACTATAGCCAACATAAAATGATTGGCTTTCCCACAACAATGGAATTAGACTTATGACCTTATATATTTTGAAACATGTAACAGAGAAATTCAATGCTATTTTTCAATATTTTTTTTTTAATTTGGCGATTAATTTAATTTTTATTTTATGTTACATGGATGCATCTGTGAATGTTATATAAAATAGCATGATTATGTCTTATAAATAACTATGTTCAATTTTAAACTAAAAACTTGAAGCTAAGTTGGGTATAAAAAAAACAGCTCTAACGGGGAAACTAATGGGTTGGAAAGAGATTGTAAGTGCTCATAAGAGCTTGTACAGGAATTTAAGAGTGGAGCAGCGATATACAGTAGCTTTGAATCGATTGGTCATCAAAGCCTTGCAGGATTCAAGATCTCAAGAGGTGATTTATGTTTGCAAACTCCATATTTTTCACACAGTCTAAGTCTATCAAATAAATTAACTTTAGAAATTAAAAAGTTAGTATTTTATTATTTATCTTTCTTCCTGTCTAGGTTATCAACATATTTACAGTAATGCTGTGGAAATGTAACTGCATTTGTGTAAAGGTATAGAAAGAAAAAATGTATATAAAAACGCCTCACCACACCCAGCAAAGATTTGAACATTGACTTTGTCACTGGCAAGCCAAAGAAGATTAGATTTACACACTAAATGGTGTAGGTTATAGAGTAATATATTTTGCTTAGCGATCATATGATCTTCATAGTTTTGTGCCAAGCATCTTACTCCTTTTTCTAAATATAGGCATTTAATTACATTAATGCTTCGGTGTATGAATGTTTTTGTTTGTTTTCCGTGGGAAAGTAAACTAAATGTAATATTTGTCTAGGCTGATTTACCGGGGATGGGGAGGTCAGGTTTAGAGCCCCGGCTAGATGTAATGAGGGTTGTATTTCCCAAATGGTTTCTCACTATTTTTTTTTATACAAATTCGTGTACATTTACTTTAAAGTGTACATTCCTCATTTGTACCAAACAGTAGATTTAATAAAAACGTATAGTACGTCTAGGTAGTAAGGTGCGGTGAATAAACAAATGGAAACTAGTGTTGAATTTTAGTCATATAAGTAGGGCCGGATTAAGGATTGGGCTTTAGGGATACAGCCCTGATATATCCGCTAACTGGAGACCTGCAGAGATTAAGTGAAATATATATTTAATTTGTGAATGTTGAATCAAATGATAAGTACTCTAAATAATCCATCTAAAAAAGCGTTAAATTAATACACTGTGTATAGTAGGCTATGACAAAAATAAACACTTTATTGTATATATATATATATATAACTCTATAATTTGTTTTCCTTTCAAAAATATTACTGAGGGCCTCCAAGTACCTGTAACCCAGGGTCTTCTAAAGTCTTAATCTAGCCTTGCATGTAAGAAACCATCGGCTAAATCGCCTAAAAGTCAATGAACGTCCATTGTGAACAGATGGACAACCCTGTAGAAGGAAAGGAGAACCACTCATTGCAGAGACCCTGCTTGACACTTCAAGATGGTTCCTCTTGTTGGAGTCTCCAGCACTAATGATGCTGGGGCAGGAGTGTGTATGTTGTAGGAGAGGGGGGGGGGGGGGTGCAAGGGACACTTTGGCCATTCCCTTCAACCTTACCAAACCACTCACCCATACATCTTGTTCAACACCATTTCATTGCTTTTGGATGAGTGCAAAAATAACTCTCCTTTCATCTGCTGGTGTCTTACTTCTTTCGACACACATCAAATCATCTAACCTAGTCTACTAAAGTTATTTTTTCTTCTCGTGTTTACTCAGCTCTCCTTCACATCTCTTCTATAATCTTTGTATACATATATATCTAGCCATTAAAGTTGGCTAAGTTCATCACAAATAATTATATGTGCTATTGGAAAGTACTTGAAGAATAAGAGTTCCTTCTAACCATAAAATCTTCTTCTTTCTAATTACTATAGATAAATTTCTTGTAGAGAGGCAAATTTGACTTCTGACTATCTTGTTTAATAATTTGTGCCAATTGTGTACCTAATTTAATTAACTCGCAGAAAAATAATACGTTTCGTTTTTGAAAAATAAAATAAAAAAAAATAATAAAAAATAATAATAATAATAATAATAATAATAATAATAATAATAATAATAATAATAATAATAATAATAATAATAATAATGGCTCTTATGGGCTACATGGTTTAGTTGCTCAGTTTACGGAAAGATTAGCCAGTTCATACACCTTTTTCGTTGAGGCTTTTTCTATGTCCCAATGAGATGTTGGGACTATTATATTGAATAAGAGTTTGTGCAGCCAATGAAGATATTAATCTTGCTTAGTCCTAATTAACCAAACCCTAGGTGCTATGGGGATTAATTCTCTTTCTAGAAAAATCTGCCGGTACCAGCCGAGAATCGAACCTGGTACCTCTAAGTCAGCAGGAAGGTCCTTAGAGCACTCTCCCAAGAGGTGAGTTAATTTAAACATAATAATTATGTTATCTTAGAACAGCATTCTATCATATGTCTGTGTTTGGTGCATTTAGCTATGTTGATGAGGTAAGGTGATAAAGGTAGAATTTATAGGTAGTGTACCAGAATTTTTATGGAGGTATATTGGGATCTGATTTAGTAAATACAATCTTCAGTGCAACCAGCCGAGTTTCAACCTGGATATTATAAGACACCGGCAAAAACCGATTAGATGACCTTGACATTTAGTCGTCGTGTCCAACGATATTGCCAAGATCCAACTATTATTAGTATAATTTTATAATTCCGGTGAAATATTTGGAGTAATCAAAGTAATAATTCATAAATATTTAATAAAACTATTAAGAAAAAACACTATCAGTACCCGTCAGGTATTTTAACCCCCAGTATCACTACTAGCATGACTGGATTGTGAAGGTCGTTTTGAGTTTAAGAATACATTGGAATCTTTACTGTGCATAAATAATAATTGACACAAAATAATATTACTGTCTAGATTCATAATAGTAGTTTATATATCAAGAAGGACTGTATTCAATCAGTGAAAAGTACTTCAACTCGGCAACAAAGACTAGTCTATTTACGCTAAAGCCTAATAATGGCTGTAACCTTTATACGCCCAAAAAATTCTACTTTTTTATTATTAGTTAAAACAATTTTTAATGGTCACTTTTCATCATAACTTCAATAACATATTAATAACATTCAGGCAAAACTTTAATATAAAATGTGTTTTGTCAAACTATCTCTTCAAATCATTTCATTTTCACGGGAGTTTCAAACAAAAGTATTGTAAGAAAATTTAGATTCATAAACAGGTCAAATATGAACATTCAGACCATGGTCTATAATATGTACTGATCTGGCTATTCTTTAGTTCCAGTGATTAGACAGTGAAGCCAAAAAGCGCTAGTATCATCGCATATAAGCACACACAAAATTTAAATAACTTACGGAGATAAGACTTTTAAACTAATTTTTCATTCTAACATTTTAGTTATTATTCTGGTAAGATAAATTTTTACTTTCTCGCTATCTTACAGGTATATAAAGTATTGTAATCGTTAAAAAAATCTAACTCGAGATTCTCATTAATGTTGACGTTTCATGAACCCACAAATACAAAAGTAAATTTGTTTTTGGATTTTCGTCCATCTGTCAGGCTGTCTGTCTGTCCTTCCTCTGACTAGAGCCTAAACTATTTTACCGATCGGGCTAAAACTTGGTATCTAGTGTTTTCATAGGTTTCTCCCGAGGAATTTTTGAAATTGGATAACTAACCCCACTAGAGAAAAAATTATATATTTTCAAAATTGGCTCAAACGATTTTAACTATATTTGGTTTCCAAATATTTATAAATATTCCAAACAAAGTGGTTACCCTCAATATTTTGGCTATAATGACTAAGGGTTCCGGTCCGATGCGTAGATTCTTATTCTTTTGTCATATCTCCTTATCTCTTTGAGATATGAAATTACCTATCAGTGAAAATGTGTAAGATTATTTATCATACAAGTCTTTTATTTGAAAACTATTTTTATAAAATTAATAGCTTCAAGCTATACGCAAATATGTATATTAACTTTTCGAAAACAAAAGGTAAATTATTGCGACCGTAAAAAAAAAATCTAATCTGAAATGTTTATGGATATCGACGTCTCATGACCCCCCCCCCCCCCCCCCCCCCCAAGACCTAAAATGTGGTTTTTGCTAATTCGTCTGTCTGTGTGTCTGTTTAACCCTAAAATGAAGAGTTGATTAAAAAAATAAAAATAGAAAAATTTATTTTCTAAAAATTGGCTCTAACAATTTTGATTAAAATTCGGGTTTGATTATGATCATAAATAGAATGGCTATTTTCTTTTTCCTATGAAAATGACTTTTAGGTTACTTTAGAAAAGCGAGAATTTCCGTATCTCCGCAAATACTTGAGATACTAAATAACTTATCACTGCAAAGTTGTAGTACTATAAAAAAATTAAAATATTTTATTTGAAAAATATCTTTATAAACCAATAGTTTCGGAGTTATTGCAAATATGCTGTAACAATTTTGTGAAATTTAGTTGTAAGAAGATGCTACTTAAAATTAATGCAATAATTCTTTAATTTTATAGAATAAATAGATAAGTAAGTCCTTCAAAAAACTTATGTTCTTTTTTCTTTAATCTCTTAGGGGAAATGTTTGTACAGCATTGATCTGTATCATTATACCCTAAATATTCAATATTTACCTTTTTATTGAATTAAATTTATATGTGAGGAATTTAATAAAAATGCTATAACCATAATATGTGCAACCCCTAATAAAATGTCGAGAATCTTTAGCTGGAAATCGAAATTTTAATACGAAATATTGACTCTTGTGTAGCCAATATCGATCTTTTTATTTTTGGTCCAAATATATTAGTGAGGACTTTAATTCTTTAAAAAGAAAATCATAAAATTTAAATCTGGGATTCAAAAAATTTTGAACGTAAATATAACGCAATTTTTGCTCGGGTTTGATTGTGTATACTATTTCGTTCATATGTATTATGAGTTTTGTTTAAATATCGCCAATTTTGAATAATGGAGTTAGAAAGTCCTTGTGGATTTCCTTATTATTTATTTAATTTACAGCAAAATATATGACCTTAAGTAAATTAACTACAACAATAATTGTTTAAGCCGCTTCGGTGGTTACGTGAATTTAATTCACTACTCTCGTAATAAATTAGACTGCAGATGACGGGTAGATCAAGGTTCGAATCTCACTAATGTGAACTGAGAGGGGTTTTCCCTAGATGGTTTTCCACCCTCCCTTCACGCAAATGTGCATTCACTTTATTTAAAATTAAACCTTCCCAATTCCAAGCCTATTAGCGTAATTAGTACTTAAACTTATAGCCCAAACTGGTAGTAAGACGCGGTACTAAATAATAATAATAATAATAAAAATAGTAGTAGTAATTATAACTTCCATTTAGGTTATACTCATGTTTACTAACTATGACAATGTGTTAAGGCAGAGGATTGATTAATTTAGAAAAGTTTACCCATTTTTACGCAGAGATTAAGTGAAAAATCAGTTATTAAATATAACTCTCATTTCACCTAATCGGATGTCAAACCCCAATCTCCTTGCTATCGGCAGAACTGTATATAGAGAGAATAGCGCTTTAAACCATTAAAGCATCAAATTGGGTTATAAAAAATTAATAAAAAACATTTTAAAAATATAGTTTTCTTAGCCCTTTACCTTACTACCCGTTTGGTTTATAAGCTTTATAATTTTTAATTTTGTTTGAAATTGCTCATTAACCCTTATACTCATTATATTTAATATAGTCATTTTACTATACTATTTGGTTAAAAATGAGTAAGGTATAGTTTAGAGGAAACGTTTCCAAATTTGCGCTGAGGGAAAGTGGAAAGCCATTAAAAATAATATAATAGTAACGTACACCAGACAAAGAGACTAACCCAAACCTCTCCTCACCAACAAATCAAACCCGAGAAGGTTTGCCCACTGATTTTGGTCCTATTTAAATATCTTGTAAATTATTAATATTCCTTTTGCCATGATAACCAGTAGTGGGATTGTTAAATACATAATGTTTGTATTGACATTATGTGTCAAGACCGAATCTGATGTTGCAAATAGTTCAAATAGAAGTTGTGTCATTATAAAAGTTATTTTGTTGACATAGCCGAAGCTATCACGTAACCGTATCGAAACCAACAAAACTCGAACACCTGTACACCTTGTTTTAGTCCAGTATGCGAACCTAAACAAATTATAACATTAATACCTCAATTACTATACTAAACACAGCATTATCCGAGTAATCAAATTGTCTTTGGAAACAGATCAGAGGTTAAATTATTATGCTGAACTTCCAAACCGGAACTTATCTTTCCGCAAGTACGTATCAATTTCAACCTGTTTGAGCCGTTTAGGAATTTATTCTACAGGAGTTGTTAAGATAAAGATAGAATTTGGATGAAGTATACCCCCATTTCCCTGGATTGAGAGTGAAAAATTACTATCCAATGATTTCGAAATTGTACCTTTGAGTCAACGGCAAATCAAATTTAACGAAACTGGTGCTTATGCCCGCATGAATTCTGGTGCAGGTTGGCTTAAGTTATCCTTTTCCTCCAAACCACTTTAATAAAGTTAGTCAGATTACTACTAAATATAAGGGTAAATAAAAGACTCAACCCAGCTACCAACCGGCCTCGTGGCGTAGTGGTCAGTGCACCCTTTACGAACTTAGGGGTCCCGGACTGGATTCACAGCTGGTACCTTGGGTGGGCAATAATCCCAATGGCCACCATGTTTGGTTGATTAGGTTTAAGTTAGGTTAATACTCACACAAGCTCCTCAACTTCATAATAATTATCATCAAATAATCTTAACGCCGGTAGGACGTGTAGACAACCTCCTATGGTGTACCCTGGGCAACGTTCTGTGCCACCAGAGCGGTTAATAGTCTACACATAAGGTGATTGAACCGAAGTTCGTGTCCCTCCCTGTCATATAGGCCATACGATAAAAAAAAAAAAATTGTCCCAATATATGCTGGTCTTTATGAAAAATGTGTCCCTTGACACGATTTTTATCAAAGAGAAATCATCCAGGTCTGAATTGCTATTGATGGAACCTTCTGGCACACCCACGGTTCGTTGTAAATCGTTAAGGAGGTGCATGTATCACACCATATCACTGTTTTGAAGTAAATCGGTACAGAGGTGCAATATGCACCCCAATTCAAATGTGTGTAGTAAACCAGAACCAATTCGGTTTCTATCACACACGATGGAAAAGTAATATAATATATTAGTCATGCTCAAGTATCTTAATAAATCTAAATCCTAATTATTAAATTTAATATTCATAAAATATATATATATATTATTTTCATATGTACTAATAATTTCATCACGAAATGTTGGGAGGATAAGTGACTAAGTTGTGCCCTATATATATTTTTATTATGTGTTCTGCCTCGCGACAGATTTTTTTAATTTTGTCAGTGATCTTAAACCACCAATGCTCCCAGAATTTTCATATTTTTCTAAAGTCATCTATTATTTGAATTCTCATTCTTCCTAAGCTAATACTTGTCAATAAAATCTAGAACCCATAAATAAATTACACACACGTATTGAGAACAATCAAGACGGGTCAGGATTATAACCCGTGTCTTACGGTGAAAATATCCCGCGTGAGATTACACTACTCACTACACTACTAATGATTAATTATGATAAGCGTAGAACCTTAACGCGTAGTAAGACACGCTACTAAATAAAATAATAGTTATTATTATTATTTCTAAGATATGTCCATCTAAAGCTTTCAACTACTGCTACTATTCTTGTGATAGAACCAAACACATTGTGTGTTGTCGTGGGCAAGTCTTTACGGTGTTATGCCATCAAACGTTCTCCAAACACCTGAGGAAATATTGTTATTTAACGTTGGAGTGGAGAAGGGAGCGGTTTAAAGGTTTACTAGGCATCGTGGTAGGCTGGTCCAATTAGTCAGACTTGAAGATGGTGAAAAATCGCTGAAACATGTCGTCGTCATAGAAGAAAAGTACATAAAATAAGGAGAAAGGAATAAAAAAGAAGATACTACCTTACTATCAATTACAAGTCTTAGGTTCGATTAATTTTGATGTCTAAAATTGTTTCGTCTATTGGTATTTTCCTATATACTAAGCCTACGTAAATTTTAAATGTATGCGTGCTAGTGTTGGGTGTATTGCATAATACTTGCTTTTCTATCTCCAGTTAGTTTTTATTTCGTGTTAAGACACTTTCATTTGTTATCATATGCTATAAGATGTTGTTAGGCTCAAACTATATTGGATTGAAAGATATTGGAGTTTCAGGGTCTAAATATCAGCCGTAAATATGGGTAAATTTTCCCATTGACTTTTCACGCTTTAGGGACACATATTTTCAAATGAGCTGTCTCATCACAACCTAGTGTGATAAACAGTTAGCAACGCATTAATTAATCCGTATTTTTGTACTTTCTGAACTGATTGATTATAATATCAATTTTCGTCTAAAAAAATTACTTATTATGTAACCGAGACAACATTTAAGTCAACAGCCACCATTTCATCACTGTGAGAAATGATGACCCAGTGTTCTCAGTTATAATTTTTTTGACCAAGCTGACATCAAATCCGAAAACCGTAGTCCATTAGACAGACCTAATAATAACATAAATAAGGTTTGAAACATTATGAACTAGTAAATGTTTCCTAATTAAAAAGATTATCAAAAGTTGAGCTTTGATTGCCTTAGTTTTCTTCTTAAAATAATTAATAAGTGTCATTTAAAAATGTAGAAGGGAGTAAGGTAGAAGAGAGCACGTAAAATATTTCACTTGTTCTGGTATCATTATTGTTTTGCATTTTGGTTGGAATTCCGATGAAATCGACTTTCAGGCAGAGGAGCTACATATTAATATTAAATTTAACTAAATACTAGCTCCTGTACCAGTTCTTCGCAATAATAATTTGTAAAGTATCTTTGTTCTTTATTAGTAGGCTTATATAAAACTAACCACATTTAAATACAACCAAATCTTAAATTACGTTTAATGTTGTTACCTTATTAGTTTGGAATGTGTGAAAAAGCTTGAAAAATAGTCTGACTAAAACACAATGTCAAATTAGAGATATAATCTTAACATGTGCTAAAAACTAAAATTTATTTTGAAGTCTTATTTAAAACATCTTTATTCACAATACTTAAGCTCTTTCCAGTTGGCTCTAATGAAAAAAGAAAGACGAGAAATACAGCATAAACAATTAATTGTTGAATTGTTAAAACAAATTTAAGATACATAGTACTGTAACAGTATAATGTTTAGAAAAGGAAGTATTAATGTTAAACGTTTCTGGACTAATTTTATTACCTATCTTAAATCTGCCAAATTAAATTTTCGTGTTTGGGACTTTTCTAAAAAACTTATATTAATATCCATTCGCATGCCCAAATCTTAGATTTCTAATATGTTTAGAACTGTTAAAACTATACAACCGGGGAGACAAATATTAAAACTATATTGAATTAGGATGTTCAACATTTGGACACCCACAATCTTTGAAACGAAACATCATTTAAAGCATAAAATGAGTGCAAAAATGATCACAATTTATAGAAAAAGCAATATTTGACAAATTTGCGATCATAAAATATGTGAAAATAAGTTAAATAGTATATTGCAAAAAAGGTTGGAAAAAGAGTTAAACAATTTAACAAGAGCTAGACTGAAATAATAAGGTAAGGAGACCGATCGGTCAGGCCCTGTAATATCCTGACAGATCTCGATTTTCTGCCACAAAAAGTATTTTTTTATATAATTGTTTGCGAAATTATGTGCTTTCTTTTACTTGGATCCAATTCTCAAAATTAAAATTCTCATTATTTTATGAATATCTGGGCTAGTCTCTATACGTAATTGCAAATACTCAAATTTTCTTCTACACATAGACTTTTTTTTCTTTGCTTTAGAAATATTGCCCCCCATTCATATTATCCAAATATTAGTTAAAATATGAAATAAGTTTCATACTTTCTAGTTATCTGGGGTAATCCATCCACCTTCGTTGTAGATTTATATTTTTTAGCACACAAAGCGCTATTTTTTTTAAGTTTTGGAAATTTCCATTCCCCACTTCTACCCTTCTTTCCATACCCCATTCTATTAACCCTCGTTAGGAAATCATAGATTTTTAAACTCCTATGATATTTAAGTTTGTTCTTATAATTGTATGTAGATATTTTAATTTGACACCCTACGAGAAGAGTTTTATTCCAATAAAAAAAATGGGGAGGGGGGGGGGTTGAAACACTTTCCCCCCTTTTCTAGTCATTGATTTGGAAATTTATTCTTAATTCATAACATTTAGAATGGCTCTTATACCTGTTTGAGGAATTTCAAACTTTTAACATATTGAAAAGTAGTTTTTAAATACTAACTTAATTACTTACTTACTATATGGCACTAGGAAATCGAAAGTTCATTAACGCACTCACAAAAGTACACCACCTATCCCTGTCTTGAGATAATTCTAACCAGTCTATCTCATTACATCCTATCTCCCTCAGGTCCATCCAAATGTTACTCTCCCATCTGAGTCTGTTTCTTCCCATTGGTCTTTTCACATTGGGTTTGCCATTCAATACCTTGAACGTGGCTCTAGATACTCCCATTCACGCTGCATGAGCTGCCTACCGTCACCTGTGAGATTTTATTACGCTAGCAATGTCTGGTTATGAGTACAGAGTATTCATTTAATCGTTATGAGGCTTCTTCCACCCCCACTATCTTCATCCATTTTTGTATCAAATATCTTCCTAAGTACCTTGTTTTTGACCACCATAAATTTATTTGCGTCATTTAAGTTAAAAGGTCATGTTTCGCAATATAAACAACAACAGGTAAAATTATAGCTTTGTATATTCTGAGTCTTACATTTCTTGAAAGCAGGCAAGACGCCAACAAATTACTGATCTAGTAATAACAAGCATTTCCCAACTGTAGTTATTCCTAATTTCAAATCTAATATTGTTATCGCTAGCTAAAATTGTTCCTAAACATTTGAATTCATTAACCCTATAAAGTGAAATGTTGTTTGTTGTAATATATAATTTATCGTCCTCAATCTGTGTTCTCTGTTTTCTCATATACTAAGTATTTTCAGCGTTCACTTCTAAACCTATTTCCTTACTAGCCTCTAATAACATTTATGAATGTCTTGCAACAGCTTACTTACTATTACCTAACTAAGCTAAAATCATCTGCGTAACCTTATAGCTGCATTGTACCATTTAATGTCAAACTTTACCTATTCTCTTGAATTATTATAATAGCATACTCTAAGGCTGGATTAAAGAGTAATAGGGAAAGTGCATCTCCTTATTTCAATCCTCCTTGTATGTTTTTAATATATTGTTGAAATTTCCAAACCACCCATTTCACTAACCCCAGTCATTTCGAGATGACCACTGAAGGAGGAGACAATATGGTAGATGCAGGTGAAAGACTACGTCAATATAATATCACTAAAGTGGGGTTTGGTTAAAAGAGAGTTTGGTGCGTATAAATCTGGTTTTAACGCGTGACAGCGTGAACTGGAAGGCTAAAATATAGGTAACGTGATCCCTGCAGAATGCCACGAGTGTGGCAACACCTCTTCAGTGAGAATATTGTAGAATCACCAACAAACCATGGAATGACTGATTGCAGAGGTTGCGTGTGGAAGCCAAAATAGCTAGTAGGCCCTACCAAAGGGAGAAGGACCCGGTAATTAGGCTAATTCTTCTAGGCAAATATAGAAAAAAATTAGTTCAAATGTAATCTGGTAACAGTGAAGGAAGCGATCTGGGAGAAATATGTCAAAGAAAGACTTACAAACATTCCTCGGGAAGCTACTTTTAAGATTGTCACTAGGAAATTAAAGAACCCAAACTTGATTACGATTCTTTAGTAACAAGCCAAAACGATGATTACCTTCTGTGAATAATTGGTAGAGCTGCTCCATGATGACACCCAAGAATACAAAGACGCATAGTACGAATAAACAAGGTGACTAGCCCTTAAGATGAAGAGAATGATGTGGATATAGTAACCCAGGATAAAATCAAGAGGTGCATTGCTTTAATAGGGAAGAACAAAGCACCTGGACCAAATGGTATCTAGAATGAGGTACTGCAGCCAACTGTTAATCGTATCGCTCCGTAGGTCACCCAACTGCTGAATGAATGCTTGGTATAGGGCAGAGTACCAAATATCTAGAAACAGAATGAGTAAATCATTTTAAGCAAGGGATAAGACGGAAAATTTCCCTGCTATCTAAGTTATATATATATCAAAATGCTTGTTAAACACCTGAGGAAAGCTATGTGAGAAGATTCTCTTTGCAAGACGAGAAACACCGTGAGGTGGTAGAAATGCAATGGAGGCAGTTTTGTTTAAGGCAGGGATGTTCCACAAAGGATGCAATAACAATGGCTAAGAATCTAATTCCAATTCAAGATCTAACTAGAGATAGTAACATACACTGAAATACTTTAATTCATTGAAAAAAGGGTTAAGTGTTGTGGTGTTCATGATTTCAAATATACACTTTGATGTCACCGTGGTATGAATTATTTCATCCCTGAAAAGAAATTAAATATATTGCATACTGGGATTTTAATCATTTATATGTTACGATATCTGAGTATCCCCCAAAATGTGATTTTAGGTTTTTGATCTCGGCTGAAATAGATAAGCTCGATGTTATTCAAGTTGCTGATGATATCCCTGTTTTTTATATATTAGAAGTTGACTTAGACTTCCTGGAAGAAATGCACAATGGGCACCGTGACTATCAACTTGTTACTGAAAGAGCCATAGTTACGTCAAAGGTGTTATCGCCATTGTCTGTACCTACAATCCAAGCTTAACTCCCTGGTAGGTGGGAAAACATAAAATTTGGTGTCCATCATAAATGGTAAGAAAAATTTACTAGAGCATTATCGTAATTTAAAACTGTATATTCATTTGTGTTTAAAGGCACACCGAGCTCTTACTTTCAAGCAGAGCACTTTGCTAAAGTAATATATTGATTTTAATATCAGTTGACTAAAATTGCAGTAAACGGGTTTGAAAGCAGTTTTCTAAACTCATGAACAATGCCGTACTAGGAGGGTCAATAGAGAATCAAATACATCGTGTATATATTCAACTGCTAAATAACTAAGAAAATTTAAAAAAATGCTTGCCCAGCATTTATTTCTTATGCTATATTCGCGTAAGTTTTAATTGGTGCGCATGTCAATAATATAAACCTGTTTTTGAATGAGCCGATCTATGCAGGCTTTACAATTTTAGATGCAAGAAATATTATTATGTACAATTTTTATTAGAGCTATGTTAAAAAGAAATATGGACAAATTGTGATGCTCCTATTCACACACACAGATTCCCTCTTCAATGAACTGAAAACACAAAATGTATATTTGGTTAAGTTTGATGATACAGACCAATCTAATACATCAGACTATCCAGAAACACATTATTCACACGGTATGTAAAGTAAAAATAAACTTGGAAATATGAAGAAAGAGAGGAATCAGGAATGTATTAGAGAGTTTGTGGGCATTTGACAGAAGCTTTACTCTATTCAAAAGGAGAGTCTCGATGTGAATGTGTCGTGTTAAAGTGTGTCGAAGATAGCTATAAAAAGAATCTCAAATAGTCAAATAGTTTAAATAAGTGCGTCCTTAAACTATACTCATATATTTGTGATAGGAAATGAGAAGCATAAGCTGTACATTTTCCACTTGAATAAAGTTGTACCTTAACCTGTAGATGACAAACATTATAGCTCGGATAATAGATATTATATGCTTGCATATGGTCACTACAAAATAAAATGAATGTGTTCTCCAATGGAAACTTAAAAAAAAAAATCGCTCTTGATTTATTTTATGATAAATATCAATTTTATGTATTAACTATTGTAGTAGACATTTTAATATGTACAAAGCTTGATTGCTTGTGAATACCATAGCCTGATTTATTCAGGTGTGAAACATCACGGCTTTATTAATATTTGATTTATAGTCAAAATAAGTTTTAATTGGGAGGTGCCTTTAGTCACGTTCTCGCAGTTCCTCCTGGGAAACGTTTTTCTTAATGTATAAGCTAATAATGTAAACTAGTAAGAGTCCTTTGCTCTTAAAGCTATACATGTCTCTAAGTGTATAGCCTCATCGAGTATCGAAGAGTGCCCTTTGAAGCTTCCATATTTATTATTATTTATAGCTGAGAGGATGAAGTATTTGGAGGTAATACACAAGTCCTACCATGTGCATAGTTGTATTGAAAGAACGTAAAATAAACAACTATCTTCAAATAGGAAGGAGGGATGGTAAGCAGCTGTCAAACCTTGTCCAGAAAGGGAGATATGTAGACATCAGGGCACTAGTGCTAGATGCACATTAGCTGTAAGGTAAATTATGGAGACGAGGATTCGCCATCTTGGATTCACCATCTTGGAGGAGGAGCTAGACCATCATTGGCTGTAAGGTGTAGGAGTGGGTATAAACACTCATTGACTATAAGTACTAGGAGAGGAATTGGCTGGATGTTCATTGATTGTAAGGTTTAGGAGGAGGTTAGACCCTAATTGGCTGTAAGATTAAGAAGGAGTGAAGATCCTCTATCTTGAATCTGCCATCTTGAATTCACCATTTCTAGATGTAAGATATAGGGATGGTCATTTTGAATTTTGGTGATTATATTGAATTTACACATCACGCAGTAAGGTTTTTGGTGGCCATCTTCAATTTCCAACCTGTTCAAACTTGTCTAAATATATATAGACTGAAATTACAAACTACGCTGTAAGGATATTAAGTTTCTAATCTGTCAAAATATATCATAATATGTTGGATCATTTTGGTCCTGTCGGAACAGGTTGGAATATTTTGAAGCCTGTTTAAGCCTTTTGAGATTTGTCAAGACTTGTCGATTGCTGTCAGTATCTGCTGAGTTGAGTCTGTATTATTTGGAACTTGTCAGAACATATCATAACATGTCAGTCCATGACTAAACGTACAAGAACTGGTCCAAACTTGTCAGAAGCAGCACCCACACCCACGCCTCAAAAAGTGTCCCAGAAGTAACTTTTTCCTTCTACTTATTTTGTTTTTTCCTTTCGAAGGTTTCAAAGAATAAATATCACGTTTCTGAGAAGAAAACATTTTAAATATTTTAAAAATAAACAAAATATGTTATATTACATTTTAATATTTACATGTCTAAAAGGATTGTATGATAGCTATCGTATTTTCTAAACTAACATTTACCCATGACTTCACTAGCATTAAACTATAAATTAATACATTTTACAGCTTCAAGTGCTAGAGTGCGATCTTATTACACGTGGAGACATTTAATTTAGTGCAGTGATAAATTTCTAGAGGACCATTTTTATTGATTAATACAGATAATGAATTGCATATGTGTAATAAAATATTCTGTTCACTCTCCTATTTTATACTGTGTTGATCGATTAAAAAAACTAGTCTTTTGGTGATTATCTTAATGTGTACTTTTTAATAAATCTTTTTTGACGAATAAACTCCCTTATATAACACTGACAATGAGTTTTAGTCATATTGTCATGAATACATCATATATAGCTATATTTGAACGATTTAATTGATACATAACACTGCACTATTACTTTACTCGGTATATCAACTGTATTACAAGAGATTAATTTGTCCTGTTGCTCACGAGAGATACAAGGTCAAAAAACGAGAGTGAGAGAAGTTCACTGAGATGTGACCTTTAGATACTATTCCACAGTACTTATCTCAGAGAACAAACGCACGGTGGAAGGGGGGAGGGAGGAAGTCGCCGGTATGTGGGAGGGGGTAATGAATTCCAATAAATCTGCAGTCACGCAGATAAAATAGGGGGAAAATAGGGGAGGAAATAACTTTTTACAGTACCTATCAGCAAATAGTGTTTCCAGCATATAAAGCGATATTTTACAGCTATAAAATAACGAAACTTATATGAGAAGAGTGTTTTGTTTGCGTCCGAAGACTCAAGTTGAAACACGGTCCAACCCACTTTCACTACAAATACACACCCTAGCTCATGTAATGTGCCATTTTACATACTTGTACTACCAGCTGCGATGAGTGTTCACTGCTTACGTCTGGTTTTTTCGTTACTACTTCGATCGCTAATGAGATAGCAAAATGATAAATTGATTACAATGGTTTCCTGAATACTAAGTATTACAACAGAAGAAGTTTTGTCTTTATCTAATGATTACTCTTTGAGCTTACTGGCAACAGACAAACAAACAGACAGATAGACAGACAAACATTCTAAAAATGGGTTATTTGGTATTCTTCTCGTGTATACCCATAAAACGAAAGCTCCAAACAATTATAATACTCAAACAAACCTTAGCGTTTTATTATACAGGATGAATAGTAATTGTATTCAATAAAGTGTTGCAATTAACTCTACACTGAGAAAATAATTTAGAAGTCCCACAACAACATAAAGCTAGGACGGCTTCACTATGGAGATATGGTAACATTGCGGGGTACCATTGTGAATGCGGCATTCAGTGTACCGTAGACATGGAAAGTAACACTCAGTTACTGGCCAGTAAGATGGGGTACTGATACAAAAACGAGGAACGGACTGAAGTGATTTTGATTTATTGTGTGTAACTACAGAATTCTACTGCCACTGCACTTACGTATGCTGTGCGTTTTCCTGTCCTTCAAAACCAACGCCCTAATCCAAGGACAATTGGGACACTAAATCGTCACCTGAGGGAATTTTGTCCCTTTGTACCTGTGATTTTCAACACTGATAGGCTGAGACTTCACAGGACAGTTGCAGTGGAAGAGACAATTCTGAATTCTCTGAAATGCTCACCGGATATAAGTACAAGGTAATTAGCCACACGTCATCACCTGTCACAGACGTCTGTGTGGAGGACAGTACATGCTCAAATACTGTACCCCTTCAATTTGCAATCTTTGCAGGAGTTAAATCCATTTCTTGATTTTGAACGTCATAGGACATTGTGCGAGGGGCTGCTGCACTACCACACCATATATTCGCAATTCCTTAGCAAAGTACTGGCCATGGATGAAGCAACATTTATCAGAAAGGGCAGAGTAAGCACATATGGGCCGACACAAATCAAAATGGCATCTTGAAGGTCCATTCGCTATCTCAATTCTTCATCGAACTTTAGGCGGAAGTGGTGGGTGATATTCTAATCGGACCGTTTGAAATGCCGGCATGACTACCAGGTGAAAACTATTTACACTTTCTGAATACCGTTCTTCCCCAACTACTGGAGGACGTTCCGCTGGAAGCTCTGCTGAGCATTTGGCTGCTTCAGGATGGAACTCCTGCACATTACAATCGTGCAGTGAGACGATATTTGGGCGAATTCTATACCAGGCAATGGATTGGACGCAACGGGCTTGCTGCATGGCCAGTATGATCTCCCGATCTCACACCTTGGGACTACTGATTGCAGGGTCACATGAAGGGAATTAAGTACTCCCAAAGGTAATCACGATAAAACCTCTGTGGAATGGAATTGTGGCTGCTGGAAATACGATCTGGGATGTGATTCACATCTTTTAACGAGCACACTAGTCATAGTGCAGGGGGGCTGAACTGTGTTTTTAGTGAAATGGTGGACACTTCAAACATCTCCTATGAACATGCAATGCTCCACTAGCCAGGTAAATAAGAAACTCGATGAGATAATGGTAGTCTCTTACTGGTCTCTGTCAGTCTCTCAATAAAGAAACGATCTCGGCATTATGTTGATAAAATACTTTTAGTTTATTTTAAGTTTAAATTCCACTACACCTCTTTACGAATTAATTACGATTTCAAATCAACCTGTATGTATGG
Source organism: Timema cristinae (assembly GCA_039000515.1). Taxonomy (NCBI): domain Eukaryota; kingdom Metazoa; phylum Arthropoda; class Insecta; order Phasmatodea; family Timematidae; genus Timema; species Timema cristinae. The sequence goes on from JBCFYV010009882.1 coordinate 58,504,618, forward strand.
TTTTACTATCTAAGAAGCAAATATGATTAAAATTGAAGCAATCTCTCTAAAGAAAGTGCTTTATCTCATCAAATAAAATTTGGTTGTTGGTTTAATAACAGGAAACAAAATTAAATAAATTTATAACACAAACAACAGCAAAAAAGATTGAAAACATACCTAGATTTAAGACATAAATTCAAGCACAAAAACATTGTCTCTCTTACTTGGAGTCATTTTTGCAATTAATAACAAAATAAATAGTTTAATGATACTATCAAAGAAACAAAATTACCAAATATAGCTTACACAAAAAAACATAAAATAATTAAAAATTACATAGATATAAGACTCAAATGCAAGCATACTAGAATTAGCTCTCTTACGTTAAATCACTGTTGCAATTAACAATAAAAGACCTATGCGTTACTTACTATTAGATTTCAATCATTACAGTAAATTAAAAATCATGTTTTAATTATGAATATTTGCATTCTACGCTATGCGTTGCTTACTTATAACTAACGTTGTTCATGACTGTACACCTAGCCTTATCTATGTAAATCAAAGTTCAAATGATAGGTACCACGTAACATTCGTGTTTATTTTATTTGTGAAAGAATCACTTTATTTCACCTTCTAGTGTAAAGGCTAAACACATATTTCCAAAACTTCAATTGCCAATTTGGTTTTATATTGGTTTGTTGATATTTCTAAGGCCCTCATTGTCAGGGAGACCTATAAATTGTTTGTATATATTTCCAGACTCTTCATTTTCACGAAGATTTACAAAGAAGTTTTGTACATTTTAATATATTAGAATTGTTACAAATTTAAGACAAAAATGTAACCAAACTAACTGTAAGTTTTTTAGACACTTTATCGCTCGTTAATAAGATAGCGTGATGGTACCCTGTATTCTGAAATATAGGAATTACAAAAAAAATTAGTTAGTCTCGATCCAATGAGTGCTTTTTGAGTTTACTTGCAGCAAACTAACTGACATAGCTGAGGGAACAGCCAGAATTAGAGTTTTATTATATTTAAATAGATAATCATACATTTGGATAACTAATATAATTATTAGATAACTAAATAACCACGTTTGAATTTATTATACACAAGGTCTACCATTAGTTAGGATGACTGGTTATATGTTTAAATTTTTGTTTGTATGTAAAATATTAGCCCACGATATAATGGAATTATTTGGTATTGCATCAGATTCATTGTTAACTAATAAATTTATCTTTATAATCTTTATTTTATTTCATAATGTAGATTAAATTGGTATCTCAGTTCACCCAATGAATGATTCAGATAAACATCTCATTTTGGTACTTTTTACTCATTTATAATGGAACCATGTGCATCTGTTTCATACAGATAAATATATATATTTAATATGGGTTGTAAAAATAAATACCCCACAATACGTTGGATTTTTTCCTAAATGATTTATATAAATGTCAAAACATTAGTTACAAAATACATAGCATAAATAAAAGCATTTAAAAATCCACTTTATTTAGTATAGAGGGAGACTGGAAGAAACACAGCGAAAATTATGTCTTGGAAGCACACTCAATGCACTTGGCTGGGGTTATAACCATTATCCACCCACCTACATTACAAGTAGAATGCGGTTGCAATCGAAGTTAAATCAACTGAGCTCAAAATATTGACGTACTTCAACAGGAATGTACTGAATGAGAATAGACACAAACCCAGTTACCCTTAAGAGCAAAGCTATAGCTTTACAATATATGGTATACCATCAGGTTTCCAATAAAATCCTCAGCAGAAATCATGTGGATAAAAAAGCCAGTCTAAAATTATATTCTATGATTTAACAGTGAGAGAGAGTTATGATTTTAATTCTGGATGTGTGACATAAGATGCCGCCCCCCCCTCAAATATTTACCACTCTCTTTTCAAGAAAACAGGGGTTAACTTCATTTCATTTCTAGCTTACCCATACTTTCCCCAGTCATGCACATAGGATACGTCGTTCATAGAGACACAGGGACAATAAATTAAAAGACACATTGATTTTAATTCGTTCCAAAATGCCTTAATTAATTTTTATGTCCCAATCTTTTATCCAATCACCTGATTTTATCACAATGTTTATTGTAATTTATTTTAAGTACGTCAAAATATTGAGCTCAGTCGATTGAACTTCAATTGCAACCAACATACAAATCTATATTTTTTGAAGAAGCGGGGTAATAGCTACAGGGCTAAAACTTGGATTTAAATTAACATTGAATTCAAAAGTATTAAAATATATCTGCCCTTTGTGGTTGCCCATTAAAATTAAATAAACTCGAAGGTAACACCTATAACTATTGCTTCACAAATTATTGTCAGCCTCAATACCTCTCACTCTACAGATATCGATTCCGATGCATGGAATTCAAATACATGCTCGTTCCTTTACTGTCTTCGCATCGTAGGCTTTTAACAAATTAGATAACTTGACTCGTCAACTGAAATTTAAATTTCCCTTTAAGCGTGCTGTCCCATAATATATCTTGTCAAATAAGCTAAACTGATCTCTTGAAACTACTTGAACTGTGAATGAGTGTATGAATGTGCGTGAAAATGGTTTTTACTTATTGGAACTTCCCATTCCTTTACTATTTTTACTATTAAAATCTGTTGTAGTAAATCTCTCGTATATTGGAGGAGAAAACTAACACATAAGCTTTGACCGATAAATGAATGTCATCATTATTATTATTATTATTATTATTATTATATTAATAATGTGAACAGTTTACAGTTCACCAATTGCAATAAATCAACCCCAATAAATCTTGTATTCTTTTCATATTTTATCTTTATATAAAACTATTGAACTTAATTATTGACATGATAGTCGCCTAGTTGTAATAAATAAGGTTTTTAATGAATATATATTTTTATATAAAAAAATTCATATAAGGATGTCTATTCATTATCATAGAATAATATTATATCAAAAATATGTCCATATCATTTCAAATAGGTGGGGGTGGGGCTAATACTCTAGATCTTGGCGATTCGACCTTATCTACCTACACCTCTGCTTTCCTGGCGTATGGAATAATTCATTTCTGAGGTGGGGACACCATTAAGGCGAATTACACTATCCCGGATGGTATAATGATACGTGAGGTGACCTGGTGGTCTAGGGGTAAGGTGTCAGACTTCTATGCTGGCGGCCGGGGTTCAATCCTCGGTCCCGGCAAAGATTTATCTGATTACCAAACCCTTCCTTCACCTCTGACAAGACATCTTGTGAATGTGAGGAATGCCAGGCCTCCACCGTGGTTCGGATTCCACGTTAAACTGTAGGTCCTCCATTTCATCTCACAATCACCCTACCATTACACATTAGCGTAAGTGCGTATAACCCGAACGGGTAGTAAGACGCGGTGCTAATAATAATAATAATAATAATAATGATACGTGAGAATGATGATAGTAGAAAGAATAAGGGACCTACAGTTTAACGTGGGCTCCGAACCACGGTGGGGCCCTAGCCCTCCACACATTCACAAAGCGTGAAAGAATACACTTTGCCAAAGGTGAAGAAAGTGTTTAGTAATCAGATAAATCTCTGCCAGAACTGGGATTTGAACCCAAACCACTAATCCAAATTCTTGAAACCTTACCCCCTACACTCTAACCCTAGACCCCTTCATTTTTAATACATAATATATTATCATATTTTGAAACTTTCGATTGCTTACTGTACCAGAGAAAAAGTAATTTTTAATCATTCGGAATATTTGTTTTATAAATTGTAAATTATGTTGAGCTATACTAATTTAGCATAGCGATATTCAGCTAAACCTTTTAATATTGTTTGTTGATATGATCTAAAAATAATCCTATTTACCTCCGAGTAAAAAACTATTTATAAAACTAGTTTGGAAAAGAATTGTGTGTTTTTTAACTTTATAGGTTTTATAAGTAGGATTTTTGTATAAATTTTACATTTGTAGGAATATAAGCAACGAAAGAGGTGTGCACTTTAAGCTTGGCCAAGTATTATTTTTATTTATTATTATTAGCACCGCGTTTTACAACCTGTTCGGGTTATACGCACTTACGCTAATGTGTAATGGTAGGATGATTGTGAGAAGAAATAAAGGACCTACAGTTTAACGTGGAATCCGAACCACGGTGGAGGCCTGGCATTCCCACATTCACAAGTTGTGATTAATACAAGCCTTGTCAGAGGTGAAGGAAGGGTTTGGTAATCAGATAAATCTGTGCCGGGACCGAGGATTGAACCCCAGACCCCAGCTTAGAAGTCCGAATCCTTTCCCCTAGACCACCAGGTCACCCTATTTTTATTTAATCTAATTGAGCTTTATTTTCATGAATAATAATTTTTTATAGTTACTGATATACTTTTAATAAAATATCCATCAGTTAGTACTTGGTTATAATTTGGGGAATCAATCCATTGGATTAAAACGATTAATTATCTTAGAATAGCCCAGTTTTGCTTGAACGTGCCGGTGTTAAACGAATTACTGAACCACCAATGAGTTGGCAAGGTTCTAGCTTTTCCAAATTGACTCCATAAAGCAGTGAGAAAACAATGAACCACCCCCTCACACTCACTTCCACCTCCTATCAGCATCTGCCTGTCTATTGTCATAATTATAGTGTGTAAATTTACTATTTTAAATTCAATAATAGATGGCATTTGAAAAGTAAATCAAACAAAAATAAAAATATAAAAAAGTACAAACCTATATTTTATAATCTATTAAGTTTCATAGATATACATTTATCTCCAATATGGAAAAATTGAAAAAGTTCTAACTGATATTTCTAATATATTCATTTTCATAGAAACTAATGGTACGTAACTCCGCACGGACTTTCTTTTCTAATATTTAAAAAAATTGAGATATTTACTCAGAACCATAATATAATATACACTAGTGAAACCAAGAAAAAGTTGCTCTTTACATACGTAAAACATTTTGACTCGTGGATTTAGATTTTATAAACTTATATTAAAAGAATTAACGTCTTCATTTGTATATTAACACAAATAAATAATACCAATATTGGGTCCTCAAGGGTCACTCTTTGTATTAAAATTTTGACTTCCAGTTAGATATTTTGTAATTTTACTAAACGATACACTTATTATTGTTATCGCATTGCTATTAAATTTCTCTTTTACAGATTTTGACCAATAAAAGAGGTAATTATTTACTATTGAGTCTAAAATGATAGAGATAGAATTGTTGTAGCCGATTTTGAGAAAAGGGAATTTTTCTCTTTTAATCCTTTGGTAAACTGCTATCAATTTTTATGGTAAGACAGACACAAAGACAGACGGCGTTGAAAAGACAATTTTTTGGTGTTCGGGGGGGGGGGGGGGTCATGAAACGTCGACACCCATCAACATCTATACTAATTTTCTTTACGGCCGTAATACTTTACCTTAGAGTGTTGGAAAAGTTTAAAAATATATATATGCGTATAGGATTTGGCTAACTATACGTTTTATAAAAATATATTTCAAGTAAAATATGTTTATTATAAAAGATCTATATGACGTATACAATGATAAGTAATCTCAAATATCAGTCTTACGAAGATAAAATTAAAAATTAGAATTTACGCATCGGACCGGAATACTTAAAGTCATTTTGACGAAAAGTTGAGTGTAGCCATTTGATTTTTAATATTGAACAAAACTTAGAAATGAAATCTAATCAAAATCATTAAAGCTGATTTTGATAAAATTGATTTTTTCTCTTTTTGCCCTTAAGGAAACTACCCTTAATTTTAGGGTTGGATATCCAAATCCATGAAATCCTCGGTTTAACCCTATAAAAACCCTAGATACTGAGTTTTATTCAGTAAAATGGTTTAAGCTCTAGCCCAAGGTAGAGACTGACAGACAGATGAACAGACAGGCAGACGGCATTGCGAAAACCACTTATTAGGGTTCGGGGTGTCATGAGACGTCAACATCCATCAAAATCTTGAGTTAGTGTTTTTCTTACGATACAAAACTTTCTCTATCTGTAACATAGAGAGAATGTAAAAATATTGATATTAGATCACCAAGGATCAACACTTGGTATTAAAATATCGATTTCCAGTTTAAAATATTCGATATTTTATTAGGGCTCTTTTGGTTACTGCACTGCTATTAAATTCCTCAATTATAAATTTTAACCAATAAAATAGGTAAATATTGACTATTGAATCTAAAATGGTAAAGGTATATTATTGTTGTACTAAAATTTCCCCTAAGAGGTTGAAAGAAAGAGAACATTAACTTTTAGAGACTTACTTATATTTAATTACCTTATGGCATTAGAGAATTATTGCTTTAAAACTTAAGTAGTATCGCTTTACAACCAAATTTCACAAAATTATATTAATATATGTAACATTATCTCAGAAACTGTTGGATTTATAAAAATATATTTCATGTAAATGTTTTTTTATTTTTAATAGCACTACCATTTTTCAATGATAAGTTATTTAGTATCTCAAATAGACGCGGAAATACGGAAATTTCCACTTCTGTGAAGTACCCTAAATGTCATGTTCCTTGTAAAATTAAAATATCCAGTTAGTTTATAATTTTAATCAACGCATAGATACAAATTTGAATCAAAATCGTTATAACGATTTTGAAAAATCAATTTTTTTTCTACCCTTGTTAAACTACTCTTGATTTTGTGATTAAAAAGGCACACAGACAGACGGCATAGCAAAGACAACTTTTAAGGGTTCAGGGGGACATAAGACGTCGACATCCATCAACATTTCGGGTTATATTTTTTGTTACGGTCGCAATACTTTATCTTCAGTGTCCGAAAAGTTAAAATATATGTATATATATTTATGTATAGCTTGAAAGCGATTGTTTTTATAAAAATATATTTCTAATAAAATATTTGTATTATAAATAGATCTACATATTTGCAATGAGAAGTAGTTTCATATCTCAGATAGATTCGGAGATATGATAAAAAAAAGAGAATTCATGATTAAGACTGGAGCCATTAAAGTCATTTTGCTGGAATATTCAAAGTAGCCATTTTGTTTGGAATATTAATAAATGTTTTTAAATGAAATATAATCAAAATCTTTAGAACCTATTTTGTCAAAATCGATTGTTACTCTTTTTGTCCTTCAGTAAACTACCCTTAATTTTAAGAGTTAGATATCCAATTCCAAAACCCGTCAGGGCAACCCTATGAAAACCCTAGCTACCAAGTTTTAGCCCGATCGGTAAAATAGTTTAGGCTCTAGTTGGAAGTACAGACAGACAAATGGAAATTCAAAAACCACTTTTTCGGATTAGGGGGTCATGAAACGTTGAGATTTGTCAAAATTTCATCTTTAATTTTTGTGATGATCACATTACTTTCTCTACCAGAAAGATAGCAAGAAAGTAAAAATTATGAGTATAGTAAAATGTGGGTTCTGGTTCATAACGAGGAAATGTATCCGAATCTACAAGGGACTTCAGTCAGTGATAGTGTGTCAGAGATTTACCCTTGATGTTATGCATGTTGAATATCAGTCCCTGATAAGTTACTCCCCCACCCCACTAGCAAGGACAGGACCCCTAAGACCCCAATCCATTGTTATATTTGACCAAGCCTGTGTAAGGGTTACCACCTCACACCCTTCCTTACCACTCCAACCCTATTCTCAAGATCGTTTTAGAGCCTCCCCCCAATAAAAATAGTAATCAATGAAAGTTGACGATAATACTACCACCTCTCCCTCATGTATGTTTTTTTTTTACAACTGGCAACTGGTAGAAGGAGGGTCACTACGTCGAATCCATTCGAGGACCTGTCAGGTAGTAAGGGACGTTGTCTGTTCCAGGCTTATCGTTATAAATTGCTATAAGCAATATAAGTTTCGAAAGGAACTATTCGATCCTCAGTGAGACCATAAGCCTTAAATAATAGTCATAAATAATTTTAACCATTAAGACAACTTCTCAAGTAAAAAACCTTACAGACTTTGGGAAAGAATAAACAACCAGTATACACAGTACATTTTAAACGATGTGGCAGTCGGCTTAAATGCGTTCCACCCTTTGACGATAGATCCTCACTAATTAATATTGAAATATATATAATACTGAAGCATAGTACAAATATGTCATGCTAACTTTAGCAGGGACTATGAGTTATTTTATTATTTATTTAGCACCACGTTTTAATACCTATTCAGGTTATACGCATAAATACTAGTTACGCTAATCGTTAGGAATTGGGAAGGTTGAATTTAGAGGAAGTGAACCCACATTTGCGTGTAAGGAGAGTGGAAAACCAATTATGAAAAAACACCCCAGCTAACCCGACTGTGATTCAAACCTCGATCTCCCCGTCATCGGAGGTCTAGCTCAACACGAAACCAGCGCGTTAGCTAACTACGCCACTGAGGTGGGTTTATTAAGAGTTAAGTGGAGGATAAACTAGATCGTCACTTTTACTCAAGATTACAATATGTATATTTATTATGTTTTTTTAGATTTTACGATCCTTGCATAAGAAAAACTACAAATAAAGAACAGGTTAAGTCGTAAAGGTTTAGCCGACAGGAGTTAATGTAAGTGTCAATGAAAGCGATCATAGCCGATTTCTTTATAAAAAGGTCAATCACCCAAGTATAGTGGACTGTCCCTTGCACTCCGGCCAGGGATACAAGGAGACCTCGTGGCTTACATTGCAGAATCACACGCGATCACAACATCAGAGAGATCAGACGTGTCTTAACCTCTCACGAAAACACAAGAAAACAGATCACACGTGTGTTAAGAGTGAGGTTTACTCTTGACGCAACCCGCATTACACCCTTTTAACTTAAGTTGAATCTTATTACCAGGTTTTATCAACTACCTTAAATGATAAAAATCTTATTCTTGTATCATATCAAAGTTATTAAAATACTGAAAAAATATTACTTATTCCATTTCAAATAAAATCAATTACACATTTTTTTTAAATTATTATGATAATGATTAATTAATTTGTAAGTTTAAACAGTGTAGTGAAAAGGAAATTCAAAGTTTTGACAAGTAATGTCTCATAGCTATTATTTTACGTTTCCATTGATACCTTTACTATCTTTTTACTATAATAATTAAATTGTGAAATCCTGGTAAAACTAAAGTTATGTAAAAGTATTAAAATATTGTGCGTGAGATAGGTCACTTTACTTCCTGTCTGTCATTTATAAACCCCATCAGGGCTTGGAGGTTTTTCTGGAAATATTGCGAGTAACAGAAAAGAGGTTGACTGGGAAGGGGGCTTTAGAAAGAGTGGGGTGGGGGGCGGTGGGGGTGTTGCTCAGTGACTATTCTACTTTTTATCTGAGTGATGGTAGATGAATGAAAATATTTAATTTAGTTTTTTTAACAACACGTCTTACTACCCGATTAATAATTCTGCCAGTAATATACTCAGCTATAATTTATTGTGTTTTTGGTGTCTTTAATGCTTCATATACTTTTTTAAATAGCTTGAATACGTATTTTCTACATGATAATTTCAATGCTATAAATTATTGTGTTTCTTTGGTATCTTTCACTCCTAGCACTTTTTTCAATATTCGGTAACTAAACACAGGCCATGTATTTAAAACGCCTAGTTATAAGTAATGAAACGAGACCATTAAATGAGTGCATAGCTGATTTGAGGTATAACAAACTAAACAGTTCCAATCAAATGTTTGGAGACCACAAAAGATGTAGTGTATATTTGACCCAAACAGAATAAAAAATAAATTATCGACACAATCGCACAAATGTTCTCATATTGTGTATTATATCTTCGAAGAAAATTTTGAAAAATTTGTTTTTAGTAAGCTACCATAAATGATTACCATATATTTTAATGTGTCATATGTATTAATTCCAATTAAATCTCATTAGTTTTAGTTTGTGCACTTTCTATTCAACTCTTACATACTTGTCAAAAATTAAATACGCAGAAAAGGGTTAACTAAGTAAATTTTGTGGCTACTAAACAAACACATCTAGGTTTTTAATACACATTCAAATAGCCCACCTCGGTGGCGTAGTTAGCTAACGCGCCAGTCGTGTTGAGCTAGACCACCGAGGATGGGGAGATCGAGGTTCGAGTCTTGGTAGGGTGAACTGGGGTGCTTTTCCCTAAATGGTTTTCCACTCTCCCTCCACGCAAATCTGGGTTCACTTCCTGTAAATTCAACCTTCCAAATTCCTAATCCGTTAGTGTAATTAGTACTTAAGAGTATAACCTGAACGGGTAGTAACACGCGGTGCTAAATTAATAAAAAAACACATTCGAATATATTGTATTTTACAGTATGGCTTATTATAGATTGTAGTTATTTAAACACTATAATTTTTATTGGCAAAGTGTTTTCAATACTGGTCCATCAATATGTCTAATTATTGTGATAGTGTACATAATTTTACAATTCAATTGATGAAATTTGGTGTATTAAAAAAAAGTTATGAGCAAATTAATGTATTACATGCATGAAGCGTAACAGTTTTTATTTTTCGTGTTCTAAATATTTAGTTCCGAGGGAAATGCTTTTTACATAACTTGTAAAGTTATTATTATTTTTATTATTAGTACCATTATTATTATTATTATTATTATAAATATAGCGAAAAATAAAATTAAAGACTGGATACTTCAAGGCATGCTTCAAACAACTATGTAAATATTTTTGAGAGGAAATATTATATGTGTAAATCTTTTTGTTTTTTAATTATTTTATTATTATAAGTTTTACTTTTTTTTAAATATTTATTTAACTACAAGATCTGAAGATGTACCTTTAGGTACTTCGGGATTGTATCAAAAAGTCAATTATGTAATTTTTCTTTTAATTCCTAAATAAACAATGATGATGATGAATAAAAAATAAACATTGTTTCCAATCTAAATCAACAAATTTTGGTTTCTATGACACTGGACACCACTTTATTTCTTGCTGTTGTTTTTATTTGACATTTTATATAATGTAAATAATATAGAATATAATAATTTACCTTTCCATTTCTTTGAAAGATTAGCTTGTAAAAAAAATAAGTAATTCAATACATTGAAAATGTTTGAAGCTCTTTATCTTGAATGGATTACTATACTTTTAAATATAACATAGATCTCTACTTCTCCCCCCCCCCTACACCCCTTTAACACCCAAAATCCAAACTAGCTGTCACTTAATCTCAAGGGCTCAGAGGCTAAATAGACCTAACCACCATTTATGTTTAGTTATCGGTTGCAAGTAGCATTTCGAAGTTAACACGATGGACACACTCTTAAATATTCGTATAGTCAAAGGGTTGGAGAATCAGAGTGTGTGATAAATTAACCCTCATCATTAATCTGTTTTACTTCATTTAAATCAAACTCAGCATAGTCGTTGGTATGGAACGAGAAACTATATAGCATGAATAAAAATATATTTAAATATTTAATTAAATTTATAGCCTGTTTGTATCATGGTTATTTTTCCCTAGAGGGTAATCATCCCAACGGTCACCATGGTTTGGTTAACTAGTCATAAGCTAAGATTAAGATTATTACAGGCTATAAACCGTCATAATTACTATCATAACATCATATCATTGCGGGTACGAAGTGTAGACAACCTTCATATGTGTACCCTGAGCAACGTTTTGTGCCACTAGAGCGGATAAAAGTCAACACACACAGACAATCAAACTATAAACTATATCTCGCCCGGTCAATCAGACAAACATTTTTAAAAAAATGTTGTATTTTCATATTGAAAGTAGGATTCATTTTTTTTTTCCTTGTCTTGCTTGATCGCAATTAATCAACTGCAATCCAAAGAGTGATTATAGAATATATTTTAATATAAAATCCAAAGAAAAAATATATTTTATGTTTATTATTTTGTATTCATATTAGTAGGCAAATTGTGACTATTTAACATAGTAAAACTTGAACATAGGTAAATCTCAAAATGTTTATTTGATTTGATCTCACATTTGCATAGGCCTACTTAATATTTAGACAAATATATGAATCATCCCACTAAAAAAAAAAATTAAATGTCTGAGAATATATGGAAATAATCAAATAAAATCTTATTTACATTTGTGTGCTAACAATATAACTTCAAGAGCATGAAACTTTGCAAAGGAGCTTGAAATACCTGAAGAAGTGCACCTCATGCTTATTAAAAAAACTATATAGAAAGACTAACGCTTTGTGCTGCACATTTGTTGGTGTGGGTTACTTCAAAAAGGGTGACCTGGTGGTCTAGGGGTAAGGTGTCAGACTTCTATGCTGGGGTCCGGGGTTCAATCCTCAGTCCCGGCACAAATTTATCTGATTACCAAACCCTTCCTTCACCTCTGACAAGACATCTTGCGAATGTGGGGAATGCCAGGACTCAACCGTGGTTCGGATTCCACGTTAAACTGTAGGTCCTCCATTTTATCTCATTATCACCCTACCATTACACATTAGCGTAAGTGCGTATAACCTCAACGGGTAGTAAGACACAGTGCTAATAATAAAAATAATAATACTTCAAAAACCAGAAGAATTATTTTTTACAGTCTCATCATAAAAAACATAGGAGAGTGAAATTGAGAGTTTATTCATAATATTAACTTGTGTGAGCCTGATAACTTCTTCCGCTCGAACCCAATTCAGCTATGACTGAAACCAAGAAAAAATGCTTACGTGCTGTAGGAAATATTGTGGTTTACTGTACATCTCGTATTTATTATCTTTACCCTTACATTATAGTATGTGTTTAATGTCAAGGTCGGAAGAGGATGTGAGAAAAGGCCAATGAGTGCTTTTGTATTTTTTTTTATCTTAACTTTATAGTAAAAGAAAGCAAATAATTCTCCAGTAGATACATAGTCTAATTTTTTCGCATGCTGATACAACAGTTATTAAATATCTGTCAAGGGTGTCCTGAAATATAGTGGCAATTTTTTCTCTTCATTTAAAAAAATATCTTCTAATGTTCATGACAAATACTAAAGAAATTTTGATATAACCATGCATATGAAATAAACTCTTATTTTTTTACTGAAGCAATATTTGACTTCTTTTGAAAAAGTGTATTTTATAAAACTAAAACACTGGTATATTCTCACAACCCCTACCTCCCCACCTTAAATCAAATGATGTCATGTAACTCCAAAACGAGAAAACATTGAACGGGATTAGCTTAATTATGTGCTAAGGTAAATTTGAGAATGTGGCGCAGGCAATAATTTATTCTATATATGCATTCCTAACCTTACACCTAAGAATGTGTAACTAATGTTACGAATATCTCCCAAACCAAGAAAACTAGCAAACTGAAACTTGAAATAGTCATGTGTAGTCAAACAAACCTAAGGGTGTACTTCCCTTATTTATTGTTTTATTCTACTCTAATATACTTTACTCAACTCAGGATTTAGTGGTCTCGGTTGTAGTTAACATCTGGCTACAATTAACCTAAATAATTTGTTTTCAGTCATATATATTTAAATAGAGCATATATGCTATAAATTTCGTTTATTATGAACCAATATATTATGTTTTTATCTAACTTAAAACTAAAATTTCCAAGTAAATTTTTATTCTAACATCTTGACCTTGTGAAAACAAACCTATGTTGGTGTTTAATTTTGACTTGAAAAACTGTTTCCCTGCCAGATTTCTTATTTTGGTAGCACTGAAATTATGGAACGGAAAGTGCACGAATGGCCTCGTGCAGACAGTCAATGCACCCCACATTATGGGCTTAAACTTCACACAACAAGAAACGACAGACAGGTGACTTTGCTGTATACCTTTTGCCGACAACGCATGGAGGAGTGTGGTAATGATCACTACTCAGAATTGTTTCCGGCACGCTGGTTTAGCTACTGGATGTGTGACTTTCAATACAGAGGATGAAAATTTAATGTCACTCAAAGAAATGCTACAATTTATAAACGGCCAGTCCTTTGAATTTAAAGTCCTTATCGATATACTACAGAGTTTTCTCTAGCACCGTGCCTTACTACCTGCTCGAGATATAAGCATAATTACCGTGCTAATGTGCTAGGGAGGAATAAATGTAGATTATAGCGAAATTATACCCATATTTTCAAAGAGATAGAGCTAGAAACCATTAATTAAAACATTTTTAATTTCTGCAAACTTTATTTATATTCTTTAACAGTTCTCCATTCTAATACACCAATAATCAAAAATGTGTATTTAATCTTATCTTATTTGAAATATTTTAGGTTGAAAGTAAATGTTTTGAAGATTTCGACAGGTCTGTGTTTGTTTTTCTGGGATCCTCTGGTTCGTCTAATTTAGTTATCGTTTGTCAATTTTGAATATGCATAGTTACGTTCGGAGTGTAGCAAGCTGGTCAGTTATGTATCTATGTCAATACACATATAAATTGTTTCATGCCGTATTAAATGCATACACGCCTGTTCACTTTGAGCAAGCCTCTTATTATATGACACTTTTTGTATAATTTTGTGGATCTAACTATCAAACTATTTATTTTAACTACTAAATCTATTTATTAGAGTTCATTAAGAAATAATCCTATGTTTTGTACCATTGCAATGGAGCTCTTGTGTCTTTATGTCCATGAGACGACCACTAACTAAACCAATGAAATTGTGTTAAGGTTTGGTGTATATTTAATTTTGTTTCTACTAAATAAATTTATTTAATTTTCTTAAATTACTTTCTTCTGATTGATTATAATATTCCAGCTGTATTAGATAACCTTATTTTAGTACATGCTAGTAGAGATGAATACAAATAGGCCTACACCAAGATTGAGTTAGCTAAGAACCGCTGCAATGGGCATGGAGACTAAGTAGTATGTCTCGTTTTGTCAGATTGTAGGTGACGTGGATCTTGGGATTCAAATCCCAGCTGGATTTACAGAATATGATTTTTTAATAAATGGCTTGGCTTTCATACCTCCGCTTGAATGAGGTTACAAAAACTAATTCTATCTCCCTCACTCTTCCTTTCCCCATAGGTATATGTTTTCGTGAACAAAAAATGCAACCAAAATAACGTAAACAAAACTTTTATTTGTATTTCTAAATTAACATTGCAAAA
Organism: Timema cristinae; assembly: GCA_039000515.1. NCBI lineage: Eukaryota > Metazoa > Arthropoda > Insecta > Phasmatodea > Timematidae > Timema > Timema cristinae. Next base: position 58,519,716 of record JBCFYV010009882.1, read on the forward strand.
ATGGTCACAACATTTTTAAATGTATTACATGAAGTATAATGAAAAGAGGAAGGGGGAAGGCAACAGTTTTGCAGTCCTACCTATTTTACTCAACGCCCACATCTTTCCCCCATTTCCCACAAAAGGGTTCTTTGGAAGAAACCGTGGAGCCGCCACTGAAAACTGTGCTCAACTTTTCTTCGTGTGTTTAATTCTACATTGCAGCACATCGTCGCCTGCGGAAACAATTAGACACCCCTCTCTCCCCTCTCCCACTCCTTTTCATCCCCCTCTACCCCTCCACTCTCCCATCGACTAAGACGAGCGCTCGCCGGTTTTGCCTTGCGAAAAGAAACCCATGATTTACTTGAGGAGAGGCAAGTCTTTCCTTTTCTCTTACAACGCTTGGCTACCCTTAATTTCAACAATTAACCTAATGGAAATCATATAATTTGGAACTTGTGTTTATTGTATTTGCTACCAGTTCTACTTGTTCCCCCCCCTCCCCCAACCCTTCTCTACCCCACCCCTACGTTTCACCCACTGTTTCCCCCCTCAATTTCATTCGTCCCTTTATTTCTTGTCTAAGCCTCGGAGCTATTTTCTTGGCTTTACGGTAAATGCACAAGACACAAGTAATAGGCTACTGTATGGAGGAGATACCACAACAAAGCTACCAAACCAAATGACTTAATCTACTTCAAAAACCAACGTTATTAATACGAGAAGAAGAAAGTACCATATAGAGTTTTGTTAACATTTACCGTACACTATTACAGCAATAATAATAAAAAAATAGAAATAAACACGCAGAGACGTCCATTTATTTGTATATATATACATATATATGTATGTATATATAAAATAGAAAGAGAAAATAATAGAGATGGAGGAGGGAGGCAGAGAGTGAGAAAGATTATTTATAATGATTGCTATAATATATTGACTTAGGTGTACTTAATAATGAAAGAGTTAAATTAAAATAACTAAATAATCAATTTCACGGTTAATGACCTCTATGTATGACCATCCAAGTTGTGGTTCAATGCAGATTGCGTTTATTTTATCATCAGCCATTCATAAAATTAAAGCTTTTTTTTTATTTATTTGGGGTATCTAACGTGCACTTTCTGAACGGACTCAAAAATGTCTATGAGCGAGAGTAGAAGGGTCTACTAATTTTGCCGGGACTTCTCTCAGGCCACTTTTACATACCACCATCGACATAAAACCGATGGCTTTACTTTCTCTCCGACTCCGGTATCGACGAATATCGGGGACTGATGTGAGCACTTCACCTCAAGACCACCAAGGTAAAAAAAATAAAATATAATGGATCATATCTCGTATTCCATGACATAGTATTCACTAAGCCTATTCGCATATTAGCACTAATGAAGCAGTGATGAGAGAAATATATTATAGAGGCAGGGTTTTTACTGTACATACATTAGCAGGAAGCTAGAGATTAAAAACAACTCTTGTACAGCCGGCAAATATTCTAATCTCTTCATCACCGGTAAACCATAAGAGACGAGACTTGTGTGGGTGTAATATTCAGGCCACTCTATAAAATAATTAATTTTATCTATATTTTATTTGTTAATAATCATGAGCGTGGGAATCCGTGCGTCGATAACCGAGCATTGTAGCATATGGTCACTGTTAGAGTGGGGGACCCTTTTAGTTCGTAGCGCTGTCACAATTATCTTGATATGATAAACGACTATTTTATTTGTGTTGGCGGCGCAAAATAATTTTCACACCAGATTTGGGCACCAAGTAGTTAAAAATCTTATAAATAAATTAATGGTATTTTTAATCGCTGGTCTTATTAAATGTTCAAGTTACACATATTTATTTCTCGAATGGGGTAGGAATGAGATGGAAGGCATTTTATAGATAATCATCCCCATTTGCATTGAACGAGAGTGGGAAAACCTTTAGGAAAAACTATTCCCAGTAGACCCGACTGGGATTCAAACCCAGATCTCCCTGTCATCTGCAGTCTAATCTAACACGAGAGTGACGCCATAGACCGTTCGGCCACTGAAGCGTGCAGTTTATTATTGAATTAAATAAGTTCTCAAAATACTTAAATTAATAAAATAATATAATTTTTTTAGTATCATGTCTTACTACCTGTTCGGGTTATAAGCTTATATACTGATTACGCTAATAATTTTAGGTATTTAGAAGGTTATATTTAAAGGAAGTGTACATGCATTTACGTGGAGGGAGAGTGGGAAACAATTTTGGTAAAACCACCCTCAGTACACCCAACCGAGATTTGAACCCCGATCTTCTCGTCATTGGCAGTCCAGTCTACTGCAAGAGTAGTGCGTTAGACCATGGAATAACAAAGCGGGTCTTTGATATATTGATTAAATAACTTTTTAATATATTGTATTTGTACTTTGATAATTCCTCCAGAAAGAGCGTATAGCTCCTAATTTCTATAACCAGCAAGCCCACAATAAACGCATGGCTCTCATATATTACCGATAAAACCCCTCTTTACACGTGAGGGACATTACGCTTCCATTTCACTCTTAACACTGACAGAATTGGTCTAGTGTTCCGGGGTTGATCTGCAGCCCCTTAGTCTATGTGGCAGAGAAGTTTGGACCATTTTTAGCAAAACCCTTAATCAACCAGTGTTTTCCTTTCTTCTCGCACTTAAGTGATCTAGAAATCTAGTCCTGAGATCGAAACATTTACAAAAAAAAAATTCCACAAATCACTTTAATTTTGATAGTTTTATCCTATAGATAGGGTATAGCGTGTTAGTAGTGTTCTGGTTAAATTAATTTGTAAATTGTGAAGGTTGTTATTGTATAATATATAAAAAAAACTAAACAGGTATAAGTACACTTCATGAATAAGGTGAAATGTATACAACGCCTCTAGCAGTAATTGGCGAATAGGACTCGCAGGTGGCGGAAATAGATCTATTGACCCGCATATACTCTGAAATAGAGGGTAAGGTGTTCATTATTCATTCCATTTCTTTTAGAACTCTTGTTTTCATATCGAATTGGACGTTCATGATATATGTATTTTTTTTTGTACTAGTTTGAGGCTTTAGTTTTTATGGTTTAATACCTACAATTTCAGGAGGGTACAAACTTTTAAATTTGTATAGTTTGGGAACTAACAAACCAAATAAGTATTTATTGACACCGTTAAAACTGTTGTGTTTCATCGTTGAAACATATCTTGCAAATAATTATAGGGTACTCAACGAACTATTTATAAGATAGAACCCACACAAACTTGTCGTTAAGCTGATTCATTCTGCTTGTTTGAATGTATAAAGTTTTTAATCACCATTCGCACATACCCAGGTACAAATATAATATTCTTATAAGTTTATTAAAATGCAAATAGCCTGGTTGGGTAGACGAGTAGTACGATGTATTACAAAAAAGTAAGACAGTAACATAATTTTCAAACGCGTTTAAAACCTAATATACAACTTGTGATTTTGATAACATACAAGTTGAGTTATAATTAAGTGCTACTATATGAAAAATAAAATCAAATATTCTTTTAAAACACCAGTTTAAGATTTGGCTTGTATATGTTTGAGGAAACCGGAGGAAGTGATGGCTGTATTAAGCTCTACATTTTTTTCAAGCATCAAAATAAGACACAATTTAACTCCAGAGTTATAATACAACAAACAAAAGTTATAGTATTGTAATTGAGGCTGACTATATGTGTAGGTACACTTGGTCGTATTAAGATTTGTTTCTTAAAGTCATTTCTCCTTGGATTTAATTCGGATTTTTTTTAATCACGTCTGCCTACCCATTTTGGCTATTTGCAAATGTTATAATTAGGTAGACATGAGGAAATGTACTAGTATTTGAGTGGCACAAGGAAAAGAAAAACATTAGTAAAAAAAATATTTATTACACCCAGCAGGGATTCAAACCCTAACTTCCCAATTATCAGTGAATCAAACAAGATGAGCTTGACACTTATTCCACCCAAACACGGATATAAGTACTGCTTGTGTTATTACTAGATTTTATAATAGAAATGCACGATAAATACTGCAAAACAATTATTTCTTAGGATTCCCTACAATTTCTTTGGTCGGTGAAAAAGCATGATAACCTTCACTATTTAAACTTATATGAAACCCGTAAATCTAGCTTAAAAAATTAATAAAACAGTCTTCGATATTAGCTGATATCCTCAATGTTTTGGTTGACTATAAATACAACTTGTAGTTCAAGAGTTAAACTACCAGAAATAACTACTGACATATTTTTTTCATAAAAAGAGGTTTATTATTTTTTTTACCCCGACCCCTTAATTTTTTATTTTTTTTAGATAACTATATTGATATGTACTGTACAATTCCAGAAAGTCACAAATAATTGGCCAGCTTTTCAAGAATAAGTCATCTATGAGTCTGCTTCATTTGTAACCAGTACTAGAAGAACTAGAAAAAAAAAATAATGTTATGTGTTAAGTTGAGATATATTATGTCATTTGGGGCTCGTCATTTAGTTGAAACATCTAGTTAATTAATAAAAGGTACCTCACAACATTTGTTATATTCTATGCTATAGCTTCTAAGGAAATTTTTCAAAATACATTTTCAATAAATAAATACATCGTCTAGTTAATCACAACTATCCCAATTGTACAGTCTGTATAAAGTTCTATTATTATTAGCACCGCGTCTTACTACCCGTTCGGGTTCTACGCACTTACGCTAATGTGTAATGGTAGGGTGAATGTGAGATGAAATGAAGGACCTACAGTTTAACGTGGAATCCGAACCACGGTGGAGGCCTGGCATTCCTCACATTCACAAGATGTATTGTCAGAGGTGAAGGAAGGGTTTGGTAATCAGATAAATCTTTGCCGGGACCCAGGATTGAACCCCGGCCGCCAGCATAGAAGTCCGACACCTTACCCCTAGACCGCCAGGTCACCGTATAAAGTTCAAACCAAATTGTTCAAATTTTTTTAAACACAATTACAACTTTTTTTTTAAATAAACTTAATTGTTAGCTACCCTAAAACTATTTGCAATAATTACTATAAATAAAAACAAATGTTTATTTATCACTAATACTATTGCCAGAACCCCATTTTGATATCAATATTCAAGGCTGAATTTGAAAGAGTTCCAATTGTATATAATTTGTCAAAAGTAAGCTACCCTTTAATTAAGTTATTTTAGAAACAATAAAATACAATTTTATTTAACATCTAAAATAATCCTTCCAAACAAAATTGAACAAAATATTTAAAACTACATCTTGTTCAATGGAATTTGACCAAAATTAGTCATGAGTAAACTATTATAAAATTATTATTAAAACGAGAAATATAAATGAGAATCTATATTGAAAAAACCTTAACAGAAACCTGTTATGAAAAAAATACCCGGAACTTTTTTTATATCAACTACTATCACGTTACAAGTAAATTATCCTTTATTGTATTACCTCAAAAAACAATAGAACAATTTTATTTGCTATGTCTAACATTACGGAGATACAATATTTTAAATAAAACTCTTCGAGCCATTTAAACATACTTCGATTTTTTTTAAATTACTAACTATTATTTAACTGATTCCTAACCAAAACCAAAGTAAAAAGTGCTATTTGATAGGTGAAACTCTTCCCTTGATAATCATTTAGACAACATTGTTAGAGCCATTTTCTAAATATTTGTACAAACAAAAAAATTATTCATCAGTAAACTACCCTTAATTTTAGGGCTAGGGTAAAAATAAAAAAATCTGGTGATATAAACGTATAAAATTTAAAATATCAAGTTATAACAAAACCCATCTAATTATCCATATAAATGTAAAATCCCCTTTTTTTCGTTTCTGGCTCTCATGAAACATGAAGGTATACTAAAATCACTATAAAGATTTTTTCCCATGCTTACAACACTTTCTTTTGATCTGAGAAAGTAAATCTTAAGAATACTTAAACTTTCTTTATGTTTTAAAATCTATATATTTAAACAATTATTAGAGTCAAAACTGTTTCTAGATCATTGCAAAATATTTTATTTCAAATATAGTTTTATAATGTGAATATATTAAAACTATGACTTTTCACCTCTCATAAAGTGTATTCTTGTAAACCCGTTTTAAAGTGCACCACCTATTTAAAATAACATATTCTCTCTTTATGGTATTTTATATGGGATTGGCTGCTCCGAAGATCAAAAACTTTTAAAACAATCCTCAATTATCTCAGAATTACTTTTATTAGAGGCTCTGCTAAAAAAAAATCTTAATTTGTTTGAGAAATTCCTTATAGGTTTCCACCAATTTACTTTGGTCTTAGAACTTAGATATTTTACTTGAAACATCTTTCAAAATGATCTAGTAAATACTGATCATGATTTATTTTATATTTTGAAATTTGCCATATACATTTTTTCCCCACGGGGACGGATTAATACCTTCATTACTATTTTTGCGGTAGACATATTTTGAAATAACCAACTACTTAAAAACTGCGGGATTTCTATATATCATCAGCGTTTTCCAGTGCTTGGATAGATGCTCCTCTTAACCATAGCTATCCAAGGTTTTATCTTGTCACAAGTTTTACTAATGAGGTGGGCGGAGGAGTCTCATTTAACACAACATCTCTATTTTAGGTATTTATTTATTTATTAAGGCTTCATTATAATAATTTGTTACTGTTTTTAAAATGTTTGATTAATGATTACTCTATAAAAATAATAAAAAATAAAAATTTGATAAAAGAACATAACAATAATGACTCATCGTTACTTGGAAAGTGAATTGCTATTGGCTTCACAATTGTCTGTTCACACCACAGTAGCTTTACTTTATGTATGTTTTTGAGACATCTCTTTACTGGTTAGTAAAATTAAGTACTGCCAGCCCTACCTAAGAGTACCTAACTGTAATTGTAGACAAACTGGTTAAAATAACAATACAAAAAACGATTGGATGAGTAAATAAGTGTCTAAAAGACATTTACATTAAATTTGAGTTAATTCAAATTCAAATTAGTATATTGATATTATAAAAGTTTGAATGATGGGTCCGATAAACCCCTCCTTGTAGCTGCTCGGTTTAAGCTACTTAGTTAATAGTCCTACAGGTATAGAGGTTAAATTTATAATTATATATTTATTTCAGTAAATGTATGTAGCGTTCAATTTTTAAATCACATGTATATCATATATTTCAAACTAACATAAACATGTAAATTACGACTAGTATCACACATCCAATCCTACCACTGAATTTGGTTTTAATTACATAGCAGGACGAATTTGGATGTAGCCACTTATTAAATACAATACATCCAAAAAGTACAAAATTTTAGTCTCTTTAACTAATATTATCGACCAATCTTGACACTTTGCCAAGTGGATGGACTGTTTTAAACCAAAGTGTGTAAAACACAAGGACCAATCAAAATCACTGCGAAAGTGTTTGTTACGACCAATACAATTCAAACAATGAAGCTCTGACCACCCACCCTCAAGCCGTATGAACCGGACACTCTGAGGGTTGTGAAAACCACGCTTCAGTGATATTGAGAGTGGTGGGACCACAAATATTGTAATACCATCATAAAGATGTCATCAAATAGAATACAATAAAGCAAAGTCTAATAAACCATCTCCCTTAATGATCTACACTAATTGTCATTAATATTCAAACTTAAGATTCATCACTATTTAAACAATAAATTAGAGTCAGTATACACTGGACCGACGAGTCTGAGATCCGGATTTGAGTCGCGACTAGTCAGCAGTTTGACATTTTAAATGAATCCCACACAAATATGCACGTATAGTCCCTGCACAATTATTGTAACCTTTTTGACAATTGTGAGAATACCAAATTTAATTTAATATTCTTATATGCCAAGACAAGGGGATCGCGAATGGTATTGTCAATTAATACAGATGCTATTTAGTTATAAATACATATTTCATCGGTATAGTAATAGCATAATATTAATATTATAATTATATATAATATTCAACGTGACGATTGTATTTAGTGCTCATTAACAATATTAATTTATTAAAGTGAAATTAACCTTATCTTCATTTAAGTAGACGAATTAGCCCAACCAAAATTTTATTTGCTTTTATCTTAAACTAACACACATAGTCAATATAAGTTAACCCAACCCATTAGATAAATAACAACCTCAATAATTCATAAATAAAGACCTAATATAATTATTTAATTCCCAACACATATTTTTTTGTTCGAGTATATTATGACAAGCTTGTATACTTCAGGATGTTTCATTCGCTTTCGGCCCATGAGTTTCCCTTACTTTTTTCAAAATAATGGACGTACTTTAGTTAAATTTGCTACAGACATACCTTTATGTATGAAAAACATCATGATCTCATAGCAAGTGTTGAAAGTGGGCGCCATTAGCATCAAGTCATGCCTCCACACGTCTCTTCACGTTATTGAAAGAATTCACCAACACACCGAATTGTCCGCCATTCACACAACATCGTGCCAACCATGAGTCATTATATTTAATATTTTGGGATAGACTTTTGGTTCATACCAAGTGAAAAAAATAAAAATCAGATATGCAAGGGTCTAATTATTGAAAATAAAAGAGAAGACATTCATAAAATCAGGTATAATTCAATAGTCACTAAATTAATTTAAAATGTCACAAGTTGTGTAATTTAATAATTACTTAAAATGGATAAATATATGAATAAGGGATATATAAATAATACTTTAGTAAACATTATTTAATAACCAATAATTAAATATAATCATTTCACACTTCTAATCAATACTAATTTAGAAGATAACTACTATCGAAACATATTATAAAACCAAGTATAGGTCTGTTGGTTTGTTTGTATGTCCATCTATAATTTGAACACTTAACTGATTGTAATGCAGTTTTTTTATTTCGTATGATATTTTTATCCAGGCAGGTCTTAGCATATTAATGAAATTACTCTATTACTTCATAGAGGCAAGTAGTAAAACACAACCAGGCCACCACCGTGGTTCGGATTCCACGTTAAACTGTAGGTCCTTCATTTCATCTCACAATCACCCTACCATTACACATTAGCGTAAGTGCGTATAACCTGAATGGGTAGTAAGACGCACTGCTAATAATAATAATAATAGTAAAACTCAAAATTAATAAAAGTCAGAGAAAACTTAACCAATTTGAAAATTCCTTGTTAAACATTGACAGACTCAATTGAGGAAAGGTCAAAATGATATATGGAAATATTTATAAGCACAAAAAAAGTAGGCTCTACATAAGTTGAATGTCTTTTAATTCCACATACCTTATGACAATCACATCTACATAAGTTTCTTTTAGTGAATATCTAATACTAACTTATACGTATTTAATCGCTCGGTAGTTGTGTCATGTGCAACAAATTTACTTTACTATTTCACTCAAAGACCACTTAACCGATTTAGCTGAAAATCTGCATGGGTGTAACTCAGACGTTCAGTTAACATATAAGCTAGCTAAAACTACATATAATGTTTAACCTAAGGTCCCTTCCCCCTCCCTCCCCCCTATACCATTCTTTTGCCCTAGACGTATCTCCTGAATCGCTGGGGGTTAGGGAGTTGCCCTTAATTTGGGGGAGCCTCGAGCTCTAGAATTTGAACATCCCCACCCTCACCATCCCCAGACGCATCTCCAGAACCACTGGGGAAAGGGGGTGCCTAAATTTAACATTATAATATCAATATTTAACTAACCATAACAATTTTTATCCATTTGTAAATAAAGAAACAGATACATACTAATTACTGACACACAAAATTAGTAAATAATTATTGAATAAAGTCTTATTTACGCAAATCCAAGGAAAAATCTTAATATTTCAGTAACGATAAGAGCTACGTTGACTTTTAATTAACCAAGATATAACTCTATTATATGTATATCTGGCTACTCTTAAGTTTCAGTGTACAGCTATAGGTAGGCCTATTGTTATTTACAAGTTGATGTTTTATGAATGCCAGAAGATATCTTCTTCTGGGACTATATTTTGTTTTACTATTGAATAAACATTATTGATTAGTCTATAAAGAATCTTTATTCACCTTAAACATCTTCAATCATTAAACCAATTTTTATTTTATTGTTAAAGGAATAACAAAGATCACTACAATTAGTTTAATTAATCGCTTGAAGGTAAATTACCAACTATGGTAGTTGACGGTAATTAATTTAGGCAGATAAACGTTCACAAACAAATCATAACATGATATTATTATGATGATACCTTAAAAAATATTAATTGATAAACGTAGAGTGGAATTGTCACTGTCTGTCAAATTTGATAGTCAACTGATGAACCGTAATTTCGTAAATGAATACAAAATGTTGAAATATCAGATTTTAGAAATATCGGTTGATCTTTAATATATAGTCCGTTGACAATAAAGAGAATTTAAAAACTATAGACTTAATGGAAAATATACCCACACTGGTGGGCACAAGGGTAAAGGCATCAATCTTGTCTATTCTCATATGGCATTGAGGGAACCTAGAATTTAAAAACCTGGCAGGTTCCTATGTGTTTGTTTCCTTTAGGAAGTATCACTTATCCTCCAAGAATATGAAGTTCCATTCCATATAAATCTATATATTTATAACGCCTCCCTCACTAGAGTAAATTTTCAGATGGCCTAGGAATCACAAGTTTTTATTGTATTTTTTTTCCTTCGCGTTATACAACCCCTTCAGGCTACCCCTATATCTTCACTTTTTATATAGGGATTAAATATGTAAAATCTAGAAGAAGTGTTAATAGATTTGTTGAGTGGAATGAAATATTTGGGAAATCATTATAGAAATTCTGTCAGAAATTTTAGAGCCGACATTATGTCACAGACACAGCAGACCAGATGGTATCAAAGTTCCCATCAATTAAGTACAAAAAAAAATGCTATTTTTAAAAATATACAATCAATCTTGTTCTATGGAATTCTTAAAATAAAATATAAATTCAATTGTGTATGACTAATATTGCAACACAAGCTTATAAAAAATCTAGCTAGTTGCTAATTATATGAATCTAACTGTTGTAGCTCACGTAACATGTTGCGATTTCTTGACAGCATGTGTCCGCATGGCTTGTTTTAATGGCAGAGAACAAGTCAGTTAAGGAGAGGTGGTCCACCTTCCATTTCACTTTCCTTGGTTTTATTAAGACACCGTGGCTACATCCGGTGGCAATTAATATTACGCTTATAATTAATTCTATTGTTCGGGGATCCATGACTTTTAAAGTCATCATACCAAGACTTTAGCCACTATCCCACCTGTGACCTTATCTGTCGGACTAGTATAGTCTACTCGTATTAAGTGTAAACTTGGAAATCAAGAGAACATTTTTTTAAGTTCTGTTACCCGCACAGATAGCAGCTTTACTAATCGTGGCGCACAGTTTAAAACTTGAGTGTGTTTAATTATATTAAAATCTCCTATAATATTTTTAAAATACCAAAACCTGGATGTAATATATTTTAACAAAGAAAAAACTTAATATTAATTGCATATAAAATATTTACTCTTAATTCAAGACTCTTTAACTGATGGTTGAGCTACGGACATGTATCTATATTTATTAATTGGCAAGTTTGTTTGTCTGTCATAAACATTGCGCTATATCTACCGCAAGCAGAGGTCTGAAATTTAAAAATTGGTAGCCAATGTGCATGAACATATATACTTTCAATTCAGATTTTTTAAATTTTAATTAGAGTTCCCTTCTATGCCTTTTACCTTTTTTTACAATATTTGCCATTTTTCCCTTTTGTAACTTTTGTATATTCTTTCACCTTTTGCACATTTTGAACTTTATGCCCTTTTTTCCATTTTCATCCCTTTCTACACTTTTTATTTGATATAATTTTTGGTCATTTTATCTTTTTTGGAATTTAGGCTATCTTTACCGTTTTTTACTATTTGTCCTTTATCTATTAGTGCAATTTTTGTCGTTTGGCCCTTTTTTCTATTATTGGCTACCTTACCATTTTAAACCTTGTAATCCTTTCTAAATTTTTACAATTTTTTTATAAATGTTTTGATTAGATTTACTGTTTACCCATTTGGCCCTTTTTACGATTTTATTAATTTTTAATTTTTTCACCACATAAACATTTCCCCCAGGCAAATCCGTATACTCTATGCAAGCCATATTATTAGTGCTCTAGTTAATTCAATATAATGAAATATGTGGTGAAATAAAAAATATTATCAGCACAAAAAGTATTACTAAGTATTTGAAATATATATTTTTTCTTTCGGGACAAAATCCTAACATAAAATCAAAATATTAACAAAAAGGTAAAAACATATCTATATATCTGACTAAATATTTTTGAAGTAATCAAAAACAAAGTTGGAAGCAAAGCAAAGTTAATATAATTTTGTTTAAATTTAACTTTTAAAGTATCTTTAATTTCATGACTTTTACATCAATGTACTTTTAACAACTTTTAAAAGGCCTACGAATGGTAAAGATGATAAAATGGCAGCAAGAGTAAAATGAGTGATAAGTGTGTGTGTAAGGGTAAAGAGGTTAAACTAAAAGCGGAAGTGTGACATTATTTAATTAATAAGGTGTCTTGAGAATAATTTCTTACTTAGATATTATTTTTGAAAATTTTGTTCTAGGACTATATAAGAAAGTAAATATGAATTTATCCAGCCATTAATTTTTATGAATATTATAATATTGGTTTATTTCCAAACATGTTATAAATTAATTTATTAAAATCTAATTGGTAGACCGATACACTCTTGTGTCTATATTGTCAATAATTCAATTTGTCGGTTGGTTTTGTCATGGAAAAATAGTATGAATTTCATATTATCTATAATTTTGTATTATTCTGAAAGTATCTATTCTTTTATTTCGACACATATTTGATTAGATGGAAGTGGGTTGGGCACAAATATGTTTATCCCTAAAAAAACAGTATATTAGATCCCTACGTGGGACCAACAGAGAAATTCAACAAAGCATAGTCACAGGAAAACACCCAATAACGATAAAAGAAGGCTGGAACAAGGTAGGAACTCTACGGCTACATCAAGGGCACATTAAACACTTCAAGAAAGAGAAGGAAGCATGGAACAAGGTAATACCTCCACATCTAGATCTAGGCCACACTCTACCATCCAATAACTAGAAAGAAGACCGAATCAAGCTAGAACCTCTAAGACTAGATCAAGAGTATAGGAAACCGCCCAAGAACGGGTAACCAGACTTTGAACTCAAATTTAAGTTATGAGAGAGAGAAATTGAAGTTTTTTCCTACAAAACATTAGTTGATTATGCCTTTGGTTAGTCTTATATGATCGGAACAATGTATTTTATTTGACATAACTGTGACGCTATGAAGTGGAAAGGTGAAACCTCACGTATGCATTGCAGTAGAAGAAAAGTTTAGCTGGCACAGTTAGTTGAGACTCATCGGATGAAAACCGTTTTCAAAATAGCATACGCCATTACAAATATTAATGTTTCAAATGACCTCTTTTGGCACCATAAAAATAATTAAGAGGGCCAAAATACTTGACAACATTTATGGTCCATTGAAAAGTCCACTCTCTAATTGGGAGATTACAGCGTTGATCAAATGAAGAACCTAAATTTATAAAGATTTATTTAGTAAGCGACGATAAGCAAAAATCTGACCCACGTTGAAAGAATGTGCCACAAATAAAACCAGAGGTGGTATTGCAGCTGCCAGAAATGCTACATCAGAAAAAAGCCTACGTAAAGAGCTTCAAATCGGCCTTGGTAAAGATCACTCCCAAACCCTAACCAGACGTGCATTAAAGACGGTTAAATGTACCAACAACATCGGAAGAAGAAATAACCTTGTTTGGGGAACAACATGGAAAGAGGGACATGGTCTTTTACACAAGAAACAATGCCATTAAAAGAATTGCTGATACACACAGAGCTTAAGATTTACTTCAGTATCCCATAATGTTTTGGCATTGAGAGGATGGGCACCATTTAGACTTGCATCGAACAAACCCAACTTAATTAATGCTGGCTAGTAAAAATATGTATGCAATGTACTTTTATGCTTTCAGGATAATGGTACGCTTTTTAGGTTTAAATATTAATCAGAGAAGCAAATAACTCTTCATAAATAATTTATCGTGGATATATTTTGTAAGGTTGAGTCTGAAAGGCTAAGGTATACTTGACTTTACCAGGAGACACTAAGATCAGACAAAGATGTACATCTGAAGAATACTGTCATCCATGATGGAGATTTTGCTAACATCAGAAATTTGATCATCTTTCCAGCAAACTTCACTGAAGATCCCAGGAACATGAATGAGTGTACGCAGGATGCCATGACATACGTACGTATGGTCGACCAGACATCTTCATAGCCTATACATACAATCCGAGTTGGGCAGAAAAAAGGATAAACCCATTCCAGGCCATATTCCACAGAATTTTTATGATCTATTGGTAAGAGTTTACCATATAAATCACAAAATAATCATGGGTATCATCATCTAGACAAATATATTTGTGGAACTTTAGATGCTATATGTATAAGCTAGATAGAAAGACGTGAGAGCTTCCTCATGATCACATTCTTGTGTATCTTCAAGATACCTTACATGTGCACAGAGTGGATAATTTAATCATCGCTGAAATACCAAATCCAGACGAATACCCAGATCACTTTATTTATGTAACAACGCAGATAGTGCACGAACCCTGCTTAAACCTCAATCACCGTGCTCTATGTATGAAAGATGGTAACTGCACATAGCACATACCCGCACCGTCATTTGAAAGAAACACAGACAGATCAAGACGGATACTCACTCTATCATCCGTTAAGTATAAAATATGGGCGTGTATAGCAGACATCAATGTTCGAATGCCCTAGGTGTTGGTGTACAATAAAGGAATTGCTCCATATTGTCCACTAATATCAAATATTTTTAATCCTTCCATAGTAGAATAAATGATCAGAATGGTATTAATAAATACCAAATAAGAAGATACATCAGCAGCAATAAAGCAGTATAGAGAATACTCAACTATTCATAATTTGAGCACCCGACCTGGGAATGGCCAGATAGTCTTCTTTACAACAATTAATGCAGATGAACGTGTACAATATTCTCAAGAAACGACCCACATGTATTTATTCATATTTTGCATTGAATATGAGTTTGCCTGCACTCTATCGTCTCATAAAGTCACTGCTGAGTCCTAATTTTATTGAATAAGTTTAACCTTTTTCTAACACCTATTTCGTATTGTTCGCAATGATATCCATTTGCCTTATTTACATTTATATTATTGATTTATTCTGAAAATAAACAGGTCTTTTGGTCTTTATCAAACGTATTTATGTAATCATTTTAACTGATTAAATTAAACTACTTTTCTCCTGAATTAACTTAGGCTCAAATATAATTTCACATTTTATTAGGTTGTTGGGACTTGCAACAAGGGCATGAAATATTTTGAGTTTGTCCAATTAGACTTCCTTGGTGATTACTATTGCTTCTCTTGTTTAAATGTTTTGTACATCAGCTCGTTACTCGAGCATAAAAAGGTTGTAGGTTTGTAGGTTCGAGTAACTGGGGATCGTGTTCAAGTAAGCTTGAGACTCTAGTGTAGATTTATCCACGATTGAATGGGAGTAGTCACTCTGGTTTTAGCTGGTGACTTTTAACATATGCTGACTGTCACTCCGCATGGGGCCAAGGTGGATGAAATGCATTTTTGTATAAAATCCTCCCACATATGGAATGATATCGAAAACTAAGCCTAACTAAAAACATGAGAGTTCGTGTGGTCAATGATCTTTCTGAACAGCAGTTTACGGATAGTCTACTGTAACTAGTAAATGGAGCCACAACTTTCGATGTTCAAAATGGGTTTATATCGATGAAAGGCATTGGAAGAATTTTTAAACCCACTAAGAGCTGAAAGATATGGTGTTTCTAAATGTGGCCCAGCACTTTTACGATCATGCGTGACTGTGCCAAAGAGCTATTCTTGCACCGAAAAATGATCAATAACCAACCTTATGCTGATTTGCCCAATAGTCTTCAATTGTGCAAATCAATTTACACTCTGTCTGATACAGTTTAGGCAGTAAACTATCCACTTAAGAATTTGAAAGTAATGGAGCTACCTGGAATACCTTCACTTATTATGAAGGTGAAAAT
Source organism: Timema cristinae (assembly GCA_039000515.1). Taxonomy (NCBI): domain Eukaryota; kingdom Metazoa; phylum Arthropoda; class Insecta; order Phasmatodea; family Timematidae; genus Timema; species Timema cristinae. The sequence goes on from JBCFYV010009882.1 coordinate 58,535,936, forward strand.
TGGCGTGCCTATTATGCTTCTCAGTTATTTGGATCCACCTTCATTGTGTAATAGAACACTCCTCACCATCAGGTAAAAGGTTTGGAATGTTATTTAAGACACTATTATAACTGGACATGACGCAGGTGATGATATCTTCCACCCTATTATTTGATCATCCCATTGTATGTTCCAATTAATTTAGACGCCTTCAAAACATTATTCATTTGAGCAACAACAAGGCACAAGGACATTCACTTAAAATTATTGGTCTCAATCTAATGACTCTATGTTTCTCCCATGGACGTTGGTTTTCCCAGAGTTGGAAATTGTGAGAATCTACATATCAGCTCCAATTGGAAGGACTGATAACATGGCTTATATAGAGGCTTTTTAAGGATAAGTTATGTAATATGTAAATATAACATGTTATTTGTATATAATCTATAACTCTATACGTAATAAGGGCCCTAGCAACGCAGGGCTTGAAGGCCCTAACATTAAAGTTACCTTTCACGCACAATCATTAACAAAATAACTTTCTCTAGAGCATCACCGGGCACTTCAACGCTATATATATAAGACCCCGGGGCAACACAGGACTTGAAGTTACTCACTTTAAAGTTATTTTTCAAGTACTATCATTAAAATTCAAATGTATTTCCCGGGCAGTGCTAGGTACTTCAACTAGTATAGCATACATTTAATACTATAAAAAAACTAAAATATAATAACTTTTTTAGCAATATATTATCAATCTAACCACAATCATTTCAAAAGGCAGTTCTTGGTGTTGTATAAAAAATAAGTAAACAATAAATTATTCTTTGTCATCAGATAACCTAGTCTTCATTGTATATACTATTTTTTTATACACTATTCTACTATTCACTTGATTCTGAATCGTAGTGACCGATAACTACTTGTTTCTACTTGACGATATATGTGTATTCAAATGTTTATATCTTTTGGGATATAGGACTTTTCACTGTTATTATTGAAACATCAATGATTCAGTTAAAAATATTTACAATAGACAAAAAATACATATTTATTTTGAAACCACTAAATTACAATAAATGCCGTTATTGGAAGGATGATGTTTTATAAGACTTCAAAAAGTTTGCATAGAATCCTTCAATAAGGAATCATGCTGTGATTTAAAAGTTAACGATCAAATGAATAAAATACTTCATTAAGACAATTAGAAGATGCATTACTAACATTATGGAGAAGGGAAGAGTGAAATGTTAATTATAATCGTCTTGCCTATCGTATATTGTATTAGCTCTAGACGATGGTTAAATAATATTAACCCGCCTCTGTGGCGTAGTTGGCTAACGCGCTTGTCGTGTTGAGCCCGACTGCTGAGGACGGGAGATCAAGGTTCGAATCTCGGTCGGGTGAACTGGGGGTGGTTTTTCCTAAATGGTTTTCCACTCTCCCTCCACGCAAATGCGGGTTCACTTCCTATAATTCAACCCTCCCAATTCCTAATCCATTAGTGTAATTAGTACTTAAGCGTATAACCCGAACGTGTAGTAAGACGCGGTGCTAAATAATAATAATAAAAATAATATTATATAAATCTTTTATTTCACACTTCATGTTTATAATGGCACACTAAATAATACCTCTTTATCAGCTCCATCCTTCCTTTCAAAGACTTATATATAAACTAAATAGCATTTAAGTATTTTGAGCTGAAACGTTACCCAAAAAATTGTCTTCAGAGTCGGAGATAAAAGTAAATAAAAACAATTTTTATAAAGGTCCAGTGTGCCAAACGGGAAAAACACAAGATTTCTCATGAAAATACAATTATTAAAAACATGTTAGCTTTATTGTTTTATTAACCTGTAATGAATTGTGTTCTATGTACGTGAAATAGTTATTACTGAAGTCCTAGGTAGGTAAACGTTTTTTAGTCAGGTAGTAGGGCAGTTACGCGCCTGTTTATCTTTCATAGACATTTTTGTTGTGTACTAACATCCTCCTCCCTCATCCCTCCCACCTCCTCCAACACTCGATTTTCTACCAAAACTTCTCAAAGCCCTATATGCATCACCCCATTTGACAATAGTTTAGATCGCAATGTTTCCAAGTATAAAGGATATTCAAAACTGTTCACAATATTTGTCAAACATTTTATAAACTAGGATTTAGAAGTGAAATTGTGTATTTTAATATTGTTTACGATTTTACTCTTTGTTACAGTTTATTATTATTATTATTAGCACCGCGTCTTACTACCCGTTCGGGTTATACGCACTTACGCTAATGTGTAATGGTAGGGTGATTATGAGATGAAATGAAGGACCTACAGTTTAACGTGGAATCCGAACCACGGTGGAGGCCTGGCATTCCTCACATTCACAAGATGTCTTGTCAGAGGTGAAGGAAGGGTTTGGTAATCAGATAAATCTTTGCTGGGACCGAGGATTGAACCCCGGCCGCCAGCATAGAAGTCTGACACCTTACCCCTAGACCACCAGGTCACCTGTTACAATATAATATTATAAGTAATACTGATTTTTTAAAATATCTTAGCTACGTATATAAACACAAAAACAATTTGAAAACTATGTCGAGACTAGCCTCTTATTGAGGTTAATATCAGTACTTTGGATTAGAGATAGAGAGGCGGGAATATTAAAGGAAAGATGCCAAACGGGGTGCTATTAGTTAGGATAAGTCTCAATAGGGGAATGGAAATAAATAAATAATCTTGTATCCGTGCAAGCAGTATTTATGTATGGTCTAGCACTTTGGCACTTTGGGCTTTGTTTTAAACTTACAATAGTATAAAAACCTTTGGCATTTATTTTTCTTAACTATCCAATTGAAGTTTTGGGGAGACTTAGTATCATAGTCTACCCTGATGCTACTACGCGCCTGACAATTAGTACACTAGGTTTGACAGGTGTCCAATATATACTTTGAGTTTGTCACAGTAGGCCTATGTATTCCTATCATGATTGCGCCCTTATGCAAAATATGATATTCTTTATTTACCACATTATTTGGAAATATAGTGGTCTTAAGCACATCCTAGTCTAACTCCTAAAATCATGTAATTCAATTAAACTAGTAGTGTGAATCCATTCAGATAGTATCTATCACTACAAGTTTGGAGTATCATCGTGCTAGAGCTAATAGTGTGAATCCATCCAGATAGTATCCATCAGCACCAGTTTGAAGTATCGTCCTGCTAGAAATAGTAGTGTGAATCCATGAAGATAGTATCCATCACCACAAGATTGGAATAGTACCCTTCTAGAACTAGTAGTGTGAATCCATGCAGATAGTATCCATCACCACAAGATTGGAGTAGCATCCTGCTAGAACTAGAAGTGTGAATCCATCCAGATATTATCCATCACCACAATATTGGAATAGTACCCTGCTAGAACTAGTAGTGTGAGTCCATACAGATAGTATCCATCCCCAAAGATTGGAGTATCATCCTACTAGAACTAGTAGTGTGAATCCATGCAGATAGTATCCATCATAACAAGATTGGAATAGTACCCTGCTAGAACTAGTATTGTGAATCCATGCAGATAGTATCCATCACCACAAGATTGGAATAGTACCCTGGTAGAACTAATAGTGTTAATCCATGCAGATATTATCCATCACCACAAGTTTGTAGTAGCATCCTGCTTGAACTAGTAGTGTGAATCCATGCAGATAGTATCCATCACCACAAGATTGGACTAGCATCCTGCTAGAACTAGAAGTGTGAATCCATCCAGATAATATCCATCACCACAAGATTGGAATAGTACCCTGCTAGAACTAGTAGTGTGAATCCATACAGATAGTATCCAATATCACAAGATTGGAATAGTACCCTGGTAGAACTAGTAGTGTGAATCCATCCAGATATTATCCATCACCACAATATTGGAATAGTACCCTGCTAGAACTAGTAGTGTGAGTCCATACAGATAGTATCCATCCCCACAAGATTGGAGTATCATCCTACTAGAACTAGTAGTGTGAATCCATGCAGATAGTATCCATCATAACAAGATTGGAATAGTACCCTGCTAGAACTAGTATTGTGAATCCATGCAGATAGTATCCATCACCACAAGATTGGAATAGTACCCTGGTAGAACTAGTAGTGTGAATCCATCCAGATAGTATCCATCACCACAAGATTGGAATAGTACCCTGCTAGAACTAGTAGTGTGAATCCATGCAGATAGTATCCATCACCACAAGATTGGAGTATCATCCTACTAGAACAAGTAGTGTGAATCCATCCAGATAGTATCCATCACCACAAGTTTGGAGTAGCATCCTGCTAGAAATAGTAGTGTGAATCCATGCAGATAGTATCCATCACCACAAGATTGGAATAGTACCCTGCTAGAACTAGTATTGTGAATCAATGCAGATAGTATCCATCACCACAAGATTGAGATAGTACCCTTCTATAACTAGTAGTGTGAATCCATGCAGATAGTATCCATCACCACAAGATTGGAATAGTACCCTCCTAGAACTAATAGGGTGAATCCATGAAGATAGTATCCATCACCACAAGATTGGAGTATCATCCTACTAGAACTAGTAGTGTGAATCCATGCAGATAGTATCCATCACCACAAGATTGGAATAGTACCCTGCTAGAACTAATAGTGTGAATCCATGCAGATAGTATCCATCACCACAAGTTTGTAGTAGCATCCTGCTTGAACTAGTAGTGTGAATCCATGCAGATAGTATCCATCACCACAAGATTGGACTAGCATCCTGCTAGAACTAGTAGTGTGTATCCATCCAGATCGTATCTATCACAACAACTTTGTAGCTTATATCCTCGTACAGTTTCTATGACCATGTCATGCAATAGGTCTTACAGCCTATCCCGCTGTTTTGGTTACGGCCAATGGGCGTCAAGCGATGTTCAAGTGTTGATTACTACGGATCGCTGCTCAAAATTTCCATAACATGCTAACCTCCAATATTGCAGCGGTCCAACGCACACATACACAAGGTAATAGGACTAATGACTTTCAATCCACCCATCCACTATATACTATCAGTTTATTGCTTAGCGTTAACTTTTATATACTGGAGTCCTAGTGAAGGGAATAAAATATAAATAATAAAAACATTACAAACATAATAGATACATTGTTTATAAAAAAAAAACAGGTTAGTCTTCGTCAAGCTAGTAGTGGTTAAACACTAACATAATTATTAATTCTAGCAATTGAAATTACGAGTAGAACATTTATTACAATCCTTTCGATGTGCATTCTTACATTACTACCAAGAAATTAAAATTAGATATTCATTTAGAAACGATTCACACTAGAAATAACATCGTCCGAAGCGTCTCCGGAGACTGTATTACAAGTGATGGAGAGGTTAAGGTTCGAATCCTAGCCGGATGCACTGGGTCCTAGTGTGAAGAAAAAGGGAGACCCGGAAGGGATGTTACCATCCTCTCTCTAGATTAATGGATGTGTAATTATTTGAAGATACTTTCTTAATTATTTGAAGATACTTTCTAAATCTCTAATCCATGGAATGGGTCGCTTAGAGCTATGGCCTATTAACTTATAATAATAATAATAATAATAATAATAATAATAATAATAATAATAAATACACCTAAGGTAGTGATAAAAATAATTGAACCATAATTATCCGTCTTCAAAGAAATTAATTTTTGAAACTGTATTATACCACTTGTTTCTTAGTTGTGTAACACCACCGACTAGATATGCGAATAAAATATATATTGCATCCATGAGTCACGTTATTTACGCTGCGATAGTTTTTTAAATTAGATTCCGGCCCCCAGTATTTGAGTATCTGACCTAAAAAAGAGACATTTAAATCAATAAATTATCAGATTAGTTAGATAAAACTTAATCAATGAGATAAATCTACATCATATCATATTTACCTAATTTTTTATAAGGAGTGCATCTTACCTCCAAACTCTTTTCCTGAGTGAACCACTCCTACTTACTCCATGGAATGAATACTGTAACACCAAACCCTTTTATTGAGTACAAGGGCACGAAAAGGTGGAGATCCGGGGAGTACGGACCCCCCTGGGATTTATAGGATCCTCTTTAAGGGGGTTCCACATATGCATTTACAAACCTAATGTTATTTTTGTTGACATTTACTAAAATTTTAATTGTTTGTGTCATAGACTAAATACTAATTAATATGTTAATATTCACCTTAAAGATGCAGCTTGTAAAATTTCCGAGTGCAAAATTGTAATTAAAATGAAGAGGAAGTGTACCCGCCTTTTTGTGGAGGTAAAAAAGGGAAACCACTTAGGGAAAACGATCCTCAGTACACTCAACCGAGATTCAAACCCCAACCTCCCCGTCACTGGAAAACCAGACTAAATGATCTTGACCATGTGACACGGGTAGTAATAATGTAATTGCTTCTAATAATAACAATATTATATTCGCTATATGTAAGTTTTAAGGTAATAAGATTGTTATAATATAATTTTTTTCCAAAACGATTTAGCCTTTTTGAACATAGAGATTTTTAATTTTTCATATAAATATAAAATATTGTAATAGTGAAAATATTCGACCTCAAGACTATGATGAAAATGAACATTTAATGTGGCTCCGAACCCAAAATATTATCTGGAAATTCTGTCTTTCCCTCGGCTTGTCTGTCTGTCTAGGCCTGGTGCCACGATCGAAACATTTGGATGGATTTGGTTCAAACTTGATACACAGGCATTATACGGTACTAACCCTATATCGTTTTTTAAAATGTTAATTCTAGTACTTAAAATAAGGTTTATTTATTGGTTGCTATTTTGTTTAAAAATGGATATCTGGAGTGTATTTGACGTAACAAATAATACTTTATATTTTTGGAGAAAATTTTCTTAAGGTTAGCTTACTAAAGACTCATTTTTAAAAACTTTATGTTCCTAGAAGATTGCTTTAACGATTTTGTTTAAAATTTATACTTTTGTGATGTTTTATATTTATTAATAGCACTGTATACTTGTTTTTCCTAGAAAAATTGATTTATATGTAGTTTATACATTTCTATTATTTCTTATAGTCAATAATTTCGAAAATGACTTTTATATTTTCCTTCAAATTAAAAATCTAGACATTGTTTTATATGATAAATTTTCATTTTTCAGGAACTTTTTTTATTTTAACGTACCTTACTGTTGACTTATATTTATAAATTTAAATATTTAGAAATAGAGTGGTTTTGTTAAAAAGTTATATCAAGCTACTGTTTTAAATTATAAATAGTATTATATTTACTTGATTTACAGACAAAAATTAAGGTTAGTTTATTAATATCAGATTTTTGATAATGTGAAATATTACGAAATTTGCTCTAATGATTGTATTCAAAATAGACATCTGGGGAGTGGTGTACATTTTTAATAGCACTGGTATGTTATTAAAAACATAGTAGTTTACCGTTAGATTTTATAAATTGTGCTTAAAGTTAATATATAAATTTAGTTAAAAATTTAGATCTGAAGAGTGATCGAGAATGATCTAACGATGATCAAAAATATGTTATTTTTACCTAAGTAAACTTATCAAAGAGTTCCCTATTAATAACCGTTTTTTGAAAGGTTTGTTCCAAACTATTATTGATTACATTAGAAAAGGGTTGTGTCTTACCATTTATTTCGGAATCCTATTTCTTAAAGTTTCCTTCATTTATAATTTATCTATATTCGATTATTTTATCGGCGACTTTATCTACTGAAATGAATATTTAAACTCTACAATACCCAGAGTTGGCAAGGGTGTGAAAAGTAGGAGGCTGTGCGTCCGGACTCCCATTTGGATTTTATGACCCCTGAGAAGTGATGTATCTCCGGATATGCTAATCCTTCCTCAAATACCTATAATAATATTGATATTTTAATCAATGCTGTCTGCGAAAACTGTGATAATTTTAATGTTTAAATTGTGAATAAATACACAATTGTGATGTATATATACAATTTATATTTATTAACAATTTAAATATTAATATATATATATATATAGTTAATATTTAAATATATATAAATATTAATATATATATATAGTTAATATTTAAATATATATATATATATATATATATATATATATATATATATATATATATATATATATATATATATATATATAGTTAATATTTAAATATTTTCCAATAATATCGTGTTTTGAATAGTTCTTCTTCCAAAGCGTTTACCTACCAGCTTACGAACACCCAGACCTGTTGTTGGAAACCAAAAAGCCGAGCTGGAGTGGGCCTAATAACTTTGCTTAATCGCTAAGGTGATACAAAACAATCCCTTCTTCCTCGCCAACCGAACCAATGAGCTTGATATTCAAGTAAAGCAAGCACACAACATTGTGCAAACTATTGAAAAGATATTCAAAATCACATTTACTATCTATAAAACTAATTTAGCATCGTTTACGTAAAAATAAATCAATAAATTAATATAATAAAAGCTTATATTTTTAACAATCTTTAAATCATACAATAAATAAATATTAAATTGTGACACTGAATTCTAAAAACATATATCAATTTGTATTCGGCTAAAATATTTGTCACACATTTAGAGGATACATAGGTGGTTAGAGGGATTAGGGGACTAATTTAACTCTACTAGACAGTGCTTTGTCTTTTTTTAATATTAAGGATTCATGAAGAACCATGAGTTTCAATAGTGTTATTTCTGTATTGTTTTTTATCATACAAATTTTTGAATCAAACATTAGCTGTTGTTAAGTCATTGTAATTGTGTATGAGTATACATCAAATGATATCACTAATTAAGAGTGTAACTTAACCATTTCAAGCTGAATTAACAGAAAATATAATTTATTTTACAAATAATTTACTTAAAGCAAAAGATATTGTCAATGCCTGAGGAATAGACCAATGATGTAGTGTAAAGAGTATTTTTATAAGAAAGTCTCCTCTTATTAGTCGTAGTTCACGCAAATGGGGCAAACATTTTAAAATTAGGATACTCATTTGTTTCCAAGAAGCAATCTGTGAAGTGTAATATGATTTAAGAACTAGTTTAATTTACAACAAGATTTGGACAATTCACCTGATTCCCCTCCACCAAGACCTGATGGATTCTTGAGCCATGTACACTCCGTTTAACCTGAATAGTAGCAGTCTTACGTTGACAGGTTACATTATGGCCCTATCTTATAGGCTGCATCATATCGGAACTAAACAAGGTAGCAGCTCTAACTTGACAGACTACACTATTGTCCTATAATATTTATTGATCTATAGTTTAATCTGTCAAGATAAGCTCACTACTTTTGACAATAAACACATAACTTTAATCGTTGTATTATCGGGGATGTGAGGGAGGATTTCGATGAAATAAATCAACAATGGATCAGACTTATACCAACCAGCAAATAATACGGGGAAAAAAGGTCATACACCATATCAGTTCATCAATTTATACATATATTTTAAAAAGGCCTACGATTCAAATAAAATAATCCAATTATATGAAATTTAATCAAAGTTTGGGATACCCCAAAAAAAACTTGTCAATTTAATTGAGGTATGTTGACTGATAAGCGTGGTAGGATACGGGTTGTAAGTCACCTATCAGATATTTTTGAAATATATATATAATGGGTTGAAACAAGGTTATAAACTTTCTCGATTTCTTTTCATACTAACCTTAGATTATGTTATTAGGGTAATAGAAGATAGTGGGATAGTTATGACATTGCAGCTTCTAAGATACGCAGATGACTTAGCTTTTCTGGGCAACAGGAAGGATAATTTGGTAAGAAATTCAGACATTTTAAAAGAGGTTTGTAAGGAAATAGTCTTAGAAGAAAACTCTAAAAAGACTAAATACGTGAACACAAAAAGATTGGGGATAATAATTTAGAAATTACTTAGAGCAAAATATAATTTGAAAGTTTAAATGAGCTTAAATATGTAGAAACATTTTAAAATATATTAACAAAATTAAATTAGAAATAATTAGGTAAGGAATACAATCGGGAATGCACGATCATGGCATTACTTGGTCAGTAGGTTGTTGATATTTCGCCTACTTTCAAAGAATGTAAAATTCAGAATATACAAATTAATACTTATACCAGTTGTTCTCTATGGGTGTGAAACGCGGTCTCTCCCAGCCACGGGTCTGAAAGATTGATGATGATGATGATGATGATGATGATGATGATAACTTCTATAATTTAAATCTTGGGATATTAATTAGTATGTCTTAGTTAATATATGAATAATACTTTACAAAACCAAAAAAATAACTATAAGTCTGTTCTTTTATTACTTTGTGAGCCTTTTATGTAGTAAAAGAATAAAAATTTAAAAAAACTAAATATTACATTAATATATTTTTACTGTCCCATGTAACCATATCTCACTACATTAAAGAAAATGCTAGAAATGTTCTGAAATTTATTTTCCAATGAATATTTAATAGATTTGTTAGACCTGATCTAGTGTTTAAGTCCTAAGAGGTAGATTGCAGGTATATTTGTTGAGACAAAAAATGCACACTCAATATTTACATGACTTTATTAGATTTTAATAAAGTGTATTTTCCATTCGCGCACTTTCTTATGGACAGAATAAACCATCTTTAAAAGTCATGATAGGTTATTAGATTTAGATATATATTTCAGAGGGAAGGATGGCAAAGCTCTCCTTAACTTGGATTACCCCCTTCTGAGTGCATTTCCAACTAGGTGAAACTTGGATGGCAGCTGTTAATTTTCTCTCCCGTTTACCCCTATTTTTCGTACCTCTTTTTTTCTCGTTCAACTGTTTCTCTTCTTAATAATTATAAGAATTATTCAAAAAATCAGTGAAGCAAGAAGAACACGCTATATCAACCCACTCCTTGGCCTGCTACTTCCCCCCAATTTCACCACCCCTTCTTTGGTGAGCACAACAACGGTTTTATCTTCAGTTTCGGATCTTCTAACTTCAAATGTAATTATAACTATAATAATAATGTCCACATAGGTATTTGAAGTCAAGATAAACTTCTCACATTTCCCGTTCTTTGGAAGGACTGATAAGGAGGTCAAACAAGCTGATTTGGACTTTGTCTCGATTAGACGCGCAACTTAGAATTTTAGTACTCGTGTAGGGGTATTCAAACTAATAACCCTTTTTAAATTAGTGCTTCTAAGATTGAATAGTACCCACGCCGATGAGCACATGGACTAAACATCAATCTACTTGGGTTCGTATCCCGTTCGGGTGTACTGAGAATGTTACTCCCTAAATGGTATCTCCCTCTACCCCAACTCAATTTCTGATGAAAATCATAAAATATTTACCTACTCTATTATTGTAACTAAACTCAGATAACCAGATATTTAGTTTGAAATGGTTTTAAATGTACTAAAGAAACCCTATGTTAAATAGTGATAGTAAATATTTTAATAATATTTGGTAGTATTTAAGCACATGTTTAGCTAAAATCAGTTATTCCGTAGGACTCTATGGGTCTGATCCAAGTACTCGTATATATATATATATATATATATATATATAGAGAGAGAGAGAGAGAGAGAGAGAGAGAGAGAGAGAGAGAAATCGAGAGAAAGAGTTTTATCTTGATTTTTTTTTAAACAACATATTACTATTTTATTTATATTGTAAAAGCCCACCCGTTTATTCACCCCTTGATCACTTAACAAAATAATATCCATTTACCCACCTCGGTGGCGTAGTTGGCTAACGCGCTAGTCGTGTTGAGCTCGACTGCTGAGGACGGGGAGATCGAGATTCGAATCTCGGTCGGGTGAACTGGGGGTGGTTTTTCCTAAATGGTTTTCCACTCTCCCTCCACGCAAATGCGGGTTCACTTCTTCTAATTCAACTTTCCCATTTCCTAATTCATTAACGTAATTAGTACTTAAAGCGTATAACCCGAACGGGTAGTAAGACGTAGTGCTAAATATTATTATTATTATTATTAATATCCATTTGATTAGATATCTACACAATAAAGACCATAATGTGTCGAGGAAATAATATGTTGTTACCATAGCCCCTTTTATCCATACACAAATTGAACATATAAGCTAATGTGTTATTGATGAGTAAGGTTGAATATCGAGGAGGTGTACCCTTATTTACGTTAAAAGGAAAATGTGGGAGCAAATAATAAATCCCATATAAGTAAACCTGAACTGCGTTTGAACCACGAACTGCACATCATCGATAGTTCAGTATATTGAGAGAATAACGTCTTAAAACATTTGATCATCAAATCGGGACATAATTAGTTGCTGCACGATTAAAATCTCAATTATATCAATTTGCTTTTATATATTGTTTACGTAAGAATTAGCGAGTTTTCTTGAATAAAAGGAGGTATTATCTAAATCCAAGCAAATAATGAAAGAAAATGTAAATACAAATATGACTATCTAGATTATTATTATTATTATTATTATTATTATTATTATTATTATTATTATTATTATTATTATTATTATTATTATTAAGCACCACGTCTTACTAAACGTTTGGGTTGTATGCACCTACGAAAATGTGAGATGGTTGGGTGATTGTGAGATGAAATGGAGGACCTACAGTTTAACGTAGGATCCAAACCATGGTGGAGGCCTGGCATTCCTCACATTCACAAACTGTTATTAATACACGTCTTGTCATAGGTGAAGGAATGGTTTGGCAATCAGATACATCTGTGCCAGGAATGAGTATTGAACCCCGGACCCCTAGCACAGAAGTCCAACACCTTATCCTTAGACCGCTAGGTCACCAACTTACTAGAAAAATGACACATTCTACCGTACTTAATTTACTCTCCTACATAATATACTTCTTTATTAAATTAAAAATAATTTCAAGTCTAATATTAATCACTTGAAAATAGATAATAATTGTAAGATGTGCCACCCATGGGAACTCTATAGAGTTTCACCCTAAGAGGACTCTCCATATTTTGCATTGTTTCACATCCAGGATGCAACATTCTCTCAAGTAGGTCATTGACCTAATTTTTGGGCAGTTAACATCATCATAATTATGTTAATAATTAACTCTTACACCCTTCTCCTCTTTAACGAACTTTTAACCAAAAATGTGTGAGAGAGTTTACTCCCAAAGGTCTTACCCACTGAAAAAAACACAAAAAACTTACACCATGGGTTTGAGACCTGGGAAATTGTCCCCAGAGAAACCAGACTTATGATCCTATGATTTCGGAGTGACCTTATCTCAGAATTCTGTCGTTTGAAACCTTGTGATAAAGTAAATATTTCTTGTTACTTTTGCATGCAGTTCATATCAACTTCTCATGAGGGATTATCATGGTAGCCAAGCCATTATATTGACCCTCTAACGTATGAAGGGGGTTGATTCCCTTTCTCTAAAATCAGTTTGACCCTCATTCACAGGCAAGTAGGAAATAAACTCTCAAACTTACGGGAGTTTTGCTACGCTCATTTTGCAATCTTGAGTCCTTCAACACTGGGCTTCGCTAGTGCCGCTGCTGGGTCATAATAGGACAAACTGCAGTGATCCTAGTGGTGAAGGACTCAAGCTACCAAAAGGAGTGTAACCATTTTAACCTGTAGGTTTAGCTTCTGGGTGTATTTATGTATGTTCCTTCGTACTTTAAATATAGATAGGTTACCTCATCAGACTTTATTCGCCACCTTAACGGTGGTTGTGAATCCCAGATTTGAAAGTTTGACATTGGTGATAAATGTCACAGGCATACCGGTGATAACAATACTTTAATGTGACTTCATGATATGGAAATGATGGCAGCTTGTCGCTCATTGACTTCTAAACGTTATAAGAGGTGAAAAAAACACGTAAGTAGGATAGTATGGTTTGTTGTAATCAAATTCAAGCTGTGGCGAACTACTTAATATATTGAAACATATTTTGAGTAAACTCAATCAAACATATATTGAACAAAAACTATATATTTTTGAAATAATATTAAATTTAATCATGCGTTCGTTTTTCTACTATTTCCTTTAAATTATATACTCAATTTTGTTTTTTAAGTTCACATTTAAACCATTTTGTAGTAAAAAAACCAATTACTTGACGTTTACAGTTTTTAGTAACTATCAGTTCCAGCCTCATTATGTACTGTACTTTACACCGTAAGTTGCTCAAGTTTGATGAACTCCTCTGGGTATGATTGCGTGTAGTATAAATCCATGAAAATCTGTTTGGTCAAATTTTTGCAATATTTGGCAACGGTTGACAGCCACATAACCTTATGGTCTAAGACAACGTCCAACACGTCCCACACTTACTTACTTATGTAAAGTGTGGGACGTATTGGACGTTGTTAATAGCTTTCAAAACCATTAGTAAAAAAACACATCAAGTACACAGTTATTGGCTCTCAGATAATCTTAAAAACAAAATTCGTGGATAAACTGTAGGCGAAAGATAAATTAGGATTCACACTCATAGGACTGTGTGATGGCTGTAGTGTACTGCAAAGATCCCGAACAGGTAATTCCTATATGAGTTACCTTGTAAAACAGTTGTTTGATTCATACTTACATGGATGTGCATCAATCTTGCTTTCGCCATGCTCTGAATGCTATGATACGACACTATACTAAACATAGTGCTTACACTGAAGGTGCAAGACAATAGACAGTTGAACCCATCTATCATCAATAGCTCTACAGGAGTGGTTTCCACTGTTCCTTGTCATGAAAGTGTTCAAATCCTCCTCCATAAATAATATTAAAACCATTCTGCATTAAAACAAAGCTTGCTTGTTTCCAAATTCCACAGGGAAAAATACAAAGCATCAGAACAATTACGTCTATAATTCTATATTATACCAAATATACATACTGGCTCCTAGATAGAGTAAAAACCGACTACATTATTCTAGTCAGGGTGCATTGCATATTGAACTTTTAATTTTGAAGCTTTAATTAATATCCCAGTGCAAGCTAATAAGCTAAGCTTCCTATTCAATTATAGTACACAAGTCAGAGCCAGCTAATTGATGTAATTACCTAAGTGAGTTAAACAATTTTAACATAATTTCAAGTTTAAATTTTAAATTAACTTTAAATTAATTGAAAAAGGCCTGACCTTCCAACTAAACAAATATTAAACAGAAACCTAACACATCTAAGTAGACGTCAGCCATCTAAGCCTATCTCAGATGGAGACCTATAGTTCTCAAAATATATTTCTCCTCCTAGTCGGCGAGACCACCATTACTCTAACAGACATCATAGAAGTGTTGCTCAGCAGGTGACTACAATTAGACGTAGCAGCGTGTCTTCTTTGGTCGTTGATTGAATAAAAAGTTGAATTTATATGATCAAAATAGTTGGCGAAGGAGCGGTTGCGAAGGAGAAGTCTTGTTTCCCCCTGCGTCTTTCCCGTTTAGTTTAGTGGTGAGAGATGATCATGTGATGCTTCAGTGGAATGATTTACCAACTTAAGTTAACTTGTCATTTCGAAATCCAGTCAAATTGGCAAACACCTTTCACATTCAATTTAATTATAAGATAATTTTAATAATCGGAATGTTCTACTTTGTTCTGTTGGTATTTATTCATGCTACACATTTTCCACATCTTGTAACTTAATTTTTTAACCTAAAAATATCACATCTTTATTTATAGCCTCTTCTATCATTATGACATGGTCAATTTTTCTATCTTCCTGTTGTCCCGCGAGTTTAATAATCTTTCCTGTTTTCTTTTGAGTTACAATCGTGATGTTTTCTATCATATTTCTTTCTGGCAAATAAAATATAGTCAATTAATGAATAATATTAATACAAAATGTTTACTAGTGTTATTGCAAAATTAATTCAGGACCAAACTTGCCAGTTTTAGTATGCACATATTAATGACTGCATTACAAGTATATATTTTGATTACCCTTTAGCACAGTTTCTAGAAACAAACATTCTTATTTGATTTAGGGGTTGCTTGTTTAATCCAGAACCGTATAAAGTACTAGTACCTCTCAGACTCCTCAAGAGTTTATAAATGAATTTTGTTTGAATTTATTCTCATTTAATGTCTAAAATTACTGGAAACACTGTAAATGGTTAAGTGAAGTATATACATAAATCTTGTAAACCTGTCAAGAAAAAAGTTTGATGAAAGTGGCAAACAAGGAATTTGCCACAACGGTAAAGAAAAGGGGGTGAAGGAAAGGAAAGTTGACTTAACAATTCTAAAGACATCTAAGTTTCCTAGGTTCAGACCGACCATGCTCTTACATGGCATCGAATGTTAAAATTAGATATAAATTTTGTCTTACGGGTAATTCGTAATTCATGATTTTGTCCTCGTGGTGTTTGCGCAGAGGAAACTTATATCCCTTAAAATAATCAATGTGATTTGTTGTACTTATTAAAACTATTATCCAAGTTAGATAATATTTTTTTACTATTGATGATATTTTATTTCTTAAATAAGAATATAAAAATATTTTAATATGGTTTGAAGCCAAGAATATTTAAAAACAATGTGATCAAGGAAAACAAAAGGTAATACGTTTATGTTTTTGAGCAAATGAACCTTGCATGGTGTCTAAACATATTAACACGTAAGTAAGGCTCAAACTAGTTTAACCTTAAGACTTGCAAGGTGATTAATTAAGGTTATGTTTTGCATGGGAACTTTTCCACAAGAAAAGAAGTGAATTAAAGTAAATAAGAGATGAGTTTATTATGCACAAACAATAAAATTTTAATCACACAAAACAAGGACATAATTAATTATTTGTTACATTGATTCCTGGATAGACAGAGTACATATAACCATCGTGGGACACAACCCTTCACAAAATTGACCGGAAAAATATATACTAAATGAGTCGAAAGAAGGAGTGATTTGCAGTTTAACGTTTTAATGTGAACGTACGTTTAATAAACGTATTGAAAATAAAAGTTTCTACTACCCTACCACGTCTCAATCTATCTCTATGACTCAAGAGACTTCCTCAAATGAACCGGTTCCTCTCTTCCTGACTGAACCAGCAAGCTCAAATAAGCTTCCTGGCATAAATTTAATGTCACTCACCATGTTTGTATTAGAGAAGTTCTGCACCCAAGCATTCATCGTGATTTATGAAATAGAAAAGGAGAAGTATTCAAATGAGTGGTTAATTAACATCAGCAATACTACTGACGGTATGTAAATTTATTTAAAAATATGAAAACTTCGTGTAACTATAAATATTAATAAATAGCGAGTCCAACAACACAAATAACGCAATTTGTTGTGGTGTTGGTTGAAATAATTTTGGAATGAATGTAGATATTAGCTCTCTGGTCTTTTTTTCTAGACTAAAGAGACAATGGGAAGTAGCCTTTTTTTTTTCAACACGTCAGAGCTATATATTTGTCCTTTTCATAAGGAGTAAATGTCTACCTGTGGTCACTCCTACTTTCCTTTCCCCTTCTCTCTCTCTCTGCCTCTAGCATAGTGCCAATAATGCCTGCTCCCTTGGACATCCCTGGCCTTCACCGCAAGTCATTCTCCATAATCTCCCCCCACCATATGTTTGACACTTCAACTTTAAAGCTCCATCCCCCATGTTGATTCAGTACAGCCTTCAGTCAGTCAGATGTCAAAATTTCGTCTCAGAGGTGAACGGGCAGGCAGACAAACCAAGAAGCCTATTCACCCTGTATTCAAGAATGGCAGAGTACTCTCTATTTCCTCCTCTACTCATTGATTCCGACACTCCCCTCCCAAAATACTCCTCTCACAGACCAGCTCATCTAAGCTTTTCAAAAACGCAAATTCATTGCCCTAAAAATCATTCTCCTCCCATTTGTATATCTTAGAGAAAATTGAGACCTCTAATACCAATTACAAATTCCTTATCTCTCGTGATCACATAAATTTAAAATGATGTCACTTTTATTGAGAACTTATAACTCCAAATTCCTTCTCTCTTGAAACCTACCAAGTTGGATCTTTTCGTAATCCTCCAAGAAAATTCACTAGTCCAGAAGCAATTTCTGAGTGACTACACATATATCACATTCATGGAAACTCCTCCTAGTCAAATAAGCTAACCAAGCTCGTACCAAAATGACTGACATAAAGAGTCCAAAGCCATTTAGAGGCATACCTACTCAAAATTCCTAAATGGCAGAAACATTTCACTTTTTCAAAGTGATTCAAGCGTTACTTGAAATGAAAAAAAGTCACTTTTGCAATGTGAATAAATATAGTTGTAAACATGATAAATGGAGTTATAGACTTTGTAAGTCTGGATAAAATTCCTAGTAACTTGTCACTTTTCTAAAGTGACTACATGACACGTGGTGAACTCAATAATATAATTGGGGAGTCTTGAAATAATGCCATGAAAATTGTCACTTTTATAAAATGATTAAAAATAGTTAAACACCTGATAAATTAAATAATGGATATAATTAGCCTAGACAAAATGTTAACAAAATGTTCACATTTTTAAATTAGCTAAAAATAGTTAAAAACATGAAAATTGATTATAATACGAGTATGAATTTATAACAAACACACACATGTATGCCTAAAATAAATTTAGGGTATGTAATAACCACATTTAGCAGCCCCCTAATGAAAGCTTTTCCAAACAAGGTGTTTCCTAAATTTAGTGTAGAGAGAAAGTTAACTCGTCTCGGGTTGGGCCTCCCTTATATATGGAAAATTGCTGGAAACATGTATATCCAGGAACATAAGGAAGTGGTAGTTGATATCCTGACTGGAAGCTTCAAGAAAGTCTAGACATTTCTACGCTGTTTGGTGGCCAGGATTGCCTACGGTGCATCAACTCTCGCGTCATAACGTGTAGCTCAGGACCACAGGATGTTTTACAGATAGTTACCAAAAGGGGGTGGGCACACTGAATGGAGTAGCTTTGATGACTCTCGAATATTCCACATAGTTCTAGACCTAGTGTGCCAACGCGTTTATTAGAAGAGCTGAGGAGACGCGCTGACAGGAAGAGCAACGACGTGCTAGTCAGCGCCATTCAATTTACCGGTGAATATTTTCAGGAAGGACGTAGTCTTCTCGTATTGAATAAGTACTCGTCAAATGTTAGTACAAATAGATATTTTTAATAATTATGAATTTATTCTGATATTTTATTAAATTAAAGAACAACCCAACACTTTCAGAATAGTGTTACCTTTAATTTTATTCGAGACAACTTGATATCTTTATCATATTTGACCAAAATACATTAAATCTAATTTTTGGTAAATGGTTATAATGAGGGCTGCATTTTTATATATTAATTATTTTAGAAAAAAAAAAGTGTAACAAGTGAGTAGGAATATTTTCTACACCAAAAATAAAATGTAAAAAACCATTCCAAGTTCTAGTCAGCACTTTTTAAGTTGTAGCTCACTATTTACAAGCATGCTACTGTATTGACTGCTCCTGTTGGTACGAGTGTTTTCTGGCTTGAGAATTCTCGGGATATGATTCCAGGATATTTATTTAATTTGTTTGTATGTTGAGTCCAGTGAAAATAGTGTCACGAACCATTAAATTTAGAATTAATTTTATTTTTATAAAAATGTTATAATTAAATAGATTTACAATTCACACATATTTCCTTGCTTTCTACGCTTGGATTTTGATTAGAACGTTGGACTATTTCTGACTATACAGTGTACCCTACCACATGTTGCTGCTGAAATACTACTTATAACATTGCCGAAAGTGATGCTAGTAAGCACAAGGATGAGTAATGTTAAAATAATTAACAATTCGCTTTTAATCTACACAGGACGAGTGAGTTATGTTACAAAGCAGCAATAAATATTGTGGTAAGATTAGGGCTAACAGAGAATCCGGTCTTCTTGTAATAGATGTTTCCTTATCAGTACTCTCTCAATCTTTGTTCAAAAGGTAGGTTTGGTCAGATTTACAGCAAGCAGGGTGGTGGAGGGAAATAGAAGATTGTTTTAAAATGAATGCCATTACTAACAGCAATTTCATTCGATAGGTATTGTCAGGAAATATTATATTTTACCCACAAATTCCTATGACAACATGAGTATGCTTGTCAAATAACTTCAATGAAAGAACGTTTGAATAATCTGGAAAAATCAGAAACTAAAAGATTGGGGCTCCATATTCAGTTTAATCACTGAATAATGGACGAGTATCCAAAATAAACTCTATTTAAACATACTCCACCATAAATATGGAAAAATCTTTAATCTTCTCCTCATAAGCAGGAAATGTGATTCTTGTTAAATTCGTAACATTGCGGAATAAAAGTTAAAATAATTTGTACTCGAATACCAAACATACATAACAGCTTTAACAACAGACAGGGAAAGTATAGTGAAAAATTTTTGAAGGGAAAATCAGAACGAACATTTGCTGTATTTTAATCATGGTCTTCATCTCGCCATTATGGATATTTTCTACAAAAAAACAACAACTGACAAACCACTTTAAGATATCAGTCAAGAATATTAAAGTGTATATGATGAACATGATGAGTTGAATGAATATAAAGAACACATTTAAAACGAAATAGTATTCATACCCAAGCTAACACGGAACATACAAGTAATAATTAAAACTCGAAGCCCAAAACATATTAGGAATGTTTGATAAAAGTTCAGCTAAAAACATCATATTACAAGAAAAAGTTCAAAAGTAATTCAAGAAAGGTCCTATTTGCATTTAGAGAAAAAAAACAGGATAGAACTCACCTATAATTATAATTGAAAGGATCCTCAATTTAAAAAATTGATTCGGAAAGCGTAAATTGATCTACATCTAATAATAAAATAGCATTATTTCAATATTCATTATTGGAAATCATATTAGAACGTCTGATATCATTAAAAGTGACATAAATTTTACATTTATTACGGCTAAAATGGTTTTAATTATTCTTATGAACAAATTTAAAACTCTTTATAGTAATTTATCAGAAGAAAATCATCGATACTCTTCTTAAAATAATTGAACAACGAGAAAAGAAAATTTTTACTCTGCACATGTATGAACCTCCAAAATCCAGAGAGATGATAATTTTCCTTTATTTTAAAAACTACGTTATATTCTATTACATAATAAGTACTGAATAGAAACTGTTCAGTGATATCTCGTCATTTAAAACAAATGCAGATTACGTAGGTGAAGGAACAAGTAAAAGTGTGAATAATTTGACACTGGAATTGGCCATAGAGAATTAACTAAGCCTGGAACCGAATAAAAGGAGTCAAAGTAATCATAAAACACAGGTCAAGTATAAAAAGGGCCTAGAAAAAGAATCTCAAATTTTTTAGGCCACTTGGAAGTGAACTGATATTTAGTATCTTTGCTATGTGAACCATCACTAACCAAAAACCTACTTCTACGAGAAATGAAAGAATTTTTTCAATATCTGGGAATTTTGTAGCGAAATTTCGTAACAGACTTTCAAATAATTGTATCAATGTCCTAATCTTCCTAAATATATATTTGAAATAAATAAAAAATTGACTACGAAATAAATGCCAAAAAATGCAGCTTTATCCATTAGTCTATATTAAAATAACTGTTTTTATCATTCAAATTAAACTATCGTTTTGTTAATTACAATACATTGTAAGATAATTATATAAATCGTATTATTTTTAAATTCAATATTTCTATTGTTTCAGTTTAAATCTTACAATGGTAATCACATACCAAAAATTTAAAAAAAAATTGAAAAAATTCCTGTCAACTGAATAAGATCAGAATCCCTAAGAGGCACGTGTATTATCTAATTTGGAAAAATGTGGATGGCTTCTATTTATAACCTAATATTAAGACTAAAGCAAATAGGTGAATCTCACATGAGGGTCAGAGTAAGAATGTCTGTTCGTACGCAACGCTTGGCCAACGATGACCTTCGCTAAGATTTACTGGAAGAGTTGAAAATAATTTGTATGTCTGTGTGCTTGCGTTCAGAGGAGTTCTCAGGATTGATCACTATTTAAAATTATGGTTTTTCTTTACTGATATATAAATTTATACATTTATTTACCAAACATCTCATTTTATGCGAACTATATATATACAGTTTCACTTTGACCTATGAAAATGGGTCTTTTTTTTAAAAAAGTTTGCTTGAACATGTTATAATTTTAGCTTAGTTTAAATGTAAAAACTACAAACATATCTCTTGCATTAAATACATTTCTCAGCTGAAGAGTATCGAACCCAATTTCTGATTGGTGACCTACGTGTGTATTTCTAATACGGAATAAATTCAATGATCTCTAGATTAATATGACGGTGATTTATTTGCTGAGCCATAAAACTAAAATTTTCTGTTTTTATATTTGATTCATTAGTTCGTTCAAAATGAAGGAAATTTACAACTAAGAGGCTGTAAAATTTAAGGAAATGCACTTTTGTTAACGTGGATATGTAATAAAGAAACTACAGTTTCAAATCTCATATAGAATTAATTCCAGTACACTGGACGTAGATTCTGCACCACTAATTCCAACTCTAGCAAGCCCAATACCCTAGGATTGCGCTGACCTTATTAAAAAAAATTCCTACACACTTATAAGTGTGCGTTATCTTAATATTAACCAATATTAAGCAATGCATATCTTTTCTCGAAATCATTTTAAATACTCATCTCAGTTTATAAAAACAATTGGAGTTATTTCCATTTTAGTCCGTGAGGGTGTCCGTGTTTATTTTGTCTCGAGTAAATAAAATGAACGACCTACCCCAGGTATACAACTCCCAGTCTAACATAAACAAACGTTGATACTTAAAACGTTCTGCTCCTCCCCTCTTACGTGCCTCCCTCAAACCACCTTACTATGTCAACCTCACTCTTGCTCCTTTTACTTGTCATGCATTTTGTAGCCTCACTCTCTCTCTTTTTCCCATTTCGTATGATGTGTGGCCGGTGGGAGTCAACTTGCAGCAACAATAACCCTTGGTACCCTATGCTTGGGCTGACTAGTGGTTTCAAATATGCATCGCTGGTCATAACCGCGCCCGACGTTAATACAAATTAGAAATGTTATTAGGTTCTCTGAGCCTAAATGAATAGGTAAAGGTGACCTAGGTGCACGCATATAGAACTAGACCTTTTCTGGATGTTTGTTTTGCTTCAATGCAAAAACAGAGCATGTGTTAAACTAATGCATGGTCTCAGAAACTAACGTGTCTGGCTGGAATGGGAGGATTGTTGAGGGTGGAAGGGGGTCTAATGTAATAAGGCGATCAATCTGAATAATTAAGTGCATCTAACCCTCATGGCCGATAAAAGTGACTCACTTTTCTCGGTTCAGTATAATCAAGCCGGATGTTAATATAAAATTGTTATAGTTTACAAACTTTGTCAAATGGCCATGGTACAAAGATCTTTTATTTTTACTCGTACCGCTAGAACTATTTGAATAGTTTTTTAATTACTGATTGATGGCAGGGATTTACTAGATGATAAAATAAAGATATATGTGGGAATGTAAGAATGGGATACTTTTAATAGATTTGTTTACAGTGGGAAAAGTAATTAAAAAACAAAATTGTTATTTTTTACTATATTTTACTTTTTTAACCATGTCTTACTACCCAGCAAAGATATACGCATTTAATTACATATATGGGGAAGGGATAATAGCTAGTTAATAAAAATGAAATGTCCCAGCCATTAAAGGGCAGATGATAGGAGTAGTTAAGTAAGAAAAATAATCTTGAGTACTCACAGCTGGAACTAAAACTCAGACCTCCACCTCACCGTCAAACATGACCAAATGACTTAGGCGTTTGGACAGCGTACCCACTGATTCATATAACTACTCTAGCTTTCCCAAAGATAACATTTTTGACTCACAAAATCATCATGGATCAAGAAGATCCGTCATGATTTTAAAGTCATTGTACCCCGATATAAAAATTGGGATCTAACAATTATGTTTTATGCTGACCAACTGTAATAATATGTCTTTACCTAGAGTTGCAACTGAAAGGTTTTGATGCGTTTCGTTCCAACACTATATATATAATATGTGTGTTCAAAAAATTCGATAGTTGCAATTCAATAGTAATAATTATTGTTTAACTATGCTAAAACTATAAATATGAAAATATTTCTAATTTACAGAGATTATACACTCCATATTATCAGAATATTTTTTAAATCATCAACTTCAAAGTGCGGCATCTAAGAATGGGAGCAGGCGTTCAAACTTTACAAAAATAGTAGAAATAACCAGCTACTTCTTGTAGAAATAGAAAATTTAAATTTTATAAATAAGACTAAGAAATCCTAAAAATGAACTAACACCAACACAAAATATTAACAAAGGGAATGAGTTAGCTAAGTGATTACATGATCAAAAAATATGTAACAAAACTATCATCTATCTAGTGGATTCAGACCGATAATAAAAATAAATATCTTCTGACATGGTGGTAGGCGGTGAACCGTGATGTACCTTTACACAATTTTTTCTCCTGTAACATTTAATGTTATTTAAATAATACTTTTTGGATATAAGTATGATGATCTTATTTTCACATCATGTTTCTGTTACTATGTAAATTATATCGTTTTACATATATAATGTTAATGTCTCTATTTTCAGGTAGAGGAGCGAGAAAATCTGTGATACCATTTATTATCTTATAATACATTATATAACGAACTAGCAGTTTGACTGGTTCTTCGCACGGTAAGCCGCATCAAACTATATTAAATTAGGATGTTCAACATCAAGCCACCAACTCTTTTTATAGTTCTTCCTTGTACAATCCTTAGCTATCCAATTGGATACCCTTTAAGATATTTTTTGTTTTATTATTATTATTATTATTATTATTATTATTATTATTATTATTATAATTATTATTATTATTATTATTATTATTATTATAATTATTATTATTATTATTATTATTATTATTATTATTATTATTATTATTATTATTAGAGAGACATCTTCCTTACTCCCACCTTTTATCCATTTCCAAGAACTATACTTTCAATTGAAAATGTTCATAATCCTATGGTTATTTGGGTGTGTCCCTTTACATTTATCAAAATATTTCCATTTTCTATCATACCGAGAAGTATTTCTGTCTGTTAGTTCTTCTGGGAATTTTGGGGTACCCCTTCCCACTTTCTGATCCTTAATTTTTAAATTTAAGAATTCTTGTACGTTTATTGTACCACACTGAGAAGTAGTGTATTCTTTTAGTTTTGTAAATTTTGAAACTCCCCATTTCACCAGCTTCAATGTATAAATATAGTTTTTTTAACCTTTTGTTATTTAGATTTATCTCTCCTTATTCGTTGATAATAATTACTTTCTACCACCCCTAAAAGGTTCTTTTCGACGTGTATGTGTTCGTCATCGTCGTCGTCCCCCCCCCCCCCCCCCCTTTGTCCCTTCTAAAGTCAAGGGTAACATTTTAATACATAAATGCTCATACTCTTATGTTTAATTGGAGTGGTCCCTAGAAATGATTCCCAAATTTTAATTTTATATCACACGTAAAAGTAGCTTAAAACATTATTTCTGGAAATTTATAGGTGCATTGACTCCTATTTGTTTTAACTTCTACTTAAAAATTGCAAATTTTAGGATCAATTTTGCTCAATTTAAATTTTCCGTCCAATATAAATTGTCTATTTTTCTAACTTTAAACCCAGTCTTCCAACTTCCTATTTTTCTAATAACCACTAAGAAATTTCAGATATTAAGAATTATTTGGTATTTAGGGTTTCACTTCTACCTGACAGCAAAATTTAAATGTTTTATAATACCTTAAAGGTTGGTTTTTATCCCTAGCTATACCCCCACGGAGAAATAAATAGGTATGTGAATAAAATTTAGTCCAACTTTATTACATTTTTGTCATGACATAGAGATAGTAAATACATCATGCTATAAGTGATAAATACAAAGCGGTATCATATAACGTAGACAATGACAAAAATGTTCTATATGAGGTGGCGATTCTCAACATCCTCCACAAGATATTCAACCTCCAACGGGACGACAAACTGGACGGGAAGACTGCTTATGAGACAATCAGGAATTCAGAGGCATATATTGTTCTAATCTTATTATCCCTCCCAGGTATGACGTACCCAATGCTTACCTTCTTACACATATGTTTTGGGCAATGGTCTTTATAGAGAAGAACGATATCTCAAGGCTGGAATTCTATTGTTCTTCCACGTGGATGCTGAACAGCATGGAAACTCCTTATATTCCATATGTAATCTATCGTCCATCACTTCCAGTAGTTATCGCATGGTTTTTGTCTCAGCCTTATTTGATCAGTTTACTTCTCTAGTGTATAAAGTTCTTAATACAGCAAATAACTAAGAGTGAATTATGGTATCTGCGGATTCAAAGGTTGATAAAGAATGTGTATAATAAATAAGAGTGGAAAAATTGATCTATGTAGGGGAAAGCAAGTGTTACCTAATAGTGTTATCAATAAATAACCTGCAATTATATTAGCAGTTAATCGAACAGCTAATGTTCCTGTTAGTGGGATCTTTTAGACAGGGCATTGATGTTAGTTTTTCTCTAATTTAAAAATGTGCTAGTGTCAAAGTCTTAATATCTTCCCCGTCTTGTGAAATTGATCTGGATCTAATTGTGGCTTCTACGTTTACTAAGACTGTATTAAGTCCTTCCTCATCCATTTGGGCTCTCCCCAGTACCTCCTTGGATAGCGTCTAGTAGTGTCAATTATTCTTTCCCACCAACCTCCACACCAAGTCAATTGTGGTACAATAAACTTCAAGGGGATGCAGTGTTTAGTGACGTACTTATGTGGGTTGGAGGAGGGGAAGATCTGCGTAGTTAAATCAACTCCTTACATTCTGCATGGATAGTTTGGACTTTGTCTCTGTATATTGTGCCGGGTAAACCCTGTATACTCTCATATTTCTCAAGTGTGATTAGAAATCTGTCCATAGACATGTCCGTACACAATCCCAAATGTACATCTCATGTAGTAGAACACGAAAACTGTATGCTGTAAGAACATTGGAGGACTTTCCCCACATTGACATAAAGAGAGCCAGCAAAGTCACTGAAACTACAAATTGGTTCAAGGGTTTTACTCTGCCAGTAGGTGGAGGGGCCTCTATTTCCTGACCTCGGGGGTGACTCTCTATTTTATATGCTAAACACTTACGTAAAACCTTCTTGATAGTTTGATAGGGTTGATTTATCCAAAATTCAAAGCGAGTTTTGGAGAGTACACTGCAAGCTCATAAGTGGTAAAGTCATGTGTGCATCTGTAGAATTAGTAGCTACGTAAAGTGGTGATATCTGTTGAGGTGAAGTGAGTGTTGTTGATCCCTAAGGAGTTCGAAAAACTGTTGACAACTTCTAAATCAGATAATGTCATCGTGAATAAAGGGGCTAGAGCGTAAAATATTTGACATAGATTATAGTTGTTTATGGTTCTGTAATGCTTACATTTCTGCAGGGAAAGATTCCCCCTTAATTACCTGGGTTAAGTGAGTGCGTTTAGCATGGAGCTCTTACGCTGTCAGTTATCCATTAAAGTTTTATATTCTTTGTACTTTCCTCGTGAAGCAAAATATCCAGGCCATGATGTGAAGGAGTTTCGAGTATGAGCTGCATCCTGAACATTTGACTAGGCTTGTTGGAGTGCCGATTTTATGAGCTTGATGTGGATTCTTACGTTCATCTGGTAGTGGTTTGTTTGGTATGGATGCATCGTGTGGCCAGTTGCCTTAGTGCTGAGAAATCCAGGAAGGGCCATACCACCATAAATACAGTGACCCCAGTAGATCTCCTAGAATTATCCATGAAAGATTATCGGCTGGATTTTCCTCTCCTGGGAAATGCCTTCATTAATTCGGTGTCATGTACATCTACTACGCCCCTGCTAACAAAATTCTTTCAACTATTGGGGTCATTGTGGATCCACCCCACTTTTACATTAGCATTACTTTATAAGGTTGCCTTAACTGTTTTGAAGTTTGTCTTTTGATAAAAAATTGCTAAGTAGTCGTTACCCCATCAATGCTACGAGAAATTAAAGTCGAAGAAGGGCTACCTTCTTGATGGGTGGAAGTATATTTTTTTTTACTTTATATCAGGTGGACATTGACACCACTATATCATGGGGCTTGATGCTATAGTACAAACCCCTATTCATTTTATAATACGTTTTCAAAAGACGTAGACGTGTGAACTGTTTAGTCCTGACAATCCTATCTTACGCTGAATTGGCATAGAAGAAATATGATGAAAATTCAATGTCAAGTTGCACCAGCATACTCCAATTTCTTTTGGTAGAGTTTCATCTCAATATATTCTTCTACACAAGGTATCTTGAAAATAAGTTTTCCTATGATAAACAATGGTGAAAATAGGCCAAGTGTGTGGTAGAATCTGGCATATGATTGTGGAAGTTGCCTTTCAAAAGCAGAATCTTCCCGGAACCTGTTTGTGATGTCACGAAGATCAATGAAGAAATGATCTTATATTTTATTACATTAACTCCTAGAACTGGAATGTCTCTCTTTTAATTTATATGCCTTTATGATTATATACATCCACTGGGCGTAAAAATATTGTTGCCCACTTTGACAAAGGAAATCGTATTTGTTGCAGTAGAACAGTCATCTCATCGTAAATCTTGACATTATCTTCGTCAACTTCACCACTTGCTGCATTGTTCTCCATGAATGTGCTCGTGTCTAAAACTGTTACAGGCTTGGGGAATGCTGTTCCTGTAGTAATGCTGATAGGAGTAAGGGGCTGAAAAAGAATCCTAAAGGGAATCTAGTTTATCAGTAGGTTATGATTTAATTTGCAGAGCTATAGTTTCTATCGTTATTCTGGATGACGGCATACCAGAATTATCATAGCATATAGGTGTCCCTCGTATTTAAACCCAACTATAGGAATGCCTGCTTAACGTCAACTACAATTGCTTGTTGTAATCGTAAACGTAGAAGTTTTGCAAATACCTCAAGCAGTTAATTTGGTCAAATCTCTAATGAAACATTTAGTAACGATGCACCTCGTTCATGGGAGGATCTGTTGAAAATAATTCTCCATTTGGTAATCCAATGCCTTTCCTTCTTCACTGCATGATGAGGCAGGTAAAATACGTGCCTTGATGCTTCATCAAGCAGAGAAACTTCTACCTGATCTTTCACGATGTATTCAAGCATCTGGTGGTAGTATATGGTCTTCAAGTTCTCATCTCAAGTTGCATCGTGTATCCTCTTACAATGAGCGTGATACGTAATCTTTCTGCTTCTTCAATTAAAAATTCTGTGAGTTTCAGTAGGTCTCCTTCCGAAAGCCTTTCTCATCTTGTGTAAATAATACATTAGAGAAAAATATTTCTGTGAAGGCACTAAGCAGCTTCCGTGATAAAACCCGACCTAGTAAATTATATTATCCACTAGTGTTTGAAGTGCTAGAATTCGTCGCTTGCACTCAATGTACATGGTGTTCAATTCCTCTGGAGTAGAATACTTCAAGTGTTGTATGCCTTCTAAGCAATCCAGATGAGCCAAATAATTTGGTTTTTGTCATTTTAGCTTGAGCGTAGAGTTCTCTTTGTATCTTCATACGTGTCTGATGTCATGTCAATACCGTCCACTAAGTTATTTGTCTCGACTTCTAAGCATCCAATCAGAAAATCATGCCTGTCTATAAGTAGTATCGATGAGTTCTTGTCAATGGACGACTCAAATTGCACCCATAAGAATGACCAAATTTCTAAATTATCAAAAATGTATCTAGTCCTGTGTTGGGAAGTCTCACTCTCTGCGTAGCCTTTACTGGAGCAAGCTCAGATGTAGTAGATCGCGTAATGGAGTTGTCAGCCATTGATGCAACTTGGTTATGTTTTATATGTCGTTTAAACCTTTGAATTTCACGTCTGAAAGCCTATTTATATGTAAGATATAAACCAATCCACATCAGCCCCGTACACTTGATCCGTGAGTAAGTCGTGAATCATGTCATCTAAACTAATTAGACTTTCCATAGTACCACAAAGGCAAACGTTGTAATGCTCATACTCGTCATTGAATGCGGAGTCCGTAAAGTCATTAAATGTATTCGCAAAACGTGTAAGGTTAGAGTACTCTGTAGTAAGTATTCGCATCAAGTTCGCTGATTTAAAGTACTGTCTCTATCATTCATATTACTGATAATTTTTTATATCTAGGGTATCACAAATTTGTTCATAAATATACTGTTACACCGTGTTCTAGGGTTACGGTCTTGAAATAACACTGGCCACTAGCCAAACACGCAATATTTACGTATTTTATACATTCAAAGTATTTTACCTTTCATTTACTTATCTTAGTAGGATAACTGAATATATACTTCAAGTTGTTTAGTTAGCAAACCATTACTTATCTTGGTGATTGCTTACTGCTTCGGTTGTGGGCTGCAATGTTACGTGCCCTGGTGCATCTTGATCGCTATAAGAATATAACCAATAATGGATTATTCCGGTATCTTATCGCAGCGGTCAGTTTCATACGCTAATTGTGTATATACTTCCTCTATTCCAGTATTTACCTAATCCCTCCTAATACATCCTGTTTTAGGCATCAATTATGTGGAGAAAGAAACAAGTGCGTAAGTAAAAGTTAGTTCATTATTATTAGATTATGGTTATGACATATAGTTCGTAAATATATCATGACATAGACCATAAATACAAACAGTTACATACAACATAGAAAATTACAAAGAGTTTCTAAATTAGGTGGATATTCTCAACAGCCCCTCCCTTACTTCCTGAAGTCCCATTTAATAATTTAAAAATTTCAGAGTATTATGATTATTTAGAATGGTTTATTTACCTGCCTCTTGAACTTGAATTTTCTTCCACATGGATAAGTAGTTATTTCTATTAGATTTGGAAACTTGTAGCCCCTTACCTTTTTTCTCTAACTCACCCCAAGAAATTTCAAAGTATATTTGGCTATCTAGATTTGTCTTTCTACCTGTCTGCCAAATTCTGTTTTTCTGCCTCACCCAAAAAAAGTATTTTTTTAATTAAAGACCCACTATCATTCTTCAGAGACCCATTTTGAAATTTTCCTGTTCTATTATTATTAGCACTGCGTCTTACTACCCGTTCGGGTTACACGCTCTTACGCTAATGTGTAAAGGCAGGGTGATTGTGAGATGAAATGGAGGACCTAGAGCTTAACGTGGGATCCGAACCACGGTGGAGGCCTGGCATTCCTCACATTCAAAAGCTGTGATTAATACACGTCTTGTCAGAGGTGATGTAAGGGTTTGGCAATCAGTTAAATCTGTGCCGGGACTATGGATTGAACCGATGATTGAACCCCAGACCTTTCCTGTTCTAGATTATTCTGATTTTATATAAGTAAATCCAGCTGTTTTACTTCCAAATTTAATCTTTCCAGTTCATATTTCAGTGACTAGTCTTTCGCAGTGACTAATCTTTTCTTGAAAACACACTCACACTCACGTTATGCTTTTTATGTATATAGATAGTGAGAATTGGATCTGTGGCCGATATATTTCCTCTTTACATATTTATAATCTGCATGGATTATAAAAATGCTTTAAACGACATTTTTATACCCCATAAACAAAATGAATCCAAACAAGTGCAATCATGTAGTGCATCAATATAAATGTATAATACAACACAAAAAGTAATTGAGTAACTGATATTAAAATCTGGATAGTAGTTTAGTTTATAATATTGGCCATACTTCACCATGGATGGATACTCAAGTAAATGAAGGGGAGATTAGTAGTCCACGTTTATTTGGAAGTTAATAACGGTTATAATATAGGTATGTTAGTTCACTTAACATACTATCAGTGATATTTTTCCACCTGTTCAAGCTATACGCATATATAGTAATTATTTTATGGGATAGGGATGAGGGAGATAGCCTTTTAGAGTTAACATATCCACATTTGCTGGAAGGAGAGTGAGAAACGATTTGGGAAAATAACATCCTGAGTAGACCCGACCGAGATTTGAGCCCTGAACTCCCCCTTATCAGCGAGCCAGCTTAACATGAGAGTTACACACTAGACCAATCGGGCAATGCAACGGGTGATAGTGATGATAACTTTAGGAAGATATTTAATCTAATTGTTTAGAATTAATCCATTTACTTTTGCAAACAACCCAGGGTGAGATTAAACACATAATACCCCACCTCTGTAAGAAGTATTGTGCGCATGCGTGTACAGCTGGACAATAGTACTCCAGTTTCCGTTTAAAATGAGGTGGGCAGCAAACAGAGCAGCCAACAACACACGTACTGGAAGAACAGGCTAGCCACTTTGACTGACAGACCAAAAACTTTATACACAATGGAACACTTCTGGCCAACACCAAACAAATGAAAGAGAAAGGGAAATTAATGTTGGCTAAATGTAAAAAGGGCTATGTTCAATAATATCTAACAAATATTAAATTAAAACCAACTTACCAATAATTTAGTTTTATGTTCACAATGTATATCTAGAATTGTTAATTTGAGACGATAAATAAAAGAAACATTTGTAAATTATGAAAAGATTTATTTATTTGTGTAAGCATTAAGGAATATGCTTTTGCTCTTTCATTGGCTTTTGGAGTTACCTGCTTTATCCTGGGTATCTTATCCCCTTCTCACACTAAAATATCCATCCCATTTCTGGAACCCCCATTACGACCACATCATCACACTAACAATAATACACTCATAATATGACCCACCCCTTATGTTTCAGTAAATAAGCCTTGAGCAAATTTCAAAGGCTTTTATTTGTCACTCAACATCTCTGTTATAAGAACAATACGAAGCCTTTCAACGTTAGCTGTTAGAGGATTGAAATTGTGCAGTACGAAATGGCCGCTAACAGTTTGGAATACATTATAATACGCCCGCATCACTTCTAGTCATATTGCGCTTAGAGCTAGTGTGGAATCGGTAACTCTCTTCATTTTTTAAATAACAATTTAAATTAATCTAATACAATGGCTAGGTGGAGTGATTGGGAGATGAGGGTAGGGTACTTTTGTTGTTATTGTTTATGCCAAGTCAGAGCTATAGACTGGTGAATGCTCACAGTTTATCATTTAAAGAAAAATTACTTTTAATTTGAATTTAAACTCATCGGGTGGAATAAAAATAATTTTTAAGTAAAAACTTATGCAATTAATAAACACAATACTGTTTTTAACTATGATAAGTGTGATTGAATTTGTATTCTATAGAAAATCCATACTGTTGGTTTTGTTTCTATACACTTAACAAACACAATAATTTCACACTAAAATAATTTGTAGTCCTAACGTAGTATGGAACAGGACGTGAGTAGAGATCATTTATTCCTCCATGTTTTATTTTAAAAACTTTTGTGGCTAATTAAAATAAATTATGACCTTGAAGAAAGGTTTAGTTTATTTAGTCTCATGCCCCTAGTAATCTTAATATTTGGCTACTAGATATTTGTCATTAGCATAATAGGATTTTATGAGAAACTTTATAACCAAAGATAAAATGTCCCACAATGCTGATAACAATCTAAACTAAATAAATAATGGAGCATTATTTTATTTTATTTTGGCAAAAATAGTATTGTTATAATAACTACAAAAATACTTACCTTAACTAACTCGTTTCCATGCCTTCTTAGATGTTAATTGATTCGTTTTATAAAGTTATTTTAAATACAGTTCATGTAAGTACTGTACGATTTAGCACGGTATTAAAAGTTTGATAAAAGTTATATTTTTAAAATTTACAATAGGTTTTAAACACAACTCTTAAAATTATGTTTAAAAACTTATGATTTTTTTTCAAGCACCCTGTCTTACTAACCATTCGGGTTATACTCTATGAAGGCTTAGCTTAGAAATAAATGTAATACTTAAAACGCTAAGCTTTGATTTTGAATAAAACTATATATGTTTTATATATTTTAAAATTTTAAATGTCTATCTTGGTTTTTTATTTTTCATGCCAGAGCTATTACAGCTGTAATGTACATAGATGTAACAAGGTGAAAATCGGATTATATTCCTTTTATTTCAATAACAATTTTTAACATCCTGCTTATAGATAAATATTGGTATATTTTTTTACTATCTAATCTTTTCAATCTTTGTACTTTTACAAATAAGTCATTGTTTCACGGAAACCAATAAAATATATAAGACAACTATCATATTAAATACTATCCTCTTTTGTATGTATTCGTTTGCTGAAAAAGATAAATTGGAGTCGTACGTACACTGTGTCACAGGTTTCAAAAATGAGAAGTCTAAAATCTATTCTTATACCTGGAACGTACATTTGACCTACTACAAAACCTGATCCTGGACTTAATTTCGCTCCACTGCTGTGACTTCAAAAGCACCAGTAGCCAGCTCCTGTGTAGACACTATTGCCTAACGTTGACAACTTAAATTGTGTCACGTGTTTTTTTAACAACTTGTCTTCTCAGTGTTATCACTAACAATTTTATACAAAGCTCAGTTAATTTTTCCAGGTTTTTAAAAAGAAATTCTTATTTTTTAAGGACTTTGTACAGATTAGTTATTGAGGAATTAGATTTTATTTTCCATAAAATTAGCTTTCGTGTCATTGGTGTTTAAAACAATATTATTTACTCTTCTTGTTGGGTTTATTTTTTGCAGTTTCTAGGCAAACAAATGTCTAAAGTATAAAATAGGAAGGGAGAAGATTATACATGTGTTTTAATCAGCCTGCTTATTTCTCCTTTTCTGTCAGTTGGAATTTTAAAATATTCCAGAGGTTTAAAGATATCTTTGAAACTCCCGGTGTTTTCCAACTTTTTTCCAGACACACTACAAAATCTCTGTTTTTTCACGTTTCTTCCCCATTTTTCCATTGTGTACATTGTTTAGGGTTGCCACACACATGA
This sequence comes from Timema cristinae, assembly GCA_039000515.1. Lineage (NCBI taxonomy): Eukaryota > Metazoa > Arthropoda > Insecta > Phasmatodea > Timematidae > Timema > Timema cristinae. The sequence continues at coordinate 58,570,848 of JBCFYV010009882.1, forward strand.
AAAACTGGGTAAAAACAGGGGATTTTTTTTGTCAGGCAAAAACCTAGTAAATACTGGGAGTTGCTGAGATTTTTTTTAAGATACGGGAATTTGTTAATTTTGGACATTTAAATGCAATCAATGTTCTTAGAAGAAAAAGTGAACTAAAAATTCGAACATATGTCTTATTTCCTATACAATAACATTGTATAAATTAATAACTACATAAATATCCATAGAATTTTTCCTTCAAGGTCAAAATAATCATCATATTCTAAACACCAATTGCATGACCTGACACTAGTCAATCTTATAATCAATTAAATTTAATTGCATTTTCTACTCTAAAAGTGTCTGATAAAATGAGAATACTTTTTTAAAACCTATAAGACACAGGAAATTGATTATTTAAATAATAGCGTCAACACTGGACTTGTAAAAGTAATTATACTGCCAAATAACGTGTGTAAAATTCAAGGGTCTCAATGAGAATCTATTCATAATAACCCCTCTGAAACATTTGTGCTGGTTTGTAAACATTTATTAGAAGAGTTTAAATTGTAATACGTAGGTATATCTCGGGAAATTTCAGACATATGACCTTGAAGCTGGCTTAGGAAATTTATCACCAACTATTTTTAAATGATATGTTAAGGAGCCTAGACAGAATCTAAATATTTCGATTCTTTCACATTTTAAATTAATTACAAATTACAATGATTAGTCCTACTAGTTCTATAGTTGAAGAAACAGAAGTTAAATGAAGTTTATAGCAACTTATGATCTTAATGTTTGTGAAAATATTAATGTTGATGCCATAGAAATCCCAGAAATCTATACTATAGCACGGATACAGGTGTGATCCTATTTAAAGCATAGAATAAAACAAAAATATGGTTATAGTTCTGGATTTCTTCCTTATGGAAGAGATAACGACGTAGAAATTTATTCAAGATCCATCAAATATTTTAAATTGAGGTGATCTATTATTATTATTAGCACCGCGTCTTACTACCCGTTTGGGTTATACGCACTTACGCTAATGTGTAATGGTAGGGTGATTGTGAGATGAAATGGAGGACCTACAGTTTAACGTGGAATCCGAACCACGGTGGAGGCCTGGCATTCCCCACATTCACAAGATGTCTTGTCAGAGGGGATCTAAAATATCCGTAGAGTTATTTATTAATATAATATATATGTACCTTACACTTCGTTTCAAAGGCTTATCTGGTAGAAGCCAGTAAAAATATTTATGGAGATTCGCTTTCAAAGGAAGTGTCCTTATGGATTATATGATATCATGTAACTACGACGCATGATTACGATTAATAGGCTATGATTACTTAAGTAATAATGATGTATTTGCTAAACCAATAACGATAGTATAGGTTGAATGATGATTTGATCCTATTAACAAATTAGGTTAAAATTAAAAGAAACTGCATGGTGTGAGCTCGCAAACGAGCAATACCGACCGAGCGGTCACCACCATTAGCGATGGGAGAACCAACATTAGGGGTCAGAGGTTGTCCTGTGGTCATCGAAACGAACCATCCAGCCGTTAATCTCACATTTCAAAACCATAGATGATACTTCTTTATTCAAGTAGCTTCTCATTTGTCCTCAAGAAGCTGAGTTTGACCCCATTCCAGACCCAATCTTACACAGATAATTTTGGAAGAACCCGGGATTGAACCCAGGACATTTAGATCTTAAGCTACAAACTCTGACCACTAGACCACATTATAATTCATAGTGGCGATTGAAGAATATTGGAGTCTGACAGATTATCAATGACTAAATGAAGATCCTATAGTGTGTGTGTGTGTGTGGTGTATATATATATATATATATATATATATATATATATATATATATATATATATATATATATATATATATATATAATGTGTTTATCTTGATATATATAATTCTTCTGTACGTGTGTATGTCACTGAACTCCTCCTAAATGGCTGGACCGATTTTGATGAAATTTTTTGTGTGTGTTTTAGTGGGTCCATGGATGGTTTTGATTTACAATTGAACCTGATAGGTGGCGCTGTAATCGGGTTTTAGGATTTATTTTTATTTTTTAGGGAATTTATTTGAGGGGATATTTCTTAAAGATTTTTTGCATATCAGAACATGTAACCTCACAATTTCACTCTCCCCCCCCCCCCCAATATTTAAAATAATGAATATAATTTGAATAATTGACCGTTAAAACCTTCTGAATAGTGAATAATTTAACTTCTGAGTATAATTCATAGTTATGTTTGTGTACAATAGGTGGCATTGATTTCGAATTCTGTGGTATTTGACGTATGCATCAATACATGCGCAAGTCTCTTGCGTCGTGGCTTGGCGTTGTTTTGACATTTCAATTTCTGTACGATGTGTTTCGATATTCCATGTACCATATTACAATCGCGTGAATATTGAGAGTATTTTTCATTAAGTGTACTCATAATACATACATTGGGAAAATGTGTAAGGTGCTGTGTTGAAGTGAATATCTTACATGATCTTCCATAAATTTAAATTATATCATTCGTATTCTATGACAATCAATCTAACCTGCAAATTTTTATTTTAAGTGCTTATTTATGTCGATGATTTATGTCACTCATTCATTTCGGTATGCCATCGCCTAACCACCCAGCAAAGAACATCATTAACAGCGATATTCTGCGCGAGCAACAGTTCAATGCGGCCTCTTTGACTACTTTCGTTGCAAATAATGAGCAACTGCTCACTGCTGAACAAAAGAAAATATACGATCGAATTAATTTGTCAATTGCAGCACAACAAGGTGGATTCTTTTTTTTTTTTTTGACGCACCAGGCGGCACTAGCAAAACATTCCTCATATCACTGATACTAGCGCGCATTCGATCACAAAATCATATTGCGTTGGCAATCCCTTCAACAGGCATTGCAGCGACTTTGCTTGATTGTGGACGGACTGCACATTCAGCACTCAAGTTGCAATTGAACGTTAACACAAATCCAGACGCAATGTGCAAAATAGAGAAGCATTCCGGCATGGCAAAATTTTGCAAAAATGCAAAATTATTATCCGGGTTGAATGCACTATGGCCCACAAGCATTCACTTGAAGCTCTCGATAGAACGATGAAAGATCTCAACGATAATACCAGACTTTTCGGTGGCGCTCTACTACTGCTGTCCGGTGATTTTAGACAGACGTTGCTGGTCATTCCACGCGCTACATATTCGGACGAAGTTAACGCATGTTTGAAACAATCATACCTAAGGCGAAATGTCATTACATTACGCCTTAACATAAATATACGTGTTAAACTGCAAAACGATCCATTGGAACTGTCATTTTCAGAACAATTGCTCAAAATTGGCAATGGAAAAATTCTATTGCATGGAAATAGACCATGCATAAAATTACCAGACAATTTTTGCAACATGGTAGCCCCGGAAGATGCTTTGATTGAAAGCATATTCCCAGATTTGTGCGCTAATTACATTAACCATGCGTGGCTACGTGAACGAGCTATTTTAGCCGCAAAAAATATCGATGTTGACGCTATTAATTTCAAACTACAACAGTCATTGCCTGGCAATGAGAAGTCGTTTAAATCGATTGACACTGTTGTCGATCCTGACGAAGCAGTCAATTATCCTGTTGAATTTTTGAATTCACTGGATTTACCGGGAATGCCAGCACATAGCTTGCGATTAAAAATTGGTTCACCAATCATTTTGCTTCGGAATTTAAATTCCCCTAAGCTATGCAATGGCATGCGATTGTTCATAAAAAAATTATGGCTAATGTTCTTGAAGCTACCATTTTGAACGGCAAGTTTCAAGGTGAGGTTGTTCTCCTGTTACGAATCCCAATGATCCCTTCAGACTCGCCCATTCCATTCAGACGCTTGCAATTTACAATTCGCTTGGCATTCGCAATGACTATTAATAAGTCACAAGGCCAAACAATGTCTATTTGTGGGTTGGATCTAGAAAATCAGTGCTTCTCACATGGTCAATTATATGTTGCGTGTTCTCGCGTTGGCAAACCATCAAGTCTGTTCATTTATACACCTCAGGGATTGACGAAAACCATTGTTCATCAACTCGCATTAAGATAAAAACAAAACAAACTTTATTGATTTTGTCGGACAGTATTTTATAACATTACAACCTTAGGTATAAGAGGGGGTGAGGTTTCTATGCAGCTGACTGTACGTATCATCGAAATAGAATGTACTTCGAACAACAAGTACATACTATTTAGATGGTACGTATATAGGTAAGTTGTTCTGCTTAAGCCCGTAAAGGTTCTAGGCCCAAAACAGTATATGTTTTGCACTATGAAAATAGAAACAATTAAAAAGTAATTTGACAGTTGTCATATTTAAAGGTACGTCAATAAAATAAATTAGCTGTACCCGGCATACAAATTTGTAAGCAAGCTTCGCAATTTTTTTCAATGCAGCTGATATTTGTGGAGTTGTGGGCGAAATTCCAAATATTATATGGTTCACTATTCCATATATTATTATTTTTAATAATGGATACCATGTATGTATAAGTGTCTAGCAGTTCCTATTCTAAATACAATTTATTAGAATCAGAAATGGACAGACGGAATGGGAAAGCATTGCCATTACTGTGAAACAAAGTATTTGTAATGTACTATTGTCTCAATATAGTTGATTTTGAGGAAAGAAAAGATGTTTTATTTGTATGTTGTCTTGACAAACCCTGAATTTTTAATATTTGTGTAACTCACTAATTGGAGTTCATTGTGAATTTGTAATTGTGATGATCACATAGTGTTTGTTTTATTATCGAAATCAATTATGCCACCCAAATGAAAAGCCAACGTTTGGGCAGGACAACGTCTGTCGGGTCCACTAGTATTTTTATATATTTATGTATTTATGATGGTATTTATGTATGCATATATTATGATATTTGTATTTATGATGGTATACATGTTTGTATACAGGCATACATGGAATATGTATATAAGATGATATACATGTATGCATTTATGAATGTATACATATATTATGGAATATGTATTATAATGGTATATATGATGGTATACAGGTTTGTATATATGCAAATTTGTAATATGTATATAATTTGATGGTATGTATGGTGAGGTTGTGAATCATTGTGAAATATCGTGAAGTTTGGTGAAGTATTTCTATGTTTAATGATATAAAATGAAAATAGACATGAGAGGGCTTCTTCTGCAACCATTTAGACAGATCTAGTTTCGTTTTGATGGGGATCAACCAAGAGATGACCCCTAGCTTGAATGGTTCTAATCATTGATGCTTGGACCTTGGATGGAACTCCCTGTTTACACTTGGATGTTACTTTATAAATTTCATCTGTGCATATATATTTAAGTGTATTTGTAAGTTTTATACATATAAGATTGTATTTATTTATTAGTGAATTTATGTATGTAAGCTGGTTTGTTACTGTGGAGCCTAAACTGATTTTAAATGGTAAAAATCATATTTTGTCTGAATACTTATCTATACCGCGTGAGACACTTAAGATGAGACACCAAAATAATCCCAAAACAAAGAATTTTAGAAAATATTGTTTCGAGCAAAAGTGTTTTGTTTTTTAGTGTGAAAGAGAACAGCAATGTTTATTTCTTATTTAGTGAACGTCTTCAAGGTTATTTTGAAGTCAACTTTTTTTTAATGAAAACCTATAGTTTTTGAAATAGCATTTTATTCTTACCAAAAAAACCAAACATTTTTTTCTGAAACTTTCTACATTCTCGCTAACTTACAGATAGAGAAAGTATTATAATCGTCAAAAAAATCAAACTCGAGATTTTGAGTAATATCATCGTTTCATGACCCTCTGAATCCAAAAATGTGGTTTTTGAATTTCCGTCTGTCTGTCTGTCTGTCTGTCTGTACCTCGTACTAGAGCCTAAGCTACTTTACTGATCGTGTTAAGACTTCGTATCTAGGGTTTTCATAGGGTTGTCCTGAGGGGTCTTTAGAATTGAATATCCAACCCTAAAATTAAGGGTAGTTTACTGAATGGAAAAAAGAGAAAACATCGATTTCCTCAAAATCAGTTATAATAATTTTGATTAAATTTCATTTATAAGCATCGATTGAAATTATTAACAAAATGTCTACTCTCATTTTTTCGGCAGAATTACTTTAAGAATTTCAGTATGATGCAAAAATTATAATATCTTATAACATCTCCGAAACTATTTGAGATAAAAAATTACTTAACATTGCAAATATGTAGGTCTATTTATAATACAAATATGTATTTGAAGCATGATTTTATAAAACCAATCATTTTCAAGCTAAACGCAAATATATATAATTTTAACTTTTCGGACACCAAAGCAACCGTAAAATAAATCTAATCCGAAATGTTGATGTGATGGAGTTGACATTTCATGACACCCCGTGCCTTAAAAAGTGTTTTTTACAAGGCCGTCTGTCTGTGCGTCTGTTTAGCTCTACAATTAAGAGTAGTTTAATAAAGAGCGAAAAAAGAAAAATTAATTTTCTCAAAATCGGTTCTAACGATTTTGATTAAAATTTGTATCTAGGCGTATTAAGATTATAGATAAAATGGCTAATTTCATTTTCCTATGAAAATGACCTCTATGGTAATTTAGAGAAGTGGGAATTTCCATATTTACGCAACTATTTAAGATACTAAATAGCTTATCATTGCAAAATTGTAGTACTATAAAAAATTTAAAAAAATAATTTGAAATAATCTTTAAAAAACCAATAGTTTCGGAGATATTGTCAATTCTATTAATACAATTTTGTGAGCGTTAGTTGTCAAGAGATAATACTTAAATTTTAACTCTATAACTCTCTAATTCAATATGGTAAGTAGATAAGTAGGTCTTTCAAAAAGTGTATTTTTTTTCAACATCTTAGGGGAAATGTTTGTACAGCAATGATATATCTCTATCCTTTTAGATTCAATAGTCAATATTTACCTTTTATATTGGTCTAAATTTATAAATGAGGAATTTAATAGAGAAGCGATAACCATAAGATGTGCAAAGCCTAATAAAATGTCGAAAATTTTAACTGAAAGTTGAAATGATAATAATAGGTATTGACCCTTGCGTACCCGATATCGATCTTTTATTTTATTTGTGTCCAAATATACTAGTGAGGACTTTAATTCTTTAAAACAAAAATCATAAAAATTAAATCTGGAAGTCAAAAAATGTTTAACGAAGTATAACGCAATTTTTTCCCGGGTTTTTTAGTGTATATTATTTCGTTTCACATATATTACAAGTTTTGAGTAAATATCTTAACTTTTAAACAACGGAGTGAGAAAGTCCATGCGGAGTTCCATATCACTTATTTAAATTTCAATACTATTAATTTTATTTATCAATATTTGAAGCTATTTTAACCTATATTTCTTATAATAATTTTGTAACAAGGACTTTTTATTTTATTAAAAGTGAATCGATGATAATGATCCTCATTTTTAACATTAATTTAAGTAATTTTATAAATAATTTTGCATTTAAGGTAGTAAATAATAAACATTTCTCCTACTAGGTTTAAGGAAAAACAATATAAACTTTTAGAGACCTACTTATATTTAATTACTCTATGGCATTGGAGAATTATTGCGTTAAAACTTAAGTAGTATCTCTTTACAACTAAAACTCACAAAATTGTATTAACATATTTGCCACTATCTCAGAAACTGTTGGTTTTATAAAAATGTATTTCAAAATGTTTTTTATTATTAATAATACTAAAATTGTACAGTGGTAAGTTATTTAGTATCTAAAATAGTTGTGGAGATACGTAAGTTTCTGCTTCTGTAAAGTATGCTGAAAGTCATTTTCATGGGAAAATGAAGATAGCCAGTTTATTTATAATCGTAATCAACGCTTAAATACGAATTTTAATCAAAATCGTTGGAGCCGATTTTGAGAAAATCTATTTTTTCTATTTTCACCCTTTATTAAACTACTCTTAATTTTATGTTTAGACCGACAAACAGACGGACAGCATTGCAAAGATATTTTTTGGGGGTTTGGGGCGTCATGAGACGTCGACATCCATCAACATAACAGTTTAGATTTTTTTTTTACTGTCGCAATTATTTACCTTTCGTATTCTAAAAGTTTAAAAATATATTTACTTGTGTATAGCTTTAAATTATTTGTTTTATAAAAATATGCTTCAATTAAAATATTTGTATTAATTATAGACCTATATATTTGTAATGATACGTAATTTCATATCTTAAATAAGTTAGGAGATGATATAAAAAAAGATAATCTACGCACTAGACCAAAGCTCTTAAACTCATTTTGCCGAAATATCGAGAGTTGCAATTTTGTTTTGATTATCTATACAGGTTTATAATTGAAATTTAATCAGAATCATTAGAGCCGATTTTGATAAAATCGATTTTTTATCATTTTGCCCTTTAGTAAACTACTCCTAATTTTAGAGTTAGATATTTAATTCCAAAAATCCCTCGGGGCAACCTTATGAAAATCTTAGATACCAAGTTTTAGCCTGATCGGTAAACAGTTTAGGCTCTAGTTGGAGGTACAGACAGACAGAAAGACAGACAGACCGAAATTCAAAAACAACTTTTTCGTATTTGGGGGGTCATAAAACGTCGAGAGTCAACAAAATCTCGAGTTCGTTTTTTTTACGATCATAATACGTTCTCTTTCTGTTAGATACCGAGAAAGTAAAAATATAGATATTTATTAAAAAACAAAGTTGACCTTTAAATAACCTTGAAGACGTCCACCAAATAAGAAATAACTTTTACCGTTTTCTTTCCTCCTCAAAAACAAAACATATTGTTAGAAACATTTTTTTTAAATACTTCATTTTCGGGATATTCTGGTGTTTCAACCAACTTATATGCCTCAGCCTGTATAAAGTAAGATCAAATAAAATAAAGATGCTGACCTTTGCTTAAGAGCAGATTTTTTTTTTTTTTTGCAAATAAACATTATTTACATATGACTGTAAATAAAAAACCACCAACCAAATTACAATATTATTTTTCTTTGGATTTAAGACTGAAATGTATTCTGTAAAAATGATTGTTCTTTTGATTTATCGTTGATTTAAATCTAAAGTAAAATAGAAGGGAGAAAATATCAGCTTATCGCGAGGTTTAATACAGGATATGGAAAAACAATTAATTTTGTTGGATTTGAAACAGGAACAAATTTAGCCTATGACCAACCTGAGCGTATAAGGAACACTTGATGTGAAAATCTTGATTAAATCAGTTCATCGGTTTTTGTGTTTATCGCGAAGATACAAACACGATAGCGAAACTCTACATACAAGCCCCCTGATTGAATGTGTATATATATATATATATATATATATATATATATATATATATATATATACACACACATATATATATATACACATATATATATATATATATATATATATATATATATATGGGATGTATTTAAATATATAATATGTGTAAATATATATAAGTATATATCTTTATATAAATATATGTAAATATATATAAATATATATGTATATTTATGTATGTGTGTAAGTGAAGTTAGCAGTAAACTATTGGAAACTAAAATGTTTTTTATTGATCACTGTTAACATTTGTAGGGTAGTTATTCAAAAACCAATCATTATATTACTTTTAATTTGTCCATATGGATTTAAAAACTCGTTTATGTTTTGTTAGGTAAAGTAAACGAGCATTATGAAATCGCCCAAACTATTCCAGATCCAGATAAATATTAAACTTCAACATTAGTTTAGTGTTAATAACATTGGCCTTATCCTAATCTCGTGGGCTGTAATATAGCTCTTGATTATAACACCACCCAAGATAGACATATATTTACACAAGCTGTTATGGATTATTTAGTTAAATATTAGCAGATATGTACCTGTAATAGCGTAAAGAGAGGATTGGAAACTGTTTTAGGGAAAAAAGCTTGAGTGAACCCTGATGAGATGTGATTTATTTCATCAAACCAGACAAGACGACAATGACACATTGCCGTTGCCAATAGATATATTTTTTAAATAATGACTAGGGTGTTGAATGTTTTCAGATGAATCGCAACGTTCCTTTAGGAACATTTATGATATTTATTTAAAATGTTACGTTTACTCTATGTGAGTCATTTATTTAAAGGAATATATTGTAAACTTTACCCATAATTTTGCCAAAGTGACCGAATGAAAATTTCTTATGAACATTTCGAAATCTATGATTTCCACAAAAATATCATAGTGTTACTTACAACTAATATTCAATATAGACTAAATACGATACAGATTTGAACAAGTTGCTAAATCTATAAGTTCACACAGTTTTCACGTACTAATACATGAAATACATCGTTTTATAACGCAATTTTAGATAACATATATTACTAAAACAGTTTATTATTTTAAGTCAAATATTTATTCTATCCCGTTAAATATTGAATTGATCGAAACATTCATATTCTGTAAATTTTATGGTGGCCTTGTCGTAATGATTGTAATGAAGTATTAATATTTAAGTTTTAAATATATTATTTAATGGTGAACTTTATAAGGCGCTATCCAGTATTGACAAGTAACACAATAAAGTTAAATTCTTATTCTTATTAGTAAATAATATAATTAACATTAAATATGTCATATGTATTCGTTTTCTAAAATACTAGTTTGCAGCTTGATTAATTCAATAACCTGCTTGGGTAGTGTCTTGGTCTAAGACATCGCGCTTGTGTTATGCAGGGGTCTTCAACCCTTTCATGTCCGAGGGCAAAAGTTTCTGTCTCTCTCTGACTCACGGGCTGCAATACTGTACAGATAATATTCGGGTTGAATAAATAGTACAATAATCGTATTAACTTATTCTTATACACTTATACTCACACTAGGCCTGTCTCCATCTGGTGGAATTTTGGATTTATCGTGAAGTATTACTGTTCTCTCTTTTTTTTTAAGATTTTTCATAGCAGAAGGTAGCGCGATCTGTCTTGCATACTAGAGTTGTCATTTGACGATTCAATGTACATTTGTATAAGAAAGTAATACTTTTCTTCACTTTAAAAGCAAAAATCGTTTATAATATAACGTAAAATAAGTATTTATTTCAGTAGAAAATTTAAGGGAATATATATCTGTAACTATAATTTGTTCTTGAAATAATTTTATAATTTTCATGAGCTAGAAGGTTACGGAAAATGTTACCGTTGGCCGGCAGTGGCCCGCGGGCTTCGGGTTGAGTACCCCTTGGTTATACTATACTGCTGATGAAAGGGAGATCCGGATTTGAATCTTGTCCGGGTGTACTGATGGAGGCTTTCTTCAAAATTGTTTTTCACTCACCCACTACGCAGATGCTGGTACAATTTATTTAAATTCAACCTTCCTCGCTCATAGCACTTTATCTTAATCTGTACATATGCGTATCATATGAGCACGTATTAAGACGTGGTGCTTAAAATATATATAATATAGTTGACTATAATTACTAAACACATAGGCTTATTTGTCGGTCCAAACTGTAAATGTGGGTGAATATGTGTGAGAATAAAGCTTAAAATTATTTTATTATATATATCAGTTATTTCATTTTTACTGCTAGTTGTAAGGGGCCACCCATAGCTTACATTGATTTTAATACAATGAGGTTGACCTGGTGGTCTAGGGGTAAGGTGTCAGACTTCTGTGTTGAGAGTTCGGGGTTCAATCCTTGGTCCTGGCACAGATATATCTAATTACCAAACCCTTCCTTCACCTCTGACAAGACATCTTGTGAATGTGGGGAATGCCAGGCCTCCACCGTGGTTCGGATTCCACGTTAAACTGTAGGTCCTCCATTTCATCTCACAATCACCCTACCATGACACATTAGCGTAAGTGCGTATAACCTTAACCGGTAGTAAGACGTTGTGCTAATAATAATAATAATAATAATACAATGAGAGAAGAAAATTAATAATTTAGAGTAATGTTCTATCATAGAGTGATTTTGTGAGTCCATTTGTTAATGATACAATTGTTACATTAAATTCAATAATTTATGTAATAGTTAAGAAAGGTTCCTAACGATTGACGCTATAATAACTTACGAACTGTGTTCCATACTGTTTTGGTCAAGGTATGTATTACACGTAACTCAAACCAAATAATATTTCAATCGTAATATCGAATAAACGTATACAACATCTATATCGCAAATCTAAATAAGTTTTTACAGTATTAAAGAATGCCACACACAGGCTACACGGACTTTATAAATAATGTTGTTTATTGGTTTTTGTTTAGAGTGTAAGAATGTTGCAATGCTTCTATTCATTTGTATACATATGTATTTATTGTTTGTATTTGGCACAACAGGTGGTTTACAAATGGCATTCCTTGTCAACATATTCATTTGTGCAAGGTGTGGGGTAATGTGACTATGTGAAACTGAATACCGACGTAGTTACAGTACAGCTGAGTTACATTATTTTAAGAGTATTGGTGCTGTCAACCTGGAGGGACCAGAGTGACCTCCTTTAGAGAGGCTCTAACAGTACACTAATTAGTTTCATTAAATGACACTATAAAATATGGATGAATAAGATATTGCGTAAACAAAATAGGTATTAGGATATTTATCTTCGTCACGTATTACTACCCATCGGGGCTATCTACCAATCTAAACGAGTGGGTAAAGAGGAATAAATTATAATGTAGAGGAAATGTACCCGCATTCTCGTGAAAGGGGAGTGGGAAACCATTTAAGAAACAAGACTCGAACCCCAGTTCTTGTCTAGAGCCCTTACATACCCATACCCAGTAAATCAAACTAGATTGCAACTTCTTGCCGGTAAGGATATTATTTGATATTTACTAAATGCTATTTTCTCAGGATCATATCAATGTATTATTAATAACACTTTTGGTTGAAATTGACAATAGTATTTGAACTAGAATCCCCTTGAAATGGCTCAGCCTTAAATCTTAATGGTATTTTCCGTAGCTCGACCTATGGTAAGTGCTAACAGAGTTTATCTTATATATATTTATATATATACTTAGCACCGCGTCTTACTATCCGTTCGGGTTATACGCTTTTAAGTACTAATTATTCTAATGGATTAGGAATAGGGAAGGTTGAATTAGAAGAAGTGAACCCGCATTTGCGTGGAGTGATAGTGGAAAACCATTTAGGAAAAACCACCCACAGTTCACCCGACCGAGATTCGAACCTTGATCTCCCCGTCCTCAGCAGTCGGGCTCAACACGACAAGCGCGTTAGCCAACTACGCCACAGAGGCGGGTTAGAGTTTATCTTATTTACTAGCTTATTCATTAACATTCTAAAATTTCGTATATATATTCTTTTTTAAAAATTGAGAATTAATAGCATAAATCTTATATCTAAAGATTATAATAATCTATCATTGATTCTTATTTGTTTTAGTAAAACCTTCTAAATATCTTATACAAATATGAGACTGTGTCTCTTAAAACATGAAAGACATACTTAATGAATGAACTTAAAATCACGTTATGGTTTGGTGAAATTAGCAATAAGATTGATTTTAAAATAAAAGCCACTCGCTTCGGTGGCAGAATGGTCTAAGACACTACTTTAACAGTAGAATATACTGTCCATGGCAGGAAGTTCGAGTTTAGAACCTTGCTCGGATGTTGTACTAAAAGTGAATTATTAAAAATGATTTTCTACTCTTTCTCCACGCAATTGTGTGTACACTTCTTAAAATGTAACCTTGCTAATCCCTAAAGTCATTAACGTAATTAGTACATGAAAAACGGTGCTAAAAAACGCGGTGCTACAAAAAATTAAATCCTGAATTTGATACAAACTTGTTGTACGGGGGATAGTGACGCTGTTTTCTTAAAATGCACAATTATCATCCTGTTAGCTTACGTTAAATATTGAATAGATAAAACTTATAAAATTTATAATCCAAGCGTTTTCAGATGGTCATTAAATGTAATGGTTATTATTAATTTCTTGTTACTGGACTCGGAGAGAAGTCGTAATCGGAAGTAGTTTCCCCACTTTCTGGCCAAGTAAAGATGAACAAATAGGTTTAGTCCTAGGTTTGAATACCGGTCAATATCTTTATTAACTATTCCACCTCAGCAATTAGACTTTAGGCCAGTTTGCACATTAATTCAAATAAAACCACCCCAAATTCGAGATGATAAATTTGGGTATGTGGCAGTGAACTTAAAATTATAAGACTCAAAGTCACAATTCCTAATTTAAATTTCTTAGCTTCACTATACCTGGATTTATAAAACCTTAACTTCACCGGACCTAAAATCTTAATTTCTACGTCCACAGCCAAAATTGAAAACTAGTAGAACTGAGTAACATATTGAATATCTTCTTTTTGCAACCCGTCTTACTACCCGTTTTGGTTATACGCTCATGTAATAATTACGCTAGTGGTTTTAGGGATTAGAACAGTTATATGTATATTAAGTGTAGCTGCATTTGCGAATAAGGAGGGTGGAAAAAAATTGGAAAAAACATCCGAACGAGATTCTAACCTTGATTCCCCCATCATGGGCAGTCTACAGCTAGTCTACTGCAAGAGTAGCGTGTTAGACCACGTGACCCCTGAAGTGGGTCATACAATGTTATCGCAAACAAATATAATAATGCGGTTCACTATTCATACATTAAAGAAGTTTTATTTTCATTTAAAGCAATAATATATCATTTAGATATGACAGTGTTGTAGTAATTTTGAAAAACTGAAAGACTTAATGAAGGAGAACCAACCTTATCTTCCTCTATAAAATGGGTTTTTCCACACCACGGATCAAATTAGAGACAACCAGGACGGTGGACATTGGGACTAAATATCCAGTTGTTCAAGTTTGGTTATCCAATGACGGAAGTCAAAGTCTGAATCTCATCTGGGTGTACTGAGAGTGGTTTACCTGATATGATTCAACACCCTCTTTCAAGCAAATTCGGGTACATTATCTCTTATTATAACATATTTATCCCTACACTAATAACTTTTTTTTAAATGCGTTTTGTCTTAAAGGTTAGTAAGTTGCGATAGAATAAAATAATTTCCAGACCTAGCTATGACGTCTCACACGGCTTCCTATAACTTCCAAACGTATTCTTAAGCAACTCGTAGAGGAAAGAAAGAATTCACAGACGAATGCCTTCTTGTCGCTATCTGGCCATCGGCTCTGTATCACACTTGCCACAGAAAAAAACAATGAACGGAAATCGGTCAAGAAATATGAGCTAACAGAACTAGGGAACGGGCAGACCTTTCGTTCGTTTCTAACTGACAATAAATTAACTTTGCCTATGGTTGGTCCACGGTAAGCTTCTAGGTGAGCCATGATATTATCTCTCCTGTGGTAGAGTGGTCATAGATTCTGACAATCGTTTCAAAGGACACTGTCAGAGAAGTAGGAGCGTTTTAAATGTGTTTACTTAACCGTGTGGGGGGGGGGGGGGGGGGGGGGGGTTACAAGTGTGAACTTATCGAAATAATTATAGATATTGTATGACATTTCTAGTAGACATATTGATATCCACATTTTAATGTAGTAAGAAATGCTTAACTTTTAGTTTGTGGATATAAATCTTGGTTTGGATATAGGAGAGGTACAGATTACATTATGAATCCATAAAACAAATTTTGGGTTGGTTTCGGTATATAGTGTTTCCTAGACCCTGGTGTAATTTAATATTAATTAGAATTTTTCTGTTGGCTATCCCACCCCATAACAAATTTAAATTTTGGGTTCACTCTCCTTGATTAAGCATATAGCCCATGTTTAAAAGCACTTGTTGGATAAAATGTACCTAAATAAATAAGAATGACTAATCTCATTATGAGTTCTTTTCTTTATTCTTTTTTATTATTCTTTGTGAATTTATTATTCACTCTAGTGATGTGAACGTGTGCATGTTAAAATGTGTCTTATAACATTCTAACTAATTGAAGGATTTCAAACAAAACTTTGGGCATACACTTCTTAATAAGACCTTGAAATTTTATAAATATTGTTGATTATTTAACCCCTTCATTCAAATACAGAGTTGCCAAACTGGTAAACTATTTATTTATTTATTTATTTATTTATGGCTTAGTGCTAGATTTTAAAGAGCACAAAGAAGACCATGTTAGTTACAGCTATCAAAATCAGACTTCTTTACAGGAAGTACCAGAATTTACATTAAACACTAGTTTGAACAAAACAAAACTATGATAAAAATTTTAAATGTGTGTCCAAAAGTAATTAACAACTTCGGAAAAGAAAACTACTCTACTAGTTATTCTAACATTTTTCTTGTTAGTTTACAAATTTTCCCTGATAGTGATTTCGTTACAGGCATCGAGGGCATTGAAACCATTTCTGAATTTGACCAACATAAGATACAGTAAAGCACTCATTTTGAGAGATCATTTTTCACTTCACCTTTCTGTCCAACGATTCCAAAACAAAATATCTAAATTTGCTACTGCATGGTTGTCATTTTAAATATAACAGTTAAAATTTAAATAAACTGCTACCTACAACAATGAGCATGCAGCATAGACGTCAAACTCTTCAAATCTAGTATTCTGGAGGATAGTATGCTAGGGATATAATTAGAAGATATTTTATTAAATGTTTTCCTACTTTTTCTCCTAGCAAAAGCGTATATACCTTTCAGAAAACATTACTTTTTCATTCATACCTCATTTGTCAAATACTCGGATAGCATCGATGTATAGTAAAATATGTACCAAGGAAAAATAAAATCCTTATCCCACAAAATCTGTGTTCATCAAACCAAACACTAACCTAATTCAAACCAAGTAAACATAGCCCATTCTGAACATAAATAGCTTATTATTTAATATGATTAGGTACATTAAATTAACCTAACATAAACTAAATAATCCATGAATAATATAAGTTATGTCACATACAAGTACTTTCAAAAGAGTGTACTAGTAAATAGCAAATACAGATTAATAAGAATACAATTGGAAAAGCCTTCTTAGTTGCCCTTGAAATGTTATTTTAAACTTGTCGTGAACGCGCGCTAAACTTTACCCGCCTGAAATAGTTTGTATTCTTCTTCACTCTCTGTCCACCTATTTCGTTCCTTGCCGGAAGTTGGACTTAGACCAGTTTTATTTGCATCGATACATAGCAGCTGTTGCAATTTGCTTTGTCGAAACGTTAATTATTTGAAAGTATGCATTATTTATTACGTTACCATGTGTTTTCTAATCAGCGATCTTCTTTTCTTTTTATTGACTTGTTCAAATGCGTGCATTTATTTAAAACGTGGAGCATTTGATGACGCGTATACGTAAGTTAATGATTCAGTCACTTTTGTTTGTAGTAGTTTTAGTAGCGTTTAAAATTAAGCACTCAAGAAAAATAATTCTTAAAACACACTAAGATAAAACTTTACGAACAAATAAACATTTTTGTAAACAAGATTTATAAACATAATTCAGTAAAGAATTTTAAGTTGTTGCTATTTGCCTACCCATCATTTGTGCCTAGTAAGCATTTATAACTTCCTGGAATTAAGTTGATTCAATTTTACTCATCAACAAGGCTTTGAGCCAATTAACACTCAAGAGCGCTGGCTGCGGTTTTACCGTGTTTATTAAGCTCTTTATTAATTATTATATATCAATAACATATCGTTTACTATTTAATCTAAATAAATACTCGCAATATGTCATTTTTAAATTTTATTTAACACCAGAGGCTGCAAAGTATAAATCTTCATTATATAAAACGATTTTTTTTAACAGTGACTAGCAGGTCAAGGTTCGAATCTCACTGAGGATGGCTTTAAAAATAATAGGATATTTTATAAATTAATTTCTTACCTTCTCTTTTACAAGCTAATGCGGGTGAGTTTCTTCTTAATAACCCTACCTCTTAGACTAATTCACCATCAACATTTATCGTTTTGAAAGCATCATTTGTTCTGGAACGAGCTATTTTACCATTTCCTTGTAGAGATTTAAGGAAACCACATCCTGGAGGAAATAATATCCAAGTGCTGTTATTTAAGTATCCAACTCTGAACTCCATATTTAGAGTCAGGTATGCTAGTACTTATTTAAAACAAGCTGGACATAGTTACACAACTTTAGCTTGGAATTAAAAGGTTTAGACTGAATCTTTGTGTAGGCCTTAATAATAATTATAAAATAACATGTCCTGACTGACTGACTGACTGACTGATTCATCATCGCCAAGCGCAAACTATCAAGGCTACAAGCATGAAAGTCGGACTGTATATTCATTTTGTTATGTAGGCACCCACTAAGAAAGGATTTTAGAAAATTCCACCCCAAAGGGGTCAAAATAGGGGATGATAATATGGATGATAATATGTATGAAAGTTCGTCATTTTGAAAGTTACATAAACCAAATTTTGTATTTCGGTTATTGACGTAAAACAAATAAATACGTGTTTCAGGAATTTTGGAAATTTTATTTAATAAGGGATGAAAAAGGGGGTGAACGTTTGTATCGGACTTGCATTATTTTTGATCTGAGGTCAAGTTATGGTCATCAACGTAACGTAATATTTTAAATTAATCTGTAAATACATATGTATATTTTCGTATTTGTGTATAATCAACTTCCACGCGAGCAAAGCCGCGGGCAACAGCTATCTAGTTATATTATAAACTATCTGGTGTAGTCATTCTTTAAGTGGGGAATTTATAAAGTAACTTAGTTAATTTTAATATAAAATCCACACAGCGAAGAGTAACCAAATCGTAAACAATATTTAAATATTAAACTACTATTAGTTTAAAGTGTGTTACAAAACGCGAAAGTATACTAAGTAATATACAATGTATAACAGAGATATAAGCTGATCGTGTTTTAAAAGCATACATTTCTTTTGAATATTAAGTTATAACTTCTCTATACACATTAATTTGAGCCCCTGGCTGTTGATGCTAATATAGAAAGAAAGAAGAGTGACACAGCATAAATGATTGTTTTTATTATTTTAATTTTTTAGCACAACGACTTACTACCCGTTCAGGTTATACGCTTATCTACTAATGACGCTAATGGTTTTTCTAGTTATTAGTAAGGTTATAAATATAGGAAGTATAGAGGCATTTGCGTGGAGCGATAGTGGAAAACCATTTTGGAAAACACCTGACCAAGATTCTAACCTCTATCTTCCCGTCATTGGCAATCTAGTCTACTGCGAGAGTAGCGTGTTAGACCATGCAGCTACTAAGTCGTGTCAAATGGTTGTTAAAGAGCTAAAACAAATTAAAGTTAAATATAAACAGTTTAGAGTTTAGAAAAGTAATTATTCCTTTTCAACGTTTCTGACCTAATTCAATAGACTATTTTAAATAAGTCACAATACATTTTTGTTTATTTGGACTTTTCCAAAAAACATTTTATTAAGACCTATCATAATTTAAATTCTTGGATTTCTAGGATGTTTAATAGTATTTGAATAACTAACTCAAGTGGATACACAATTATGAAAACTATATTGAATTAGGATGTTCTACATCTGTCTGCACTCTTTGTTTAATTTTTTTTTTACAATATCAAAATAACCATGACAATCCCAAATAAAACCATTTTTGAAACGACACATTAATCGACCCATAAACTTAGTGCACAAACGAACGCAATCCATAGAAAACTAAATAATTGACCAAGAGCGGTCATGATATATATGAAAATAAATTATATTATTGTTACAAAAACATTTTTGAAAAATGAGCATAACAATTTTTAAAATAGCATAGTTGAAATAAGAGGTTGTTAAAGAGATAAATTTACCCCCGCAATTATTTGCACAATTTTAATTTTTATTAGAAAAAATATGTTTTTATAATAGTTTGTGAAATTTTCAACTACACATTTTTAAAATCCAATTTTCAAATTTAAAATTCTCAATTTTGTTTATTATTTGTGGTGCTCTTTATACCAACATAACTAAAATTTTCCAATAATCTACTACACCTAGCAGTTTTTGAGATTGTAGTCACCCCTTTCCTGTATTTTCTAAATCTTGATTATGAAATTAAAAAAGTGTAATATTTTTCTAGTTACCTTATTGACAAATTTATAATTTATATCACACAAATCTTAAAGTTTGTTTAGGTTTTGGAAATTTTCATTCCCTACTATGCTCCTAATCCCCATCCACCGATCCTGGCTTTGAAATTATGAATATTAAGATTCGTTTAGTTATTTAAGGTTGTCGCTATAAATGTATGTAAGTGCCCCGATTGTTTACTCTACGGGAAAGGTTTTATTCTATTAGTTTAGCCATTTTTTTACTCGTAATGAAGGGGAGATCAGGGTTTGTATCTTGGTAGGATGTCCTAGGTAATTTTTCCATAATGGTTTTCCACTCACGCTCCCCGAAAATATGGGTACAACTTACCTGTAGTCTAGTCTTCTTTGTCCATATAACACTGGCGTAATTAGTGTTTAAGCGTATATACCGAACGGGTAGTAGGGAGTTGTGCTAAAAACAAACCAAAAACTTAATTGTTCATATCGATAAGCTCTTTAATTTCCAAAAGAATGGTCGTTGATGAATTATAGCAGTTCCTTGGGTGACATTTCATCCTTTACATCTAAAGTCACATATCTATTAGTTAAACCAGCCTGCCGGAAGTAGTTCTGAATAGTGGCCACTGCCGTACTCCTCCGTGCATTGTCAGCAAAAGGTATACACCAAAGTCACCTGTCTCTGCTTGCTGCAACTGGGGCATGAAGCTTAAGCCCATAAAGTTGGGTGTTTTGGCTGTCTTTTATCTCCTTCCCATTCAATTATTTCAGTTTCTCTATGTGCTACCAAAATAAAAGCTTTGATAGAAACACAGTGTTTCAATTTTCTAGTTTGTTTTTAAACAGTTACAATGTTGAAATGACATTTTTCCTTGGACAATTTAGTATTTAGTATTTTCCACACTTGGCTTGAAATTTCCCAACAATGCGTCTGACCCTGCATTAGTTTTCCCTTTTATATTTATAAATGTGTGGAATGTCAGGCCACCACCGTGGTTCGGATTCCACGTTAAACTGTAGGTCCTTCATTTCATCTCACAATCACCCTACCATTACACATTAGCGTAAGTGCGTATAACCCGAACGGGTAGTAAGACGCGGTGCTAATAATAATAATAATAATAATAATAATAATAATAATAATAATAATAACAGTTCTTAGTGCACTATCTCGTGTTTGAAATTCAATCACTCAGGTATGAGACAAGCAAGTGCTAGACCGGTATGGAATAAGACATGTGGGGTGGAATGTTACCCACCGTTGCTTGACCTTGTAAGGGCGTTACGCAAGGGTCGTAAAGGGTTATAAAAGTGAAAGGATCTTTGGCAGTAGGGCAATAGGCGTGTTGCAAGGAAGATTCATTCAGCAGCGGCATCCTGGGTTGGCTCTGTAGACAAAATGTGCAAGTGGTATCGGCTACTGGTTTTAGGGTTTTATGCAGAACATAGTTGATCCCACGTGACCCTCCAGAACAGTTTCTTAGTTGACGAGTTTGGGACTAGGAAAGCTAACAACGAATTCATACAAAGGGTTAGAAATATAAAAGTTGCCAGGCATACGTGTATCAACGTTTGATTGAAATAAGGGCAATAAACAATAGTTAGAAAAAGAACCCTCTATTTATTTCAGTATAAATTTAACGATAAATAACGGAGTGCAAGCTGCGTCTAATTCTTTGTGAAGCCAAATTTGGCACCCAATTTCACAAGAAATACTTTTTGGGTTATACTTTATAGTTTTATAATCGTTGTTTGAACACTGCTTTTTCCCCATTAGTATATAATTTAAAAATAAAAAACTTTTTCAAAAATATTCACTATGCCGATAAAATTTAAGGTGTGGCACATACTCTTGCAATATATAATTCCTTACCTCACTTACAAAGAATCCCGTCGGGCTCAGGTAGGTCATGTTTTTGTACTTTCCTTATGTTTCAGAATTGAATGCCAAATTTACATTCCTTATATTTTATCGGCGTGGGGTATATTTTTGGAAAACATTATTTTAATTTTTAACTATGAAAACTTAAATAGATTATGTTTGAACAGATAAGGTAAGGTCCGAAATCTGGGTCAAGTATTTTGCCAGGATAACTGAAAGGCCCTATTTGGACTGCAATAGCTGCGAGATACACCTAATTATAAATTTGGTTCAAACTTTACTAGAATACATTGTCAGGTGAATTAGGAAAATGTTCCAAGTTTCAGCTTTTTAACTCTATCAGAAGTTAATGGAAAGTTGTTGGCATACTTGATGACAGATGGAGTGAACTAGTATAAGGTATATAGAAATAATTTTAAATCGACTTAGAGGTGATTTGATAGATAATAATTTAATCTTGAAATTGTTAGATTCTTAGGAAATAACTTTTTTTTTTAATATACTAACGTAGTGTTTCCTACGCAATCATTACACAGTGGGCTATACCTTCAGCTAGTATTAAAATAAAAATAGCTTACTACATATTTTTGTTGGTTTCCTTAATTTATTAAGGAACATTTTCTTTACATTGGGTTAGTAAATATCACATAAATTACAAACTAAAGAAGATTAGGATATCATACTTGAGACAAACTCTTTAGGCTTGGCAACTATCGATGAAATTTATCACCGGTTTAAAATATATTAATTAATTTTGGCACAACATTGGTTTGAACCCGTTTCACCTATGCATACATTCATTTGGGGTACTCCTCCACTCAGCTACGACAACTATCTTATTTAGAGTTTGATCAGTAAGTTCTATTAAATAGACATTAATTGTAAGTAGTTTGATAAAAATATATATAGTTACCTAATAAAAAAAAATTCACATTTTTTTATCAGTTTAGCCTTGTCTGTGTTGGAGGCTACTTGGAATTCGTGGTTTGAAACATGATTGGGTATACAGGCAGTTTGCTAAGTGGCCCTGCCTTCTCCCAACACTATTGTTTATTATTATTATTAGCACCGCGTCTTACTACCCGTACGGGTTATACGCACTTACACTCATGAGTAATGGTAGGGTGATTGTGAGATGAAATGGAGGACCTACAATTTAACGTGGAATCCGATCCACGGTGGAGGCCTGGCATTCCACACATTCACAAGTTGTGATTAATACATTTCTTGTCAGAGGTGAAGGAAGGGTTTGGTACTCAGATAAATCTGTGCCGGGACCGAGGATTGAACCCCGGACCCCCAGCACAGAAGTCCGACACCTTACCCCTAGACCACCAGGTCACCCCTCCCAACACTCAAATTAGGGTGTATTTTCTCTAAATTGTATATTCGTTCAGTCTATTCCAAAAGTGTGCAAAATGTGGATGACGAGGAAGGGTAGTAAATAAGGCGTGGTGAACAGGGCCGGTCTAAGGCGTGTGCGACGTATGAACAGTATACACAAAGAATTCTGGGAGAGGGGGTGGAGCACCAAAACGGCCCAAAAATAAATATTTGTTTTTATGAGGGAAAATTAAATATAATTAAATAATATTTAGAATATCTACGAAAATCCGGTTTTTGTAGTTTTTGATAGTGTAGTACACTTTATACCTCACTGTATATTTATATACTGCATACTTCACTTTATAATAGAAAACAAAGAAAGTAAACAAATTTTTCCAAGTTAAGAAAAAAGGAAAACTAAATGATATTAAGGACGAAAACACAAATACGTCATCATCTGACTATTATTAAATACAGTATATTTTTAGTTACTAAATGAAATAATCTCCACTAAACATATGTTTACATAGGGTCGGGATTTAAAATGGATATATAGAGTATTTTCCATAGTTTTTTCAGATGGGGAGGGGGGGGGGGATAGCGCAAATTGTGAATTTTTCACACACAAAACTTTTGACTTATACCGGCCCTGGTGGTGAACCAAATATAAAATTGTATGATAGAATAAACAATTTAATGAATATATTTTTAAAATTAATAGCTTGTTTTAGTAATATGTTACTGCCATTAAATATTTATTTTGACTTAAATTATTATAATTATACTATCAGATATTAAAATAAATAGAAAATAGAATAATAGTCGTTTAAAAATAAATTGCACTGTGCCTCAAACAGACTTTCTGTCTCTTTTGTCTTAAAATAGGGAGATTTACTAATACCTCTTAAGATTCGTGATACAAAATAATATACGATGTTGCAGAACCACTCTTACGATTAGTATAGGTGAAATAATATACTGTTACAGAAACAATGAGAAAAAAAGGAAAATTATATGTCCAACAAAGAGCATAAAATACAATTCATATTTCAAAGTGCTTCATTAAAATGTATACGGTATATATTTACTCATAACCCAGAAACTTTTGGTCTAGTAAAAATATTATTCAAATTAAAAAAAAAAAAAAATAGTATGACAACCTTTCAATGATAAGTTATTTTGTATCTCAAATAGTTGCGAAGATAATATGATCAAAATTTGAAATTTCCACTTCTTTTAAGCACCCTTAGATTCATTTCATGGTAAAACGAGAATAGTTAATCTGCGTGTATATTTTGCTTGTTTTTTAGCACCGCGCCTTACAACTTGTTTGGTTTATACGCCTATGTACTAATTACGCTATTGGTTTTTGGATTTAGGAAGGTTATATTTATATAGTATGTGTACCCATATTTGCGTGTATGGAGATTCTAAAACCATTTTGAAAAACCCGCCCTTAGTACAGCCAACGAAGATTTGAACCTTGATCTCCCCGTTATCTGCAGTATAGTCTACTACAAAAGTTAGACCACGCAGCTACCGAAACGGGTTGTTTGTAATGTTAAACAATGCCTGGATACAAAAGTTAATCAAAATCATTAGAGCAGTTTTTTAGAAAATTGAGTTTTTCTCGGTTTGCCCTAGAGTAAACAACCCTTCATTTTAAGGTTGGCTATCTAATTCCAAAAATTACTAGGTATAGCCTTTTCAAAACCATAGATATTAAGTTTAAGCCTGATCGTTAGAATGGTTTCGGCTCTAAGCTGAAATAAAAATATACGGAATCACGAAAACCACTTTTTCAGTTTCAGAGGGTCATGAAACGTAAACATTTATCAAAATTTTGAGTTTGATGGTTTTGACGATCAAAATACTTATCTCTCCGTGGGGTCGAGTTGAAGTAAAACACTACAGATTAGATTACTTCACAAATAAACTTATTTTAAAATCTGCTTGACTTAAAGGACATTAAAAATTCATTAAATAAATAATACCTCACATTATACTGGATAAGGAGGAAACAATTAGACGATCTCTGCTGAGGAAAGTGATGGACAACGTGCTGAGGCTTGCCTGACATCCGGTAGAGCTTATCAGAGTGAAATTTTCTTCTAAAATTGTAGTATGTAGTTTGCTTTTATTTAGCTAGTGAATATTTACTTTTCAATACAAGTGTTAGTTTTCAAGTACCTGTTTAGGACCCTTCCCCTCCTATATTACTTCCCTGGGTTTGATAAATACTTATCATATTTAAAGGATTCCATTCTAATTTTTTCCAATTTAATATTAATATTAATATTATAAAAGGATGCACCTATTTTAGAATATCAAAATTAGAAGAGGATAGGGAGTAGTATATCCTCTAGTCCTCCATCAAACAACCCTTCACCGCTCCATATATTCACTTGTCACAACCTTGGAATAGTTTGAATGAGAAAAGATACCTTTCCAGATGCTTGGGGAACGATTTTACACTTACCTCAGGATAAAAACGATGTATGTTCAATTATTAGCTGTCTGGTTTTTTGTTTGTGCCACATACCTTAACGTTCGTTTTATCTATAGGTTACAAACCTTATACTAATAATATATATATTTTAAAAAGTCTTATGGGGTTTGTTGACATGTGTATATCTGTTCAGAGAATTCTAAGTAATTCTCACCGAAACAGAAATCTGAAATCTAGTTAGATTGTAGAGGATGTAGTCAAGAGGTACGCAAATGCTTCCAACTTAAAACTAATAAGAAATAAAATTAAAAAAGCGTTATTTATTAAAACAGTTTAATTCGTTGACATATTTTTTTCCATTTCGATGGAAATGAGAACCTGGAATATTAATTCCATTCTTAAATCTAAAGTGTAATTGGAGATTTTAATACAATGACCTGTGTTTAAGGGTTGGTTGATTCGTATTCATATTATTTAGTAAAATTGTTTCTTTGGCCAGTGGAAATTTTACATGTAACGTTAAATATAATTATTTAATTTGAGCTTATATTTAATTAGTTTATATATGTATTAATACAAACCAATTACTACTCTAATTAAAAGACCGCTAAAACTGCAGAGTAACAAATAACATAACCTTATAAATAAAACTAATGTTTGATTGTTGGTTTGTGTGTATAGTACTAAACAGGGTCTATGCAACTGAACCTCCCTAAATTGGATGCAAATCTAAGCTACGCAACAATTTTAATGTGTTCGTCTTATGGAAATGTGTGTTTCATACCAAGAATCGATTTGGTCCCTTTAAACCCAGACATCCAATATGACACCTTAGCTCAGTCGGTAGCCTGTCTGTCTACTGAACTAAGGATACCGGGTTTGATTGCCGGAATGGCCGAAAAATGTATCATTGGTGAAATGTGAGTTTATCCTTTCATAGTGATGAATTAACTACTGGGAACTTGACGTTGTGCCTGTCCTAGTATTAAGTTAATTCATAAGGGATATGAAGCTAAGACAGGCCTAGCAAGCTGATAGTGTAAAATATATGGGTTGAATAACAAACTTACCCTAGCCACAGGCTGGAAACAGTAATGGATGTAAAAATAAAATAATAGGAAATTCCTTTTATTTTGAGATAGAGGAAGTTCCCAAATAAACTAGCGTTATTAATGAATATTAATAATAACAAGGTCATACCTTGTGACTTATCAATAATCATTGAGAATGTAACATAAAATATCAAGTTACTTTCGAATGTAATATTTAAGTCTTTCTTTATTTAATTTATATTAAATATATTTTTATTACAATTTACAATGCAATTTTTTTATCATGTAAGGTTGGTATTTATCTTCCCAAGCCATTGTTCAGTCATGGCCAATAATTATTATACGAGTACGTCGCTTTTTCCATGGTGCGAAGCTCAACATACGTAATGAAAACTTAAAGTCGTTTGAAGGATCAAATCAGGGTATACCTTCCGAATAGTTCTATAATATTCTTAAAAACAAAGTATATAAAGTAATAATGTAATTTATAAATTAAAATTAATTTAGTTAGGTTATTCTCTCTTTAACCACTCTTACTTAATATAACTTAAGTGACAGAAATATACTTTTATAACAACCTATCCCAATCTGTCAAAATGTAACCTTCCATGAATCTACAAATTGAAGGTTTGGTTTTGTTAGGTTGGGTGATATTGATATCAGACTGTCAGATACATGCTTTAAAACTAGTATATTGGTACAATGTTAACGAACAATTCACCTTAATTCACCTAGAGAGAGGAAAATTAACCTACTATTAATAGACAGAAAATAATATATTCGGGCCATGATTTGAGCCCCGGTATTCAAGTCAGTTACATACTCTGGGGCTAATCAATCTCTCGTGGTAAATTTATTCCATGTATTTGAATCCCATTTTATATTATCCAAAATATTGTATCTTAAAAACCACTTATCACCATTTAACAATATCAGGGCCTAAAGGGTGAGGATTGCTAACAAGTTGGTGATCGCCACCATCCATCAACAACAAAACCAAAGAAAAAAAGTATGTCCTTCCTCGTCACGGTAGAATACTACCAATAAGCCATTCAAACACAAGGTATCATTTTCAAAATGTATCTACAAACTATATTATCATGATCAAACTGCAATATGTGATTATATCTATACAACCGTTTGGCTGCATGTGATGAAATCATCCTAAATCAACCAGTCCGGCTCGTATTTTTTGCCATCCCTATTGTTATAAAATGATCATGTACAGTTAATTTTAAAATATATCTAATGCACTTTCATCCGAGCTCAATTAAACATTTAATTTTACAAATACACTAATCTCAGCGATTTGTTTCAAAATAATTGTAATATTATAACCAAAGATATCTGAAAAATAATGTTATATTGCCTGTGAGCTGGTAACCATACTTGTTTTCTTCAACTTGCCCTGTAATCCCATGGTCTAAGGCGTCAGATGCATAATATAATGAATGGCTGGTGACAGAAAATTCAAAGTTTGTATTTAGGTATTAGACACAAGACACGACTCTTTAATATATATATAGAATGAGTGGTAATTTGCAGATACGGACAGTATCACATTATTGGGTGGGTAAATATAAGTCGAAAGCACTCTTTGCAATAAACTCGTCCCTCCCATAACTTTTTTGAGAAAAAATGACATTAAATTTCGAGAGGGTTGATGTTGCAACACTGTTTCTGATATTCCATATAGTCGCTGGCAATTGAACTTATAAACAAATTCTGAGGTCAATATTGTGATATCAGCAAATAATTACACACGCAGAGTACTGGGATGTGGCAATAATCATGGGAGCATCCACCAGACGATTCAGACCTGCTGTACGCCAATTGCTTCCTGGGTAGACGTCATCCAATCGTGAATGTGTTTCGCTGTTTGAAACAGCTTTATTGGGAGACAAGTCAAATGGGTCCAGCATTAATAAGGGATGCAGGACGGACAAGCAACGTACGAGCAGCAGGTGTTGAAGATGCTGTAATAAGTACCTTCCAACAGCAGCTAGCGCGCAGCTCCCGAGACGTAGCAAAATCTATGCACATGTAAAAGTGGTCAGTTCTGCAAGTGTTTTGTGATGAGAACTACCACCCATACTATTATGCAGCAAAGCAACATCTGCTCCTGACTGATCCACCTTACCAGGCACAGTTTTTCCTGTGGCTCCAGCAGCAGCATGCTGTAGATCCGGACTTTATTGAGCATATTTGGTGGACTGATGAAGCTTGTTTCACTCTAGAGGGAATGAATAAAACGCATTAAAATCACTTGCGAGCAAGTTCTAACCCGCACCTCACTCCCATTCTTGCGTATAACATCGATTCAGTGTGAGCGCATGGGCTGAAATTGTTGGGGATCTGAGTGTGTTACCCAGTCATTTGGACTTCCATAGATACCTTCTGTTCCTTGAAACGGTTTTACCTAGGCTTTTGGAAGACGTCCCATTGCTTGTGGGAAAATCGATGGGGTATATGGTATTTTTGTCTACGTCTAATCAC
Source organism: Timema cristinae (assembly GCA_039000515.1). Classification (NCBI taxonomy): domain Eukaryota; kingdom Metazoa; phylum Arthropoda; class Insecta; order Phasmatodea; family Timematidae; genus Timema; species Timema cristinae. Next base: position 58,600,114 of record JBCFYV010009882.1, read on the forward strand.
CAGATAGTGTATGAAATTGCAAGCACAGCTTTGCCACATAAGCCCTCTCCAACTTAATGACGTTTATTTCAAAAGGCATGGGAATAAAGGATTTTTTGCAAAAATTGTATGCAAATTATATTCACCCACCTAATCATGTGGTACTGTCCGTATTCACGAATTACTACTCATCCTGGTTATGATTGTGGTTTTACCAAACTTTCTCCATGCTAAACTATTTGCTTCAATCTTAACTTACTGACTAAACCGTTAAATAGCTCTCGTGTCATAACTTATGATCACAAAAACTATGTTATGTTAGTATTATCGCCTTTTAGCTACTATAGCCCTTTCTGTTTTCACGTAGTTCTACAGTTGTTATGATAGCATTGCACACATGTCCGGCTTTTCATTTCTCTGTTCATGTAAATCTATCATTGTTATCGTACTATTGCAATTGTTTGAGTAATCATACCTCTTTTATCAGGCTAGCTCCATAATTTTTCTAATTCAAGGTGAGGCGTGATACACATTGAAGAACTGTTTTTACACAGTATTGTATAGTAAAACGTAAATAAACAATGTCAGCACATGGGTATAAGGCAACAAATTAGCGAAGTGTAGCTAAACGATAAGATTGAAAGGCAAAGTATTGCTTTTGCAATGAATAATATAAATAATGCTTTAAATAATAATTATTTTAAGAAACGTGGGGGGACGGGACAGTTTATAAAATACTGTGAGAACATGGAAGGACAAGATATTTGAGATAACACAGTAAGAACACGGTGGGTTGACAGTTTATGTAGTATAGTAGGAACATGGTGGTATGGATAGATTATATAGTATAGTAAGAACACGGTGGTATGGATCGATTATATAGTATAGTAAGAACACGATGGTATGGATAGATTATATAGTATAGTATAAACATGGTGGTGTGAATATATTATATAGTATAATAATAACACGGTGGTGTGACTATATTATATAGTATAGTAAGAAGACGGTGGGACGGACAGTCTATATAATATAGTAAGAACACGGTAGGACAGACAGCTTTTTTAATATATTAAGAAAACGGTGGGACGGAGAGTTTAGGTAATATAGTAAGAACACGGTAGGATGGACAATTTAGGTAAAACATTACGAACGAGGTGGGTTGGATACTGCTCATTTTCTATTACACACTTGGGAGATTATATCTAGAAGTCCAATTGGTACGTTTAAAAGCCCATTTTAACCAGCGTATATAGCAGCGTGGCTGTTAGCAATGTTTCTTAGCGATACATTGTTTTAAATAGTAGTGTTTTCACTAGCGTGTGCGGCTTAACTATAGTATGATTTTGTTAGGAAGAACAGTAGAAGTTAGTTACTAAAGTTACTAAAACAATTTTAATATATTCATACATAGAGGCATGTCATCTGCAGATGTTAATTTTGGTAGATATTATCAATAGCTATCAAATAACACAAATAATATAAGAAAATATTATCAATGTTGGCCGCAAAGAAATATGTTTGAATTTTCTCTACTGTTCTTCCAACCAAAATCAGGTATAGCAGCGCTGCAGACGAGCTCGATTTTTGGTCCTCGCGACACGCTGTGCGATTTCTTGCAGCGCAGCGGGTGTAGAAACATTGTTTTAAATGGTAGTGTTTCTACAGGCCGCAGAAATACGCACGGCTCTTTCGAAAGAGAGACAAGTGTTGATGTGCTAAGCTAGTTATTGCAGGATTATATATTATTATAAAATATCACACAAACAAAAGAATGATTCTACTGACTAGATAAATTACTTGAAAAATGTATTTTAATCCTTCCTTAATTAGTTAAATGATTCTACTGACATGAGAAAATTTTAGCAACTGTGTTTTGTCTTTCCTCACTTACTTAAAACATTCTAATAGTGTGCAAAACTGCTTGTAAAATGTGTTTTCATCTGTACTTTTTTTTTTAATTACACAAAAACCTGCCCTGTTTCTAGTTGTATTGAAAGCATAGGGTGAATCTAGTACCAATGACGTCATATTTTAAACTAAATTATCTTATGTAATGAAACTTCGTCCTCTAAGTCACTTTTATTGTTGAAATCTTAGAAAAATATTTTGGTCTTAGAGGTGTTAAACAAAGCTATTTTTAGATATATTTTTTATAATATTCTAGTTTGTTCATTCGTTAAGGAGTTCAAATTGTTTACTATGTTTAGGTCTTTATATCCACGTATAACACTTCTTGACCCTAAAGTTGACATTTGATTTGGAATGTTACAATATAATTTGTCTCGGCCTGTTCTGTTTGCTCCAGATACCTACCAATCATTCTTGAAGACCTGGTTTGGATACATTTCTTACAAGGCAAGGTGATGTATGTTCACGAAGCTAGTAAATAACCTATGTACGATAATTATGTTGTTAGTAAAGATATTCTAACTCTTTCGACTCTGGTCAACTAGACTGCATATTCATGTTTGGCCATACTTATCATATGCCTGACAGTATTATTCAAGTACTTACATGCCTGCTCTGGTGGTGGCATGAGACAGACTAGTGTATCTGGTTTTTCCACGCAAGTAGGGTCATGAGGGAAACCCAACCGGATGTATTCAGCTGGTCTTTCTTAAATGTTGTTAAATTTTAAGATCAAATTATTAATAACTTTAAGAATAATTGTATATCCATCGTATATATCTACCCCTACTTAGAGAAAAATATACCTTCAACTTCAAAACTAAGCCCAAATTTCTTGTTGGTTAAATATTATAAGCCTGTTAATAAATGAAGAAAAATACAATTATTTCACCTTCACCTCCACCGTGGTTCGGATCCCACGTTAAATTGTAGATCCTCCATCTCATCTCACAATCACCCTAACATCACACATTAGCGTAAGTGCGTACAACCCGAACGGGTAGTAAGATGCGGTGCTAATAATAATAATAATAATAATAATAATAATAATAATAATAATAATAATATTTACCCGCCTCGGTGGCGTAGTTGGCTAAGGCGCTAGTCGTGTTGAGCTCGACTGCTGAGGACGGGGAGCTCGAGGTTCGAATCTCGGTCGGGTGAACTGGGGTTGTTTTACCTAAATGATTTTCCACTCTCCAACCACGCAAATGCGGGTTCACTTCCTCTAATTCAACCTTTCCAATTCCTAATCCATTAGTGTAATTAGTACTTAAAGCGTATAACCCGAACGGGTAGTAAGATGCAGTGCTATTATTATTATTATTATTATTATTATTAATAATAATATTTCACCTTGTATCATACTCAATATTCCACTTAGTTGAGAGAAAAACCTTGGAAACTTCAAGCTAACTAGAAGTAGATAGCACGAAGTAGCATTCGGTGGATACTTTGTGGAGCATTTATTAAATATGTTTTCTCAAAGGGATGTTAATATGTTGATGCATTGATCTAGTCTATATCATCTGTAAGACCATTACTCACGTCTAAGAACTGTGAATTTAGACCATGTGCCTTCAAATTATAATTCAAACTAAACAACATAAATTTACAATATTTCTCAAACATTTTATGTTTTAAAGCCCTAAATAAAAGAGGAACCTTCATAAACCCTTTTTATCCTTTAGCACACAGAAGAACGACCTTCAACCCTACAATCACTATCATTATAATAAATGGGTCTATTCCTTTTTTTATGATTATTTCTGCTTAACCCCGTCGTTCTTGTTCGATACCAATAGCATAAACCACCATCAAATCCACTTCCTTTCCTATTGTAATTCTAAGGAAAGCTATTGAGTGTCGTCAATGAATATAACCCTTTAATTTCGGAAGGTTGTTGTAGGTTGTGGGACGATGTCATCGTGCATTGGTTGGTCCAACGTTTCAATGGAAAACCCCGGAGGGAGTAAATAATATTCCACCGCCTTTCTTTCTTTCTTTCTCTCTTCAGATGTTGCAGCAGCATCCACTTGAAGAAGGTACCGTTCATGTCAACTTACCCTAATAGCTGCTTCTTCTCCCTCTTGCCCTTATAAGATCACAGATGTCCAAACTTAGGCCGCGTGCCAAGCGAGGCGTGATATAAAGAGTATTGTTTTCCATCACATTTTACTATCCATTCAAGCTATCCACATTTAATTTAGTTAGTGGGATAGGGATGATTAAATTATAATTCTTAAAGGAAATGTATATGTATTCTCGAAGGAAAAGAATGGAAATCATTTATAAAAAGCTACCTTAGATACACCTGGTTAGGATTTGAGCCCCCACCTTATCACCATGAGCAAACTAGACTGTAAATTTAGTTAAAATGCCTAGAGATGTGAATACCATGGAGAGTTAATAATATTTTGTTTTCATCAATATTTTTGCTGTACTACCCTAATTACATTGTGCGTATAAATTAATTTTTTAAAAATTTATATAAATATGTTAATGTCTGTATGTTTCTGATTAGTGTTAGGGAGCACATTTTGTTCTAAATAATAAGTATCTTAGGACATAATTTTGAATAAAGTTAATTTCTTATTCTATTTCTAATTTTTGTTGTTTAAACAATGTGAAAAGAGACATATATGTCAAACATGTTGACCCTAAGCCAACTATGCTGCATTTAACAACTTTTTTATTATTTAGATTACGTTATAAACAAACTAATGCGTTCCCTAATTCAAAAAAATTGACCTAATCTGATACCTTAAATTTATAGTAAAATGCTCGATTTTATTGGTAGTCTATTCAATCAAAATATGATGTGACCACAATGATATATATCCGATTTATATTATTTTTCCTTTTCAGTTAATGTTATATCTAAAAAATAATTTTAATAAGCTCATAAAAGACTCACGATATTATCCTAATCTATTGCTAGTGTTCCAAATTAAATATAACAATTTAATGTTAAAAGTAAGTGAAAAAGATAATTAATTTTAAAGGAACGTGTGAGAAATAATAATAATTACTACTCTTGTAATTTATTTTTAAAATCTCAACATGAAAAGTAATTCAGTGGTTCCCAACCTTTCTAGGCGTGAAGCACTTTCAGGGAGAGGGGGCGTGGCACACTTCGGAAAGAATATTAAAAATCATATAGTAAATTGAAGATATTTTTTATTTAAATCATTTTTCCAGAGTAATGAAGATAATCATTTCTTGCGGCATTGGAAACACTGTCCAACAGTTGTAATAAATTTGTTGACCATCCACAAGTGTGAATTATTATGAACATTCATAGTGACAGTTAACTTTTACAAGTAAAAATGTACACAATAAACGGAAAATCTCGCTTGTTCGGCCTGTCCTTTAGAAAAATACCTTCTATTCAGATTCAAAAAAATTTTAATCTTAATTTCTGTGTTATTTTATATTGTGAAAAACAAATAATGAATATAATAAAATTGCGTCAAGAAGCCTGAGATAAAACGGGCTTAGCCCAAAGGCTCCACAGGGCACAGTTTGAAAAACGTTACCATTGTAGCTACGTGCAACACCACCAAATATTCAACTGCAACTCTCATACAAACTAAACGGCTTTAGTGTAAAGGGATTAGCGGTGTGGGTCTAGGGGTAAGGTGTCGGACTTCTGTTCTGGGGTTTGGGGTTCAATCCTCGGTCCCGGCACAGATTTAACTGATTACCAAACCCTTCCTTCACCTCTGACAAGACATCTTGTGAATGTGGGGAATGCCAGGCCTCTACCGTGGTTCGGATGCCACGTTAAACTGTAGGTCCTCCATTTAATCTCACAATCATCCTACCATTACACATTAGCGTAAGTGCGTATAACTCGAACGGGTAGTAAGACGCAGTGCTAATAATAATAATAATAATAATAATAATAATAATAATAATTAGCGGTGTGGTGTCAAACATCAGACACAATATTCAAGAAACGATGAGAACCAAATAGTTCCAACCACCACGATAATTCGAATTCATCCTTTCTACCACTATCCTGCCAGTGTTACATCCATTTTTGTAAAAGATAAAGAAGTTAATAAAAATATTTTTTAGATAAAATAGGTCTGGGGTGTGTGAATTTGATTATCTATCAATGGAGTTGTCTACTTAAAATGGTTGGGCACCTCTACTCTAGTTCGATAAAATACAGTTCTAGCAATATTGTGTAATTCCAAGCAATTCACACAAGTGTATCATTTAACTCCTGTGACCAAATTATGATACTTTTCGAATAAATGTCATTCCAGCAACTTTAGCAGCTGATCAATAATAAATTATTTATCCCATTGAAACTCCCAAAGTCTCTTAGACATGGTTATAGATCATATAAAGCACAGCTTTTTAACAATTATGGCCCATTCAAACTTTGTATTTGTGTTTTAAAAAAAGCTTAAGGAAATATTACCTGGTTTGGAAAATGTTTTGAACACACATATAATAATAATATTTAGCACCGCGTCTTACTACCCGTTGGGTTATACGCTTTAAGTACTAATTACGCTTATGGATTAGGAATTGGGAAGGTTTAATTAGAGGAAGTGAACCCTCATTTGCGTGGAGGAAGAGTGTAAAACCATTTTGGACCCCCCCCCCCCCCAGTTCACCCGACTGAGATTCGAACCTCGATCTCCCCATCCTCAGCAGTCGAGCTAAACACGATAAGCGCGTTAGCCAACTACGCCACCGAGGCGGGTTAACACACATATAAAATCACGGATACATATTGTGTATCCATTTATTATATTGATTATTGACAGAGTTAGGTTCCTGAATTTCACTAACTGCTTTTATGTCGTATACATTATTACTTCTTTCAACTTTCAAACCCACCTACATCAGCGTGTAAGCAGAGTAAACGTCAAACTCTTCCAGTCTGGTTTTACAGTGACCAGGGCATCGTTCAAATATTGGAGAAGTAGCCTATATTGATGGGAGTTACAAATTATTAATTACTATCCCTCCACGAAAATGGGGATACATATTATATTCATTATAGATCCTTCAATCCTCTTTCATTAGTGTGATTAAATTTTAACTACATTAGATCGGTTTTAATTAAGACAAAGCCCACTTCAGTGGCCGCATGGTCTATGGCACTAATTTCTCAAAAGACTATACTGCTAAAGACGGGAAGATTGGGGTTCTATCCTGGTCAGGTGCACTGATGGTGTTTTTACCTTAAGGGTCTTCCCCTTCCCCCTCCACGCTAATGCGGGTGTACTTCATTTAAATTGTAGCCTCATCCCGAAAACATTAGTGTAATTAGTATATGGCGTTTAACCTAGTAGTAAAACGTGGCATTAAAAAAACAAGACAAAGTGGAAAAAGCGATTATGTACATTATCTGCGATTATGTTCAGTTCTAGCGTAACGATTAGACGATTAGACTTTAACTATGGATAAAATACAAAGGTACTAATTTAAAATACATTGCCATTAAGGTGTTCACATAGAATAGAGGGAGATGAAATTTTGTAACTACTACATAGTCAAGATAATGATATTTTAATGCCAAAACTAAATAAAAGGTAGCAATGAGAAGTGATAATTCACATTCACATGTCGACGCTTTTTTTCATAAGTATTTTTTATTAAATTTCACAATATACATGGATCACACATTACTGGACCAACACAGGAAAATTAAATCGCACCAACCCTTTATGGGTTCTCGAATAATACTGTCGACGCTTATAGCTAGAATGTTTAGTTTTAAATACTTACATAATATTATAACGGTAAATTTAAATTATCTGAGCTATTTACAAAAAAAAAACTAAGTTTTTAAAGTTGGGGAATGGGAATACTTTGAGTCAATAGACGAGGTCTTCTTTGGAAAGCCCTCTTAGCCCGATAGCGAAAGAGATATTAATATCCATGGGACGTTGGGGTTCTGATATTTTATGCCGGAACCAGCAACTTGTATGAGAGCAATGATTATTTTAAATCAACGCCTTAGAGACTAATGCCTTAGTGGTATTTGCCGTGGCTTAACTATGATCCAACCCGCTTTTCTTGCCACGTGATAGACGGCAGATGACTGTTAGATTGTGGTTCGAATCTCGGTTGGGTGTATGAGGGTGATTATTCAAAAATGCTTTCCAATCTCCATCCACAAAATGTGGGTATATTTCCTATAAATATAACCTTCATAATCCCTAAAACCATTAACATAATACATTAGCGTAAAACCCAAAGGGATAGTAAGACGCGGTGCTTAAAAGGTACAATGATCTAAGTAGCACCTTTTAAACTTTGCCTGATCCAAGAATTCCAGTTGTACTTTTCTTGTAAGAGCTACCCAATACTGTACAACCCTTATTTTGTTTGCAGAACTTGGACTCAGCACGGAGGACGAAGAAGTGGTAGGTTAGCAATGACTAAGGAGGAATCCCAACAACAGAATCACGTTTCTCAATGTTAGCCTAACGTCAGGTAAAAAGTAAACACGCGCTTCTTTTCTTTTTACCTTTAGAATAGAGAGTAAACAAACGATATGATTTATATGACAGCTATCTACATATTATTGGAAGAAGCGAAGAACGAAGAATGAAGCGTCCTAGTGAGGGAACTTTCTTTGGATTCGATGGAAGAAACTCCACGAACATAAATCAAAGATAGACAATAATTTGCATCATCATTGATTTGATTTTTTTAGGAATTAATGCACTTTTTTTATTCGAATAATACACATACTACCTCTAAAATACCACTATTAAATTAAATTTAATAAAATCGATCGTTCAGCAATCTAGACTTAAAACAAATTACCAGACTTTCATCCAAACCGTCTTCGTTGGAGATATCTTCCTACAAGGTAGTTTATCAATCTTATGATATTCTTTTTTAAGTCACTCACTGGTGCTCTACGTCAAAGAATTGATCAATTATGATGAATTGTCAATCTACTGATTAGTTCATGGCAACTGTTTATTGGTTTTAGGTTAAACAATGGCAATATATTTTTGTCACATGATTTTTGCTCTCGACAATGCACATATAAATAGCGGAGTATTAATTGTAATAGTGATTATAGTGATTATTCCATTTAGTAAATGGGCCTTATATCTTAAATATATATTAATTTATATATTAAATTACAATATACTATCATGCTTGCTAATGCTGATACGTACTGTAAACGTACATAAAAACTGAGGTTTATAAATAAGCTTACCTTCATTTTTTAGGTATAATATTTTCATCTTAAATGCAGAATCTTCAACAAAGAATTTGAATAAATTAAAACATGTAGATGCTTCGTTTACTCTGAAGGAATCCAAACTTACCTTGCACGTTTCCACTATGGCGTAGATTTAAAGATGGGGCCATAGTGTAATTCATCAAGTAAAGACTGCATAATCAGGATAAGAGAAGTGTGCATACCTAAATGATAATAATCAGCTTTAACATCATTTAGTTAAATTTTAAAATATTATAACAACACCTATAGACAAAACTCATATCATGTAGTATATTTCGATTATTTTACTTTTTATTACATCCATTACTGTTTCCAAACTGTGGCCTCAGCTAGTTTTTTATTCAAGTCATATATTTTACACTAACGGCTTGCTAGGCTTGTCGTTGCTTCGTATGCTTTATATTATAACTTGAGACTAGGACAGGCACAAAATCTAGTCCCTGGGGGTTAATTTAAAAACTGTGAAATGTAAAGCCATAATATTATTAATGATAAATGTTCAGCCATGCCGGGAACAGAGCCAGGGACCCTTAGCTCAGTATTCAGTCATGATACTGACTGAGCTGAGGATATTTTACTAAAAATAAAAATATTGTTATATTTTATCAAACATAAACGTCGACACTTATTTATTATTTTGTAAATCAATGGATCAAATATAGGTTCCTTTTATAGTGTAGATCTATAATAAATATAAATGCAGTTATCAAAACAAACGCTATCCGAATAAGAGTATCCTATTTTCTTTGCCCACTAGTTATTATTAATATTATTTTATTATTTTTAACACTGCGTCTTAATACCTTTTTGGGTTATACACATTTACGCTAATGTGTAACGGTAGGGTGATTGTTAGATGCAATGGAGGACCTACAGTTTAACGTGGGATCCAAACCACGGTGGAGGTCTAGCACTCCACACATTCACAAGTTGTGATTAATACCCGTCTTGTCAGAGGTGAAGGAATGGTTTGGAAATCGGTTAAATCTGTGTTGGGACTGAGGATTGAACCCCGGACCCCAGAAAAGAAGTCCTATACCTTACCCTTAGACTACCAGGTCACCACCTACCAGTTATTTGTATTCTCGTATCAATATAAAACCCTATAATACATACCCGTACTTTACTCATCTATTGCATCACCGTTTATCTAAAATCAATAAGAAGACTATTGTAATAAGAACGTGTGGTTTCATATGCAAAGTAATAAAGAAGGAAATCTGGTTTGGTAGCATAAACATACCTTACCTAACCTAATATGACCAAACCCTATGTACTGTAGTTTCAAGTAGCACTCCTTATAATAGTTTGAAAGAATATTGGGAATACCGATTGTCTAATGTGACTAGCCAACTACAAAACTGAACTAAAGCACATAGTTCTAAGACATCATCACTCAGTATCAAGGAGATTTAATATTAAGATGATGAAACTTTTGTCTCTTTTCAGGTAATGTATAAGCTCAGTATGTCAAGGTATAGTAATAATATTGTACGTCTGGGCTACATCAATCGTAGCCCAGTATTGGAAATGTTATTCAGTACTAATGTACCGTTGCCCAGTGGACGCCCGAATGTACTAATCATACATCCTTTCCGTGGGGGCTCTTTCCATGTCCCGATTAGGTGAGGTGATGGTGATAGTAGATATTAGATTATGAAACCAGTGGAAACTCTTAATCGTAAATAATTAAACCCTGGTGACCGTTGGGATATTCCCATTTCGGAAAAAATACCCGGGATACTAGCCGGTAATCGATACCAGGACCCCAGACTCGTAGTCAGGTGCACTGACCACTACATCACGAGGCTGATAGTATATTAAGGTGATGTTAATATTCTAATACCTATGTAAGTGGGCACACGGACTAAACGTCAGAATCATCTAGTTTAGCTAGCCGAGGACTAGTAAGAAATATTTGAATTACAGTTATCGTGTAGTGAGGTGTTATTTTTCTGCTCTTCTTCAAGTAAAGGCAAGTGCATTTTTTTAATCTTACATTTCTGATTGATACCTAGTTAGTGGTATTAAAGAGGATAACTCTGATATTTATAATGTGGTGAAAAAATAAGTTTTCTTTTGAAATGAGGGGGAAGTAACGTCTTATAAATAAAGCCATTTAAATCATTTAATTTTTAAAAAAGGCTCCGTTCTAAGATTATATCATTTGCAAATGATGTTTTTATAACATAGAATAGTTAAAAAAAATAATAATATTTCACATACAATGACCTACTTGTTTATAAAATAAAATCCAATAGGGTGTAAGAGGAGCGTTATAAAAAATATATATTTATATATGTACCCTAAGCCTCTGTGTCTAGAGATCTTTAAATTTTAAGATTAACTTTTTAGAATTTCTGGTATTAGGGCTAATATAGTTCAATCGGGTGCTTGCTTAGATCTACCTTGGAGAGGGAAGGTTGAGATTCAAACTGTATTCTGACACACTAAGCGTGTTCTTTACCAGAATTTTGTTCTTCGTATCTTCTCTCGTTGAGTGTTGGCGCCTCCATAATCTTACTAACTTTGATTTATGCAGAATAAGATACCAATATTATTGGTCCAATAATCAGTATACTTCCATTAAAGATTTGTTTTATATATTTAAATCTAATAAAAGAACATATAAATTATTATTGTAATATTAGTTTTATTCGTCCTGTTTATAAAGTATTAGCTAAATATTGTATTTCACTTTAATATCACATTCTTCTTTTCCCTTGAATATGACCGATGATTTAGAAAGGCTGAACACAACCTTTTGACACATGGACTCGATCAAGGTTGTTGCCTAGACTATTTTAATATTTTATTATGTTTGCCCTCAGACAGATGTTTTTTCTTTGTCCACGTCTTACTTGCCATCCATGCTATCCACATGTTTTTTTTACACTCATCCACGCTAATAACGTTTAATATCACTATTGGATTAGTGATGAAGAATGTAGAGTTTAGTAGAGAGGTGACTTATCTTCGTGGAGAGAGAATGGAAAGGCATTTGGATAAAACAACTTTAGTAACTGGGATGCAAGCCCTAATCTACCCATCACCAGTAAACCAGACTTAGATTTTTTTTTTAACTGAGATTTTTAATATGCACTTTCTGAACCGACGGATTATACCAGCATATGATTTATAAACTAACTTAAATCTTGAACAGACCCAACACCCACCCCCCGGTTGTTAATTTATCACTGTGAAAGAGTTAACCTATATTCAATCAAAGATAAATTTTTCAGCCATGCTGGGACCTTGCTCAGTAGACAGACAGGCTACAGACTGAGCTAAGGTGTCGGACGACAAACCAGATAAAGTAACATTATTATTATTATTAGTATTATTATTATGATTATTTTAGCACCACGTCTTACTACCCGCTCGGGTTATACGCTTTAGGTATTAATTACGCTAATGGATTAGGAATCGGGAAGGTTTAATAAGAGGAAGTGAACCCGCATTTGCGTGGAGGGAGAGTGGAAAACCATTTAGGAAAAACCACCTTCAGTTCACCCGACCGAGATTCGAACCTCGATCTCCTTGTCCTCAGCAGTCAAGCTCAACACGGCTAGCGCGTTAGCCAACTACGCCACCAAGGCGGGTGATAAAGTAACACTAAATATAGTATGTGTTCCCACGAATGCATGTGACTAACTCTAAGTATTGTGAACATAATATTCGGGGTTTAGAAAGTATACGTTTAATATTCCAAATATAGTTCTAGATTAACTTTGAACATGACCTTTGTGAAGAGCCGGGTACAAGCTCTCCCAAGGCCAGGTCCAGAATATAACGCACTATCCACTTCATCCTGACGCTCTTTTACCAATGGAATAAAAGTGACACCTATTCTGAAAGTTAATGTCTTATCTCTAAGCGAGAGATGACATCATGCATGGAGGCAATCAAGGCAATATGAAATGATTTGTCCAGAATATAAGACTTAATTCTGCTTGCTCACTTGTTTATTAATGTCTAACGCAATGATAATTGTAACTTTTTATGGATCACATATGACACGATTTTAAACGATTTACGGTGATATTATTGCTCAAATAATGCTTTAAATACGTGTATAAATAGCATTTCGTCATGATTGACTCTTAATATTAATTTTGAGAGGAATTAAAACGGTGGTGTTATAGAAAACACTTTACCTTTTCAGCACCCAATTAAAATTGACCGAGTGATATACATCTGTAACTTTTCCAAAATTCTAAATTCTTATATTGCTTTAATAGGTCTACTAGTAATATGATATTTAGTCCCTTATTCCATGCTGGCTAGTGTAGATATAGTTAACATGATATGATTAATTTCTTTATTTATCGTAGGCTGAAATTGGCTTGTTAATTGGCGCGTATGTTTGATGACAGGAATGTACACAAAACTTTAGTGAAGAAACCTGAAGAGATAAGATTCTTTGGTATACGTAGATTGAAGTAAAATGTGTGTAAGGTTAGGGTTTGGATTGGTGTCTCAGGCTAGGGTCGAATGACGAGTTTTCATTATTGCGGCTATGAACTTTAAAGTTTCTTATACCAAATAGTTTTAGTGTAACTTCTTTAAAAATATAGTTTTATTTTGGAACTAAGACCAATTCTAAGATCTCGTTCTTTATTTTTTTTTTCTTATTTATCCTTCAAACAAGCTTAGAGCAATAGATAACATCAATTTCATTGTCGATCCAATCTTTTCTATCCAGGTCTAACCGCTGATTAGGGGGTCTGTGCTCAAATCCAGGCTAGGCGTACTGAGATTAGCTTTCAAAAATTGTTTCCTCTCCCCTCCACACAAATGTGGGTATACATTTTCCTTAATTGTATATTTTTTATCACTGTCCTATAAATATAAGGAGATGGAACGCCCGGATGGGTTGTAAGCAATATTGAATATACATATTTAAGTTACTATACTAAGGAGAAGCGAGAAAATCTGTGTGGTGAACCATTACATTTATTTACTTTCTCGTGATCCCTTCTTGATTTTGATGGATGTAAAAGTTTCATAACGTCTGTCTGAATGTATTTTAATATTACTAAAGCAAAAGCCTATTTTATTGGGTGGCCAAAACTTGGTGTCTAGGGATTATAAGGCTATACAGAACTTTTTAATTAGCTATCCAACCATAAATATAAGGGTAGTTTACTCGCGAGCAAAAACGAGAATAAATAGATTTTCTATAAATTGGCTCTACCGATTTTGACTAAAATTTGCATCTAGGGACTGTTGTAAACTAGATTGTGCAACTCATTTGCCCAATAAAATTACTTTGAGATACCTAACATAAGATAAAATAATAATTTTGATAATGTATATTCACTTCTCTCTAAGTTACGAAATAACATATTATTTAAAAATTGTAAGACTCTTAAGGATATCAAACATTTAATTGAAATTATATTTTATCAAATTAAAAATGTTCTGATTATCGAGCTTTGGGGCATAAGGGTTTTGAAAATGCACATAACAAATAACATTTTTTTTATTTCGTGTATAATCCTTGGTGAAATTTGACATCCTTTTTTTCCGTTATGTTTCTATAACAATGTCGATTATTTGATTCACATACATTACGATTTATAAGTATAAATTATATGAAGTATCAAGAAAGTATTTGCGTTGCACCATATCATTTATTTTATTTTACGAGTCACTCTTATTTAGCCTTAATACATTAGATATATAATGGGCGTATACTAAAAACTCATAAAATAACGAATTCACTAATGTTTGCAATTGCTTGTATATAGTCTTCCTATATATTAATTACTCTAAATAATATTAAATGTTGGCTGATAAGCTAGTGGAGCTCACTATAAACAAGGAGGCCTACCTAGGACTAATTCATATTGATCACGCAAAGGTTACTTTCACCAAATAACCTACTGGTGCTGGTGCAAACATTAGTGCAGTTCTTCTCCATTAAATGTCCCCTATATTTACCACTTGAAATTACCTTGGGGTAAAATGTATGGCATAAAAATAACCCGCATCGATGGGAACGTGGACTAAATTTTAAGCTTCTCTAGCCAGGTTTGCCGGTGAGGGGGAGGTCAAGGTTGGAATGGAATGGATCTACTAAAGGTGTTTTACCTTAATGATTTCCTACTCTCCCCACGAGAAAATTTGGATACACTTCCTCTAAAACCCACTTCAATGGCCGCATCGTCTAAGGCGCTACTCTCGCAATATATTAGACTGTCGATGACGGGGATATCTTGGTTCGATCCCAGTCCGATGTACTGAGAGTGTTTTTTTACGAAATGGTTTTGCACTCTCTCTATACGCAAATGTGAATACACTTTCTTTAAATTTAACATTTCTCATTCCTTACTCATTAACGGAAATTGTACATAAGCATATCACCCGAATAGGTAGTAAGAAGCAGTGCTAAGAAAATCTCAATTTTACGTTCCTAGTCCCTAAACCCATAGTTTTAATAAATTTGGTTTGTTTGGAAAGGTCAAAGGTAATAGGGCATGATGAATAAAAGTAATAGTAATAATAATCGACCAGAAAAAACCGTGTTTCTTCATGAACCATCTTAATTTTGGTAATGTTGGCACACCGAGCTCAACATGGAATCGAAGAGATGAATTTAAATAGTGAGTTCGGGTAAGCTCAGCTAGCCGCCAGATGATGAGTCTCTACAATGAGTCGTTGAATGTCTGGTGCCAAGTACCAATCTATTTATCTATCTATGAGGCTGAGCTAATTCTTGTGACTCGAGATGACACTTCCAAACACTGCCATGATGTCATGAGTGGAGAATCCCCCATTGATTATTGACGACAGCCACTTTAGTGCAGTCGGTTTCAGCCAACACTTTTCACTTTTGTCGGATCTGACAGGGAAATGGTTAAAACTATTGAAAAATAAAATAAGCTTACTCCAAACCCTTCAGTAAACTTTTTATTACACATAAAACACTCCAAAAACGTGTATGAATATTTGCTAACTGGTTCAATATACTAAGACTTTGACACCTTTTTTTAAGAATTGATTAAAACATACAATTATTACATATAGCTTCTAATCCAATCCATCCACATTTAACAACAGCAGGGTTGTCCAACCCACGGCATGTGTGCCATTAATGGCACGCGAATGCATTTTAAGTTAATTTTTTTAAATTGATTATTCTTGCTTCTTTAACAACCAAACCAAAAACCTCACTAAAAACAGACGTAACCTTTTATTATTTTGTATTAAATAATTTCTTATTTAAACCAGCTATCATTTCTTCTAGTATTTCGCCGTTTTAATGATAAACCCTACTGTTACTATCAATAAAAAAGAATTATATAATTGTGTTATAAAATTTGATTATCAATCTGGTTTTTTAAATAAATCTTTAATTATTTCTGGATTGTGTATTATTTATTCATTCAATTATTACTTCCCAATGAAAGTATTTTATTTTATATAATTTTAGGCTTTTGTTTGCATAATGACATTTTTTATTTTCATAGTGTTAGCTTAAGTAAAAGGAAATAGCCCACATCTCTCCACCTCACTCAAGTGTAATAATATATATTATTTATAAATGGACATAAGGCATTTTTATTGTATCTTTTGCCGGGTAGTGGTGGTAAATTAAAGTTAAGGCTTTGGTATGAAGTGGCACGCTCAACCTAGTCAGAGTAAATAGTGGCACGACAGAGAAAGAGGATGGACAACCCTGAACTCCAATATTGAAGTAGGCATGAAGAAGATAGATTTTTTGGGGGGAAATGTACTCAAATTTTCAGCCAGTTAGTAAAAAAACCATCACCACAATGGCTGTAATCTGAAGCCCAATCCTCTCATCACCTGCAAATGAGCATGACATTTAGGCTTCATAACGACCGATGCAGATTTAATTTTTAGTCAATAATTTAAAATATTCGTCATTGTTAAAGTATTTTAAAAAAATTAACAATTATATTCTAATGCGTCAGAGTATACTTGAAGTTTTTCATCGTTGACCTAAAGCTTGGGGTTAGAATCTCAATTATTTCCTGAGGTATTTTTTCAGTGTAGTCTTAGTATCACTTTTCATATAAGACGGGGAGTTTAAACTAGATAGCATCATTTATAGCCTTTGTGTTAAACACACAATATTTTAACCGTATACGTGCAAAGGCTAGATCCATTTCAATTAATCTTATGTGATATGATCTAAGAGTGTAAAATTTAGAGAGAATATACTAACATTTGCGTGGATAAAGAGTTGAAACATATTCAGGAAAGCCCATCCATCGTGTACTATGCTGGTATCTGAGTCCAAATGTATCTTTCATTGGCAAACTAAACTAGATGAACCAGACAATTATTCATTGCTGTAGTCGATCCAGAGCAGTTCGGGGCGACACACTGGTACTTTCTTAGATGCCGGGTGCTAACCTGATACCCTAAAAGGTTTATAAACTTAGTTTAGAAACGAGAATTAGCTGGTTGCAATAAGGCCTCACAATGCTCAATAGATACCAGGCCCCCTAGAGTAGTCACACAGTCATGGTATGTCATACCACTCCCAGCAAGGGAAGGGTGTCCAGTACAAGTACTATTGTAGCTATTTTATAACAGCTACCTACCATTTTCCACAATCTTAACAAACGATTTTTCCACCTACCACAACCCTTCCACTATTTTCTTGTATCTAAATTGTGGCGAGCCTAGTTTAAATGAGTTTATGGCTTAATAGACTAACGTTTATTCAAAATAATCCTAAATGTATGTGCATACTGTGTTCTTGTGAATCTTAAATTATTGTGACAAGTGAGTGTCAATGGCTTTAAATTCCATATAAATAAATATATACGGTTTAAAAGGGAGATAATACTTCAAAACATGAAGCAAGCTTTATTGGAGTCAAAACTTCTTTTTGAACCTGATAATATAACAGATAAAATGGGAACTGAAATATCTATATATCTAATATATATCTATATTAACAACAGAACTGACATTTGGACAGAAAAAAAGTGTTTGGAACATAAAATGAAACACAGTTGGCTGAAGCATTAAAAAGTAAAACTTAGTTGTACGGCCTGCTTTTCTTTTAATAGTATAGGAGTTTATAAGAAAAATGTCCTTAGTTTTAGTACTTGGAGGATATATTGTTCAGACACTTAAAATGGTGCAAAAAGGTACCAGAAATCTAAGTTCTTAACACAAAAATAGGTGGTCATGAAAACTCCCAGGCTTATTACAAAGTATGTAAAATATTATGTAATGCACAAGAACAAAATTTGGTAATACAAACCATATATTAGATTAATCTCCAACAAGTTAAAAACGTTAAAATATTTCACAACTTACTACACTTCTATAGCCCTATATTGGAACTAAAGAAAAAATAACGGTTGGATAGTGGTAACACATTCCATTCTCGTTATAGCGAAACGCAAATTAGTGAACATGTATGAGAATCATTCAGAAAAAGAATTATAACCAAAATAGCATATGAAGAAAGGAAATTATCTCTATTAAATATTAATGAACCCACAAGTTCAAATTAACCTAAAACACTCGCTATTTACAAAGAGATACAATATAGAAATTGAGTGTATTTTTTTCGATTTGTTCAAAATTAAATATTAAAGATCAAAAATAATTTTAAAAATCACTTTTATTGTGTTTTCACTCACATGAATCTTAGGGATGAAGTCAATGACCCAACACAAAAATCCATTAAAAGATTAAAATGTTTAGTAATTTCTAACTAAACGAGTTTAATAGTTTTTGTGTGAAATGAAGCAGTTGAAAAACTGATGAATCTTTCAGTATAATTGTAAGCAAAATCATATTTTCTGACTAAGGCTGATTAGTTGATACATCGTAAGTAAGAATTATTGAAACAATGACATCAAAACCAGCTTAAAAAAAAATAAAGTATAAAATATGCTAAGAGTGAGATATCATGGCGTGGATTTTAATGACAAGCTCTAATACCAATAATTAAATTGATTACAATTCTTTTGAGCAGCATTATGTACAATTTAATAGTTAGATGGCTCAAAATTGTTTAAAACCATGGAATTGAGCTAAAAATGGACGTTTGTCGAGAAGAATATTCCAACATTTTGAGGCTTTTGAAATACTGAACTAGAACTTTGGGCCGAATAATTTGGAAGTGACAAATGTCAAGGACACCATAAAAAATTGTTGCAGCCACTTCATAACCAAACTGAAGATAAATGATTTGAATTGATCTTTAGACTATGTTTACTGTGGAGTAATTTGTATTACAGTGTATTTTAAACTTCTGGCAGAATGCTTAAATACGCTTCTTTGTTGTTCTTTTGAGTATGGACTTGGCCTTAGTGTAATTAACCTAATAATTACTACATTATTATTTTCTTTTTTTAAAAATTAAGTGACATCATTAATATTCATAAAGCTAGATGATCAACACTTTAAACAATGGGACCCACTACCATACGCTCAAACCTTGTTGTTGTATCGTCGGTCAGTTATGAATACAAAGTCACATCATGTCATGTTCCTGAGTACAGTGAAAATAAAATATGTTAAGTGTAGTATTAAATATGATAAGATAAAAAGATTGAGCTACTTACCACAATTTACGAGGGTTATCGGAACGTTTCAAGACTGGTTCTGTAAATTGAAAACAGAGTGGATCATGGGGATGCGTGCGCTGGTTTGGTGAGATGTGACCCTCATTTGTCAGTACGACAAGTGGCATCATTCTGTGTAGGTTGGTGGCTGTGTTAGTTACGTTTATTTGATGGCATGCACGGGTGCATTATCGATTTTATTATGTACCGAAAACTCGAACATAGAGCGAACATCAAATTCTGCGTCTTACTTGGAAAATCTGGAACGGAGACCTTCCAATTGGTGCAGCAGGCTTGTGGCAATGAAGCTACGAGCCATCTGTGGTGTTTTGATTGGCACTCTAGCTTCAGAAGCTGCATAACGTCACTGAAAGACGAGGCCTCGAAGGGGAACCTTCCACGAGAACAAACTCGGAGATTGTGGCCAGAGTTATTATATTGTACATGTGAATCGCCGAATGACCAGTAAGGACATTTCTGACATTTTGAATCTGTCACACGGATCAGTGTGGACAATCCTCACTTCCGTTTTTAACATGCACTGCTCTGCTGTCAAGTTTATACCAATGCTTCTGACCCCTGAACAGAAGAAGCACCGTGGTCAAGTTTGTCAGGAACTCTGTCAACATGCCCTGGATGACCCAACCTTCATGTCAAGGACAATAGCTGGAGACGAGAGTTGGATTTACGGTTACGACCCGGAGATAAATCAACAATATTTGCAGTGGAAGAAACCCAGCTCTCCAAGATCGAATTTCCGGGTTTGTGTTCGTGGAAGGTCACCATGACCTCTCTTCATCTTTCATTGACGTTCTGCTGCTCCTGAAGAACGAGTGCCCCTCAAAACACACTGGAGGGCTCATAGATTAATTGCCATAAGACTGCTGCAAAATTTGGAATGTCTCCGTTCCAGATGTTCTGGGTAAGATGTAGAGTTTGATGTTCACTACCTGATCGAGTCTTCGGTCCGTAATATTATCGCAAATCCATCCGTTCACGTCATAAAATAAACGTTTATAAGACAGCCACTGGTATATTAAGAATTATGCCACTTGTACTACCGACAGATGATGATCACAGATCGTCTAACCAGTGCACGCATCCCCAATGCTTCACTCTGTTTTCATTTTACAGAACAAGTCTTGAAACTTGTTTATACCCCCTCGTATATATTATCTGGTCTTTGTATTATTAAAAACCTTAAAAGTATTCTTAAGTTTTAAATGTTAAATTGGTACACCAATGTTCTACTTAGTATGCTTGGAGATAAAGTTACTTTGAATTAGGAGAATGACCACACCAGTGTTTTTTACCAGGACCACATTACAGAATTTATTTTCGTTACCATTGATAAGGGTAGCGTTGATATTAAAAACCAAAACCTCTAAATAAATAATAAGTGTTGAAGAATTAGCCAAGTTCACAAGAAGTGACAAAATTATGCCTACTTGGTGGATTCGAAGATGTTTTGGGAAGCGGGTTGCTTCTCGTAAGCATTTAAGTACTACATTCTCTAATAGGGATGGATAATAACAGGTATATATTTAAGAATTGTGGAAAGAAGAAACAGAGAGAGGAATATGATTAGAGAGAAATTGAAATTAACTTGAGTATGGAGACGGTAAGGGGAAAGTTGAGAGTGGAGGGGGGTTGAAAAGGTTTTGGAACTGGTCTGGGCAGCTGAGGGAGAGTCTACTAAGAACCATCTGGGATATCAAGAAGGGAGCGGTCTCTCATTGGATAGGGAGATAATCGTGCTTGCTAATGAAACGCCAACAAAACCGGTTTGGGGTAAAGCATTTTTTTTTCAGAACTATAATTTTTAAAATGAGTTTCTTAAATTTTCTTATATATATATTATAGAATTCTCAAGAGCAATAACCCTGTCTTTGGACAACATTTCTTCACCAGCTATTAATATTCAGTTCTTCTCGGCGATTCTTTTATTTGATGCAATATCCCCATCACTGCGTTTGCATTTTCTGCTGCTTTATTCAAAACCTCATATTTTCTTGGTATTATAACTGTATCTTTAAAAGTAACTTGTCGGACTCTAAGCTATGGTACCCTTAGTTATGTATGAAGTTGTGCTTCCCCTTCACTTATTCTCAGTATTTATATCAACTGAAATACTATATTAATTTGTCTCCGGATAAAAATAGGTTCCTAAAAGAAACTTTTGGGTCAATATTATTAAAACACTCATTTCTTGTGATGACAAATGTCCTTAACTAATTGTTACAATCACTGTACCAAGAACAGTAATGTATTCACCAATCACTTTTATAGCAGACCTTTTTTTAGGTGTAGTCTGCCACCTTACACACTTATAACAGTCATGTTTTCACCTATCCCTTTTATAGCAGACCTGTTTTCTAGGTGTATTCTGCCATCTTACAAAATTCACTAAATTTTTCCATCCACAAGGTGCACGGCAGCTCTAGCATATATCAGCACATTCACAAGTTTCTACCACAGTATTACCTCCACACACATAGCTGAACCTGGCTCCACATATTCTACTACAACCTACTACTATTTATGATCAGAATTTAATGATGGTGTGGTTTCAAGATGACAAGCGTGAACTAGATTTTTGTCTTTGAGACCTCATTTTAATGCAATAAATAAATTGCTACTTATTTTTCATCCCCGTTGACCTTACATCCTAGTTCAAATGTAACCCGCAACACTTTTTAATTATTCGAAAAGATCGTAGGTGGTATCCATTTTATTCTGACCATATAAAACCTTTAGTCCTTCTGTTGAACCTTTCTTCTTTCACAATGCACACCTCAGCTGTCTTTATCAGCGCAATAACTTTTCATCAGCAAATACTTGATACGGGAAACTGGCTGCATCTTCTTGAATGATAGACTTCAGCTGAAGCGTCTTGGGCCACCCTGGCCAAACCAAATTCTTTTATCACTTCCGAGAAACGCCAAAAAATTGTTTCAATATAGCCCTTTTTTAGTCGCCTTTCACATTCAGCTATGTGAAGTCGCGAAGGCTGTTAAGTGCATGATAACTTCTGGTTGTGATTCACCACGCTTTCGCACCAAATTTTAATTTATTTCATGGGTAATAGTACCCATACTTTTTTAGTACTCTCTGGCAGGTACAAAATAAATAAACACATTATTCAATATCTTTTTATTGATTCAATAATTGATTTAACTGCAAGCTGGAATGAAATGTCAACTCACGCAAGTCACCAGAGCCCGTGTATGTGAGTACATACATTTCCACCATAGTGATGAATATTCACAGATCCTGACACTGACATCAGGTGTGGCGTCGTATAAAAATTACAAAAAAAGCCACTTAAGTTATAAATATTTTCAAAATTATAGCACATTAAAAATATACACATACTGAACACAATGTCCTTTCCAACAGCCAGCCACTTGCCCAATCTTTACACTACTACTCTATTTCACTACCTGCTTCCTTTGTCAACCTCGAGTTTCACTAGATTTCCACCTTTTGGTTTTCTATCAACCTTGGCAGATTACCTTACTGCTCTCACAAATTCCTCAATGTTACTTGATAGAGAATGAACATAGCCAACGTTGAATATGAAATTGAAATAAGAAATGTTTCAAACTTTTTCAAATTTTTACTAACTTTTTTAGTGACACGAGCTGATCTTATCAGCTTCGTCTTCTATCGTTAAAAGTGACATGAGCCGACGAGATAGAATTTACCGATTCACACTAGTTCTGGCATTACCCAATAAAGAGGGTAGTATTTTTTAATTTTTTAATAGAAAGAGAACATAGCTTTGTACTATAGAGGAATGTGTTTAGTATTAAAAAAAATGAGAAAATATTAGAATACTTTCATAAATAACAGTTTGGTGATTTTTCTTGTACATCTTTACAAAAATAATGAAATATCTGTAACACACAAAGCGTGAAACAGACCTGGAACTCCTAGCAAACGAATCTGGTATAGGCGTGGCACTAAAATGATTAAGACTATTAAACACTAATTGTATCGAGTCACTTTTACCAAGGACCAAATTAAAGATGACTCCGCTATATTCACACATTATCTGGATTTGAAACGCAGTAAGATGATACATTATCTTACCGAAACTTGTTACCTAAGTCTCCTAAAGAACTAGTGCTCCACATCCTAGGGATGATTCAAATAGTTGTAATTGTTGTAGTGGTGGATGAGTGGTATATTATTATAGACTCTCATTGACCTTGGTAGGCTTTTAGGAGGAGATTTTGATTTTAGAATTCACATTGGTATATCGTAGATGGTTTTCCACATGTAGATTTCATTAATGTTATATCATTCTTCTTAAATATTATTGCGAGCACATTTTCTTTAGCTAACGTCCTTAGCTCTACCTTAGATGAAATATATCGCCCAAGGTTAAACAAACCATTGTTTTAAAAGTGTTATATGGGTAATGTATCATGAACATTTGTAATTAATAGACTATCAACGAATAACCTAATGTATAACTTATAAAAGCTTATCAAATACTACCACACAATCCTAATGACAGGATTTTCAGTATATATGCTGGAAGAAGAATTTATAGACATCTTTTAATATACTCACATATGATTTAAAGTCATCGTAGACATGATTATTTTGTACTAAAGAGACTAATTATTTTATTTCTTAAATATTGTGTGGATTCCACTTTATAGGATGTGACTGTCAATATGACACGTGTGGTCTTATATATCCTAGTGAATCACTACTCCCTCCCTCTTAGGAAGGCATTTTGCAGGTGGCCCCACGTAGAGTAGTCTTCGAGCGTACCAGTGTTGGGACCACTCCACATCTCTATCAAAACCCTCCTGACCTACTCATCCCTTCCCTCCCAAATGAAGATAGCCATTGTCTTTTACCATGTTTCCTTTTTTTCTCACACACATTCTAAAAGATATGGTTTATTTTTCCAATTGGCACTAGCTCAATATGTAAAATTATTTATTAGCTTAAGATTGAAATATTTTAAATAAATTTTATCAATAATCGCTTCAGACCAAAACTTTTTATAACCGACATCATAATTCACTAGGCATATTTTGTAGACATTAATCACCTTTGTTCATCATCTTAGAGAAATATTGGACAGGGGTTAAAAAGACAATACCAGATTAAAATAGATTTAATTTATAATCGTGTAAGACAAAAAAGAACTTTATTAATCTTTTAGCATATATTATAAATGCGAATCCCTTTTGCTCATCTTAGAGAAATATAATTGAAAGATAAAAAAAGAATAAAATGTACGTATTCAATATTGGCTTTAGGTTAAAAACTTTGTTTATGATAAGCATTATTGATACCTATGTATATGTCGGACGCAATGCCCGAAAACTGCCAATGGACGTATATTTTACTCAATCCTTAGATTGGAGGTTTTAAAATTATCAAAGCCATAAGTTTAATTCAATTTCTGACTTTGACCGTCTCCAAACAGCCAAACCTAGAATTTTTCAATTACTAAACAACCAAAATTAAAAATAATATTATTAGAATAGGTTAGGTTAGGCTTAAAAAATTGGTCAGGTGGTTTTGATAACTAAAAATAAATTGGTAATCACGGTCCGGTTCCGTTTGCATATAAATGAGAAACACTTGCCTTCTTGAATTCATGTGGATGCTCAAACTTGGGCGTTTTCCACCTGCTCAGTCTGGTAAGAATCGAACTAAAATGTTATTTCAAAATGTTTGGTTTGTCTGTTTGGAGATAGCCAAGGCCTGAAATTGAATAGAACTTCGGGCTTTGATCATTTTAAAATATCTAATCCTAGGATTGAGCAAAATATCCGTCTATTGGCCGTTTTCAGGCTTTGCACCCAAAATGTATGTATATAATAAATTATGATTCTATTTACTCATTATCTTATAAAAGGGGTGGAATAATGCGAATGAAAATGTATATTTTAAATAAATTTGTTCAATGGTCAGTTAAAGCCAAACTTTTTATTCTGAGTGATTCAATTGATTACTAAGCATGATTTACGATGTATTTTATCCTTTACATATTATCTTAGAGGAATAAGGACCAAAGACGAATAAAATAATATACAATTTAAATAAGTAGGCATATTATACACATATTATAAAAATCTGTATATAGAAAGAAGAAGTATTCACAAAAAAAACCTCCCTCTCCTTAACCCTTCCCATTCCCCCAATCTCCTATTCCTCGCATGTGCCACATAGCCTAATAGCGTCACTACGGTCAACTACTTGAGCCCATAATGGTAAATTATCCTCCTCCTAAATATTACAAGGCTCATCCTTAATCTCTAATACGTCTTTAAAACGTTACACTTTTCATCCTGGAATATAATGTTGATGGTTAATGTGTAAACCTTCTCATAATCGTGGATACTTTCTAACCATCACTACACGTTTTCGTCAGTTTTATAAAGGACCCTTCTAATTCATTGAATAAATTACTAACAGGTCCGTTTCGAAGGCCACGTTGTTTATGGTGTCACTCTCGCAAGAGGCTAGACGGCCAATGATGAGGATAGAGGGGTTTGAATACTATTTGGGTGTTCTGAGGGTGGTTGTCCCAAATGATTTTTCACTCTCCATCCACGAAAATGCAGGTATATTTTCTCAACATTCCACAACGGTGAACAAAACTATTAAATTTTGAGCTACAGCCCCATACATTCTGACGAAGGTCTTTTGTTTTAATTCTTATAGACCTAGGGTAGGTATATATGGCTATATTTAATATTGTTATATTTGTTTATTTCTTTATTCTTTTGGAAATCCTAGTGTACAAATAAAATCAGGAATAATCATTATTGAAGACGTTAAAAAAGGTTATAAGCATATTAGCATGGGATTCTACTAAATTAATAGGTATCAGGTGTTCTTAGCTTACGCATGGCATATAAATATTTAAAGAAACCTTCTTAAATCTCTATAATAATCCTCTATTCATTCTAGCTCTCACACAAAAACAAGACCTTATTTACATTTATACTGACTAGGCTAATATGTTAGAGATTAGTAAGGTTGAATTTATTTAGATGTATTATACCAGCATTGGCATGGAAGTAAAGTGGAAAACTATTTATAAAAAACATCCTTGGATCCCTCGGCAGGGACTCCAGCCCTGACCTAGTCACTAGTAAAATAAATTAGGCTAGTCTGATGCCCTGGCCCGTGTTCCCACCGATGCAGGGATCTATGAGTGTTTTCTATACATATATGTATTTCACTGAGTCTTACTGCCCATTTGGGCTACACGCTTATGTACTAATCATGGTAATGGGTTAGGTATGAGAAATATTGAATTTAGGGGAAGTGTATGCAAATTTGTGTGGAGAGTTCATAGGAAATTATTTAGGAAAAACTATCCGCAGTACACCTAACCGAGATTCGAACCACTAGTTCTCCGTCATCGGTAGTCCAGTATATAGCTAGAATAGTGCCTTAAGCCATGCAGCCACAGAAACGTGTTTTATGACTGTTATTTTTTTATTAGCACCACGTCTTACTACCTTTTAAGATTATAAGCATCAAGAAATTACGTATTAATTATAACTTTTTCACAGATTGTTTTAATGGATTTATCTATGAGGATGGGACTAATATGAGGACTATTAAGAACTTTATCAGTATTGGGGTAGATAGGAGGATATTAAGCTCATTCAGCCTGGTTCAAATCCGTCAAACCTTGATCTCTTTGGTCAAAGTAAAACACTCTATTAAACAAGCAGATCTTGTTTAGCATTTTAAAGGCTTAAGAAGAAATAGTAACGGAAAATTAGACTTTAAACTAGTTTGAGTTTAACTATACTATTTGTTTTACTAGTGCAAGCATAATCTGGACATAGTCAGAATTTTACTCTAGTGGCAACTGCCATGTCAATTGATCTCACCGCTAGGAGCTCCACTTGCCGAGGTAGCGTAGCGACGCTACATCTCCTTTTAACACCTACATACTGAGAATGCAGTGCGAGATTCTATCGTGCACAATTTTCTTTTCTACTAGGCTACCGTACCGCACTACAGAGAAAAACTCAATAGGCTAATACGTGGGTTTAACAACAACCTTATTTGGTTGCTGACGATGGGAAGGTTTGAGTTTGAATTCTGATCAGGTGTAGTGGTATTTTATACATAGTTTTCAAGTTTACTCTCACGTGAATGAGGGTAGCTTTCCTATGAATTCATTAATCCTCATTTTTATCCTAAAAGTGTAACTTTCTTGTTAGCCTGAACGAAAAATGTGCTTCACAATCAAAATATTGAAAACCTATAACATAAAATGTGTGTACTGGTATACTGAGTCTATAAAAAATACTTATGTAGCTTCAGTACACATTTTTGTAAGGGACCTGAACTTTGGACCTGGTGCATAGAGTACGTTAATTTTGATGTACAGACTCTTCGATGGACACTAACTATTTTCATTGAATTAAATCACAGACAGACCAAAATTACACACCTATGTATGTATGTATGTATGTATGTATGTATGTGTGCATGGGTATATATACATACATAAATGGGATATATATATACGTCCCATTTATTAGAAATATATAAAATAAATAGTACGTTTGAATACCTCGAATTATATAGTAATCTAAAGAGTCGAAATTTTTAAAAACTCAAAGAAATATAGCTAATCTTAATAAGAAGATCATGGCTTGAAATGATGATTTTTTAAATTTTTTTGGATGTGCGATTATTCGATGCATTTTTATTTAAGTTGTTTAAGATACATCGCCTTTGTTTTATTTATTTATGCCCTGGAAACAAAAATAAATTCTTTTATCTAGAGAGTATCATGATATTTCGATTAGTCACCAGCCATATTAATTGTTTGTTCTATTTTAGATCAATAAAGTTAGGACTGTACCTAATATATAGCAAAACCCCAATAAGTGTGGCTGGCTGCATTCATCTTGTTTTGTATTCATAACCTTCCAGAAAGAGTTTTATTAACTATAAAGTTGTTAAATGATGATTGCTAAGAAACTGATTAAAGATTCAAGTGTTTTTTTTAGCGACAGAAGTTTAGAATTCAAATTATATTTTCACATGAATATATTCAAAATTATACAGACCATATTTAATAAAATATATCAGTGTAACCATAGTTGGTTTACGTATAATAAAACATAGTCATATGAATAATTAATAAAATGGTTATATTTTCAAAACACTTTTATGGACAAAGGAGAAAGAGCTTTTAAAGTATTAAGTGGACATATTTCTCATAGGTATGTCAAAGCAATCCAATCATTATAAAACAATACATGTATAAAAAGAGCCTTGTCCTTGCTGATTAATGTTGAAATCTATAGCCATCCAATTAAGAATGCAAACGCTCATTTAACGACTAGCCTGCTAAATTAGGTTTTATGATTAGCTACCTATTCAGAGCCATCTTAAAGAGAAAGGAGACCTTAAGGGGCTCTGGCCCAGAGACTCATTTAATGGGGGGCCTCTTAAAGGAGAGGAAAAGTTAAACGAAACTCAAAAACCTTAAATAGTTATGAACTAATGTACACTAGGAAAGAAAACATGTTTAGGTTCATAGATAGATTGGGTGGTAATGGAATTACTTAGAATTATTCTTGAATTCTTTGAATTAATCAAGAGATTCCCTTCTATTAAGGTAAGTAAAAAAACCTTCGGTGGTTCGACACAATTCTATAAATCCGTGAGTTTACTTGCATCTTATTATTTTGAAAATATTATTAATCATTATAATAATGAATAAAATAAATATTTGTTTTATTTTTAATTTTCTCAACAAACAAGAATACAACCAGACGAATAAGAACAATATTAACATTGTTTCTAGATTTTATAGCATTAGATAATTAAAAATATACTCATAAAAACCACAGAAGAACATAAATATTTGAAGGAATATAAAACGTGTCTTGACAGGACACCAAAAGTATTATAGTATGCAATAGATTACGTGATATTTTTATAAATTATTCTAACCTAACAGAACCAAATATTCTATTTGCCAATAAAAATTGTCTTTCCTAAACTATATTGTACTGGTTATGCGATATACCAGGCCTTAGATGAGTACATGATTAATTTTCTAATATTATAAGATATAGGAGACCTGGTGGTTTAGGGGTAAGGTGTCAGACTTCTGTGCTGGCGGCCGAGGTTCAATCCTAGGTCCCGGCACATATTTGTCTGATTTCCAAACCCTTCCTTCACCTCTGACAAGACATCTTGTGAATGTGGGGAATGCCAGGCCTCCACCGTGGTTCGGATTCCACGTTAAACTGTAGGTCCTTCATTTCATCTCACAATCACCCTACCATTACACATTAGCGTAAGTGCGTATAACCCGAACGGGTAGTAAGACGCGGTGCTAATAATAATAATATTAATATAAAATATAGAAACAAAATCAAAATATGTATTATCCATTACACTCAAAATTGTTGAGTGATCTAAAATATATTTATTTCATAATATTAGACAGAGAAAACTATCGTTTTCACAGTAGTAAGATGCATGACATCGACATATTCTTGAGTAGTTATTTATACCATCCACCCTCCAAATATCTATCGTAACAATTTCAACATTTTATTTCGATGCAAATATGTTATAAGGACAAAGACAAAAAGGGGAGGGGAATAGGGGCCTCACCAACTGTCTTAAGACCTTCTTCGGTGGCCGTATAGTCTAAAGTGTATTTTTTGTGTTAGATTAGTCTTAGGATGGGTAACCTTGTCGTCAATCGCAAAATGTGGTGAATTGGCCATAAAAGTGAGGCGAGTTTGAGTTTACCAGCTCTCACAAGTAAAAGAAACATTTTCTTGGTGGGTTTTGTTGATTAAATTGATATTTCCTGCATATTATCGGAAGTATTCCTCTTTTTGAATGAGTCATTGATATAACACTGCCATCCAATACTCCCCTCAACTTCATTTACCAAAACTTGGTTTCGAATTTCGCAGTTAATTGTCTTACATTTTTAATACAAAAAATTTTCCTCATTTGTGGCTTAGGAAATTGTAAATGAGAAATCAAAGTGTACATGTCTTGAATAAATTTGTTCTAACAGATTGTGCTATTTTAATTGTTCGTTTGAGCAATGTATTTTCTCAGTTTTTACAGTGTATGGCTAATTTCACTTCTCATTCGTCACACCTCTGGCTACATTGAAACAAATATTGCCCAATTATTTACTAGACTGTATATGATAATGAGATCGAGGTTCGAGTGCCAGTCTTGTCTACTGAGGGCGGGTTTTCCAAATTAGTTTTCCACACTCCCTCCGCGCAAATTTGGGGACACTTTATCGAAAGTCAACCTTCATCCTACCTCACTCATCAGCATAATTAGTACATATGTGTATAACCTGAACAGGTAGTAAGACGCAGTGCTAGAAAAAAACTTCCTTACGAAGGCCCTGACTCTAATTTTATGTGCCGTAATAAAGTTTATATTATTTATTTTGTTTGCTTACCGTTTGGTGAGCAATTACAAAGGCTTACAGCAGTACTAATCGATTTTATTTCCAACATGTTTCTTAACTATTCAAATATATTATTATTAGTACTGCGTCTTACTACCCGTTTGGATTATACGCACTTACTCTAATATGTAATGGTAGAGTGAGTGTGAGATTAAATGGAGAACCTACAGTTTAGCGTGGGATCCGAACCACGGTGGATGCCTGATATTCCAAACATTCACAGGTTTTGATTAATACACGTCTTGTCAGAGGGGAAGGAAGGGTCTGGCAACCAGATAAATCTGTGCCGTGACCGAGGATTTAAACCCGGACCCCCAGCACAAAGGTTTGACACCTTACCCCTAGACCACCAGGTCACCCAGATTATTCAAATATACTTAATTAAATAAGAACCATAACGTTATCCAAGAGAGGTATGGAGATTGTGAATGTAGTCCCGTTTGTTTTTCATCTTTTAATTAGGTTTAAGTTTTGAGGGTGTTGTTTGTTGTGTTTTAGTTTGTAAGTAGTGTTTTGACATCCTTCTACCAGTTCGGGCTATCCACATATTTACACAAATGTAGAAGGGATAAGGAAGGTAGTCTTGAAGGGATGGGGATTTTTTTTTTAATTCTTTATACATCTTTATACCTCCCGTATCAGTGAAAAAATAAATAGAATGAGACAGATATCTTTGTGTGTGTACCCACTGTTACGGGATGTCATTTTTACATGATGAATATTGGTTTGTTTAAACATGGATTTTGAGAGAACATTTCAAAATCCTTTACATGAGCTTTTAAATATGTAAAATATGTTTTAAAACGTCACCAATATCTTGAATTAGATACGTTGCATTTTTAACCACATACCTCCTTTGTTTAATTTTGGTTATTGTTATTTAACTTCCCTATAATATGTAAAGCCTCACTTCTAGTGCCTGTCAAAGGTATATAAGAAAAATGTTTTACCTTCTAATTCATGTCAAGTGATTCAGTTCAGTACATGAAACATTAACCACAGTATTACCACAGGATCTGATGAAGTCATTTTGAGCACTTGGCTACCGAGAAAATGAATTAACCCAGATTAAGCTAAATACATTATTGGACTATCCTGCGATAACCGGGAATATAAATTAGCTTAATATGAACAATATATACCTATATACTTTTAGTAAATTGACTTGGTACCCCTAGGATTAAATCAGGTTCTATTAATCAGGGCATGGGGACAACATTGTAGTATAGTTTAGTACACGAGAGTTAAAACTTAAATAGTTTAGTCTTTTCTATAACTATGTTACTTTAGCTCAAATTACAGACTCCCACAAAGCTCTTGTCTACATACTTGAGTGTTCACTTATCATTAACATAGTAAAATGCCTGGGCATCCCTCTATGTTCTCTTTTAATTCAACGTTTACAGATTATTAATAGCAATAATCTTCAAGCAACTTACTTTCCTAATCCAATAGCCCTTTTTCTGGACTATAAAAATATAATCAATTGTTCTAATGATTTATATAAACAATTCAGTCAATGTTTACATGCACATATTAAGAAACAAGTATATTAATTTATTTTTAAACGTGGGATGTTAGCTAAGCAATCCACCCTCTCCCACAAATAATTGAAAAGAGTGACCCTGTTTGGCTGCGTTTGTAATTATGAAATAATGTATTGATCGTTGAGACAATAGATTGCTAGTGTTAGCCGCAGGAAGTGAAATCCAGCAAGGAGGGAGTAAAGCCTAATCTCCATCATCTGAGATTCCGTATCCTTACTGCCGTTAACGTCTGTTTGTGCACCACATATTACTACCCGTCCTTACTACTAATGATGATTTTGGATAGATGAGTAAGATACCATATGGAAGAAATATGACCCCCATTCATGTGGAGGAGAGTGTTAAACTAACTCGAGAAAATCCCTTCCAGTACACCAATACGAAAACAACGAAGCCCAACCATATAATCGCTAGCAGAAAGGATTGGATGAGATGGACACTCTTGACAGCATGCCCAGATGTATAGGGGGAGTCACAAAACTCTATGCAGTAAATTTTCAAATTCCTTGTGCACTAATTTGTTTGCTGGGGCTTGGTTGTCCATAAGGAAGCATTTTAGAAATTCAAAATTGATCCAACTTATTAAGAAATATATGGAACTATACGAAGTATGTATTACGAACAAAGGATCATACAAATACCAATCATGTAGATTAGGTTTAAACTGGAGTCAACAATAAGTGCAGTTCATGGCAACAGTAAGTAAGTGTCTGTACCCTCTTCGGTGTGTACATGGTCTGAGTTGCTAGTCTCGCAGTAGACTAGACTACCGATGACGGGTAGATTAAGGTTCGAATTTCGGTTGGGTGTACTAAAGGTATTTTTACAAATTGATTGTGCACTCTCCCTCCACGCATTTCAGGTACCCTTCCTCTAAATATAACCATCCTAATCCCTAGAACCATTAGCGTAATTTGTAGATAAGCATATAACTCGAAAATATAGTTCGACACGGTGTTTAAAAAAGTGGTGCCTGAAAAAACTTTTATATTTTCCACATACGAAGGACATATTTCAAACTTATTATGAGGGTAGATCTTTACCTTAAATAAAATTAAAACTTTTAATGTCAACATAATTTCGAATAACTAATAGTAACAGGTGTACAAATCTTGACACATTATGATAATAGTAACAGGTGTACATCTATTGACACATTTTGATAACAGTAACAAGTGTACATCTATTGACACATTGTGATAACAGTAACAAGTGTACATCTATTGACACATTGTGATAACAGTAACAAGTGTACAACTCTTGACACATTGTGATAATAGTACCAATTGTACATCTATTGACACATTGTGATAACAGTAACAAGTGTACATCTATTGACACATTGTGATAACAGTAACAAGTGTACAACTCTTGACACATTGTGATAATAGTAACAAGTGTACATCTATTGACACATTGGGATAACAGTACCAAGTGTACATCTATTGACACATTGTGATAACAGTAACAAGTGTACAACTCTTGACACATTGTGATAATAGTAACAAGTGTACATCTATTGACACATTGTGATAACAGTAACAAGTGTACATCTATTGACACATTGTGATAATAGTACCAAGTGTACATCTATTGACACATTGTGATAATAGTACCAAGTGTACATCTATTGACACATTGTGATAACAGTAACAAGTGTACAACTCTTGACACATTGTGATAATAGTACCAAGTGTACATCTATTGACACATTGTGATAATAGTACCAAGTGTACATCTATTGACACATTGTGATAACACTAACAAGTGTACAACTCTTGACACATTGTGATAATATTAATAGGTGTACATCTATTGACACATTGTGATAACAGTAACAAGTGTACATCTATTGACACATTGTGATAATAGTACCAAGTGTACATCTATTGACACATTGTGATAACACTAACAAGTGTACAACTCTTGACACATTGTGATAATATTAATAGGTGTACATCTATTGACACATTGTGATAACAGTAACAAGTGTACAACTCTTGACACATTGTGATAATAGTACCAATTGTACATCTATTGACACATTGTGATAATAGTACCAAGTGTACATCTATTGACACATTGTGATAACACTAACAAGTGTACAACTCTTGACACATTGTGATAATATTAATAGGTGTACATCTATTGACACATTGTGATAACAGTAACAAGTGTGCAACTCTTGACACATTGTGATAATAGTAACAAGTGTACAACTCTTGACATATTGTGATAATAGTACCAAGTGTACATCTATTGACACATTGTGATAATAGTAACAAGTGTACATCTATTGACACATTCTGATAATAGTAACAAGTGTACATCTATTGACACATTGTGATAATAGTACCAAGTGTACATCTATTGACACATTGTGATAACACTAACAAGTGTACAACTCTTGACACATTGTGATAATAGTAACAAGTGTACATATATTGACACATTGTGATAATAGTACCAAGTGTACATCTATTGACACATTCTGATAATAGTAACAAGTGTACATCTATTGACACATTGTGATAATAGTAACAAGTGTACAACTCTTGACATATTGTGATAATAGTAACAAGTGTACATCTATTGACACATTGGGATAACAGTAACAGGTGTACATCTTTTTGACACATCTTTACTATAGAAATTCCACAATTATACACTAGTATACACAGTGACTAACACTGATATACTAATATATTTTAAAACAGTAAAATAACTAAGTTGACTCCATATAAAATTGAATAAGCTACAAAGCGTACAACCCGAACGGGCAGTAAACAAGTTGTTTGGGGGAAAACAACTATAAACAAAATCAAAAGGTCAACAACTTCGACTTTTAATGGAAATAATATAACGGCAAAATACTTGTTTTATGATAAAATTGGAAAAGAGTTATTAGGATAGTAACAGAATACTAAACATCTAGCTCCCTACGGGTTTATATAATTTAAAAAGTGTAAATGAGATGTACTATTGACAGTGATATTCAAATCAATATTGACACATTTAAATCTAAAACATTAGGTTAGATTCAATATTTAGTGACGTAAGTGGAGAAAAAGAGTAGCTACAACGGAATTGGATTCATCAGTATGTCTCAAAATTTAGTAGTCCTGTAGCTTAATTTTTTTTAAATATAGTTTAAGTATTACTCATAAAATATTATACTTAAGATGGTATAGTTGAACTAAATTGAATTATTTGAAATTCTTAAGGGTACCTAATAGTATTAACTTCTGTGGTTTTTAATAATAACATATAATCTATGTAATATATAGTATTTTACTAAAATACTGAAGGGATAAAATATAGTAGTAAAAATGATAGTATTATTGTAGTATCAAGTATTCACTACAAACTATATTAAATCTATTTCTCAAATATACACTAATTAATATAAGACATACATTTTTATTTTTTATTTAAAAAGTCAGTGGACATAGATCCCACATAAGTTATCGAAGGGAATACTAAAAAAAAGCTTACCTCAGTGGTCTTAGTGTAAATTGTAAGGTACTCACCCCAGAATCCAATGCTTATAGGTTTAAACCCAACTGAGACCAACGGATTTTTCTTGAACCTTTAAAAATCCGTAGCAAAAATTGCTTCACGGAGGTGGGGTGGGAGTGGAGTGGGGTGAGTAAAGCCGTAGGTCAGTTCCGTGTGGTTTTTGATATGTAAAAGAACCTTGGAAAGTCTGTTAAAATACTTTTCCGGCGAAATCGGTAGGCATTTTCTTTCTTACTCATAGACATCCTCATGTGTCGATATAATCAGTCGGTTAAGAAAGTGAGCGTTAAGTACCTCAAATAAATAAATAAACTAAGTAAAAATAATTTATTAGCCACCCTGTACCCTTCACTCATACAAAATCTTATATCAAAAAGTTATCTCGTGGGATGATATTTTGACACCCCATATACATATTGCGTTCTAGTCAACGTTTTCAATGATTGATACAAGTGAGTTGCATATTATATTTCTTTTATATCACCACATCTCACGACCCGTTTGGGTTGTACGCATAGGTACAAAATATGTTAAAATGTCCCGAGAGTGACGCCTTAGACCACTCTATCACCAAAGCGGTTTATTTAATATTGATGTTGACATCAAAGACAATAAAAATTGGTTCTTTATTGAAAGGTTGTCTTCGTTTGTTTCAGAATTGACGATCACTGGATATAGAGGAGGTTTCACGCTGTCTTAGTACTCGTCTGGACTGTCCACAATAATTACACCGCTGGTTTAGGGAGAAGAAAAATGCAATTTATATTAATCGTACCAGTGGCGGCTTGTGTATAGGCACTGCGGAACTACAGCACCCCCTATTTCCACTTGATATGATCGAATTCATTTTCATTAATTCTATCTTTATTTTTGTAGCACAATATATATTCCTTAAGCTTAATGTCAGTACTTCAGTAGCCATCCCCCAGTTTATGAAAAATATACAAAAATCTTTGTATGGAACTGTGCGCTTCACAGTGCCAGCGACGTGGTGTTTGACTGTTGTGCGCATACGCACATAGGAGGGGATTGGGGAGGAAGGCGTGACTGACAGGTAGAGAGAGCACTGTTGCTCTCGCAGTGCTGAATCTAGCGTGATGGTGGAAGGAAGTTTCTTTTACTCAGCATGTGTTGTGCTTAAAATCGGTGTCCCATATTCTTGAATGTGATAAAGTGTAGAAGAGTGTAGAGTTAGAGTATTATTCTTCTTCCAGCTATTCTATTTGATTCATTTTTTTCAGTTCTTTTATTTAACATAAAACTTTAACCATGGCCTTGCATCCCCAAGAAATAAGCTATGTGACAGTAATTGAACTTCAACAGCTTAAGTTTTCACAGCTATCTCTCCATGAGATAATTACAGTTAATAAAAGATATCGTTCAACACCTGATATTCTAATATCTCAGACAGGCAAAAGCAACAACAAGAAATATATTCGTAGCTGTAATTCTGAATGTTACCAACGGAAAAGTTGGCTTTGAGACTGTGAAGTAAAAAAAAATCACTGTTTTGCTTCCCGTGTTAGCAGCACCCCTAATAATTTTAGCTATGAGCTGCCACTGAATTATACCTGCACTCACGTAGAGGAAGAGTGGTCCAACTCAGAGCACTCCTCAAAGATTGGAACCCCGAGTTCTCCGTCACCGGAAAACCAGTAAGGTTAGTTGGACGATTGGTGCGCGCACCGTTATGGATAAATGTGTCATCAAATGTCAAACTTGGGAGTCTTATTTATACTTTATAGGTTTGAGTACCTGTTGACTTTAGTTAAAAAATTTATTTTATATTAGTCTCACATTCATTTATTATGAGTTAGTCTAGACCAATGACTCAACATATATTTTTCAAGAGTGTCAACAAACACAATCGCAGTTATGAGCTTTTAGAAAAATTCAAAAGCACTCTAGTCATAAGGGTTTTCTAGGATAATCATATAAATCAGAGATGCCCCCTTAAAAGCGTATAAGTTAATACAAAATTTAGTCAAAGTCGATTAATTATCTCAAAGGCTATAATAAACATAGGTCTACCACAGATAGATGCCCCAATAACATCAATATTCTTCCTAAATAAAAATATAACACCTACATGTATAAAACATGCAACTTTAGAAACAACGATATCATTCGCTGAGGTAAGCCTAATTGAAATGTTTTGTTTATTGTATTTTGAAACATGTGCATAAATCAGGTTATGTTAGCATTAAAGAAATGTATCGCTATAAAAGCCTGATCGCCAAGGCAATAGTCCTATCATATCATACTATATTACTCAAAATATCAAATACATTCCAACAAGATAATATGTTATAAGTTTCGAAATAATAAAACCTTATAATAAAGTGATATGCGACTTAACGATTATCTTTAATTATAATAAATACATAAAGCACCCCCTTTGTTATGTAATATTACGTTCTAAGATTAATGTAATACATACCATTTGGTTCTGCACATAATGAAATTACCGTAAAAGTTTTATTTTTGCATCGCGTCTTGCTATCCACTTGAGTTATACGCTTATATACTAATTATGCTAATTATTTTAGGTATTAGGAAGGTTATATCTAGAGAAAATGGACCTTCATTTGCTTGCAGGGAGAGTGGAAAACTATTTTAGGAAAAAATACCCTCAGTACACCCAACTGAGATTCGAACCTCGATCTCCCCGTCATCGGTGATCTAGTTCACTGCGAGAGTAGTGCCTTAGACCATGTGGCCACTGAAGCGGGTGTAAATGTTTTAAAAGCTAATATAAAATACTTATGCTTATATTTGTTTTGAATAAAAGCTAGTAGGACTGTTTCTATATACATGCATGTCTGGACCACATCACTTGTAGCCCAGTTTTTGTACAGATGAACCGGTACTGCTGTACTGTTGCCCAGGGGACATCCGAATGTACCAATCGTACATCCTGTTCATGAAGGAAATTCCCATGTCCTGATGAGATGAAATTATATTTATAGTAAATATGAGTGTTTATAAACAGTAGCATTTTTAAACCTAAGTTAAGCCTAATTAACCAAACCCTGGTAACTGTTGGGATACTTCCCCTTTTAGAAAAACTACCCATGGTACGGGCCGGGAATCAACCCCGGGTCCCCTATGTTCATAGCCAGGTGCATTGACTACTATACCACAGGACTGGTATGAACATTTCTAATCATATCTGCAAGTTAGTATCGAGGAACTTTTTACTTGTTAGAATGGCATCATACTTATCTCTAAATGTGTGACATTCATGTTTTTGCAATATTTATTTGAGCTTTTATTGACTTAAGCTTTGAAGTTAAAAATCAAACGATTTAACGAAAGTAAAATACCTAGTTAGGATTTTAAAAATGAGACATCTTGTAAAATAAGATGTCTGCCAAAATGAAAACTAAATTCTTAATGTCAGTAGGCCTATCAATGAAAAGAAACTTGCCCAAGCACATATTTATGCTATATAAGATTAAAAGCGCAATAGGTTAATGAAGGCATAAAAAACGACCGTTCAATTATTTACTGGAAATAAAGATATAATGTGGAACATGTTTATATGGTTCATAATAAATTATTACGGAGATTAAAAATGTACAGACTTGAAGGAAATTTTCCAATATTCAAAAATGTTATTTTTAGAATATGACGCAGCATGTCCCAGAAATAAAAAATAATAAAA
Organism: Timema cristinae; assembly: GCA_039000515.1. Classification (NCBI taxonomy): domain Eukaryota; kingdom Metazoa; phylum Arthropoda; class Insecta; order Phasmatodea; family Timematidae; genus Timema; species Timema cristinae. Next base: position 58,640,012 of record JBCFYV010009882.1, read on the forward strand.
AATAATAATACTCGATTTAAAAAAAGAAATGTTTAGTAAAAGTGTAATAAGATATTTTCTAAATTTATTTTTATTAATAATAATATTAAATATATTAATTAATTTATTTGATATTTTTCAATTAATTAAATTAACCAGTCTATTACAATGCCTTCATAATTTAAAACAATATTATTCGCTTAGAAACTTGTACTGTGAAAACTTTGTCAATAATAACGTAGGCATGTGTATTCTTTAGCCCAAAGAGGTGTAAATGTCCTCCAGTATAGGACCTGGTCGATAGTTGGATACGAGAGCGCTAGGAAATTGAGTAGTCCTAACTCCTAGGAAACATTACTTCATAGCTCGATGACATTCCAATTGTTGTGGACTGCACCTATTATTATTATTATTATTATTATTATTATTATTATTATTATTATTATTAGCCCTTCATCTTACTACCCGTTCGGGCTATACGCACTTTGGTATAGCCTACATGTAGCAACAATCGCTAGCTGGGAGGTACCCTTTCATTTTCAAGAATTAAGTTATTTTTAGTGTATCATAAAGCGCTTGCTTTAAAATCCACACAATGTTGCTGACTACAACTGCCTTTGCTAGGATTCGAAATGGGACCTTGAGAACATATCCCTGTATGCAGACACACACCAAATATAGATACAGTAGTAGCCTACCTGGTAAATTCTGACTCAACAGTAGGGTCTAAGGTGGTATATTTAAATAAATATATATAAGTTCGTTACGGGGGGTTTCACAAGTTAGTTTGATGAATGTTGAGATCTTGATTTGAAACAGTTTCTTAGTTTTCAATTTATTTCATGTATTTAATAATTACATATTATAATTTATTAGTGGTTTCAGTAACAAAAACTTTTTTTGTGTGTGATCTATAACATCTTGCTGGTGAATTTTTTTATTAATATATTAATATTGAACTCAATTTTCTAATTATTACATAGTTCGTAAAGAGTTTATAATGTATTCATTTTTTTAGCGTTTAATTAATTATATATTTAAATATACAATTATAACACACATTTTTTTATTAGTTTAGGATTTACGTATTGTAAATATATTTTCATTTGACTTTCTTTTACAACAATTAATCGTTATAAGAAAAGATCCATCGTATAGGACTTTTTTGATAAGAAACCAAATGGCAAAGCAGAGTGTCAACTGTGCAAGCGAGAGTATTAAATTACAGGTAATACATTAAATAAGCGTGACCACGAAAATAGATTCACCAAACTACTTGGGAATCATGCAAAATGTTGGATGAAATGGAAGATGAACCCATTATGGTTTCTAGAGCAGCTGATGTAATTATAGAGATTCCATCAGCAGGTCCTTCTTCAAACGCATACACATCTCAAGTTCCAGCAAAGCGCCACAAATAGTTGACGCTTCGAGGAGTTTTCAGTAGGAAACAGCTTCTAAAGGTGAAATGCAAGGATTTGGACGAGGGCCTGATAAAATTATCTCTACCGACCTCCAACCTTTTCAATAGTGGAAAATTATGGCTTTAAGGATCTTGTTAATCTATTAAACGGTGAAATCTAAAATTCCAAGCTGAAAGATACAACAAACCTCAACCATGAGTATTATGAATCTGCTATTGTTGCAATACAAAAGTTAAGAAATATATCCCAGTTTATTTCCTTGATAAATTATACGTGGAGGTCGATAAACACACAAGGGCTTTTCACACTTAGAGCTTATTATGTGTGCAATAATAAGTTTTACTCACTTTTGTTCTGCTCCAAACAACTGTAACACAGCCACGATGGAGAAGCCAAAGCTAATACTCTGATGGCTGTGATGAATGGATGGAAAATCCAAGAGAAGTTTGAGGCAATTGTTACAGACAATGTATCTAACATGTTTAACGCAATTCAAAGATTGGGAATACCTCATTTGCGTTGCGTAGCTCACACCTTAAAATTTAGTTCTAAATGACATTTTAACAGGAAACCTAAGGCTAAGTGAAATTTCGCAGAGATGTAGAAGACCAGTGGTTCACTTTAAATGTAGTACAATAGCCTTAGACACGCTTCAAAGACTCCAAAAGAGTATGGGGCTAAGCCAGCTGAAACACAAACAGGATGTAGCAACAAGGTGGAATTATACACTTATTATGTTGGAGAGAATAATTAAATTGGAGGAGACACTAGCCGCCTCCATAGTGCCCTTACCACGAGCCCCCTCTTCTTTGGACGTGGTAAGAGTGGAAGATAGTTGACGAGCGTTTATCACTTTTAAAATTATTGGAAAGTGTGACCGTATAATTGTCTGGATACACCTACCCAACAGCAGAAAAGGTCCACTAGTAAGAGGTGTTCAGTTTTAATTACAAGAACCAAAAATTAGTTTGGCTAAAGATCTACAAAAAAAAAAATTATTGAGGTAGTTTCATGAATATTGGCTGTTTTGGAGGGAAGGATGATAACAGCCATGGCAATAACGCTAGATTCTCGTTTTAAAAAAGTAGTATTTGGAGTCGATATAAATGCAGCCCAAGCGATGACTTAGCTGTCGTGTGTCGTCACACTGAAAGTGGAATGGTGGAGCAAGTTGTGTCAACTGGAGATCCTGAGTGTGAGAGAACGAATAACATAATTGAAGCTAATTTGCTGTGGGATAATTTTGACACAAAAGTTGCTCAATTAAAGACAACGTCAATTCCATTGAGAAGAAGGTTCACAATGTTTTGACAATACATGTATATGCCATATCTAGACAAAGTTAGAGACCCAATACATTTCTGGTCAAAACATCAGTAAATTTCCTGGAACTTTTATATTTTGGGGTGACCTGGTGGTCTAGGGGTAAGGTGTCAGACTTCTATGCTGGCGGCCGGGGTTCGATCCTCGGTCCCGGCACAGATTTATCTGATTTCCAAACCCTTCCTTCACCTCTGACAAGATATCTTGTGAATGTGGGTAATGCTAGGCCTCCACCATGGTTCGGATTCCACGTTAAACTGTAGGTCCTTCATTTCATCTCACTATCACCCTACCATTACACATTAGCGTAAGTGCGTATAACCCGAACGGGTAGTAAGACGCGGTGCTAATAATAATAATAATTTATATTTTGGCCATAAAACACATGAGCATACCTGCGACTTCGTTGCCTACGGAGTGTGTTTTTCAAAGGCAATAAGAATTTTGATAGAACGATGGAATTAATTAAATCTAAGAATTTGGATTCGATTATATTTTTAGATAAAAATATTATGGAAATAAGAATATAGTTTTTTAAACTCACAGATCTTTGGGCTATTTTGAATAATATACAATTCACTCTTTTTTGTATTTATAAATGAGTTAAAATTAATTATATTAATACCTATTATATTCATTTTTTGTTTATATTATTCGTAAGCTATGTTTCTAAATGCTCATATTATTTTGAAATAAATTTTTAGCCAATGTCTTAAAAAGAAAATATTTAAAATATAAGTGGTAGAACTACTACAAATAATGTTCTCTATATTGTTTTATTGATGCAGATACCTTTTTTTATCATTATAATAATGCGTGAAAGGGCGTAGAAAGTTACTTTTCCTAGATGTGGTCCGCTAACAAATTCTAGTGGGGTCCGGATCACCTGATCCTTCCCTTTCTCTTTAAATTCCATAGTTAGAAAATAATGTTTTGACTAAGTAGGTATGTTTAAATAAAGGATGGGGGAAGGCTAGTAAGCCCTCTAATAGGTTCTTACAGGTGATAACAAAGATGTTTGCCTCATTTTCTCGGACCCCACTTATTCAGCTAATTTGAAGAAGCGTCCTTGGTTTTTCAATGCTATATGAATGTATGGGAAAAGAAGAACGGTATTTGAAATGTTGACAGAGCTAATTTTATAATCGGAAGTTTTACAGCGTGTATCTTGAAGGTGAATATTAAATTATAAATTAGCTAATATTTGGTTGATGACATACAATTAAATCTTTAGTAATAGTAAAAAACTTAAACATTAAGTCTTTATTTTTTATGGACCCCCTCTAAAATGTCATCCAATAAATTCCAGGGGAGTTTCAGTTAATTCCAGGGGGTCCTGAACCCCCTCACCTTTCTATGTCCTTGATTGTGCGTCTAGATTACATCATATGTAGCCCGGTTTTTGGAAAGTTTAGCCAGTGCCCATGAACTGTTGCCCAGGGTACGTGCTCAAATGTAGGCTACTAGTTGTATGTACTGTATGTACAGTACATCCTTTCAGTGGAGGATCTTTCCATGTCCTCGTGAGATGTGGTGATGGTGATAGTGAGTATGAAGGGGTGGAACCTGTGAAAACACTTAAACCTAATATAACCCTAGCCAACCAAATGCTGGGGACCGGTGAGTTAATCCACTTTTCGGGAAAAATACCCTGAATAACATCCAGGAATCGAACCCGATACCCCTAGGATCGTAGCCAGGTGCACTGACCACTCACCACGGGACTAATTATATCTTTTATTGATTAGGGTACCTATTCACCCATAAAAGTGTAACTATGCCACAATATTCATTACTACTTAGAAGATAAGCTAGACAAGGATTTACTATTTTACCACCACGTCTTACTAAATGTTCAGTTTACACGTTTATGTACTAATTATGATAATGAGCTAAGGATGAGGAAGGTTGAATTTAGTGGAAGTGGACCCGCATTTGCGTGGAGGAAGAGTGGAAAATCATTTTGTAAAAACCACCCTCAGTACTCCCGACTGAGATTCAAACCCTGATCTCCTCGTCATCAACAGTCTAGTCAAACAAGAGTGTGAAACCTTAAACCATGCGGCCACAGAATCAGGTGATATACCTTTAAATTAGGACAATATGTAATTACGAACATTTCAAATAAGGTGTCCAAAGAGAAACTGGCCGCATTAAAGATTGTAACATAAACAAATGTTTTACCAGGATAAGAGAATCCACTCCTCAAGAAAAAAGTGAACAATATGTAGGCCTAATTTATAAATCTTCCATTCCATTCATTGAAGAGGTACAAACCGAACGGGTATTAAGACACGGTGATAAAAAAATCAATAGTTGAAAATAGGATGTAGTGTATTAAGGTATCCATTAGTATGTCTAAAGTAATTAGGTCTAAAGTATATGCCAAATGATTTTAGGTCAACTGACTTTTAGGCCAACTATTTTTTAAGCCAAATGAAGTTTAGGTTAAATGACTTTAGGTCAACGGACTTATAGGCCATATGACTTTAGGCCAAATGACTTTAAGGACAAATAACTTTTAAGCCAAATGTCTTTAAGGCCAAATTGATTTTAGGTCAAATGGCTTTCAGGCCAAATTACTATAGGTAAACTGACCTTTACATCAACTTACTTTTAGACCAACCAACTGACTTATAGACAACTGACTTTCAGGCCAATGCCCTTACGCTAACTTAATTTAGGCCAACTGACTTTCAGGCCGAATTAATTTTAGGCAAACTTACTTTTAGTCCTACTGATTTTTAGGCCAAATGACATTTAGTCCATCTGACTAATGGCCAACTGACTCTTAGGTAAAACTACTTTTAAGCCAGCTGACTTTGGCCAAATGACTCTTAGGTCAAACTACTTTTAGGCCAACTCACTTTAGGCCAACTAACTTTAAGCTAACTGACTTTCAGTCTAAATATTTAGGCCAAATGACCTTATGCCTACTGCCACGTCCCCGTATGTTTTACACCTAGAAATATGTTCATCTTTGTTTTATTACAGATTAAAGTTAAACTATTGTTGCATTCTTTTAGGGTCGTGGAGATCGTATTCTTACATTAATAATGAACCAAATTGATAGCCAAAATGTGAACATAATTTTTAGAAATAAAATTGAATGAAAACAGTAAGTTAATAATTATTTAATTAATTAATTATATATATATATATATATATATATATATATATATATATATGAGTGCATATTAAAATAAAAACATTGTTTCATCGTAAATATCATTGTTTTTTATTTCGATCTAATTTAAATAAATAGAATTACTCATAGTTTACTTTATTTGATTTCTAAAAGTTGTACATTTATCTCCAAATTAATGTTTCATTATTTATCTCATGAGAATAAAATGAAATCCTCATCCAAAGACAGTTTTAATTAGAGACATCTACATAGAAACGAATTATGTGTGGATAGTATGAAGACGTTGAACAAATAAAGACCAACGTTAAGGAATAAGCTAAATAAAATAAACTGTATTGCGAGTGAAGAACTGTAAGCTTACTGTGTAACGTAGTTTTTGTTTAGTTATGGACTTAATACCAAACCATAATGTTGATAATTGATCAGAAAAGTAAAGCGAAGAAGTGATTTCAAATAGTGGACCTTATGTAAACGAATATCTCGTATAAATGTAGCAGGAAAAACATTCCAAAGAGTAAAAGCGACTATTGAACAGCACCAACGTGAACTAATTTGAATACTTTTCATTCTAATGCTTTCAAACTATCGACTGTATCGAGAGTTTAATTCTATCGTATTTTCGATAGTTCTCATTCGATAGTGCCCATCACTAGTCGTAAAGGTTGGTCGCTGGTTAGCTTGTAGGCACGAGAGCGTGTTAGAGGGAGAGACAGTATGTATGTGTGTGTGTATGTGTATGTGTGTGTGTGTATGTGTGTGAGAGAGAGAGAGCGCGCTATGCAGGGAAGTGTAATCCAGGAGGTTAGTGACTTACGTTCTGGCCGAAAGGGGCCGTGCCAGCACGCTCTCCGGACATCATAGCCTGCAAATCCTCGGCCGACTAGCTTCCATCTGCCGTAGGAGAGGGTGCGACGTAGGCCGGTGGTTGTACTCTCGCCTTCCGAGTAGGGCCGGGGGGTCCCGAGCACATGAGAAGGTGGTGGTCAAACGAACCCCCCACGCGTCACCCCCTTCAAGTGCGCCTGCGAAGTGAAAGACCACGAGAAATCACCCCTTATCCTCCACCCGCCTCTCTTCTTCTCAACGAGGAAAAGCAAGAGACACGGATGGGAAAAGGGGTAAAAAATATATATATCAGCCACCGAACGGCTTAGAGAATTGAGAAAGGGAAAAAAATAAGTAAAAAAAAAAATAGTATGCGCATACATACGATACTGAAGTGGCCCTGCGCTATAGTTCAATATTCTTTCTCGCCTTCCCCTCTTTCTCTGTGTGTGTGTCTCCAACCATATCGGAGAAAACCCTATCCCCCTCCAAACACCCATCACGTTACGCCGGGGCCGAAGGGGTGGATTTCTTTGGTGGGCCCCGCATGTGGAAAAGGATTTTTGGGGGTTGATTTTCCAGAGCTGTGTTGGCGGTGGGGTTTAACGTAGAGCTTCGTTTCTCGGCCGCTTGGTGGCAGAAGAGTACAGGATGGGGGGCGTGGCTTATCGTTGTTGCACGAGGTTCGGTTTGGAAAGCGTGATAGTGGTGGGGGTTGGGGAGGGGACGGTTTGAGCGAGAGGGGAGTCTTTTCGGCACTTGCAACGTTTTCCCCTCCCCGCGGTTCCCCCTTTGTGAGTAGCATGCAGGCAGGCACAAGGCTCGTCAGTCTCGCTCGGGGTTGTATAACTGGAGGTTAGTCCGACAGTTGGTCCACGTGGTCTCTCGTCACGTGATCACGACACCCACAACTTCCTTCCAGTAGGAAGTCCAGGGCGTTGAAACGTACCTTGGTAAAGACACAACGATGACCTTCGTAGATTGATTGGTTTTCAATCCAAGGGCACTTGGTCCTCGTTTAGATGATACGATGGAGCCGGTCATCCACATCGCCGACTACCACCAAGACAGCGGACAGTCCTCGACAACTGTCAACTCCAGCGTGAGCAGACACTTTCTTGGACGGATTCCTCAACGAAGACCTTCTCCATCCTACGATACATTGTCTTGGTCGTCGTAGGACATCTTCCAGGCACCCGGAATTGGTCCAATTGCCGCTTCGCTTTGTCTTGCGGTCAAAATAATCTCGAGATAACGAATCAAGAAACCGTATCCGCTAGTTTGTGAAAGAATACTTCAAGAGTTTATCATTTGGAGAATTTAAGGTTCCAGTCTGGACGAGTTAGTTTATACTTAATTTTTAATCCTTTTTTATTTTTCGTGTGTGACTTAGGAAGTTACTTAAGAACGGTTTGTCTTTAGTGCAGCTGTTAGCAAATAATAAAGTGCACTAGATTATATCTGATCAATTTACGTTAGCATTGTTATGATCATCTTCCCTACAAGAACTCTGGAGAGACTTGACACTGAAACATTTAAGCATACATTCAAACGTTCAAGGTAGCCTATATCGCTCTACATTTCAAAAATTATATATTTGTAATTTTGCGAGTGTTTTTAATACCTATTATGAACTGGCTGCTATGCAATATTATTTGTTTAGCTTTTGTTATTTTAATTATTTCTTAAATATCATCAGACTAAATCTCAACAAAAACTAATAGTGTGACATAAAAAAAGCATTGTTCGAAACTAAACATATGGTGTCGTGCAAGCTTAAGCTAATGTTGGCATTGTTATGTGAAATTTCTTAAATACGTAAGGAAAAAAAGTAATGTATTTTAAATAGCGTACGTTATTACAATTTTATCGTTTTTTCTCAAAACAAATTGAACTCTGTTTTGTTGTTATACCCCTCACAAGACTAAAATATTACATTATTTTTCGTATAATGCATTGTATTTCATGGGTGGCACTTTTTTCTAGAAACTGTTCTAGGAGCCATAATTGAAAGTGAATCACAGATTTACCTCACTATATCTGTTTTGTAGAAGTGCAGTTGTTTTGGTTTAAAAGAAGAATACATTTTTCTCCCGTTTCCCCTGTCTCATGATGTTTAGAGATCAGTGGGTTTTTAAAAGAAACAATTTTGGGACAAAGTCCGATCAAGAAGTTGTAAAAGGGAGTGAAAAATATTGAACTCAACAGGTTATTCCGATTTTTAGTAACATATTTTTTAAAAAACAATGCGAAAAAGAAACTTTAATTAAAAAAATTGACATTTTATAAAAAGAATAGAAGATTAATTATTAGTCTTGTGCCTCCATGCCTACATCTACGTAGAGGCCACGCATCACTTAGCAACATAATTAAAGGTATTGACCCTATTTTAATAAAATTCATTTATGATTAAAGGAAATTTTTTCATCAAAAACACTATCATTATAAGGAAACGTAGAAATATTGAAAACTTAATTTATTATATACTCCCACTTAATTTGAAAACCACCCAAACTTTACTTCAATAAACTAAAATAAAAAATACACGTCATAAAATATAATTATTATATTAAGCCTAATTTTGCTGAAAATGGTACTTTTTTTTTAATACAAAGCAAATTGACAAATCTCAGGGTCTCTTAATTCACAATAGTCAACTGTCTTATTATCATTTTATTAAAAACTTCTATATCATTTATGACAATTCACTGAAAGAAAAAAATACAAATATAATGTAATAGTTGGTAAGGCCATGTTATTAATAGAAGCAGAGAAAACTTCCATATTAATGCGTTATTACCATCGAAACCTATTTAGTATTACATTTCATTTTTGTTCAAATCAATCTACGTATGTTTATAAATAAGAGAGACAGTTAAGTATAGATAATTGATTCGAGTAGGTAATAGATAGTGGGTTGATTTTCCTAGAGAAATATATACAAATTTGATCGAAATTAAGTTCTACCATACGTTACACTAATTTGGATGTATTAAATCTACTAGACGTCTTGTTTAAAAAATATATACCCTAAAATGCCTATGATAAATTAATTAATAATTTATTTATCTATAATCATGATTCCACATGTCAAAATGCTCATCCATGTCAGGAATATTTCCCAGCTACCATACCGAAATTGATAATGGCTATGCTTTTATAAACTATCATGATTTATTGTAAAATGCCATCATATCAATAAGTTCTAGTAAAGTAAAATGTTTTAATGAATTAAATATTTTTGAAATTGGTAGGATTAAAACATATTTTACTGTCAAGATACAACCATAGAAAAAAATCTTAAAACCTTTTTCTCTTCGATAATTTTGTTTTAAAATCTATATGTATTAGAATTCTGGTAGGAATAGCAGTATCTGACAGCAACCAAGGTTTCAAAAATTATCTCTCATGTTCATATCTTAAGTCATATGATCTGAATATACACATTTTGAGACATAACATAATACCAATAAAATATGAGAAAGATATAAATGTTGTTCGCAAGAAAAGATGTATTTATTTGGTATATTGTTGTACATGCTAGAATCCGACTAAATCTAATTTTTCGTTGCCAGATGACTGAGAACTACTAAAGACTACTCGAAATTACTGAGCCGTCTTCCAGCCTACCACAGCGCTTTATACAGAGGATGGATATCCAGGCTATGCAGTCCATGGACTGGCTTTTCAAGAAGGAGAGAATCTACTTACTAGCACAATTCTGGCAACAGGTAAGACACATTTAAATATACTTTTTCACTTGATATCGAGACAAATTCGACTATTGGTTGATTATCTTTTGGGAGCGTACATAAATTAATAGCGGATAATATTTTAGATTTATTAAAAAAACATTGTTAATGCCAGTTATATTTTGTATCTCGGGGGGAAAATACTAATCATATTTTCAAATGATTATAAAATTGCGTTTTGGGTGAAATGCGATATTTGTGTTCTTTATTAATCCAAATACAGTGTATATAATCGATACGTAGTTGGACTTTATTTGTTAGATGGACGTCAGGGGATGCCGCTGAAAGGATAATCTTAGACAGTGGCAGAGTCCTTTTGATGTGACTTTGACCCGAATAGGCGCTGTATTTCGTTCCAATTTATCATAGGTGTAATAAAGTTGATATAAATTCTTAATACATTTAACAGAAAAGAAATGAAATTAAAATACATCGTCTCGGTGACTTAAGATATAGTTTGTGTGATGAGAAGACAAGTGTTTCGAAGTGCAAACTACATTTTATCAATTGTATCATCTCTGAAAACCATTTCCAGGGACAAAATATATGTTTTTATCATCTATTCTAGTTTCGTGAAATCTAAGGTTCTGACGTATGTTCAAAGTACCGAGTGTCATGAAGTAGCATCGCGTATTAAAAGTATTTAGATGGAGTGCTTATAGATAAACATAAATATTGTCTAAATTATATGTAGGAATTATTTAGATGAAAAAACCCAACTAAAGTCGTGGTACATTACTACGTAAACATACACGTAATTACTATTAAAGAATATTAATTCACTATGCTCTGATTCAGAAACCATATATTTGAAGTATGGAACCACGTTATCGTTTGACCAACCACCTTTTCATTAAATGAGCGAGCAGAAATTTAAATTAGCGTACATCTCGAATGGGTAGTAAGACGCCTTGCTAAAAAATAAAAATAAAATCTTTCTTTCTAGTCTATTTGACGCCTATACATACATTTACAATGTTAATGGCAATACAGCTGTATATTTTTAACTACTCACATAAAAGTAAAATGTTATTTATTTTATGTGTAAGCTTACACATAACAATTAGAATCAGGCTCTTTAGCTATGCCGGTATATTCAGACTTTTGTACTTTTTACAGTGAACATGTTCATAATTATGATTTTTAATTCTTTTATTAATTAGATCAAATAATTTAGAGCCAAATAACTTCTCTTAGTTTCATTATAATATATAGACTACCAATGATAGTTATTGTGTAGACAACGTTCATTTGATCGTCTATCATGTACGTACTGACATTAATTTCTATTAATTTTTAGACATTTGAAAGAAATACATTGGTATTATCTCTTGATTTCCAATAGATGAAATGATTTCCCTCTATGAGTTCTTTATCTGTCATCAAGTTGCGTCATCATACAAATGTCACGAATCCACCAAGTGATCTCAGTCCTAAAGGAATAAATCAACACCACACTACAGCCATTAGCTGTTGAGGAATTCGGTGGCTCTAATTGGTATTCTTGGGCACGGTCGGTGGGATGGTACCTAGGATGCGACGAAGGAGGGTGAAATGCGGACATTTTAAGGGGTTGGGTGAGGGTTTAGGAAGAGAGAAGGATTGAAATTAAATGGAACAAAGGTGACTGGTAGGCGTTTTCTATAGGAGAGGTTTTCACTTTAATCCATACCATTTAAAATAGCTCAGGTTTTGGAGGCCTTATATCGTAAAAAGTAACGTGTATATTCTGAGATCGGATCATTTGTCAGACGATAGCAAACGACGGCGATTCTTTGACCCTTCAATATAAAGGTTGGATATTTTCTTGGAAATGATTTAATTTGTTTCACCTAAATAAAATATCAAACTTGGAAGAGAAAAATAATATTCGTATAACTAGACAATTTTTCTCTTTATTAAACTTTTGAATATGTATTAGTATCAAAGTGGTGTTTATTATTGTGACACTAGTTCTTGTTTGCTGAAGACAACTTTAAAAACAATTGCGTAAATAAATATTTGAAGATTTAGCTCGCATACCGAACGTTTGAATATGTTTAATCTATTGTCAGCTATGTGTAATCATTTATAAAATTGTATAGTATCGATTTGAAAGTATGCATTTGTCACACTATATATTTATTAAAAGCTTGTGCCAAGTTAGCTTTTTATATCTTAGTATATTATTGTTAGATATTGTTCGCTATGGTAGCTAAACAAATATGTGGGCTTGCATTTGATTGTTGATATGTCATCATATTTTAATGAATAGTTAGTGACGCTGAAATTTGACCCAAACAAGTCCAGTTACAAGGTATTTTTCATTGTTAACTTCTTTTTTAAAAAAAGTTGAGGTGTCATCTTTGGTTGTTAAAAGTATTTATAGATTTGGCGTTTTCAATCATAGGCCTTCCTAAAATATTGTTATTAATCAAAATCTTACGATGAACTAGTCAAATATAGGATATTTGTGAAGATATGCACTTTGAAAGCAAATAAGCTATATTTTTAATTTTTTAAATGTCTTCCCCCTGCATTTGGACTTGTATAAACTTATGTGGCACAAGCTCCATTGCAGTTAAAATGTTGATGAAATTTTATTTATTTTAAGATACAAATATTGAATTAACATATTTGATAAACCATTTCACTATTTTTACAACATTTTCAAAGTAATATGATATTTTACTAAAAATAAAATATTTACTGTAAAAGTTTTATCTTATAAAAAATTCTTTAAAATCTTTTTGAATTTTGAAGCCTAATTTAGAAATCAAGCAACGGTCATTCATTAAAAATTACTATCATATATTTAAACCATATCATATATTTACAAATTTATTTGTCCAATAGCTTAATAAATTATTTTTATTTGAATTTTAAAACTACCAACAGTCCACTACATGTGCTAGAGACAAACAAACCTTGCGTTGTGGCCAACTCTACTTCTGGAGCTAAAGAATAAACAATATTACGTGGTGGCAAACTTTACTTCAGGAGCTAGAGAAAAACAGCATAGCGTTATAGCCAGCCTTACTTCAGGATCTAGAGACAAACAGCATAGCGTTATAGCCAGCCTTACTTCAGGATCTAGAGACAAACAGCATTGCGTTATAGCTAGCCTTACTTCAGGATCTAGAGAAAAACAGCATAGCGTTATAGCCAGCCTTACTTCAGGATCTAGAGACAAACAGCATTGCGTTATAGCTAGCCTTACCTCAGGATCTAGAGAAAAACAGCATAGCGTTATAGCCAGCCTTACTTCAGGATCTAGAGACAAACAGCATAGCGTTATAGCTAGCCTTACCTCAGGATCTAGAGAAAAACAGCATTGCGTTATAGCCAGCCTTACTTCAGGATCTAGAGAAAAACAGCATTGCGTTATAGCCAGCCTTACTTCAGGATCTAGAGAAAAACAGCATTGCGTTATAGCCAGCCTTACTTCAGGATCTAGAGACAAACAGCATTGCGTTATAGCTAGCCTTACTTCAGGATCTAGAGAAAAACAGCATTGCGTTATAGCCAGCCTTACTTCAGGATCTATAGATAAACAGCATTGCGCTATAGCCATACTTAACTTCTGGAGCTAGAGAATAAACCGTATCGCGTTGAGACAAACCTACTTCACGAGCTATAGACTAACAGCAATGCGTTGTGACCAACTTTACTTCATAAACTAGAGACGAACCGTATTACGTTGTGGCCAACTTTACTTCATGAGCTAGAAACGAACAGCAATGCGCTGTGGTAAACTTTACCTAATGAGCTAGAGATGAACAGTATTAAGTCTACGTTGTGGCCAATTTTATTTTATGAAATAGAAACAAGTATAATTGCGTCATGACAAACTTTACTTCATAAGCTAGAGACAAACAGTATTACGTTGTGACTAACTTTACCACATGAGCTAGAGACGAACAGCATTGCGTTATGGCCAACTTTACTTCATGAGCTAGAGACAAACTGCATAGAATTTTGGTCAACTTTATTTCATGATATAGATATAAACCGCATTGTGTGGTGGCCAACTTTACTTCATGAGCTAAAGACGAGCGGTATTACGTTGTGGTCAACTTAACCTCGTGAGCTAGACACAAACAGCAATGCGCTGTGGCCAACTTTACTTCCCGAGCTAGAGAAGAACAGTATTACGTTGTGGCCAACTTTACTTCGTGTGCTAGAAACAAACAGCAATGCACTGTGGCCAACTTTACTTTATGAGATAGAGACAAACAGTATAACGTTGTGGCCAATTTTACTTTATTGGCTAGAGACAAACAGCAATGCGTTGTAACCAACTTTACTTCATGAGCTAGAGACAAAGAGTAATACATTGTGGCCAATTTTACTTTATGGGCTAGAAACAAATGCGCTGTGACTAATTATACTCTATGAAGTAGAGACAAACATTATTTCATTTTGACAAACTTTACTTAGTGAGCTAGAGACAAAGAGTATTACGTTGTGGTGAACTTACTTCATGAGCTAGAGACAAACTGCAATGCGCTGTGGCCAATTTTACTTCATGAGATAGAGACAAACAGTATAACGTTGTGGCCAATTTTACTTTATGGGCTAGAGACAAACAGCAATGCGTTGTAGCCAACTTTACTTCATGAGCTAGAGACAAAAAGTAATACGTTGTGGCCAACTTTACTTCATGAGCTAGAAACGAACAGCAATGCGCTGTGGCCAACTTTACTTCATTGGCTAAAGACAAACAGCATTGTGCTGTGGCTAACTTTAGTTCACGAGCTAGAGACAAAGAGTATTTATTATACGTTGTAGCCAACTTTACTTTATGAACTAGAGACAAATGCGCTGTGACCAATTATTATACTCCATAAGCTAAGACAAACATTATTTCATTGTGGTATATCTTACTTCAGGTGCTAGAGACGCATTGCGCTGTGTCTTGAGTTGTTTCCATCTTCCACAGTGACTTTTTTTTATTATTATTATTTCATGTCGCGTACTTAATTCAAACCGTTTTGAATGCAAGGCACAGTTATTAAAATATTATTTATTTCAAAGTTAAAATAGCGATATAGTGATTGTTTGAACTATAATTCTAGAAACATTTAAATGTTATATTTTATTATTTCATTGGTTATATATCAAGATCAATTATATACTATTTACTAATGGCTGATCAACAATTAAATTCTCAAAATTAAATTGTTATGTTAAACATTATTTTTTACTTTGAATATGGTGAATTTTATATCAGTTTGACCTTGTTGAAAACACTGGAAAATACATTTTGAAAATTGTTGTATGAAATACATTTTTCATTCAAAAGCTAATCATTTTAAGCCTACAAGGTGTCATATCCCACATCTATTCATTGCTTCTATAATTTCATTTTAAATATATCCGCTAATTTTATAACAATAATAATAATAATAATAATAATGTTAATCACAATCTAATAGATAGTATGTATTTATACACAACTCACATCTAGTAATTAGAAGGTATGAGGTTGAATGCAAATCCTTATTACTTTTTTTGGGTTTTTTTTTGCTAACACTTGTGTATTAATCACAACTTGTGAATGTGGGGAATGCCATACATCCACCATGGTTCGGATCCCACGTTAAACTGTAGGTCCTCCATTTCATCTCACAATCACCCTACCTTTTCACATTAGCGTAAGTGCATATAACTTGAACGGGTAGTAAGACAGGGTGCTAATAATAATAATAATGTTAACACTTAATGGTAAAAGTTAACTCGGTAGATTATTTAAAAACAAACTGACACAAATTGATCAGAACTATTCCTCTAACACTAAAATGTCTAACAAAAACACAAATACTATTCTTATCCCTCATTCCAATTTTTCTAACAGAGGAAAGTACAATAGGCTACATTTAAACCATATGAGCATGTAGCTAGCTATACTTATTTTCGCACCACGTCCAATATCCGTTCGGGCTATTTTCATATCTACACAAATTAGGTAGGGGTGAAGAAGCTCAGGTTAGAAAAAATGTACCCAAATTTGAGTGGAGGAATATTCTGAAACAGGTTTAGAAAGACCTAAAGTTTCTATATCTGACCAGGATTAGAACCCAGATCTTCCGTCAGCCACAGCCTTAGACCATACGAGTTGTAATCAACAAATTGAAACATATTATAGGATATTATATACATAAGATACTCTCCGGTGAATCAAAATAACAACATATGGTCTCTACATGACAAAACCCTTTATAATTCCATGCTAGTGAGAGAAAGAATGAAATAAAAATTAGATATTACAACAAAGCTCCATTTGACGCAATTTATCGTGTTAATTTCGTAACCCTATGTAGGAAACTGTATTTATTCTTTTACGGCGTTTTTATTACATTTCACTTGGAACAATTATTGTTCAGTGAAAATAATTAGGGCTGTCTGTAGGTGAAGTGAGAGAATGAGGTAGGCTCAGATCTCGATTATAGTCATTGTTTCTTGTCGGTTTTGCGCAAGACGGCCGCGCGTCTTGCATAAATCCGCAAACAAACACTGCCTCACCAAAGTTGTTGGCCCATACTAAAAAAATGAATTTCCAAAGCGGTTATTATTAGTAATATCATATTAATCATGTATTAAGATCATTATTAGAACACATTTTTTCTTATAAAATTGGACTCAAACTAATTCTCACATACAACAAGATAAGTGTCAAAGATTATGTGCGAACTTTTATTTTTTAAACATAAATTATAAAAGCTATTCAAACCTACTCAAATATATACGTAATATTTCATAAAGGTTGATACATTTTTTTTTTCAATTTAAGTTTAATAACGTTAACCAAAGTATATATAAAACAAACAATATTATAATTAAATTACTTGAAGTGCTTAAGCCTATAAATTAAAACATGAAACAAATCTTGAATGTAAAAAAAGACGGGTAAATGGTATCGTATGTCGATAAACAATATTATATTGAATAGGCGCTTAGATATTCGATGAGTATTAACATCCAAAATCATATAAGACATCTGTTTTTAAACCTGTATATATTTCACACTTGCTCAAATAAATTAATTTATTGTTTCAACATTTCGATTATAAGAGCGTTATTGTACTTGTGTTGTTATTTATTTTGGTGACACCTCTATCTTCTTCATGATATGATTATATTTTGCCACGCAAGATGAGAAAGTTGACATAAATAATTGGTTCACAGAGTCGTACGCTTTGCAACAGTCTAATAACCAAATCTAAAAATGGGGGTTAAGACTATTATGGAATAGTGGTGAAAGGAAAGGCAAGATCATGCTTTGAATTTCTTCACTTGTAGAAAAATAAATACCATTTTTTACCTTATACTTTAAACAGTTTGTTATTAGATCACTTGTCCTCTAGCAAGTTAATGACAGATGTCGGTAAATGTCTTGCTGTAAATATGTAATTCATTTCTTAACATTAACCTAAAAGTTAAATCTACTGGGACGACATTAAGTCGTGGGTTTAATATTTTCAACCGAATCAATTTAATGAGTTTATTATTACAGTTTTTTTAGACAAAATATTGTCCTTCTTCAAAATAAATATCGTATTTCCTTGGAAGGAAATGATAATAGCGTACTGAAATTAATTCAATAAATTTTTTCGTATTGAAAATATTTATTTACTTTAATGTTGAAGGAGAGACTAGGATAGTAGGAGTGAAACAACTGAGATACAAACTTATTCAAACCATCATACATTTTCTATAAGCCGATGGAAAGATTGGGGATAGAATCCCGTTAAGGTGTATGGAGGGTGGTTTTTCCTAAATGGTTTCTCACTTTTCTTCCACGCAAATATGGGAACACTTCGTATGCATTCAACCTTCTTCAACCCTAACACATTAGTGTAATTAGTTCATATGCCTACATTCCGAACGGTAGTTAAACGCGCTAACAAAAAAAAAAAACTAAAACGCTCTAGAATATAAACATTGTTTATCATCGCCAGTGAATTGTTTGGGATAAATTCTATATAATATAGGCCTATAAAGAGAACTCCACTATATTTAAATAATATGAGAAATTTAAACTCTAATTTTATTTTGGTCATGAAATTCTTTAAAAGCATTATATATATAATTGTAAAATTAAAACACATATATATATATATATATATATGTTTTAATTTTACAATTATTTAACTTCATTTGATACGTTTTAGGCCTCATTAAAGGATATTTAAAGTAAAATATTCCTCAATAATATTTATTATATTATCTTATAAGTTATAATTATAAATATAGCTTGCAGATATTTCTCATAGCCTATTTAGTACTGTTATTTCTATTTAGGTTAGATATGAATAATAAAATAATGAACAAATCGAAATCAAAAGTTTTCAAGACATATTAATTTGATAAATTTGATAATTTTAAATATGAATTTATTTGCCGCTATAAATAAATTCTAAAGTTAAATTTTGGTTATTCCTATATGACAGTGAATGTGTAGTTTCACATAATAGCACAACTAAATAAAATACGATAAAAACGGTTGATTTGCCAAAAGTGGTGTAGCGTTTGCTAGCGACACCTTGTTAACTGACTCCTAATGAGTAGGGGAACACAGAGTATAGTCCTACTAGGGAACGCATACCCAATAAGTGGCAAGCGAAGGGGAGACAGTCCAAATTACAATACAAAGTTTTGGTACCAGTTAGTTCACTTGGTTCATGTTAACAATAGCTTTATATATCCTCAAACAAGCATCGGCTATCGTCTGATGCCGGGTCTAGGTGGCGATGGACATGCCATTCTCAACCTAACCGACGTGCACTGACACCATACGCGCATTCGGTGAGCATCAGTTGGAATGGGTGATGAGGGGTTGGGGGATGGGAAGGGGATAAGGGGGCTGGGGATTTTTGGTGCCCAGAGGTACAGGGGATAGTATGGAATGGGGTTGTGGAAAAAAAAAGTCAATTACGTAAAAGAAAAGTCGTGTTTAACGCATATTAGCTATTTGTTTCCCAAACGTTGCCCTTAATTGAAAAGAAACAAATTATCACAACACTTTTTTTCGTCCATCCCATTGAACTGAATTAAATGAACAAATGGGAAGGTATATTTTAAATTGATTTGTATTTGTTTTAAAGCTTGTTTCGATATTTGTTAAGATATTTGCGATGCATGCAAACTTGTTAACACTGTGATTTGGGTTATTCAATAGATTTGTAGTTATTAATATTTATTAACAACAGCCATACACGTTTTAAAACAAATATAGATCGTTTATGAGTTCGATTTGAAGATATAGCTTAAGGAAAATCTATCTAAATAAAAATAAAATTATAAACAATGCAAGAAACCCCTAGATAGTATCTTATCGATCCGTTCAAACAGAGGTTGATGCTGACATAGTCTAGGGGATGGATATGAAAAGTATCTTAGTGGAAGTGTATTCGCATTAACATGGAAAAGGGAGGATAAAACCTTAATAATAGAGCCCAGAAGAAAAACTACTTCCGGTACACTCAATTGTTCATCCATCGAAATACGAATCTTATATAAACACCAACTGGTTTACCCGTGCTTCGCACGGGGAATCTGTTGTTTCATTTTGTTATAATTAGTATATAAAATTAGTAACAGGGAAAAGTAACCATACCTTAAACTATGTTTAAATATTAAACACTTATTGGTTTGTATTTATTAACAAAATGCGAAAGTTGACTGATTAATACGCCATATCAAAATAGATATATATTCCTAACGGGTTTTAAAAGCTGACATTTCTTTTGAAGAAGTTATAACTTCCTTACACGCAATATTTTGAACTCTTGCCTGTTAGTTTCAGTAAAAAAAAAGAAATAAGAGTGACACAGCATAAATGGTTGTTAAAGAGTTAAAACATATTAAAGTTACATAGTAAGAGTTTACATTATATAAAAGGAATTACTCATTTTCAACATTTCTGACCTAATACAATCCGCTATTTTGAATCAACCACATACAATTTTCATTATTTGGATTTTAAATTTCTAGGATATTAGGAAGTGTTTGAATAATTTATATCAAAACTATATCAAATTAGGATGTTCTACATCTGGTTGCACTCATTATATAATTTATTCTTTTGTAATATCAAGATAACCATGTCAATCCCGAAACAAATATATCTTCCAGTACATTTTAAAAAGAATATTTGAAACTAAAGATTAATCAGCCCAAAAACTGAGTGCATAAATGAATATAATCCATTAAAAAACGCAATATTGGCCTAAGAGTGATCATAGATAAGAGAAAACCAATTATATTCATTATTACAAAATCATATTGGAAAAATGGGCATCATAGTTTATTAAACATCATTAAATGAAATAATACGCTGTTAAAGAGACAGATGGTAATTGTAATTACCTGCAAAATTTTAATTTTCTGATACAAAAACTGTTTTTATAATTGTTTTTGAAAATTTAACCCCCCTATTTTCTGGACAAAATTTTAAAAGTTGAAATTTTCATTAATGTTTGATCATTTGTGGTAGTTTTTGTACCTACATGATTAGAATAATCCAATTTTTTTCTACACCTAAATTTTTTTTAGCCACCCTTTCCTCCCATTTTTTCAAATATTGATTATAAAATAAAAAATAAAAAATGTCAGTGTTGTAATGATATTTTTTCTTAGTTATTTTCGTTTTTAGATTCACTAAAACTGAGCTTGATGGTTCATAATAAACGCAATTTTTAACATTAAGGATCTATTGAAACGTAGGTGTATTTTATCAAATTATTTAAATTCATTGTACCCGGATGTTTGCCACATTCAAGCCAACAAAATTCAGAGTTTAATAATGTATATAATAGTTAAACAATATAAAATAACACCCTTAGGTTTCTTTGATTTGGCAGTCCATTCCAAGCTTCAGCTTGCTATTTTGCTTGGTTTTGGCCATAGTCACGCATTCTTAGGAGTAAGGCTAAGGATATATATAGAAAATAATAAAAAAATTTTTTTAACATTCTTAAGTGTCCTTTATTTCCTTTCTATGTTTCCTGGTTTTAGAAATATCCATATATCTCCATCATTTGATTTAAAGTGGGGTAGAAAGTGACGCAAGAAATGTTCAGTGTTATTAGAGATTTCATAGCAAAACTATTTTGTTTAGCCAAAATTAATAAAATATTTTTCCAGTATAAATATAGTTTAGTTTAATTAACATAGTGATATTAACGGTTATTATATATTTGTCATGAACTTTGTGGCATTAAATGGGAAACTTTTTATACAAAGGAGGGAAAAAAAATTATCATTACATTTCAGGACACCATTGACAAATATTCAAGAACTGTTGATGTCACCACGTGAAGAAAATTAGTGTTTGTATCTACTAAAGAATTGTTTTATTTATTTTACCAAACAAACGTTTTGATAAAAAAAAAAATATGGAGAATTACTGACCTTTTCTTGCGTCCCCTTCGCCCGTAGGCATCAAACTCACAATATAATGTAATAGTAAAGACAATAAATCTTATATGAACATACGCCCTATTATTAGCTACAACACGTAAAGCTATGCCAAATGTAACTATATTTTTGGTTCTAGTATTAACTGAAATAGTGGTCAAGGTGTCAAATGTATCAGTCTCACAAAAGTATATATTACAAATACACGTTCAATTTCACACGCTTAGGTTTTATATGAGAAGAATGCAAAGAATTAGATTTCTGGATTTTGAGTTAACCCATACCAAAAGATAAGCAGCCCAAGGCGTTATGGTCTTAATATAGGTCATGTATTAAATAATAATAAAAAAAACTCTTTCGATGCACATCTCCAGCCATTCTGAAGTTCCTTTCCAAAGTTTATTTGTCTTTAATTTACATTGTTATCACACATATGTAGATAAGATGATACCCATTCTCTGAAATTTAAGCTGCCAGTTAATAGGAGAATTCATTTATTTATATAAATATGAAGTATGTAAATTTAAGATCAAATAAAATAAATATTTTTAAAGTTACATACATTTAGGTTTTATTATGTTAAATAAACATGATTTGCCTACTAATATGAATACAAAATAACCAACAGAAGGTATACTTTCTTTTTGATCTTTAGATTAAAATATAGTCTGTAATGCTCTTTGGAATTAAGTTGATTTGGCGATCAAGTAAGACAAATAGCGAGTATTCTACACTCACTAAGAGATTGCAACATTGATCACGTTGTTGAAAACACAATATTTGTAAAACATTAATTCTATTGGATTTTAAAAGAAAGTACTTAGTCCAAGCCATATGAGATAAGGGTGCAATTGGTGTAGTGGATTTTGCGTTAAGATCCAATACTTTATATATATATATATATATATATATATATATATATATATATATATATATATATATATATATATATTACATAAGATGAATGAATAAAACGTTCGAATGAGTTAAATTTGATTACAAATTATTTAGATAGGGAGCACCAAATAAAGATGATCTGGTTTTCTTGGAAAATTATGAAATTCTCAACAGCCTACACGCGTAAACTCAAATTATGTAATGTAGATATCACCTACACTTATAACCGACAGACAAATAAACAATATAAAATAAAACCCGACATGTAAAGTAACAGTATACACTCAAACTTAGAAGATAAAGAAACAACCTTCACTCAGACCCAAAACATGAAATAATAACCCACATTTAGAACCAACACATAAAGTAACAACTTACACTCAGTCACTTCATACAAAGTATCAACCTACAGTCATAACAGATACATGAAGTAACAACCTACACTCAGATCCGACACAAGAATTAGCAAACTTCATTCAGATCCGACCCAAGAAAAAACAACTTACACTCAGATCTGACATACGAATTATCAACCTACACTCAGAACCAGCACATGAAATATCAACCTAAGCTCAGACCTAAAACACGAATTATCAATCTACGCTTAGACCTGACACATGAGGTATCAACCTCAGACCTGACGAACGAAAAGTCGACCTAGGCTCGGTTAGAACACAATCTAGAACAGGTATTTACGACCGTAATGCAAAAATGAGGGTGGTTAAATGAGTATTTTATAAATACTTAGCTGAGTGAATAGAACGACTGCTTGCTAAATCCATGGACTTGAATTGACTGTATTATAAACGGACCAACATGTTTAATTCTCGATAAAATTCCTATATTTTATATAGCAGCTATAAACTAAAGGGTAGGAGATTGTCTGCTGTATCGTTTTCCTTGGTATCGATTTTTTAATTTATCTTCAAATTTAACACCAAGTTGATGATTAACGATTTAATCAAATAAGCATTGATTTCGAAATTCACCCGTATTTACGTAGATAAGTAATGACAAAGGCCACCTCGATAAATGAAAGTTTGAAATCATCTCCAGTTCACTCGACTGAGGTTCAAACCTTTACTCCTCAAGTTAGCTCTCAACCCTTATATTGATTTCTATATTCTGTTTAGAAATCACACATTGGCTGGCTATATTGAAACAAATTTTATTATCTAATCCTAATGACGTCAAGGTATTGACTGTTAAACCCAACAGGAAGAGACCAGTGTGAAGACCTAGACGCAGAAGATAGGTTAACTTAAAATGGACCTGAAAGAACTAGGTGTGATGAGGTGAGTTGGATAGAACTATCTCAAGATAGGGATAGGGTGTAATAAGGTGGGCTGGATAGAACTAGCTCAAGATAAGAATAGGTTGTTCTGAGGTGGACTGGATAAAGCTAGCTCAAGATAGAGAGATCGTGAACATGTTATTTAAATGTGGTGATGAACTTTCGGGCTACTATTGCTGTAGAGGGAGTAAGTAAGTAAAGACGTTACACGATTTTTTGTATTCGTACTATTTATTGGCTGTTCTCACTCCCCGTCAAGATGACCCTGAGACGATTACAACCTATGTATTTCAGAACGCGTTTCGTCTAGTCTAGACCATCTCGATCATGTAAAATCTCTAGAAGTAAGCATTGAGGAAATTAGACCCGAGATTTTGTGTTGGGTGTTGAAATTAAACCAAAAAAATTGTTTCATGAGTGCATTACCTACAAAATAGCTTAATAAATAAAAGTAAGTTATATATAACTTGGTCTGAATGCCTGGCTAGCAAATATGTATAGCAAGGTCGGCATCGGCCACTATTAAACTAGGGTCCGCTGACTTGTGGTTGACCCCTATACCACTTAGCCACGGGAAAGTTTATTCGGCAGCTATAATAGGAATCTGATCGTGGATAAAAGTGCTAGTGCCAGATAAGTTGGTATAGTGGCCTACACCCTTTGATCTTACTTTGGAGGACGTGGTTAAATACCGACCAGCTCAGCCAAAAAGGCTTTATCCTCATGGACCTGAAATTCACATTTATTTTATTTGTCATCAGAGGAGTTACTATAAGTTGCGTTAATCCTAGATATACCATGAAACGCGTGTCACACACACATACAAAAGCTCTTTTCGGTGGTTTTTTTATTAACACTCCAAGGTGATACATTATAAGGCACAATAATGAGAAAAGTATATCAAAAATAAGTTATAAAATTAAAATATGCACACAGGTTGTTTGGATGATATTTGTTCAGATCAATATTTATCAAACTTCCTCCAACTTTCATTAGTATGCTACTATGTTAAATGGGAAGAGTTTACACAAGGTTTTTTTCTGTAGCTTTAACAATATTTGAAAAAATATTTAATATATTGTTTGCTAAACATTTTCTTTTTATACTATGGATTATTTAAGTTGATATACAGCAATATTATTTGGACACGACCATATATACTATATTATTTGTTGGCATCTAAACATGATAGAAATTGTAGTTTTTATTTTTTAAATAAGATTGCACAAATATACCATTGGCATGATCGTTAAAGTGCCTTAGACGATATTTTATGAGTACACCTGGGACTTGCATTAGTGGTTCCGTTGGCTAAATGTAAAGTTCACTTAGTCTGGTATAACGTTAACAGAGAGGTTGGGGTTTGAATCCTGGCTAAATTTTTTGAGTTCTTTATCATTATTTTTTTTCCATTTTTCCTCCACACTAATGCGAGTAAATTTACTCTAAATTCTATTTGCACTATCCCTAGAACATATATATATAATCAATGTATACAGGATTAACACTATTGGGAGAATCCAGAGCCGTATTCAAGGTATTGACTGGCAAACCCAACGGGAAGAGACCATTTAGAAGACTTAGAACCGATGGGAGATAACACTATAGTGGTCCTGCAATGGGTAGGGTTTAATGAGGTGGATTGGGTATAACTATCTCAAGATAGGGATGGTTTGCGTATTTTTGGAAGTGCGGCAATGAACCTTCGAGTTCCTAATGACATAGAGTAAGTAAGTAGGTAAGGTATAAATTGAATGGATAGTGATAAGTGAAAGATAAAAAAAATGTGAACTGTGTATTGTTCCGGTTGTCTGAATGTGGTGCGAACTAAGGTGGGTACGATGTATTTAGAGTAGCTTTTTCCAGGTGTGACCACCTGTACCATAAACCTTGTGTACAAAGTTGCTTTCAAATTTCGTAATAAAGTTAGTCTGAAGGCATATATTATAGCAAAAGCAAAAGAATACGATTAATATAATTAGTTTACTTTTACATATAATTTCATTATAATTGTTTAGAGAAATTAAGGTTATATTTTGTATTGCTCCGAAAAAAAATATTTTCACTCCAAAAATAGTAGTTTAGTTATAATAAATGGAGGAGTTGAACAAAATGTAATCAAACAATTTTACAACACTGCGTTTTGATCAAATCTCTTCCGCCGAAATCAGCACTATGTTTATTTAAGGCTCATTTCCTTGAACACATTGTATTATATTAAACGGTGGATGCTTTTTAAGAACTAAAACGGCTATTGATTTCATTTTCAATTTGATTACAGCTACACAACTGGTCTTATAAATAGTCCATAAAAATGTGGATGCGAATAGAGCAATAAATAGAGACATTCGCGGTGCAATATAAAAACCCAGAACCTGTTGTTTAACCATCCAGTTCAACTTATCTGGGAAGTAGATCGATGGATGACTATTTTTAGGTGAGCTGTACCTTAAGTATGATATCATGAGGTATTTTTATTCGACTTTACATGCCATAATAGGGGAAAGTGATAGCCTACTATTTATTGAAAATCTAGAATTTTTTTTTTTTTCCAACCCACATCTTGGATATGTTTCATAAAGCTAAAAGTCTACATTTTACAAGGTAATTCACTTGTAACTTGTAATAAATGTGAAAATAAAGTTTCACAAAGCTACAAGCTAACATATGTAATAACAAACTAAATTTTATAATCAATAACTGTTTTTTTACAATCAAGTTTAAAAGTTGGTTTCTTAAAGCTACTTGTAGATTATAAGCACTTGAAAATCAAGGAGTACGTTTTACAAGTCTTGGCACATAGGTAAAACACTTTACGAGTGTAATTTTAATGGGTTATTTGTACATAGCTAGTTCAATATTCTATTTTAATGAATACATCACATGCAGGCTTACAAACATTTTAGGAAACATTTGTAACATGATTATAGACTTACGAAGAGGTTGTAAAAAAGGTGTTTATTGAGGTTAGGGGCTCTCCCCCTATCACCGACAAACCGAGTTAGATGAGTTTAATGCTTAGTCCGCGTACCCATCAATTCAATGACATGAGGAAAATAAAATAATTATTTAAAAATTATGTGTAATTGTCTATCAAGATTTTAATCTCTCATTCTCTTATTGGTATAAAATCGTTAAATTTATTCAGTTATACTTATAAACGTTTTCCAACCTTTTATTCAGAAATGTGTTTGGTTAAGTGTATTACATTATGCAAATAAATATTTTGCTGATAAAGTTAAATAAGTAGTTCTTTCTGTGACTTAAATATTAATGAAAAGTGTTCTCGGTCCCAGCAAACATAGCCTGGAAGCTTTAAGATACATTGTGTCCTGTCGTAGTGACTCACTATTTACCCATATAGTTGCGTACATGTGGCTCTACCAGAGCAGGGACAGACCGTGTATTGTTGGAAGGTTGTTCTAAGGATTGGAGAGAGTTGCTTTCATCGTGCCGGCCGGCTCTTCTCGGAGTGGATCAGTTTCAACATTACTCCGGCAGGTTGTAGCACTATCCAGCCTTCGCTCATTATACGCGTGGTGGGGACGCGCAACACACAAGGGGAGGAAGTTCATCGGGAGATGATCCACTTGATACAAATAGCTGTTCCAACTAGATTAGTTTTTCACATTACATTTTCTAATATATGACATGTCGTTAGTCTCATGGGACAGCTAGGTTGGATTCAGAAAGTAAAAAAAAAAAAAAAAATTCAAACCATGATCGAGTGAATTGAAGTAAATTTTCTAGTGATGTTTTGGCTTCTTATCGTATTTATAGATCAGGTTTATCGATTTAAGTTTCACCTTTCTCATCATTTTCCCTTAGTTTGGATAGTGTTTATGTGACTAGTAGCTAGTACTAACATTAAAGTGTGAAGTGTCCTTTATCTCAATTGATAAACACTGAAATTTTCTGGTTAAAACTCTGTTTAAGTTCATATTTACTTTCCTTAGTTCATACACCAAGCCATTTATGCTGTGCGATTGCCCCTGTGACAGATGCCAAGTTATATTAACTTTGTTCATTGTTGAACCATAATGATTATTTGTTACTTTTGGTAACGTGACTATATCAATCACATGAAAAACACTCTAAACGTTGACACTATAAATACACCCATATGCATCCTCAAATTATTCCCGCATTGGTTAGTATGCGAACTAAATGCAATGCTCATCCAGTCTGGCCAGCCGGTGATGGCAAGATCGGGGCATGATAGAGGACCGTTTGGTCAGAGGCTTGTTTTTCTTAAACGTTTTCTTATTCTCCCTTCCTGTCATTGTAGGTGCAGTTCCTCAAAACTGGACCTTCTCTTGCCCTACCCATTTAGAGCAATTAAATACTAATAATCCAGACGGTAGTAGACGTGATGGAAAAAAATAACTTCAATTAGACTACTAATTATTTGTACAATTTAATTATGAATTCCACCAATTCCATAGAAAATTTCTTGGGCCAACACCCACATATCGTCAAATTTAGGTGAGAGGCTCACACATTTAGTACATACTAGGAGGTCGTGATTCAATCTATGCCCGACCACTCCACTCTAGACATTTAATTTCCCAGATGATAGCTGGAACAGTTTCTTCAATTTGTCTGTCATGATGTTCTCTCAGGTAAACTATTAATAAATGACGTCGCAAATCAAATAAATAGTCAACACATTTTGATTATTTAGATTACTTTACAGTTTGAGATGTTTCTCGAGTCAGTAATATAATTGAGAAATGGATGGACTCATAAACTAAAATTAAAATGTCCCATCATCTCTATGTTCCCATTACGTAAATAATTTATGTATGTGTTTAAACAACAATGGTTCTTGATCCCAATATTTGATAAGCTATCTACCTATATAACAATCACGTTTCTATCCTCCATCCCACCAACAATTCCTTCTATTCCCACCTTTAAATTAACGACAGGCTTGATTCTTTTGTGACGCACGGCGATATAATATTGTGAATCAAATAGCCAATGCTATTATTTATGCATTTTAGTTAAGATTACTCCATCTAGATATCATATTCTGAAAATTGAAAAATCACACCTGGACATGGGTTCGATTCCCGTGTCCAGGTGTCATTTTTAAATATTCAAGATATAATATAGGTTTGATATAGTTTATTTCTCGTGTGGGACTCGATATTATACGTAGCTAGTCTTATTTCTGCCGTAAAAATATTAATCGATACAATTTCGACACTTTGATAGATAGGACTGTATGTTGTTTGATCAAAAACCAATAACAAATGAATGTGTGTAAAAGTATCAATCCATTTAAATGAAAAATGTCACCTCTACATGTTTTTTCCGTTTGTAGCCTACTTATCAACAGTCATATTTCATAATTACTTTGCCACTATTTGAAACTATTGTGCGATACAACACAGTGTCATATATATATATGATACAACACAGTGTCATATATATATGATACAACACAGTGTCATATATATATATTTTAAACTCCTAATACCTAAACTAACAAAGACTAGCTGAGCAGACAAGAAAACTAATCTCTCTTTTTTAATCATCAAACTTATTAATATTCAATGATTGTATAAAAATGCATTGCCTCTATTTGTTTAGAATATCGATTTGTTTCGTTGCTTCATGTCAAATCCTGAAAATTCTCAATCATACTAAAATTTAGATGGTATTTGTAATAAGGCTTAAGTGATAATTTACTATCACTATTAATATTGTTAGTATAATTTACACTGAAACTTTTTAAATGTTAAAGGCACTACATGTATTTGAATATACGAGTACTTATTTACTAAACGTTTATGAAATATTACCAATAATTAATTTAAAGTTAAAATGTATTTTAAAAAAAAAGAAAATAAATATCTAGCCGGGTGCTATCTAGATGTAGGTGTTGTTGGTATTTTAGTTTTATATCAGTACACATGAATTTGTTTGTTTGTTAGTATGTTCAACAGCAATATTTTTAACGTATTGTTTTAGTAGGGCAACTTATAAGTAATTCACTCATACCAACGTGCAGAGAACATGGGAAAACCACCGTGATCAATCACATGTGAAGACTATCTTTTGTGCACACAGCTGAGAATCTTCTTCCGCCTCGTCTTCAATGATCAAATTAGTTGCGGGCTTGATGCCTAGACAGTGTGACCACTGCTGCCATTATAACTACACGGCCTGGATACCAATTAAAACTTTGGTAGCGACCTTAGTACCCTAGGTCCGAATCTAAAACCAGTGATATGAGCTCTAGGGAAAAACTTATCTCAAATTTTAAAAAAAGAGGCTTTACGTTCTGGGATCAAATCAAGCCCTTTTTGAACCGCACTTGGTATTCCAAATGTGTCAGCTTTAAAAAATGTGCTTCACTAATGAATGCATGAAAATAGATCAATAATTGATTTGAATTTTTTATAAATCACCTCTCTGGACACTCTCATAGTTGTGTAATAGGGCAGCTTTAAAGGAAATGCACTTGCATTAGCGTGGAAAGAGAATATAAAAACAATGATGATAGATCAAATTTTGAAAACACTTTCATAGCATCTGGCATATACTCGAAATTTGAGCGTTTTATCATCATAAATTGGATATATGATGAACCTGACGCCTGAGATCTGTCAATCAATTGTACTGTGAGTCTGGCGTCTGAGACCTACCAATTCAGTTTACTGTGATCTTGAAGTCTGAGACCTAAGAATCCAGTGTATTGTGAGCCTGACGTCTGAGACCCAGAAATTCAGTGTATTGTGAGACTGACGTCTGAGATCCAGCAATACAGTGTTTTGAGAGCCTGACACCTAGGACATGTTTGTGAATGAAGACCATAATGATAAATTAAATAGTCTAAGACTTTCTTAAATTTTAATGAAAAAGAATTGAAATAATTATTTCTTTTCATTTTCTGTTATTGTTCCGTAGATCTAAGAAACTAGAGGCAATCACATTATACAATTAAGAGATTAACAAAAGATCATAAGTCATATTTATCTTTTCAGGTAACATACTTCTTAATTTTTCAAGATAATTTTTAACGTTTTCAACTACCTTTAAATTGTTATTATAAAAATCGAATTGATTATATTCAAAGGATTGCACTTCCTAATAGCTCATCTTTTTAGTTGCTATAATAAATAGGGGGAAATTGATCTACGCACAATTTAGTCTTACGTCATGTCTAAATACCCGTTAGGACTATCCACATAAATAATAATTACTCTAATGTGTCAGGGATGAGGAAATTAATATGCATAAGAAATGTAAACCAATTTTCTTGCAGGAAGAATAATACATTATTTAAGTATAACCACTTTCTGTAGATCCAAGGGAATTCAAACACCAACCTCCACATCATGTAGAAACTAGACAATATGAACCTAATGTTTATTCCACGGAGTCCATCTCGGTGGTCTTTTGGCAAAGTGCTCACCTCAGGACCCAATATTCATGGGTTCGAATCCACTTGAGGTTGACGGGTTTTTCTTGAATCATAAAAATCCATAGCACAATTTCCTTCGGAGGGGAAGTAAGGCCGTCGGTCCCATGTCGATTGTGGAATGTAAAAGAACAATGAAAGGTATGTGTAAATACCATCTCCTGGCAAAATTGGTAGGAAATTTCACTCTCGCTCATAGAATTTATTGTGTGTGGAAATAATCATTCAGTTCAGACATCAAAAGCTAAATACCTCAAATAAAGTATTTTTTAAATCCCACCTATGCCTAATCACTGTATGGTGTACTTGATCACGTCTATGATTGGCCGCACGAATATT
Source organism: Timema cristinae (assembly GCA_039000515.1). Lineage (NCBI taxonomy): Eukaryota > Metazoa > Arthropoda > Insecta > Phasmatodea > Timematidae > Timema > Timema cristinae. The sequence continues at coordinate 58,671,825 of JBCFYV010009882.1, forward strand.
GTGACTCGTTCAATATCTCTTTAATTTAAATGTTCGTTAGTTTAATTAATATTCACTTCTTTGTAATGTATTATTAGTTTATAACAGTCGCTATTTATTTTTATGGTCAACACAAGATATAGAAATGACTAAAGGGGTTGGAATGAGTAGTACTACCCAAATGAAATTCACCCGCTTTAGCTTGGAGAGAAGATGGGAAAATCACATTTAAAATTCATCTCAATGCCCTCTGTTGATATTCTAGTCTTAACCTACCCTTCAATGGTGACCAAGTGCTATACAGGCACTAGCTTGTCAGAGTCACATATTGACAGTACAGATATTTAAGTGCCTGCATATTAGACTGCTAGTTTTTTTTTTGTTAGCCTTTGAAAAGTAGGAATGAAAATTATAGATTTTCTTTAAATATAAAGTTGTCCATTAAAAAAAAACCTTCTATATGTCAGTAAAGCAATTTCAAGATTGAACTCTAGCCAAACTAGATTCGAGAGTTAGAGAACATGAAACAAATGTATGGAACATTTTCGAGTATTTTCTCATCAAGTTTAAAAGAATAACATGTTTTCTTTGTGATCTTCGGGCTCGTTCTCACGAGATGAATAAACAAGTCTTGTTGAGAAGGAGAAGGCAGGATTTCTTAGAGAGGACTTTATTGACTGGTTTTAGTTTAAGTTTCCGAGATAAAGTGATTAGGGAAGTCAACTAAAGGATTCGAATTTACCTGGATTATACAAATTGCTAATTTAAAAACCATCACGGTAATCACACAGTCTGGTTTTCTTGTTACGAAAGGTCAAAGCTCAAATCCCGGATGAGTATAATGAGTTTATTTTCAACTCAATGCTTTCCCACACTTCACACAAATTCAAGATATCTCAAATGGTAGAATAAATACCAGCATATCTTAAAGAATTTAATATTTTTGTATGAGGTAGTTCCTAGAACTCAATTCTGTGAACTCTCTATGCTAGCTAGGGTCGCTATTTACTTAGTTGTGTGCTGTTTTAGGCTACCTTTGATACAAGTCATTTTCCACATTTTTAGGTGAACAGTAAATGTTTATAATAAGACTTTAAATAACAAAGAACAGAATAATAATGTTGATATTACTTAAACCCGTGTGGGCATCTTAAAGCTTAATACTAATTCACTAAATATTTATTTATCTTGAATATAGTAATAAGACTGTACATTTAGACTATTCCTCACCCTAAATGAAGCCTGTATCAAAGCTTTTAACTGCGATGGCCATCCAAGTTTACCGACTGCCGTCAATTATTCAACACGAAAGTATCCAGTATATTTTACATGTCACTGACTGAAAAAATTATGGTGAACCTCCCAACATTAATTAGGGTCTAAAACACATAGTTCGTTAAACTTTTAAAAATAATTTTGCAATGTCATGTTTATACAAAGATTTCAACTCATGGTTAATTCTTTTATATTCCTGGAAAAGCTTTGGCTTCGCTTGATATACATAGCATAGCATTTTTAGCTTAATGCGAACTAGATATAAATAACAATAAATGTGTTCAAATTTTAAATATATGTAACTTACTTATTATGATTTGTTTTATTCACTTGACCAAAATAATAATTATAGTTATAAAAGTTTATTTCTGTTTAGTTTCAATGGAAACTTTTACATGTATTTTAGTTAATAATTATATTTTTAAAACCTTCTTAATCAAATAAGCCTATTGAGGTTTTATAAGCATGATAAACCTGTTGTACTTTATTTTTTTACAGCATATTACAAATTTAATTAGATTTATGGGTATCATTAAATAGGTAGTTGTTTTATGATTCAAATACTCTACACTGTATTAAAGGGTACCAGCAAGAAAAAAAAATAATTTGCTATCCAGACATATTAGAACATTCACTCATATTAAAATAAATGTCATGTAGGTCGATTATGTATACCTAAACAATGAATTTTACAATTATTAGAAATAAGATATTATTTTTCACAAATACACTTCAAAGACAACCTGCATCAGTAAACACGCGGAATGTCAGGTTCATCTAGTCTGCCTTTGATGGGAGGACAGAATTCAAATTCTATAAGGGTATAGTAATAGAGTTTTTTCTTAAACGTTCGCAAATGCGAGTACATTTCGTCTAAATTTATACGTCCCTTATTTTTATCTCACTGGTTTTATTAAAGAGTATGGGCGGGGTGTAGGGTAGTAAGCGTGGTGGTAAAATAAAAACGATTTTACAATAAATTATTAATAGCAATAGTATAGGCCTATGGTTTATTTTACATCTAAGATCATAATGTGCTAAATATTAAGTGAACACAATCGTCATAGATATTAGGGTTGCAAAAGAATATAGGTATATAGTTATTTTTGGAAGGAATTTTGTTTTTGAAAATGAAAACTACCAAGATGATGTTTAATTGTTGAGATCCAAAAATATTATTCTCGATGAACAGTACAGTACAAATATGATATTTCTTTGTTCACATTGGTTAGTGGCTCTCCGCGTGTTTGCTTATTGATCTGTATTTGAGAGATCTCGAATGAGTGTAAGCTACACGATATTGACAGGACTAACAGATAAGGAGAGTTGAAATACGAAAGAGAGAGAAAGAAATATCAAATTGCTTTTGTATTGAACTTATTTACTATTACTTGACGGGAAACTTGCATCTAGAATTAAAGTCCCCAGCGCTAACGTGATAGTTTATAAAAACCACCCCGGACACGGATACTGAGGTTCAAATAGATTATTGATTTTTAAAATTACGTCTGGATCAACAATTAAAGAAATAGCTTCAGTATGATTTGTGTTTCAAACAAAAAGCCATTGAGTTAAAACAATTAACACATTGTTTTCATTAATTCGATTGTTGAACTATATCTATATCGTGTAAGTGACAAGATGGAGAAAATAAACTTTGTCAAAAGATAAATATTTCAACAAACATCGGCTAGCCAGACCCATTTTCTTGTCTGGTTCTGACTAGTAATAAAGGGTAAGTTCAAATATGTTTTAGGAATTGTAACGGTCTTAAGAACATTTCTTTTTCTTTCACTAAACACATTACTTTTAGTTTAAAAATCTAGGTTGAATCTGCTATAATCATATCAATAAACGATCCTCTTAAATCATAAAAAGTAAAGAAATAAACATAAAATATTATTTTCTTAGAGAAGCATGCAAGCAGTTTTCCATATCGAGTTGTGGTTGCTGACCAGTTGAAAAGAGGGAGAACTGTGAGGGGTATATGTATAGGTGGGGGAGGGGGGTATAGCAGAAGGCTTAGACCCCCCAACACCCCTAGGGGAAAGTAGGGGGGAGGGGGGCAAAGGAGAGGAAAGAGAAAGGTGGGGCCGCTCAGATAGAAAGGAGTTAATCAATAATACTGTATATATATGCTTCTAGATGAAGCAACCGTCAACCCTTTCCCGTTTTCCCTTACCCCCATTCGTACAATCCTTCAGCACTCTCTGTGAGTCACCCTCTCAGTGAAATGGCCAGCCTTTCCCTTGCGTCTCAAACCCTCTTCTTCCCTTGAACAGTCCTGCCAGTGTCTACATACAAAATAGCCTACAGGCTGGGTCACAATATTGCGAAATGCCACTTCAGGCTACTTAGCATGTTCTACTCTTTGTTTCTTCAACTGAATCTTACTTTCGTCCAAAATATTACTTAATAAAGAACTTGATTGTATATTTGGATTATATTAAGCTCCCTCTATTTTATAATCAAACCTTAAATATGAATGCATTTGAGGTGAGAATTAGCTCGACTTTGTTTAACCTGAAGTTAGATTCCTAAGGCAACCCATAGTGCAGCCATTTGTGTTATAACGTATACTCTAATTCCTTTTAAATGCCAATGGGGGAGAGTCCAAAGTTCATATTCCGCCTTGGCTACTTAAAATTGCCACTGGAATTTACTCGTCCTTGCACATGCTTTCCAGCCCTGATCTTTATAGGCACGTTTCAGCACCCAAGGGTGAGATAAAATATATATTTAACTATTTATGGTATCTATAATGAAAATTGTTTTTATTAATTAGATGAAAAATCCAACCAAATACCAACTGAAAGGATCAATTTGAAGGGAATACCGAGATACGAATGTGTTAAGTGAAATATTATTTTTTCTATTTGGTATCTCATTAATATGATCGGTGACCCCATGTACAAAGGCGTAAGTATCGTCTAGTTTTGTTTTCCTGTGACAGGTAGGTCGGGGTTCAAATCCCGGCCTAGCATACTATGATGCTCTTTGCTAAGAGGCTCCCCACTCACTCTTCCTCCACGCAAATAAAGGTACATTATTTAGATTAGCGTGTAAGGCATACACCCTATAGTGGGATTTCGATTATTTATAGGTTTTTTAAAATAAATAGATCAATATTTTCTATCATCACTTTAATATATGGTACAGTAATTTTAAATTGTACAGATATTGCATGACTCATGAAAGTTAAATGATGATCTCATCAACTCGTCAAAAGATGATGATCATGTTCTTATGGGATACTTGCAAGTGATAATAGAATACCAAACATTTTAGCAACGCACCAGCATTATTTCTTAGCTGGATATATCTTTTCATTGCTGTAAACAAATTTTGTAATTGAAACATAGTCCAATGATTGTTGACGTACAAAATTATTTTACCGATGTTTGATGAATGGGCAAACCATTGAAAATAATCAATTCATGAAGTCATTTTAAAATAATGTGACAGATTTTTTTTTATCATGTATTCGAGGAAAAAATCATTTGCGCTTTCCTTTTGTTTCAGATCAATGGCCTCTATGCACAATGAGCTTTGCACTTATCCTAAGGTGGACACCCACGATAGTCAAGATTACAAAATGAAGTTATTGCCTGGAAAGTCAAAGAATTGGAGTACATATTTTGAATGAATATATTACATTTAAAATTATTTCACTACATTTACACTTTGAAAACATAAATAAAAAATTAATAGTCTATACTTACTTATTACGTTTTAAAAAGCATATGACTGAAAATAATACAAAACAATCCTAAATGATCAGGATATGATAATATATCATAAAGGAGATCTTGAGTATTTCTATAATAAATTTTCGCATCAATATTATTAATTAGCCTTATATCATCTAAAAAAAATACTACATGGTTCATTTATATATAGCTATATGCAAAATGCTTAGGAAATATGTGTTCTTACATAAAACCAAAGCTTTGAAAATAGTACTTATACTGTAAAAATAGTATCTATCTTCTAGAATCAAGCGTTTTAATACCGATAAATATAATTTAAATCAAATTAATTATCATCTAGTCCATTAAGTTCTAAGTTGTGGCTGGTCAAGAATGGAATTTTTAAGTTATTATAAAAGTAAGTTCTAAACTTACGGTGAATATAAAATTTTATTTAATTAAATTCACAAGAAATCACCTATTAAAAAAGTGAGTTAACAGAGGCGTGGAAATCTTATTTAATATTATAAATCTTATTTTCAATAAATCTTATCGATTGATTAGAAATATATTTGCAAGCAGATTGAACTAATTAAATACTATATGTTTTACGTAATTATTACGTGCTACAAATATTCATTCAAGAAACCTAGCCTGCCACTGCAAACGCCTTTATATTCCACTAGATGAATATTGGTCACGTCACATATCTGTATAATTGATTGCTATATAAATAAAAAGTAATTGAATGTCAGAATAAACTTGCAATATCAAGCAATTAATTAATAAAATCAGACATTACTTACGGACTAACTATATGATCACAAGATTGTAACACTCTAGTTGATCAGTGGAGTGTCATACTAACATTTAAGTATTTCTGGAATCCTACAATTATGACATCAAGATAATTGATAAATAAAGTATTGCTTAAAGATTTTGCATTCATTAATGAATCAATGACATATTGAAATGTTCAATCAGAAAACCAAGAACCCTCCCAAAATTGGCAGGTATGGCAATTCCATATTATTTATTAGTGATTAGTCCTGTTTAAAAAATAAAAAATCTGCAAATATTATAAATTTGATAATCCCATGATATAATATTAACCATGCTTTAAATGTATATATTTGCATTTAACTATATTCAAGATTATAGCTTATACTTATTACAGGCAAATACACCCAAGCATTACTAAACATTTCAAATAAATACCTGTGGCAGCTGTTCTGAAAAACAATAACATTTACAACAATTATCATTATGAAGGCTGGATACAATGGTTCTGTTATAAAATAATTTGCTTACATTCACTTTTAATTCTATTCTAATCAAGAATTTTTAAAGCCTTGTAAAATAAAGTTTGACAAATAGTTATTTAGGACAAGATATCTTAAAACCAACTTAAAAATAGTGGTGGATCAGTTTCCCTTAATTTATCTACCACTGACTAGGTAGATAGAAATATTCTAATATTAGAAAATTTGCTTTTATATTATATTAATCTCTGTTAATATGCAGCTTATCGGTGAGATGATTAATAATTAGTCTGAAGCTAATTGAAGATATGTGGAAGCATAAATATTTGATATTGTGATATTATTGATCATTTAAATAATCACATTTCTACACATCCATCTCAAACATTTAATGAGAACTAATCAATATATAAGATACCTTGTGAACGAAAATTGACTGGACAAGAATGTGCTTTGATAGATAAAACTTCATTTATGGAAATAAATATATCATGGTAAAATTAATTAACGATCAAAAATAATTGCTAGCTTTTGGAAAATAAGCAAAGCACATCACATTTTTAAAACCTGTGTTGAGGCTGCCTATTTTGAATATATATATATATATATATATATATATATATATATATATATATATATTAACTACTGCCATAATATTTAAGATAAATCAGACACAGGAAATGTAACTTGACATCGACACGATCATATTTACTTAATACAATTGACTGAAAACGGCCATCACTCCAAATCCAGAAAAACTCACATAAAAGATCAATTCATTACACATAAAGTGTATTCGAATATAAAATAGTCATAATGGATAATATTGAAAGAAGAATCACCATCTTAAGTAATGTAAATAATTTTCATTTCTTGTGTTCAATAATCTGTCACGTTCTGCAAATATGATTGACACCAATATTCCTTGAAATATGACTGATTCGGCTTTTCTATCTTTGACTTTTCCGGATAATAATCCAAATTGTGATGTAAACTATCTTGGACGTTCTCTATGGGAAAGTGTAAGTACAATTACTAAATTACATTATCTAATTGAAAAGTACACATACATTGTGTTATCATATATAAATAAGAAATTTTAAAAAAAATGAACATTTGCAGAATTTAAATTTTTAACTTCCATTAACATAGTGTACTTGTTTTGGATGTGGCGTGTGGATATCTTTTTTTTTATATTTAATAATTAAATTATTTTATAAATTATCCTCTTTAAAATATTAATTCTTAATGTTTCTTTATTTCAATTCAAACATAAGCCCACAACTATTTGTTAAATGATCTCAAAATACTTACTAACTTATGGAAGCTTGGTTTCTACATGTAATCTACAGGGACAGTATCAACACATTCTTAAACTAATGCAACGATTGTGTCTGTTTGAATGTTTTGAAAATAACTGCTAAAGGAATTGAATGTTCACACCCAAACTTTTAGCCCGTAAATAAAGGCATTTTATTATACACAGCTCAACATTTTCAAACTATAGTTGTAAAACTTTTATTTTTCGAACTAAACGATTTGGTTTATTTGAGCGCTTTAAAAGTAATCTAGGGTATATTATTACATTATCAAAACTCACATGTCACTTAAAACAGTTGGGTGAAGCTATCATCAACAATATTGAAATAAGCCAAAGTAGTGAGAAGGATGAACAATTTTTTTTTTAATAATGGATTTGTTTGACCTCAATGAAACTCATACAACAAATTTGCACTTTGAGGTCAGGTGGTGTTAGGTCAAGAGTGTCTGAAGTTTCATAAAATTAAAATTAATTTAAATTAATATACTAAAGGGAGGTATATGAATTATTATCATTCAAGAAAGTTCTGTCACCTAAGACTGAGTTTGAACCTACGAACGTCAGGTTCTGAGGCGAACATTTTACCCCAAGTCCAACGAGGTTGACTTAAATGATACCTATAAGAGCTATACCATACATAGTAAGTATGTTTATCAGGCATCAATAATATATAACACCATTCTCTGGGACTCATAACAACAAGTGAATAATAATGAGCTAAAAATCCATAAAACCTTCGTCATCGGTCGCATCGTTGAGGGCAGGGAGGGCAAAACTTTTCTGACTAGTCTGCCAATTAAGGACTAATTAAATTTGGAACCGGTTTAGTGTGCCACCGCTTATTTATGTTTTATTAATCTGAGTATTTAAAAATCAAAATATTTTTTATTTTTATCAATAATTAAATAATATTAAGAAATGTAATGAATTACTCAAATCAAATTGTAGCTATTTTAATAATTCCTACATTTTAAAGAACGAAAATGTATTACATTTTTAAATTTAGTGTCTTAGACAATATTATTTTAATATCTTAAAAAAATACATTGAATGTAAACCCTTAGGTGAAAAAAAAGAAAAATATCTAAAAAGCTACGTTAAACTTAAAAAACATACATTATCTTTTGTATAGTATTTCTAAATGTGTTGTTATTTTTTGCAAGCCAAGATATATATGTTCGGGTAAGAGCTTGTTTTCAACAGCACACAAGATGCACTTAAGTACGAGTCAGGACGATTTCTAATCGTTGACTTCAAAGTTTATTGTGACATGACAGTGAATGACATGGCTTTCGAAATGTTATTGACTTTAAAAATGTATATCACTTTGGAAAAAGTTTTGTTTTTAAATGTTTATTTTTAAGTGGAAATGTAGAGAATGCGAGACCAGTGTTTGTTTAGTTTCTTTATAGAAAAACATCTATTTGGCAAAAATAAATCAAATATTGCTCTAGTACAAACATAGAGTTTAATTTTCTCTCTGGTCTTCAGTCTATACGCCTATATTATATATGTGTTACAGATAAGGAAGTAAACCTTTTTATAGCAAATCTCTCCGCGTTTGGGAAACCATTTAGTAAAAATCACCCTCCCGAATGGGATTATAACCCCGATTTCCCCGTCATCATCAGGCCAGTCTAGCATGGTGGTGATGCCTTAGACCATTTGGCCACCAAAGCGGGCCGTAATTGCATCAAATAAGATTAATTTTTAACACGTGTTTATTTTTATAAAATTACTATCAACAATAAATACATTTCCTTAAAAGATTCTACTTATGAATAATCCGTCAATTTAATTGAAATGCGTGTTAAGTAGTTCATAGTATTGTTAAGTAGAGGACTTATTTTGAATGTTCAACCCAAATCCCCTTCAGTTCTAAAATGTATTGGGGTGTGTAGCTTATAAACGTTCAGGGAAAAAAATACCTAACCACAACTTACGTGTAACCTTTAAATCTTGAGGTCACTAATAATTTGATGAAACTAAGCCTCACTCTTAACTACGATTAAATTAACTCTTCATAAAGTTTGGTTGAAAAACAAATTATATTTAAATGTTATCTAATTTTTTATCATTCCTATTAGTTGTAGGTAGAATATTCATACCTCCTTAGATTATTTTTAAATTCTAGTGAAAATTTGTTTGTTTTTAAAACATGAAAAAAATGGGTAGATAACGTTACTGTTAAGAAAGATAATGCATTAAATAATATTTGCTCTTATTAAGGTTTAATTTCAAGTTCACGTATTCTCTCAGAAAAATGCAGGGTGAAATTAATTTGAGTTTTACTGTTATCCGTCTTCTGAATGTATCAAGTGATTGGGAAAAGTTATTTAAGAAACCCTCGAACTGAAAAAAGATGAAATTAAATTATGATTCCATATATATGCCTAAGGGTTTATTCCATAAAATCTTAAATATGTTTAGGAGAAAAATGTATGTACATTTCTATGTCTTACTGCCAGTCCGTGATATCTGCATATTTACACTAATGTGGTAGGGATATAGTAGTTATAATTTGGAATAAATGTACCACCATTTTCCTGGAGCTATAATAAATATTTAGGAAAAACCACCTTCAGCTCACCCAGTCAGAATTCAAACCTTGTCCTCCTTATCCCTGGCAAACTAGGTTAAACGAGCCTGACAATTTCTCCATGTACCATCTGACATGTGTGATACACTAAAAACTTCTCTAACATGTACTTTAGTGTTTTGCTTTACTATATAGAGTTTTTTTAAACTTAAAATCGGTGAACAAATAGATTTTTAAATGTTCAATGATTTTATTCGATTCTATTTTCCCTGTACACAAATGCGATTTTGCGTTATATTAATCCCTATATTTGATTCTTGTTAGCAAATCGACATTTTTCAATAGTGTCATTGTTTAGTTTAGAAAGGTAAGACTGTTAAGGGGGAGGTAGGGGAGGACTCTCGTTTATATTGGTGTAGAAATAGTGGAACGAAACGGAATTTGATGAAACGGGTAAAGAGATAGACCGAGAGGGTGGGCGGGAAAGCTTGGAAGGAAACGATGCGTGAATTGGTAGGAATGACACCTTCTGGTATTAAGCTTGGTGCTTGTCGGGAAAGAAGCTTGGGGTGGAGGGGTAGGAACGAAACACAGGCCCTACGTGGATTAGTGCTTGCAAAGTGTATTGAGTCCTAGAAGCTCAGACACTAGTCTCGCTACTCGCTAGCGGCATTCTACCTTACGAAAGTAAAGGACAGTCGTTATAAATAATAAGGAAACGAAATCTATTCCTATCTAACCCTTTTAGTTCCACAATCATACTTGACTCGTTTGAGAAATCTGTCAGTCAAGTATGTTTAAAGTTTTGTTTACTATTAATTTAAAGGAAATTTATATATTTTTTTAAGGTCGTACAAGGAAAATCTCTAAACTGTTAATTATTAAGAGATTTTCAGTTTGTTTTCTTATATTTATCTTCATATGCTCAATCATAGAGGGAAATGTTCAAGTGAAATTATATACTTCCACCCTACATATTGGGTAACGCCAGAACAAGAACCAATCTGGAGAGTTGATCTCATCGTCTCTGGAACCTCTAATGGTTAAAGGCGTAGTTGATAAGATCGGCTCATTGTACTTCTAATGGTAAAAGGCGTAGTTGAATAGATTGACTAATTGTACTTTTAACGGTAAAAGGCGTAGTTGGAAATATCGGCTCATTGCACTTTTAAAGGTAGAGGGAAGAGTTCATAAGATAGACTCAATGCACTTTTAACAGTATGGGGTAAAGCCAATCATATCATCTCGTGATATTTTATTTTTACCATTACGTCTTATTGTCCATTCTGGTTACACGCTTATGTACTAATTACGCTAATGGTCTTAGGGATTAGGAAGGTTATATTTATATGAAGTACACCCTCATTTGCTTGGAGAGAGAGTGGAAAATTATTTTGAACAAAACCACCCTGAGTACACCCAAGCGAGATTCTAACCGTGATCTCCCCGTTATTGGCAGTCTAGTCTACTGTGAGAGTAGAGTATTAAACCATGTGGCAACCGAAATGGGTGTGGTACTTTTAACCAGGAAGGTGAACACGAACTGTAACCATAACTTTATTACTAAAATTAGTAGCTTTTAATGAACCAAAAGCAAATCTGTAAACTTAAAAACCATTTGCTTAAGAACCGGAACCGTAATTAGAATCAATATACATTTTTAGGTTCATAAAGCTTCTTATCGGTAGATCTACCTTTCTTTTAAATAAATGATTGTATTTTATGTCCTTCTTTCTCTTACTTAATTTTATTTCGAAATATTATGTTTTTCTTTTCTTGGGAATTTTGTGAATGTAGGATATATTTATTTTTCAAGGAGATTATAAAGACTCCAATGAGTACTTAAAACTGAACATTAACAATTTCAGATTATTCAAGAAATATTCGTGCCACAATATTTTTATTCATTTTAATATTTGAGTTAAGATCTTAGGAAATTTAATTCTACTTTGAGTGATAGCAGGGGTAGGGGTGAGGGGTAGCTAAGTACTGATAAATATTGTACATGTAGTCTCTGTTAAATACGAAGAAATTAACTTAAAAACTTTAATCCATTTATGTGGTTGTTGCATGGACAGTTGTCGTACATAGAAGGAAAAAGGTGGTGTAGAGGTTAGCTAACTCTAAATATTTTCTCTTTCTGTCGTCAATATTCCAAATATCAAGTAAGAAGTAATCCAGAGAATTAGTAAATTACGTGAAGTGAAGAAATATTTTATTGATAATTGATTGTTTACATTATTTGATAGACAGAGCAAAATAGAAATGATACAGTGTGGAATTTATTTAAATATGAATGGTACAGTGACACATCAAGCTTATTAATTGTATGGATCTTAAGGTTAATTATTTTAAAACCTTAGAATTTAGGCCTCCAAACTAATTTACTTAGTTTGGTGTATTTACAAATTAAATTAACTAGTATCTTTTTAAATTTTAAACGTTCAAATTTAAATCGAGAATTTTGCCATAGCATTAATTTAATTGAATATTAGTGAGCCTTAAAATAATGTTTTTTATACATAAACAAACTGAGCGACAAATAATTTTTTTTTTTAGAAAAAAAAAAACTGAAATTTTTGAGAGAATTTCCTTGTGATCCTGACCTTGTCATTTCTGGTTTTGATTAATCAAACATTTATTTACATGGAAATATGCATAGGAACATGTTTTTAGATGTTTATTTGGAAATTCAATTAAGATTTTCAAAGATTATACACATTTTCACTATTATTTTGAGTTGTGGTTAGAAATTTCCTCTTCGATGGAAACTATAAAATATAAATAAATTTTGTAATTATTAAGTTCCAAATTTTTTTATGTAAATAACATAAGGTTTTTTTGTAAACTAATTTTTATTATATTTATATTTAGTAATCTAATAAATATTAGTATAGCTGTTAAATATACATTTAAAAGAACTCGAACCCAATGATTAAGATATCTAATGAAGAGAAACTTTTATTTTTATTCAACCGTAACCTTAGAATGTTTGGTATAGAAACGGAACAAGAACTATAACTGATATATACTTTGGTCCGACTCTCTGCCTTTAACAGTGGAAGTCTGAGCAGATCAGCTCGGCTTGAGGCACTTTTGACGGTAGAAGGCACAGTCGATCAGATCGGTTCACGGAATTTTAAATGGTAGAAGGTGCGGCCAATTAGATCGGCTCGTGACACTAAAGGGGTTAAACTATGTCTCCGTTTACTGCAAGCTTGAAATAATTGTGTTTTAATATTCATAAAAGTTTTCATTTATATCTTAATTTCATTTTATATTCTTAGAGTGCTAGGGTAGCAACTGTTGGCTAGCATTTTATTAAATATTTGTAATGAGTGTACCCTCTCAAGTTTCTAAATAGGATAGTAAATCACAGTGATTAATCACACGTTTAATTGTTGAACTTAACTCTAAAAGTGGGACATAAGTACCAAACCTCGATGTTAGCTAAGAGGAATAAAACTGTTCGATTGGAGGCTGCCATTTAACATGATCTACAGCATTCTTTATCTTGGATCTTACTAGGATGTTCTCACCATTACATCATATAGCAGTGTGATTCAACTTGTATTAGTGAAAACTAGAAAAAATTGAAGTAATTCCAAAGTCTTGCAATTCATTAATACATGCATGCAATTGGACCCTGTAAAACTGGATTCAGACATTGGAATCAGAAGAGAAAAAAACTTGTTGTGAATCAGAAATACTTAGTTGTGATAACATCAAAATATATTCATTTCATGAAAAGATGGCTATTTAAACTATCAGAGGAAAAAATAATTTGGAACTTAACCAAAATTTGAATAAAATCCTAGTGTTTGTGTACACTGTTTTACCACCCATATGGCGTCTATTAACATATTTACAATAATGGGGTAAAAATAAGTAAAGTAACGTTTTTAAGAAATGCACCCTACCTTGCTGGAGGGAGAGTGGTAAACCATTTAGCGTATTACATTCTCAGTACACCCTGCCGTGATTCGAAGCTTCAACGCCCCATCATCCTAAACCAGACTAGAGAAGATTGATGCCTTTGTTCACATGGATACAAATACAGGAATGCGATTCATTAGCGACAAGGTTGTAGTTGGAGTAAAGTATCACCTGTTTAGTCTGTATTCTTTCAATGAGGGAATTTAATAATTTAAATAAGCATTTCCTATCGGGTGGATTTCAAATAGATCAAAAGTGCATGAACTTCACTAAAATTAAATATAAAATGATTCAGGATGGCCAGGAGAGAACTTCCATTCACGCTTGGACGGAGATACTATTTCAGGATAGAGCCAGGATTAATATGGCATCTAGGTATCAGCATGGTCTAAGTCGTTACGCTCGTGTTAGACTAGATTGCCGATGACAGGGATTATGGGGATCGAATCCTGGTCAGGTGATTGAGGTTTTTTAAAAATAGTTTTCCATTCTCCTTCCACGACAATTCGGGTACATTTACCCTGATTTCAATATGCTTCATTCTTAATTCACTGGCGTAGCTAGTACATATACGTATAACCAGAATAGTTAGTAACTCACGGTACTATATATATATGACCTCTACTAAACTACTACTACTACTACTACTCACCAAGGTGGCGTAGTTAGCTAACGCACAAGTTTTGTGTTGAGCTAGACTGCCAAGTACGGGGAGATCGAGGGTTCAAATCTTGCTCAGGTGAACTGGGGTCGTTTTTCCTAATTGGTTTTCCCCTTTCCCTCCACGCAAATGTGGGCTCATGTTATCTATATTCAACCTTTATAATACCCAACCCTTTAATGTAATTAGTACTTAACCTTAAAACCTGAACGGGAAGTAAGACGCAGTGCTAAGTATTATTATTATTAAACTACAGATTTCTTGTTTGCTGACGTGAACAGTCCATTGTTCTAACAACAATAAATCTCAAGCTAGCATTCTTGACTCTTATCCAAGAGACCGGGGTTTGAAACCTCTATACATATGTTTTATTTTACCACATTGTTTGTTCCCATTCATTCCCTAAATGGGTAATCCACCTTGTTAAGAACACTTGATTTACTTTTTTTTTTAATCGATCACAGTAGTAGTAAATCATATTCAACTATTCAACTATATAAAAGCAAATAACGGTTAAAAGCAGTATCTGTAATAATTAAATTAATTTTTAAAAAAAAATGTGCTAGGGTTATAATGGGTTTTGAGGTGTAAAACATAAAGTCCTGGAAAATATATGTAGCCTAATTTGACTTTGTTCCTAATCCCTTTGTATCCTTCATATATATATATATATATAATTCATTTTGTGACAAGATAATTTACAAGATCTTTATCTATAACATCTATACATTCTCTCTAGTGAGTACCTATTTTAAGATTTTATTCGTTATCATTCCTTCGTTTGTTATAATGTGAAAGTATATTTATTTAAGATAAGTAAAATTATACTCTGTATCAGTGGGCACGCGGACTAAACTTCAAGCACGTCTAAGCTGAATTTCCTGTTTGCTTAGTATCTCTGTCAGTTTTACCGAGTTTTTTTTTATAAATGGCTACCCACTTTCTATCCACGTAAATGCACGTACACTTTATTCTAAATTTTACCTTTTTCATCCCTATCCCATTGGAGTAATTAAATTGGATAGCTGAAAGATAGAGTAAGGTGTGGTTCAGATGTATTGTCAGGTTATAGTCAGATTGGGTGCAAAAATAACGGAATTATTGATACTCGATTAAACCTTCATGAAAGTTTATTTTCTGTGAACACATACTCTTCTGCTTAAGCTGAAGGTATTTTTAATTGAAATAACATTAAATGGTCATTCGTCATTTATAGCGTGTTTTTTTGTGGGACTCTTGATCTTATATCACCAATGGTATTGTATCTACTATCGTACCAGTGGACCTGGGATTACTGTATTAATAATTTGACTTGATTTAATAATCCATACGTATTTTTTTTAATGAAAGATCAATAGTAGATTATTTTTAAATTTTAAATATGGTTTGTTACAGATAAATCTTATTTTCCGTTTTGAAAACTAGTAAAATATGTTTGGATTTTTAATAATTAATAAGACGTTATTATGCACTTATGCTCACCCCAGTATATGCCTTGATGTGTGATAGACATGTTGAACTACAAGAATAGATAGCTTTAAAAATTCAAAATTAAATAAACGGGGTTTTTTCAATTTAAATAAATAAATAGTTTTAATTTGAAACCCAAATATTTTAATAATCAAAAATGTATTACTATTTTTAAATATGACTCTAATAATAGGAAGCCTATATATACTAGACTAGAAGATTATTTAAAATTCAAGTTAGTGTTTATTTTGAGACATTAGTTCTAATACTTATTTGTACCATTCGTAGGTAAAACTGATTAAAAGGTAATGATATAAAGAAGGAAAAAATGCAGAAAATGTAATAGCTTTCAACTTATATAGGAGACGACATTAAATAGCACAATATAGAGTAACTCCCATTACACCCTGCTGGGATTCAAATTTATTGACGGGCTACAGAATTAGAAATGTTCATGTCAGTCAAACACGTTGGCTTCAAACTAAACTTAGCAGTCATTCCTAACAGTCATATAATTGAACTACCACTTTGCTTTAATTATGTATATATAGCTCCAACGTATCAAGTTTAATTGAGGATTTAATTTAGTATTTTTCTATGTATTATTTGTATTTTATTATATCGGAAACCAGGCCTATATTTTATCGAAGTTTACAAAAACCTAATAATTCTTTTGTTCATTTATGAGGCCTATTAGCTTAAGAAGATTTATGGAGGTCTAATTCAAGTTAAAGTTCTGCCTGAAACGATTACTCTTTGATAATGTTTAAACCAGAAAGGGCATTATTGACTTTAGAGTTAAGAGTTTACTTTAAACTTGCCTTTGGCTTTTAGTTCAGTTCAACATCATACACTGCTAGTATTCTACTGATACTCAGACGTGTCCAGAAATAAACTAAAACGTGTCAAATAATTTAGATTTTTTAATTCTTGCTATTGGATTATTCTTATTCTAAAGGATTAGAGTGAGGACATTAACTAAACAATAGCAAAAGAAAGAAACTTCAAGATATGTTTATAGCCATTTGAAGCAAGTGGGTTACATTGTAGGCTTCTTGTAATGCACCTCAATTTTATTTTTACATTTTAAATTAATTGGCCACAAGACCAGGATTTAAACGCGAACATTCCCACTAACATAAAATTAGAACAGGTGATATTGACGTTTAATCGTTTTTTCTATCGATGCAGCTACAACCATGCAAAAATAAAGACATTATCATTACCAACGGTTGGAATCGAAGCCCGGCATCCTTAATATGGAATGATGGTGTCTCCAGGCCCTACTTGGATGACGTTGTGACTATCCCTGGCTCTGCTAATAGTCGTCGTCGCTGTAGCAGATGCCACTGCGAGGAATCACTAAATTGCGTACCGACGCGCTTCAATTTCTCTGGATGGATGACTGCACAGGTGTTTGTTTCAAATTTCGGAAGACAATGATCTACTAAACTTATGTGCTTGTTCGCTGAATACTTCTTGGGAAATTAGGGGAAAGGATGATAAAAGGAGGGAGGAGGGGAATCGAAGGAGGGAGGTAAACATTGGTGGTTCTAGGGGTAAGAAGAGAAGGGGAGGGTAGACGCACAGATTCAGAGGAACAAAATTCCTCATATAAAACCATCACAGTTAAATCCCATTTCCATCACATGTCAAACAAAATTGTTTCTAGGTATATTTTATCGTTCAAATCTAAAATAAAGGTTTTTTTTTTTAAAATAAGTGTTGGTTTTTATACTACTAAACCTATTTGCATGGAATAATTTACATTTAACTTAATTTATTGCTGTACTTTTTATTTTAGTTTCGTTTGAACTTTTTGAAATTACCTCTTTTTTATTCTACTGAAGCTTTTAACAATTTGTTGTTTCGTAATCAAAATAACGGCTCTAGAATAGGACGCTGGTTCCATACGCGACAAAGGTAACGGCAAGGCTAGAGACCAACATTATTTCATTATGTTATTTTGGTTAAAAATCCATGTTTTTGCTACATTTTACACTTTTATTTTTTTATAAAGACAAATTCGATTAATCTAACCACCCACCTACCCAAATCAGTGGTTGCCTGGTCTAGGGAGTTCTTCCCCTAAATGGTTTTCCACTCTTCGAGATAGAAAGGTCTCACTGTGCCAGGATTGTAGAGGAGAAGTGTGGAGCGGAGGCTCTACAAGTAGGTTGGTACCTAAGTACTTGACTTGTATGAACAGTACAAAATATGCCAACGTTAACTCGGTGAGTTCGCTGTGAGTACATCACTACCACTTATTTATCACCGATTCAATCAAATAGATGAAGGGGTTTTAGTAATTATTTTTTCAGTAAATCTAATTTTTGTCAAGGCTAAGCAAACACTACAAAACACAACACAAACAAAATGTTTACAGATTCTTCCTTCAACTTTTAGAATATGTTTCTATTTTAATCTTTAATATGACCTACATTGGCTAGTTCATGTGCTAATGCGTCAACCTAGTCTATATTTTAATGCTGGTGATGATGCTAGAGATCGAATCTTGGCCGGGTGTACTAAGGATGATTTTTATTAAATGGCTTTCCACTCGCCTCTCATGTCAATAGGGTACATTTCATCAAAATTATAACTTTATCACAATCCGCTCTATAATTTATATATTTTGAAAGGATGGACAGGGATAGTTCGAGGAGCGAACAAAATATGAAATTTCTTTAACCGTTAGTGTCTGATCAAAACATGAATACGTGGTGAACTACTATTTCAAATTTTAAGAAAATATGTGAGGTAGATTATTTTAATTTAACTTACTTACTCTATAACATTAAAGCGATTTTTATTTTTATTTGGTAATAAAGACTGGCTGTACAATACTATCAATTTTTGTAGAGTTTCTAGTTTTCATTGGGTATATAAACGATAATAATAAATAATTATTTATTAGGAACTCAAAATGTCATTGCCACACTTACGAAAGTACGCCACCTACCCCTCTATTTATTTAGTTCTATCTAGTTTACCTTAATAGTACATTACCGAAAGCATTCGCAGTTCAGGTAAAGTAATGGCTACTTGGTGCCCTTGAAATATAGCAGTATTTTCAAAAACTCAACGATAGATTATCCATGGTAAATGGTTTCCTTAAAGCTAAAAATAATTTTTATTCATGTATTTGTGTCTTAAAGTCCAATTTTCTTCTAAATAAGTGATTTTTTATTTTATTTTTTAGCACCGCTTATTACAACACAATCGGGTTGTACGCTTATGTACTAATAACGTTAATGTGTTAGGGATGATGAATGTTGAATTTAGATGAAGTATACCAGCATTTGCGAGGAGAAAGTGAAACCATTTAGAAAAAAACCGCCCTCATTACACTTGACTGGGATCGAACCACGATATCCCCTTCATCATCATTCTAGTCTAATGCGAGAGTAGTGCCCTAGACCATTCGGCTACTGAAGCGGATAGCATAGGTTAGTAAATATAGGGAATACAAAACTACTCGTTTTTGGAAATACAAAAGAAACAGTCAATAAGTTTTCCATGTGACCCAACCTGTATTTTTTAAAGGCTAACAGCTTAATTCAAACTAAGAATATCATCCTACTGAATGTGTTTTCATATGTAAATGTATTGGTATCGTGAGCTAGAATAATAATAAGAGCATAAATTGAAGAGTAATATTACTGTTAATAATAAAAATACTAATAATAACAATTCTAAAACTAATAAAAAGGCATTCAATATTCCCTCAGTTGTAGTGACTCTTAAACCTGCTAAGTGCGATGTTTAACGGAAACACTGACAGACACGTTTTTGAACGTTGTTAAACAACTTCCTTTAGCAGCCTATCATTTCAAGGTTGTTTGGGGAGTTCATATATAATAATTTATCAATTCAAACCTAACCTAAAACATTTTCAGTTGAAGACAATAGATTAAAAAAATAAACTTTTTTAGTTCGTTAGTTTGTTAGGGTATTAACGAATTGATGATTAGTTTGTAACTGGTTACATATTATCTTTGTGTTAAATGGACATAGATATATATGGCTAGCCATGAAAATATACGGACTAGTTTAAAGGTTTTTCCTACAGTTGACGTGAAAGTTATATTTCTTTATCTAAAACCAGTAAAGTGTTTTCAGAAGCAAATAAAAAAGCTAAATGTTGGATGTTATTCAACAAATTGGTTTAGAAAGGGTATGTGCCTACACTTTGTGATAGAAACATACAGACTCGTTTAGAACATTCTTAGTGATTGTGTACGAAACAATCATGATAATGTTCAAGCCATTTAATCCAAAACGGGCACGTTGAGCTGGCCACCGCCATTATATTTTAAAAAAAAACACAATTTGGAGCTATAATAACACTTCATATTATAAAGTCTATATTTAATTTTTTAAATGTTACTTAAGGTGAGTCAGAATTATTATTCTTTCACTAAGCCATAGATATTGTTTGTGAGAATCTACAAACAAATAGTAAAATTTGGCCTAATAGTGACAATTAAATAAGCAAATGGCAAAGACATTTATAATATTAAACCAATATGTATTTAAAATTGATGAAACTTAACTCTACACTAAGAAATTAACTGTATGTTTGATATTTTAGAAATCTCGCTCAGGAATGTCTTAATGAAGTTACCCAACAAGGTAGAATTGTATTCATCAGTAGATTCACTTCCAGATTAAAAAACTAACATCACATGTGACATTGAAGGGCTATGCGTGCTATTCCCGAGGTTAAGGAGATAGCTGCAAAATAACTTTCACATGCCTGTACATTTTGAAGCTAATTATCTTCATTTCAGGGGGTTATCCACTGTTTCAATTGTTAACGTTTTAAATAGGGGCTGGAAATACAAGCTGGGAGAGGAGGTGAAATAAAGGTTTGTTAAGGGGTGAAGAAAAGCGAATAGGGCTGTCTCCTAGAGTAACAAGGAAGGGGAAGCAAGAGAAAGAAGAAGGGCGCAAAGGGTTGGGAACAGAAGAAATAAGGACGATACGATGGGAAGGCTTGGAAGGGAAATCGAATTAGTTGGGGGTGTTATATATGTCCCCCAGATGTGTGCAAGCAGTGGAAAGGGAAGTAAGGCGAAAGGGGATGAGGAATGTGTAAAGAGACAAGCGAAACAAGAGTGGGGGGAAGGGAGGAATGGAAAGAGACAGACAATACAGGAGCTGATTACAGATGAGAAGGAATTAAGGAATTTATTGTTGCCAAGGCGATGTCAAACGTTGCTACTGTACTTCATCCCGATGTTCCAAGGAAGATTCATGGCCGAGAAAGATGTAGTTTCCTGGTTGGGGCATCAAATACCATGGCTTCTCCTACGTGTTTTAAGTTGACAAACTCTAGTTCCGATAACGTTGTTTAAGTTGTTTAAAGAGCGAACACGATGGTTTAGATTGAAACGTCATAAAATTCCAATTTTTGTTATTTAAAATTCTAAAATGAAAAAATATTTATATCAAGGAATATTTATTTTGATCAAATGGGTTAGCTAATATGTACAATGACCCCACCATAGCACTTTGGGGGAGAGGTCAGTTACTAACAAAATCTCTCCTGTTTCTTTCATCCTAGTAATCATCATTCATCATTTTTTGCCTCAATTATTTTCTACTCTAGAAAATTAGATACCAAGCTTTGTTCTTATTAGGGTTTAAACGTACACCTTCAAATAATAAGTTAACTTTTTTAAGAGAATTTGCTTTTAATGAGTTTTTTTTAATGTTTACTCGCAATTTCAACAGAATGTAGAATTACCTAAACAAATATTAAGAACAATTTAAAAATCAAGCTAATGCTCATAGGCTACGTGCTATCAAATGAAAATATGGTTACTCAAGAAACGATAAAAGTTATTAAACAAAATGTTGAATGGAAAGTCAACATAATGGTTATTTACTCTTGAACAAGGTATTTAGAAGCTATTGTCAGGGCAAGATTAAATATCGCTATCTTGGTCTATGACATCTGTACATAGTGTCTTCACGAATTATGGGCCTTTATAGGTTGATGACAAAAGGTTTTGACTTTATTGGGTGTCTTCAATAGTGACTTTACTCTTATGTTACTTTGGCGTCGCCCATGACGAATAAAAAGATTAGCACACAGAAAATAACAAATATTGGAAATATAGCTTATGTTCTTATGCCCTTTGGCATCAGTTCTTCACAATTGCAAGAATTTAGCTGCATTGCCTGTGGATTCCGTTTAAAAGGTACAATAAAAGTATAAGAGCTAGTATAGACTAATATTTACCAAGTAGTTTGAATTTATTAATGTTATCCAAATGAATTACGATTTTAAAAAGTATTTTGGGAAATTGGAAAATACCTTTATGTTAAATAAATTTATTTAAAAATGTATGTGTTGAGAATCAAACATTTTAACTATCCCTATTTTGTTTTTTATAAACTTTTGAAACATTATTCAGGATTTTCTGTCTCTTATGTTAGAAGACTGAGCTTATGAGTGACAATGACAAAGATTAGCAAACAAACGAGGAGGCATTGTGTTTAAGTAAAAATAGAAGTGAATAAAAGCTAAGGAGTGTATCTCTGTCTACTAATAACTATGTATGCGGGTAGGAAAAGTAGGAAACTCTCCTGCCCCCTTCATGTCACAGTTTATGTGCGATAGCAGCACACATTAGAGAAGTATCATGACTTCAAGTAGTCTTCTTTATGTTTTTTTGCTTGATGTGCGTATATAAATTAAGGGCGGGTATGTATTCACATCCTTCACTCCCAAGCCTTTATCTTTACTCTTCCCAGCCTTTACTGGTTTCTAGACAGTTTGGGAAAGCATTATATAAAGAAAGGGATCATAAAGCAGTCCAAAGTCAATTCATCACATCGAGGGCCGAAAAATAGTAGATTTTCAATAAATTGGCATTTCTTGGACAGTATTTTCTCTCTATTTTTAGCTAAATTTAAATCAATAGTCAATTAATAGTCAAATATTACTATAAATGTATTTATAATATTGTCTATGTGTTAAGGCCATTGTTTGTAAAAAGTTATAGTAATCTAAGATATATTGTAATTAGTAATTGTATATTATTTTTGTTTAAAGAAATATGACAATTTATCTACATTACAACAAACTATCTATTGGACTCGATAAATTAAATTCCCGCATCGTTGGGCACCGAGGGCGGGTTTATCTAACTCAATCTACATGAAAATTCGGCTGAATTTCTTCTTAAATCTTACCTTCCTCATCCATACAAAATAAACGTAGTTAATAAATGCGTAAAGTGCGTATAGCCTGAACAGGTAGTAGGATGCGGTGATGAAAGTAGAATTTATGCGTAGACACAAATGTGTAGTGAGTGAGACGAGGTGGATAAATAAATAAATAAACCAAACAAGCTATCAAATGAAAACTTAGTAAAAGAACCAAAACTTTTAAAATATAATAAAATTGAAGGAATTTCAGAAAATTCAAAATAATAGTAAAAAGTTGATAGACGCTACTTGCAAAAAGTTTTATCTTAAAAATAAGGAATAAATGGTTACGCTTTAAATAAATATTATGAACAACCTAATCCGACGTTTATAGAAGAGGAGGACTATTAGAAGAAACACACAAGTATTAGCTTGGTGTTAAAATGGGAATGTCAGAATGAATATCACTTGGGGATACTGTATTTTAGTGAACCTTAACAGATTCCTAAATTGTTAGACAATTGTCGAGAAATATTTCTATTCCAGTGGTTTTGTTCTTTGACTTTAATCTAACTAAAGTTTTAGATTTATGGTATTATTAGAGACTATGGGCTTGTGAATTTTATTTTATTATAACAGATTAAAAATCTATCAAGTTTCAAGACTGGTACTTACTATAAAATGCAAGGGAACAGGCAAAACCCGGCCAAACATCAAGAAATATTAGCTTGTAGATAATAATGGGATAACCAATATTATGTATTAATAGACCTACTCCCCCTCCCTTGTTCTTTTCTGCATGGTATAAAAACCCGACAGGAATATTTTGTGGCTTATACAAGTTAAGGAATTTCAAAACTTAAAATAGTTTTACTTCGAATCAAAGTTCAAGGGGTTTTTTTTCCGCGTTTCCAAAGTAACTTTTCAGTTTTGTACTGGCCATCTTAAAGAAAGAACAGATTTTGAGACATATTATAAAAATATGTGTGTCGTAAATTATTTTATCTATAAACATAATAAAACTCCAATATCTGACTATACACTCATATTTTTGCGGAATTTATATCTTTTCCTGGTAGTCTAAGAAATAATAAGACCAAATAATAGTTAGGTTTATTTATTTTTGATTCTTCTATCTTTATCACTTATATAAAAAGATTTGTTTGCCAGTTTATTATGTTCGCAATAAACTAGAAAACCTCTAACCTAATTTAGATAACTTGCACATGTTACGTCCTCAGAAGCCAGTTAATCGAGCGTCGACTTCTTACTATATGAAAGGGGGCATGGATATTGCGCTCTGTCAACGTTGTATTTTGGGAAGGAGTGAGTGTTAGGACAATTATTCATTCTGAGAAGATCGATGGTGGTCGTTTAGAGGTCCTCTTCGAGGTCCACAAATTCATCTTGGGCCAGGATTGACGCGAATCTCCAGGTCGAAGGAGTCCAGGTCTTGGAGTTTAAACTGCTACGATGTGGTGGAGAGAGATGTTTTCTACTTTAAGTTGTGAAGATTTGGTACAGGCTGGAGGAGCTCTGGGATCACTGAAAGTTGAAGTTTGAGATGGCTAAAGACTGGGGGATAGTCTGAGGGAGGTCTGTCTAGAGTATGCAGGCTGAGGGAGATCAGAGATAATGAGCATAGGAGGAAAAAGAGAATTTGTGGTTGAGGAGTAGCTGGGATTTTGTGGTGGGGTAAGTTATGGTAGGTTTACTTCTCTTTTTCCCTGTGGCCGAAATCTATTCATGCCTGGAGGAGGCTGTAGATTCATAGAGACAGTTTCATAGTTGAACTGAGTACGTGTTCAGCGTGGCGTTACCCTCACTACATACAAGAGGACACCAATCTAGACCAGAATGACAGAATTTTATGTGCCAGCTTCACATATGAAACTGGCCCATTCCATTCTGGTATAGGTGGGTGTCATCCTGCATTTAGTTTAGTGCCCAAATTCAGGCCTACTCAATCTGACTATACTGATCCTTGGTACTGGCTTCTGGTTGAGATGCCGGTTGAAGAACCCTGAATGGTGCCTTTTTGTATTGTGATGTGAGCAGTCTTAAGGATCTGAATACTCTGTGATCACCATCACTCCCACTAAATAAAACTCAATATTATCAGTGATCGGTGTATTACAATACGCTCGCCAAATGGTGACATCTGAGAGCTTTGGATATCGAAAACGGCTACCAATAGTGACAAAACATCAGTGGGTGATTCATAGGTGCAGTCAGTCTCATGTCCTTTGTTCACAATGTTAATAAATATTATTTAATAAATCACCGATACTTGATCACTTTAAATGGGTGTAGCCTTATCTGACTAAACAGAATATATTTACAATAACATCACGTAATAGGATTTTTTACTAATTTACTTAACTAAACTAGCACATCTCCATAAAACAAATAAAAAACAGTTTTTAATATCTCAAAAGTAATATGTTTAGTTGAGTCGTGATGTGTGAGCATGTCTGACTCAAATTACTCACACGCGCAACGTCTGTTAAAATGAATGAATCAATACCAGTTAAATAATATTAATTAAACAAGAATAGTAAAGACTTGAGCAGTGACCGGGATACAGTTTTAATACTTCAACAAACTTCAACAATGATATAATGACTATTTAGCAAGTCATAGTAAATACCAGTCACAGTGAATAAACGATGGTATACACCAGGAATATTCTAGAATAACGATTACGGTGTTAAGCTATTTCAGAAAGTCAAGGTCTTACCCATTATTAACATGAAAGAAACAGCTAAACGTAGAGTGCCAGTTTCAATGAGAACATATTTGATAAGCAAAATTAACTATTTGATGATAAAGAATAGCTGAATGGTGGTTGATTTGAACATTTTACTTAGGTACAGCAAATCAAATACAAATAATGTAACTTAAGACTATTACATACAGTTTTTGACCTTAGCTTTAATATGTAATAACAAGTTAAGATTTTTATACATTAGAAACACGTTGACACATCTTCGTGTCCTTGTATTGGAAGCTTCATCTTTCCGCACCCTCATCTGGAGGTAGTTATATATCCACAGGGCAAAGAACCTCCCTCCTTTGAGTCAATGCAATTTATCAACGACGCTCTTTACTATACTCTTTATCCTTGATGGTTTCGCTGGCTCATTGGGTAGGCTGTCTATAATGTTGACCCGTCTCAAAGTCTCTAAATAACAATAATAATAATAATAATAATAATAATAATAATAATAATAATAATAATAATATTTAGCACGGCGTCTTACTACCCGTTTGGGTTATACGCTTTAAGTACTAATTACACTAATGGATTAGGAATTGGGAAGGTTTAATTAGAGGAAGTGAACCCGCATTTGCGTGGAGGGAGAGTGGAAAACCATTTAGGAAAAACCACCCCCAGTTCACCCGACCGAGATTTGAACCTCGATCTCCCCGTCCTCAGCAGTCGAGCTCAACACGACAAAGCGCGTTAGCCAACTACGCCACCGAGGCGGGTAAAGTCTTTAAAGATGATATGAGTAGAGGTGTCGATGATAATATGTTCCTTATACTCTCAGAACGGACATAGGTTATATTTATGCCGTTTTAAACAATAAAATTGATGGGTTTTCAAAGATGTCGTCCAAAATTATGTGATCAATGTTGTATTCACATAAATATTGTAGAATTAATTAGCTTAGTGTTTAACTTTATCGCCAAATCAACTTCAAATCCAAAGAGTAGTTACAGAAAACCTTTAATGTTAAATACAAAGATAAAATGAATTTTGTCTTGGACGGTTGATGGTTGGTTTGTATTCTCATTATAAGGTAAGTAGTAGTGCTTTAACCCCCACCCCCCTTCCCCAAAAAATCAACAACACCTATGTAAGGTCATAACACTCACCGTTTTGGATGGTTTAATTGTTTGTTTCATATTCTTCACACTGGTTGCTATTGTTTGTGTTTATTTGGTCAGTATTAATTGCATAGGTAACGGGTATTTCAATTTAATTTACATTTACATAACGTTTAACTAATAGTAAGCAATGCATAGCGTACAGTGCACAATTAATAATTATAATACAATGATTTATAATTAAATGTATTAATTAAAGTCTAATAGTTAATAGTGCATAGCATAAATTGCACAAATCATAACTAAATACAACAATTTATAATGATATATAGTGAAAAATACCTGAATCGATTGTCTTCTAGCCATAGAAATTGTCCTAACCTCTTTGCCCATCTATATAAGGTCTTTAAAAACATCACTTAAGGATTCAGTTGAGAAACAAAGTTGGTTAAACTGTATTTTGAAACATAAAATTAGCCTAATTAAATTTGTCCTTGTACTTTTAAATCGATTTTTATTTTGTAATAAAGGTATGTCTGTACAATACAATCGAACTTTTGTAGAGTTTCTATTTGTCCTTGGGAGTATAGACGATAAGAGAATATATATTTATATATACTTTTTTATTTATTTCTGTTTGTTGCCAGTAAACTCAAAGGGTACACACTAGATCAATGTGAGACTTTTTCTTTTGCACTCCTTATTTTGCCCGGAATAGGGAAATCTATATACCATTACCATGTCTAAAAACCTGGGCGTAAGCAGTAAAAACACGTTGAAGTTGCTTGATGCCGGTACAAAGAATAATTTTAGCAGGGAGAAAGGGAGAGAGGCTCGTGTTTCTTCGGGAATCTTCGTACGAATATAGAAGGCACCAATCTTGAGTCTGCTTTATCCATTTATAGCATTTAAAGTTGTAGGGTGTGTGTTGAATGCATTAGCGCTGCGGATAATATTCTTGCTTGCGGTTTGGTACTAAGCTAGTAAACTAACCACCCAGTTCTGTTTGGTGTGATAAAGTGCTTGCTCACTACAGAGTGCTTCCTTCAAATTACTTTATTTTTGTTTCTAAGAAAGATATGAATGCTATTTATTTTGGGGTTAATTGCAACAATGCCACTAGGTAGGAAAACCACGCTCAGCGTGCTCACATTTGAGCCTTAAATTTACCTATATATTTTAGGATTTTATTATCGTTTTGCGTGTACATAAAGTATTTTGGTTTGATATAGGAAATTTTGACTTTTATTTTAGAAAACATTGCAATAGTACCTCCAACAAAGAGAGTCACTCTTGGCGTACTTGTACAATCACCTTAAATGTAGGTACTTTTAATATATCTTATCATTTTACGTATAAGTTAGGTTTATTTAGTTTTGTTTCTTAGTAAATTTAAACTATTTCTCTTAGTGGTCATTGCAACAATGCTTCCATATAAGAGAGACATTCTGGCACCAAGGATTACACAAATTTAAACCGTGTCTCTTGGATTTCATTGCAACAATGCCTCTACGTAAGAGAGCCAATATTAATACAGGGACTGCAAAAATTAAACCAATATCTTTCGGTGTTCATTGAAACCATGCATTCGTGTAAGCGTGCCAATCTTAATATAAGGACTGCAACAGTTTAAACCAGTTATTTTTGTTCCCCACTACAGGAAGTGGTTAATGTGTGACATCGTCGACATTTAAAACATTTCCCTCGCCTCATACTTGTCTGAAATGTGTTTTTAGTAGTTTTGATGACTCTCTGGGGAGGGAGGAGGGGGAGGGGGGAAGCTAATCCACCCGACTTAAATGTGAGTGAGACCACGTATATATAAGTCATTGCTGATATTATTAAGAATTTTCGTTTATCTTATTTAATTGTTTCATTTCCCTTGACAAAGTGACGTTTGTCTAACCTCAGATAAAGTAATGTGGGGATATGTGGTCATCTATTTATTTGTGTTTTACAGCAAATTAACTAGACAAACAATTTTTTATTACTTGGATACGATGAAGAAAATATTTTGACACTTATTTATTGCATAACGTCTTACCACCCATCCAGGATACATGAATATACATTATTAGTTTAGGGATAGGGAAGGTAAAATTGAGAGGAAATGTTACTATATTTGTATGAAGTAAAAATGGAAAACAATCAAGGAAAAACCATCCTCTGTACACCCGTCTTGACTTATCCAACTCCAACCTTCCCGCCCACAGCAAGCTATTTCAAAGGAGATCAACTTATTAATCGAGAGTCCACTGATGAAGTTCTATGAAACCAGTTATTAACAGACCTAAGGGACAATCTATTTCATGGTATAGCTTCACTATTTGGCTGTGCGAGTAATGAAACTCTAAAAAGTCTTGAATATTGTCAACAGTGGAAAGGTATATTCTAGAATATATACTTTCTAATGCCACCCCTTGAACCTTTGAATTTGTATCCCGACAAGGTTGTAAGTTGTATGTTTATGTGGTGTGAAGTCATTTGGATTAATATCTCAAGTGATAATGACGCAAGCTGGGTTCCAATCATGACAATTTGTGTTATGGGGGGATTTTTTCCCCCTAGTATAGTTTCCTCTTATTTTTTGGATCGAGTTTGGGTAATTTCTCTTAAAAGTTCCCTCTCATCCTGTTTTTTAGATGAGATAATTGAAGTGACGTAAGCTGAACGTATTTACGTTGAACTTATTATTTTTGTTTAAAACAAACCCTTAAATCAGTTAAAAAGTTAAGGGAAAATGTTTAATAAAATAATTTTAAGTAAGAGCTTTCACATAATTTGAATAAGCCTAAATTTTAGAAACGCGTAGTTATACAGGAGATAAATAAACAACTGAAGTTTATTACAAAATATGTTTATATTATCAACTAGTATGAATCTGCTGCCATCCAAAGATATTTAATTAGAAGTGATTGAAAAATGACACCTGATATGATAAACGAACCCGATTATCAGGCCAATTTTCTACCGATGAACAGTGAATACGTCACACGATCATCATTGACTGTCTGAAATTTATTGAGCCTAAGGACCCTCGGGCAGTTCTCACCTCCAATAGTAATTTTGAAATAAGAATTTCATGGTGAAAATGACAACACCCATTACATAAATGTTGAGGTTTTATATTACGTAATCATTCTATCATGAGCTTTCTTCCATTTTTGCATCATAATTGTTAACCCATTTATGATATGTTTTTATGACAGATAAAAATAGTTTCTAGCTAGACGCATCTTCCACTGAGCTTGAAATAAACCGTTTCTAATGTGTGTCCTAGTATATTCTTGCTCTTAACGCAGAAGCCTTTATAAAAGCGTCGGAAAAAAGTTTTTGTTGGCAAAAGAAACTTTCCGACTTTTCTTTCCCTTCACCCTCTGGAAAACCTGGTTTATTTTTTTTTCCCTCCCTATTTCCCCGCATTCTTTAACCTAGTTTCTTGCAGACTTGTTGTATAGCAACCACCCTCTCAGACCTACTCTTTCAACCTCCAGCATCTCACACCAATACTTTGATTTGCTTTGCTTTTCTTCGTTATATTTATTAGGGCCACTTTTATGTGTCCTTGCTCACCCTTGCTTGGCATATCCTCTCATTGTTTCACTTTGGATTTACTCTTAGGCCTATTAGTGTTAAACAAGTATGGTATGATATTCCAATAAAAGTTATGTTGTTTTAACATATTAAAATATACAAATTTAGGTATTTTTAAGGATATATGATCTTTTATAGTATATATATAAATATATATTTGATACATATAGAAATCTTATCACAAATTATAAATTTAAATACAACTATCTCTATCTTTGTATCAGTGATTTGAAATACATTTTTCTAAATAATTGTTCTAACTTTCTCTGCATTGATTGAGAAACATGGATATATATATACATACACAAAACGAGAAGTTTCAATATTGTTGACAAACCATCTATTGTTTAGTTGATTAGGATTGAACTTTGGGCACAAGCCTAGATCTTCTTACAAGAATTATGAAGGAGTAAAATGGGAGTGGTCATTGTTTATACTGACCTACCAATCAATCACTGGTAGATATCAGTCATATTTTGGATATGCAATGAATTGTTGTTTGTTTAGGCAGAGTAGAGGTGGAGTATACCCGCTTCAGTAGCTGCATGGTCTAAGGCGCTACTCTTGCCGTATACTAGACTACCAATAATGGGGAAATCGATGTTCAAATCTCGGTTGGGCGACGGTTGTTTGTTTTCCACTCTAGTTCCTCGTGAATGCGGGTACAACTTCCTCTAAAATATAACCTTCCCAACCCCTAAAATCAATAGCGCAATTAGTACATAAACGTATAACACAAATGGGTAGTAAGACGTGGTGCTAAAAAAGATGTAGAGGTAGACTTGACTAACAGGGAATACGAGGCGAAGGAGGGAAAAACAGCCAGGTGGCATGCGCTTCCCTCCCGAGTTGTCAATCGGCCAAATGGTGACACGGACTCCTTTTCGTTCAGCGACTGACTCATACAGTTGAGAGGCTTTAAATAAAATACTTTACTTCAACCACACACAAGCGCGCGCACACACACACACACACACACTCACTCACTCACTCACTCACTCATTTCCGCTTCAACCAGTTCCTCCTTTTCTCCACTTCATCTTTTCTTTTCTAATTGTTTGAAAAAAAAAATAAGAGAGAAAGAGTATCTAGCACTGCTGCTCTCTATTGACATCCCACGGTAACACTTGTCAAGCCTGGAACCAACTTACTAGTTAATATTAGCTAAATAGTTACCAAACTTGTTTATCTCTAAAAATACACTGTTTATTTTAAATTGTGTATTTCTAAGAGTAGCAGTGTATAATAATCATAGCATTATTTGAAACTAGATCCACTCTACCGTTTATCTTATTCACAACTATTGAAACCAAGAATGGTTTTATTAGAGTAACATTACAAAAAAAAAAAACAAAAAAAAAACACTTAGTGGGAATATAACAATAGCTTGTAAACTTTAACAGTCACGTGTATCCGTGAGTAAATACTAAACTCCAAGATCGTCTAATTTTGTTTGCCAATGCCGGAGAAAGCATGCTTTGGGCTCCGGATGGGTGTACAAATTCTTGTTGATTCTTAATCGTTTTCCAATCTCTCTCTCTCTCTCCCCCACACATCTACATTGGTACATAACCTCTAAACTCTACCTTCCCCATCCCTAGCATATTGGTGTAGTTAAATGCGGGAAGTAAGACCTGTCTTGCTATCATCAAGCTACACCCATTTAATAACGTTAGTAGATCATGGATTAGGAAGGCGGAGTCTAGAGGATTTGTGGACCACCCACATTTTCATGGAAGAAAAGTGGGTAGCAGTTTCAATACATCCAGTCGGGATTCAAGCCCTGACATCCTGTGAACCGATACGCCAGACTAAGTAATCCTACTATCTAGTCCACGTATCCACCAGTGCTGGTAACATCTAGATGATCCAAATAAAGTTTATAAATAAATACTGTTCTCATTAAGAGAATCATGAAGAATAATATTAAAGTGTTTCTCGACTCATCGACAACACTTTTCTAAATATATCCCCCCTTAAAAAGTTTGGATGAAACATATGGCAGGGTAGTGTCTGCTGTCAATTTCATTTGACGATGTGTTTTGGAAGAAGAAGAAGAAGAAGAAGAAGAAGAAGAAAAAGAAGGGTAAGAGTTAGAAGTGGGTGGGAAGGGAAGTAGGGGAAGTTCGAATTTTGACTGTCTCATTTCCACGGTAAGTCGTTCAGGCTCTTTTATTTTTATTCTTAGAGACGAAAAAGGAAAATCATTCTAGAGTCACAATTCTTAGTAGAGTTTTCTTTAAGTGATCGGAGACCTGACGGTCTAAGGATAATGTGTTGGACCTCTGTGCTGGGGGTCCAGGATTCAATCCTAGGTCCCGGCACAGATTTATCTAATTGCGAAACCCTTCCTTCACTTCTGACCTGTAGGTCCTCCAATTCATCTCACAATCACCCTATTATTACACACTAGAGTAAGTGCGTATAACATGAACGGGTAGTAAGATTCTGTGCTAATAATAATAATAATAATCTTTAAGAGCGAGTTTGTCATTTAATGGGTTCGACAACTGTTGTTTTACAGCGATTTCTAAATTTGAGGTTAAAATTTACAAACATATTTCTTAAATAATGCTAATAGTTTTGAATTTTGGTTTATTTAGTAAAATATTATTGTGATATTTAGTCTCACTAATGCATTTCTTTAAGATGTTATTATTATTATTATTATTATTATTATTATTATTATTATTATTATTATTATTATTATTATTATTATTATTATTATTATTATTATTATTATTAGCACCGCGTCTTACTACCCTTTAAGATGTTAATTGATATAATATTTCACTTTGATTTCGCTTATACTCGTTTCGATGTATCAAATTTTATGATTGGTAAGGTAATATATGAATGAAATTATAAATGCTTAATATGTTGACAAATCAAATTTCTCTAACATTTCGCCAAAACTCACTTCACTTAACGCACAACTCACATAAAATCACAACTATATATATGATATTTAGTGAATCCAACTCCATCAATCGTAGGTAATGTCCTAGATTGTCACAGGGCTGTGCTGGAGACTACGAAATGAGATATTATCCTAGTACTGAGTTGGAGATTAGAGCTTGAGAGTTTGTCGCAGTGCTGTACTGGAAGCTAAGACTTGAGAGATTGTTTGAGTGCTGTGCTGGAGATTAGAACTTGAGAGATTGTCCGAGTGCTGTGCTTCAGGATAGGACTTGATAGATTGTCCTAGTGTTGAGCTGGAGATTAGGACTTGAGAGATTGTCCCAGTGCTGTGCTTCAGGCTAGGACTTGAGAGATTGATTCAGTGCTGAGCTGGAGATTAGGAATTGAGAGATTGTCCAAGCGCTGTGCTGGAGATTAGGACTTGAGAGATTGTCCAAGCGCTGTGCTGTAGATTAGGACTTGAGAGATTGTCCAAGCGCTGTGCTGGAGATTAGGACTTGAGAGATTGTCCAAGCAATGTGCTGGAGATTAGGACTTGAGAGATTGTCTAAGCGCTGTGCTGGAGATTAGGACTTGAGAGATTGTCCAAGCGCTGTGTGGGAGATTAGGACTTGACAGATTGTCGAAGCGCTATGCTGGAGATTTGGACTTGAGAGATTGTCCAAGCGCTGTGCTGGAGATTAGGACTTGAGAGATTGTCCAAGCGCTGTGCTGGAGATTAGAACTTGAGAGATTGTCCAAGTGCTGTGCTGGAGATTAGAACTTGAGAGATTGTTCCAGTGCTGTGCTGGAGGCTAGGACTTGAGAGTTTGTCCAAGTACTTTGCTTCAGATTAGGACTCGAGAGATTAAATGCAATAAAGTATATTTAACAAGTTATTTTTTGTATTCATTATCAATTGTGTTATTATCTCAAACGCATTATTAGATCTTTATATAAATAGGTTTTGCACTTAGTTAAATTCATAGAGATGCGTTAAATAATATTGTAAGGTAATATTACGAAACACAAGTGCCTTTGTTTATTTTTTTATTATTTTCCCAGCAAATCATGTGTGTGTGAAGACTCACCCATGTTTCTGATTGGTATTGGTTAAAGCATTTACTCCGGCCTTATGTTCAACAAATATTACTCAAAAATATAAGTGTTAAGGTACATTTTATGAAATTATATTTATTGTAATAGACTAGTTGAAGAAATCTTGTCTAGCCTAGAAAAAACAATGACATAAACATGTATGGGGATTGTAAGTGTTCTTTTTAAATTACACCTACCTTGAATATAAATGTTTGTGACCTATTGGTCCGTAACGAAAAGGCTGGGAATGGTCCTGTATAGTGATTTGGAGTACAGAGCGATGGTTGAAAATTTAACCAATCACAGCTTTGTGCCAACAAAAAATAAACAAACCGTCATATAAAAAAAATCAAGTTTCCAATAGGTTTATAAAATGAAGAAGTCTCAGTTTTTGCTGGTTCTATTCTGGTTAATCGATGTAAGTAAGATATATTTCTAGATTTGAATGGAATTGAACAAGCACACAATACATATGCAGCTTGATAAAAGTCTGGTAAACCTGTTGCTTGTTTTGTCTAGATTACCCTTAGATGGAACTCTTTACCATCTCACTAGGATTGGGTAGCATCGTTAGACAAAAATGTTTTCCATTGTTACTAGATACTTATGCAGTCCACTTAGATGAAATGAAATTGTGAGTAGACGTCATTGTTGTGAAACGGTAGCCTTCTTGAAGTTTTGTTTAATTATAATCACTCCACAAAACTCTTTCTAAAAACATCAATATTGGTCAGCAAATATGTACTTCTAAATAATATTACAAAGAATTATTTTCTTATTATGAAAACAAGAAACTTTAAGCGTTTTAAGAATAAAAAATCATGCATGACTCGGTGTTTGTATTTTGTTGAAGTGAATGGAGTATGTGAGGATAGGGAAGTGTGGAGAAATTTAGTGAGAATGGACTAAGTACAGTGTTGTTTTCAAGATATATGCACAGTGTCTTGCATACCTCGTAAGGGGACGATGCTATTGTGTATGTACAATATATGTATGTATATATGTATGTATATATGTATATATAGTTGTATGTATGTATGTATGTATGTATGTATGTATGTATGTATGTATGTATGTATGTATGTATGTATGTATGTATGTATGTATGTATGTATGTATGTATGTATGTATGTTGTATGTATGTATGTTGTGTGTATGTATGTATGTATGTATGTATGTATGTAT
Organism: Timema cristinae; assembly: GCA_039000515.1. Taxonomy (NCBI): domain Eukaryota; kingdom Metazoa; phylum Arthropoda; class Insecta; order Phasmatodea; family Timematidae; genus Timema; species Timema cristinae. The sequence goes on from JBCFYV010009882.1 coordinate 58,707,730, forward strand.
GTATGTATGTATGTATGTATGTATGTATGTATGTATGTATGTATGTATGTATGTATGTATGTATGTATGTATGTATGTATGTATGTATGTATGTATGTATGTATAGTATGTATGTATGTATGTATGTATGTATGTATGTATGTATGTATGTATGTATGTATGTATGTATGTATGTATGTATGTATGTATGTATGTATGTATGTATGTATGTATGTATGTATGTATGTATGTATGTATGTATGTATGTATGTATGTATGTATGTATGTATGTATGTATGTATGTATGTATGTATGTATGTATGTATGTATGTATGTATGTATGTATGTATGTATGTATGTATGTATGTATGTATGTATGTATGTATGTATGTATGTATGTATGTATGTATGTATGTATGTATGTATGTATTATATATATATATATGTATGTAGAGTTATTTATATATTTTCTATCTAAGGACTTATGTCTTTATATTGATGTTATTTAGATTTATATAGCACTGAGTAATAAGACCATTCTTGATTATCTTTTTTTTGTACGACGTTCTACTACCCATCCGTGTTCTTTAAATTCAATTCCATTAATGGAGTAGTAATGAGCAAGGTAGAATTTATAAGAAATGTATTCCCGTTGGTGTGGAGAAATAGTTGAAAGCAATTTAGTAAAATAAAAACTCAGCTGGGATTTAAGCCCTGACATCGCTGTCACTGACAAACCAGGCCAAACTATTTTTCGTTTATTTTTCGTTTATACCACGTGCCCAATTGATTTAAGCTAGAGTTTGAGTACTGGTTATGAACATTAGGTGTATTTATCAAAATACGAGGGTATGCCACTTTAAAAGTCTCCAGCTATTAACGAAAAAGAAAGTTCTGAACGTTATCACACCTGCATTCATGTAAGTTGCTTAAAATTTAGTAAATTAAAATATCAATTTAATTAATATTTCTGCTAAAATCGAAAAATTTGAAGCATCTAGTAAAAAATATGTGACACGGTGAATGAATGCATAAAAATATGTCAAGATATATTTAGAACTCAGCTATGGGGAAAATGATAACATGAACACAGGTATCGAGCTTGGGACTTTAGGCTGTGTACACATCCTAAGGTCACGAGCTCGATTCCCATGTCCGGGTTGTCGTTTTAAGATAATTTGATTCATCTATCAGGACTTAACCTGTGGCTAACCATCACATATTGGTTTGTGATAAACATAAATTAATCATACCTTGAAAAATGTCAGTAGGTTAAGAATTTACTTTGTTTCATTACTGTTCTCAGTCTAATTGTTAAGCTCATCTAGTTTGGTTTTCTCGTAATGGGTAGATTGGAGTTCAAATCCCGTTTGTTTCTAATGAAGGGTTTTCTACTAAATGGTAACTACTCTTCCTCTATGCAAATGGAGATACCTTTCCTCTTATCATTCCTACCCAATTATAGTAGCTAAATGCTTATGGCTATTAAGATAAAAATAAAAAAATAAGCTATATCTTATTGAGTAAAGTGACATAAGTCCAAAATACCTGAAACTGATAATACCCTGTGACTTTCTTTGATGAGAATAGAATTTACAACGCTTTCGAGGCATTTCATTCGAGTACAAACGAATGCCGATAATAAAGATGGTGTTGTCTAACCAGTCTCTAACGATAGGTCTCCAGCAGGACTTATCAAACGTTGTATAATTTGTGAAGAAAATAAGTTTTTCACTTATGTTGATCTTTTAAATAACCATGCATGAAAGTTTTGATTTTGCAATGTCTTCAATTAATTTGTTGTTAAAAATATTACGAGGAACTAAGTAAGAATTTATTTAAACTAAGTGACCTAAGAATAAAGGACATCACAAAGCAATCGCAGACATAGTTCTTAGCAATTTTTTTTAACATTTTATCTTATTAAATTAACAACGTAAATATCTCCACTGGTGGGAACTAAAGGTCAAGCTTGTCTAGTGTTGTTCCCTGTAAACGGGTAGGTCGGGATTTGAGCCCCAGTTGGGCGTAATGAGGTTGTTTTTAACATTATTGTTTCCTAATTCCCATTCTCCCTTCACGCAAATGTTGTTACGTTTAATTTAAAATTTACTATGCTTATACCCACACGACTATTGTAATTAAATATGGATACCCCGGACAGACGTGCATAAAAATACATAACTAATAGGCAACATTTAAATATAATTTCATAAAAATGTTGGATCATAAATAATTGTTATATTCAATTTTTCGATGTTCCATCTTTGATTTAATTTGATTTTATTCCCATTTTAAAACCAACCAAACAAGTGCAATGTTTAATAGCCATTTGATGCTTTGTGTTCAAACGTGTAGCTAGGCCTTTAGTTTATTATGTTCGATTTGTGAAAAAGGGCGTCTAGAACCCTCGCGGTGAGATATGCAACACCCGTTACCGCTTTGTTGCGGAGGTTTGTGGTCTGGACACAATCACTGCCAGTTTTGGTGAATGGAAGGGGATAACCCTCAGTTTCCCCCTGCAGGAGCGAGGAATCCCGGAGCTAACATAGAGAAAAGGAAGGGAGAGATATAGTAAAGATTTAACATTCAATGTTGGACATTTATTTTATTAGTACTATTTGTGTCTGTGTAGGTCTACTTGTTACTAAACAAATAGTGAGGAAGGTGATATTGAATACAGAAAGGATTGGACATCTTACTTTGGAGGAAAGGAAAAAAACACTCCCTTCTGGGACTGAGTCATGCATGATGGCGCACAACTAGTTATATTAACTTCCTTCAAATTGTATTTCAAATAATTTAATACAAAATTAAGAAAATAGTTTAAAAAATGTGAGCAATTGATTGCCGTTTGTAATTATTGGCCTATTTGAATGGTAATGTTGATTAGATTCTCAAATATTTTCAAGTCCCGCCTACTTTATTAATTAACTATCTTTCAGCATTGGTCCGAAAATATTAATATTCATCTCTTAGTTTATTACTCTAACTTACCGGTTTAGAGAGAGCGCGCAAACTCACAGAATATGAACATAAGTAAAATTGAAACCAAATTTATTGCCACTGGTCTATCAATAATTTGACAAAAAAAAACTGATCACACACCAAAAACACACACATACTTACAGTCACAACTACATAAACCAACCCACCTCGGTGGCGTAGTTAGCTGACGCGCTATTTTGTGTTGAGCTCGATTTCCGAGGACCGGGAGATCGAGGTTCGAATCTCGGTTGGGTGAGATGGGTGTGGTTTTCCCTAAATGGCTTTCCACTCTCCCTCCATGCAAATATGGGTTAACTTCCTCTAAATTCAACTTTCCCAATTCCTAACCCATTAGTGTAATTAGTACAAAAGCGTATAACCCGAACGGTTAGTAAGACGCAGTTCCTAAGAAAATATACATAAACCACAATTTAAAATACAATTATAATAATATAATTTGACACCTTAACATAGACATTCAACACACAAAATAGCACACAAACAGCACAAACTCTATTAAAAAGACCCCACAACATACCAAGACTTACTACGAGCTTAAAAACTCTTCATAAAAAAACACAAAAAAAAAACATAAACAAGACACAATCAACCCCAACAATAGTACGCAACACACTAACACCATGAAAGGTATTTATCTTTAATTCGGGTTGATCACTCAACACTGAGCTCAACTTAAATACTGACTTTTATTTATGAATAAATAGTTGTGATGCAAATAAAGTTAAAACACTGAACCTGTATAAGATTAATCTTACTAGCCTACAATACATGTTAGCAATGACAAATACATCAATTTAAAAAAATGTACATCCATTACTGTTTCCAATCTGTGGCATGGGTCAGTTTTTTTAATTCAAGCCATATATTTTCCACTACAGGCTAACTAGACCTATATTCTAACTTAAGACTAGGAGAGGCACAACATCCAGTCTTCAACCGTTAATTCACCAATAAATTTTTTTTTTTGGGCAATGCTGGGAATCAAACCCGGGACCTTTAGCTCAATAGACAGACATGCTACCGGCTGAGTTAAGGTGTAGGATTATCTATACAAAATACGATTATTTAAAAAAACTAGGCTATAAATTATTAGACTATTATTATATCAACACTAGAAATAAGATGTAGGCCTACCCTAGATCTTATTATAATAGGCATCTATCATGTTCTATAAATACAATAAAACTGTTCTAATTAAACTACATTTTATGATACTATTTAATATTACTACACTTTGTCAGGGTGAATAGTAATATTCATAAATAATTAACAATGAAAAGTATTTTAAGCACATGTTCAGGTGTATATTGAAACATATTTTGATAAATTAATAATTGTCTCTATCACCTTATTAATAATATAGATAAATTACTATATTTTATTCATAAAAATTGATTTCACCCCGTAGTTCATTAACGAGTTCTCTTCAATTACAATTAATATAGCTGTTTTCATCTGAGAGTCTTTGAAATTCTCTATAGTCACATGAGACTCTTCTAGCGGTAAGCGCCTTTAACAAAACTATTTATTTGATCCTACAAAAATATGTTAATAACTATACTACTTTTGTTGAATCTAATTTGATATTAAAGAAACTTGTCCTCCACAAATTGAGATTTGTAGAACTGTTATGCCAGAGAGAAATAAAACTATACAGCAACTAAAAACTACTATATAGATAATCGGTTAATAATATCAATTTTGTAATCATTAAATTAATTTTTTTCTATATACAAGGAGAATTAATTTGTTTACTTAATCAAGAATAAAAAATTTTCATAAAAAATATAAATATTTCTGAGTACCATCACATTTTAAAACTAGATCGTATGTTATAAAGTAGCAATCCCAACACCTTAGTTTAGTCAATATCGCGTCTGCCTAAGGCCGGATTAGATTCCGAGCATGGTTTAAAAAGTATAATTGATTGAATTGGGCCATTCCCTTTTCCAGTGATGAATTAACCATCCAGGGAACTAGATGTTGTGTCTGCTCAAGAATGAAATTTGTTTATGAATCGTGTACTGATGTAATCACTCGATTCAGAAAGTGAACGCTAAGTACCCTAAATAAAAAAAATAATAAAAAACGAGTTGGTAGATTTATGCCACGCCTTGGAGTAGATTATAATCCAGTGCTCCAATAATTTGTTGTGTAATCATTATTCAGGCCTAAGCGCTGGGCATTCTTATCGGAAAGTGAAAAAACAATCCATTTCCTTGGAAGTTGAATCACGTGATTAATAGTCCAGCTTACTTACTTACTCTATGACAATAGTAACTCAAAAGTTTATTGCTACACTTAAAAAAGTATGCAACCAAATCTTATCTTAGCTAGTTTTATTCAGTCCACCTCATTACACCCTATCTCTTTAAAGTCCATTCTAATGTTATCCTCCCATCTGCGTCTTCTCAATGGTCTCTTCAGAGTGGGTTTGCCAGTCAATATCCTGAACAAGGTTCTAGAATCTTCCATTCATGTTGCATATCCTTTTCACAAAAATGAACGATATTTTAGTATCCTAACTATCTATGTATTGTGATGAGAACAGGATGTAGGCCTATAGCTCATCACTATGTAACTTCCTCCACTCTCCAGTATCTTCATCCCTTTTTGTACCAAATATTTTCATAAGAACCTTATTTTCGAACATTTTAAATTTGTTTTCGTCACATAAGTTAAGAGAAGATTCCACTAAGGAGTTCAAATAGACAACATAATAGATGATCACAGATATAGCTTACATGTAAAGACAAGCTATTTAATAAAGCCTATAAGCCCTAAAACAACTAGTTAAACAGTTGATTATTAGTACATTTTCATTATTTCAATATTGTATTATTAATCTATTTTCAACAGTTTTTAACTCAAAACATAAAGGTAATCGTATTTATGAAAAATCACTACTCTTAGCTTTGTAATTCAAGGCTTCGAGAAATAATAAACTTAATTACAGGTAAATCCCAGATATAATTTCTCATTTGAGTAAAATAGGAAGGAGTCTAATTTATTTAGTTAAAATTAGTTGATATAGGCCCTAGTTATTCAAACAATGCATTTTTATTTATTGTTTCAAAATGTAATTTTTCACTCAAGAGTCTGTGCTCTATCGTCTATATAAGTATACACTTTGCTAACATCGATAGTTTTTATTTTGGCAGAGCGTCTTATTACTCATTCTCTTCATCCATCTTAATAAAACCCATAAGGTAGGAGATGAGTAAGTTAGTGTGTTAAAAACTAGCCGCATTTGCGTGTAGGTAGAGGGTGAAGTCAGTAAGGGAAAAACCAACCTCAGTGACTTATACCCTATTGGAATTCGAACCTAAACCTCATCAACGTAAAAACGTACAAGAAGAAGACTGGCACCTTTGTCCACGTATCTCCCTTCTTTTCATACGAATGTTAGTGCATTTATTTAACAATCCATACTCCTCTCTTGATAAGTTTTTGTAAGCTGTGGTTTGCTCGTTACTGATCATTGTGAAACAGTAAAATGTTTCCACTTTTTAAAAGAGTGTAGACGATTGAATGAGTCCGTAGCGGTGGGTTTGTTCCCCTTGCTCAATTGAGACCAGAGGGTTATCATTCCCCTCCACAGCTGCTAGAGCTTCCCACCAACACACCTCACATCTCACCTTGTCAACGCCCAGTGCTGCGACTGGTGCAGCAGCTGCCCGCACTGACGAGCACATTCTGATTTGTACCATTGACCAGATCCGATCATAAATAAATAACACTAACATAAAGAATCAAAAGACTGGAATTAAATAAATTAGAATGTGAAAGAATACGATGGAAACTAATAAATTCTTTATCTATAAGAAATATTATAGGGAAAAAAGAAAGCAGTGATTAAAAAAAAAAAAAGTCGACAACAGCAGCTTCAGATAAAGATACTGAGATATCGAAGATGGGCGGGGCGTTTTCTACGAATTAGTGGGAGGGACAGATGTGGGCGGGGCTAGAATTTGACTCCACCCCTTTACTTCTCCAGTTGGCAGTAACCCTTTCTCCAGGGCTGGCTCCGGCTGGAAGTCGCATATGATAAAAAAAAAACTAATATGTGCCGTTCCATCCCCTTCATCCCTTTTTACGAACTATCGCGTATTTTATTATCCGGAACTTGTATCGCTACTTGTCAAATGGGGTTTAGTCCTTCGCGTGCCTTATACCCTGACGTTTTATTGGCGGCGGTTGTCAACTACCCCTAACTTGTGACATTATTCAGATCACATGCGGATATATTTTATGCTTTTAAATGCTTTTGTTGTGAATCGATAGCCAACCTTCTTTTGCGTGTGTTCCATTTTCTGCGATGCTAATTCCAGTCCAATCTTTAGATTTCCACGTAGGTTAAAAATGAATATAAATTGTTTTATGATAGTTAGAGGGTAAATTATTCAAAATAAAATATATTTTCATAGGCTATTTAAATAAATTAGCAATACCTGAATACATTTAAGATATGTATGTTTGGAATAATGTTTAACCTGGATATAGATCTAAGCCTAACATAAAGCCAAGCATAACATAGACATAAGAGTAAAAGTTAAATATATAAGTTATTTTTTAGCACCCCGTCTTTCTACCTATTCAGGTTACACTTATATGTACTAACTACTCTAATGATCTAGGAATCAGGAAGATTGAATTTAGAGGAAGTGTACACCCTTTTGCGTAGAAGGAAACTGGAAACCCATTTTGGAAAAAAAAAAACCTCAGTACACTTGACCGGGAATTGAACCTTGATGTCTTTGCCATCGACAGTTTAGTTTTAATTACTATAGACCTACATCATTGAAGTTATATCAATTTCTAACCGACACCACTTTTGAATTACAATTTTAAAGCCAAATAAAAGAATAACTCATTTATCAAACTCTACCATTTGTTACCTGCATTGATGTGCATGAGGTTTATTTAAATGCCAAGATCATTTACTTTATATTGTCTGAAACAGGGTTCTATTTCCGGCCGGATGTACTAAGTGGGGTTTTCCCTAAATGGCTTTTAGCTCTTCCTCCACGAAAATGTGGGTACATTTAAGCCAAATTTTACCTTCCTCATCACTACACATTAGCATAATTTATACATTCAGGCCTATATACACGCATTGTTTGGAAGGGTAGGTCTACAAAGACGCAATTAATATAGGAGTATTATTGGCCACATCCACCCTAACCCCCCTTCCCCCCAACCCCTATTCCACCATTTGTTCATTACTGTGGGCTACATATACAGATGGTCACCATAAGTCAAAACGTTAAATAATTATATCATAAAATTATCAAATTCATGAAAGTAAGTAAAGAAAAAGTTATTCACTTTAAGTTATTATTATTATTATTATTATTATTATTATTATTATTATTAGCACCGCGTCTTACTACCCATTCGGGTTATACGCACTTACGCTAATGTGTAATGGTAGTGTGATTGTGAGATGAAATGGAGGACCTACAGTTTAACGTGGAATCCGAACCACGGTGGAGGCCTGGCATTCCCCACTTTAAATGTTATAGGTATGTATGCATATGATCACACAAAATTATTATTATTATTATTATTATTATTATTATTATTATTATTAGCACCGCGTCTTACTACCCGTTCGGGTTATACGCACTTACGCTAATGTGTAATGGTAAGGTGATTGTGAGATGAAATGAAGGACCTACAGCTAACGTGGGATCCGAACCACGGTGGAGGCCTGGCATTTCACACATTCACAAGATGTCTTGTCAGAGGTGAAGGAAGGGTTTGGAAATCAGATAAATCTGTGCCGGGACCGAGGATTGAACCCCGGACCCCCAGCACAGAAGTCTGATTCACACAAAAGTTTAACCTTTTGGAATAAGACAAAATATTTAGTTAGTGACATTTATAACACGTGGTTGATTTTCCCTTAAGATTAACTATATAATATCCTTGTCAACCATGATAGCTACAGTAGCCCCACGACTTTGGTGCTGACTTACAGCTCACAGCAGACAGCAGACGGCTTTGAAAAGTTACCAGACCAAATTACGTATCCCTACGCCGAACCATATGATCTTCAAAAACATGTGTCTACCAGCTGTCACTTCTGACAGTCAACATTTAGGTATATATACCTAAATGTTGACTGTCAGAAGTCAGCTGTGAGCTGTCAGTCAGCACCAAAGAAGCCACGGGGCTACTGTATGCCATTACGTGACGTGTTGATTTATTTCCTTTACAATCGGTCAACTGAATTAACTTATCTTCGCTGTACCATGGCACAGAATGCCATTTGACTAATGCTAAGATAGCAGTCATAATTAATGATTTTAACCAGATAGCCGGCCAGCCTTTCCTGTAGACCTAAGTTTGATAATCTTATTCACTGATTGTACTGAAAGGAAAACTACGTTTTTGATCAAACTTGGTGAAAACCAATATTTTTCTTTCTCAGTGCTGTTTATAACCAGTTGTTTTTTCCTCTATTAGTACTGTTTCCAACCATTACCTAAGCCACTCAGAGGAGCTAGTGTTGTTCAATTATGAATGTGCTAAATGTAGTAATATAATCTTTAAATTTGTTGATTTTGTAGATCTATAGACTAAATAAATAATACATAAACTGTGGCATGGGGCACAATCGAATTGTGTAATAAAGTATACCTGTTGGCAGACATTCAATTAGGGTCCACTTGAATTGTGGAATAAAGTATGCCTGTTAGCCGGTCCATACGAATTGCGGAACAACTTTTAATCCTATTCAACTCCTAACCACTAACATAATCTAACCAATCCTAGCCTAACCTAACCTAATTTAACCTAACCTGACCTAAACTAGCTTAACCTAACCTAACCTCGATGTTTCATTTTGAACAAAGTCATTATGAATTTAATTTTTACCCCGCAGTTCGTTTAAGGGTATTACCGAGATCGGATGAGTTATTCTGCCATTCGTGTGCACCAGAGGCTTGTAGGGTTATGGACACACACACACACATTTGTATTTATATATATATATATATAATAAAATGATTTTGGGCTAAAAACTACTCTTTAAAGATAAGAATGGTTCAATATACTTTAAAATATACTTAGTCATAAATATTGGTTCAATTTAATGGGTCACTATGTTTAGAATGAGTTTTAAATTTATGAACTAATTTGAACCATACCAACGAAGGTTTTTTTTTTTTGCAAGCACTGCATCCTACTACCCGTTCGGGCTATACGCTTATGCAGTAATTACGTTCATAGTTTTAGGGTTTAGAGAGGTTATATTTATAGGAAGTGTACCCGTATTAGGGTGAAGGGAGGGTGGAAATCATTTTGTAAGAAAAAACCGCGGTACACCCGACCGAGATTTGAACCTCGATCTCCCCGTCATCGGTAGTCTAGTCTACTATGTTAGATCACGTGTCCACCAAAGTGGGTTGGTTACTTCTTTAACAGCATTTTCAACTGGCTTTCCATTAGGTCAGGATTTGAGTTTGAATCTCAGCTGGATGCACTTGAGAAAAGCTATCCAATTAATGTGTTTCTCCATCCTCGTTTCTGGTGAGTTTACTCACTTTCACCTAGTTAGGACTACCCGTGTCATTATTAGGTTGGCCTATACTTTTTTTATGCACCGCATTCGGGTTATACGCTTATTCTTTTTTAAAGTAATCTATTAACCTCCCATGTTTTCAACATGACCAACAAAAATAGAACCATCCAAATTTATTTTACATGTTAAATATACAGGTTTTTCTTTTCTAAAATTTAATTTTCTTTTCGGATCATTGGTTTGAAGCCCAATTTTAGATGTTTTTCTCTGGAACACACCTAAGAAATAATCAAATGAAGATACAGGCAAAGACTTTTTGAGAGATAATATGGGTTTGAAGTGAAAATAGTACACGGTTGACCTCACGTAAGGGACCAATCTGAAATTAGACTATTCAAACAAATTTTGACTTCGATTAAAATTAATTGGCTAAAATCATGTGTCGTAGGTCAGGCGCTTTGTTCAAATCAAAGCTACTAGTTGTTTCTGGTTTAAGGTACAATTAATAAATTATAGACTTAATATTTTGTTGAAATTTTAAAACCATTCATGCAACCAGTGGCGTGACACGTTAATAGGCCTACGAGCCAAAGAGCCACCTGATAACTACTAGACATCCACTTTTGTGGCCGCATGGTCTAAGGCGCTACTATCGCAATATATTAGACTGCCTATGACGGGGATATTGGGGTTTTAATCTCGGTTGGGTGTAATGAGGCTGGTTTTCCACTCTCCCTCCACACAAATGCTGCTACACTTCCTCTAAATATATCATTCTTTATTCATAAAACTATTAGTTTAATTAGTACATAATCGTATAGCTTGAATGGGTAGTAAGACGTAATTCTGAAGAAAAAAAAACTACTTAACTTGAAGGTAGATGATTCCACATGGGCCGTCGGCAATCAGCGTATCTTTTATCTGAGCAGGGCATTGGGACGTCTGAGAGATCCTTCCATGTCGATCACAAACAGTAGTTCTTCAGCCCCTTGATGAGAGGATTAGTAGGACCGGGTTACTTTTCTCAAAAAGAATGCACCAACTTCCAAAAGTGGTCCTTGATACATGGCAGGAATCTCCAAGTATCGATGCAGATATTTATTGGAAACTAAATAGGGTGCGTTCCCAATGATTTTCAGACACCAATTCTGGAATGTCTGCATCATGTTCACAACATGCATTTCCGCCAGACATCCCCATTCGGAACAATTATAATCGAGAAATGGCCTGAGCAGCTGCTTGTACAGCGTCATACGATTTCTAGTTGAGCTGTACTCATAGCCTGCTATGCTCTTAGAAACACGCTTTAGACGTAAATGAGGATCTTAGAGGCAAGGTACGCACGTAACCTGTAGTGAGCTACCAATCACCAACACCCACTTTTTCTATTTTCTCACCATGTAAAGTCTAGTTCTTGGTCACCTTCATTGGTTGTCACGAGGTCTGAGGAATCAATATTGGTGTAGACTCTCAGCTGGGTACATTTGTGATATTATATTACCTAAAAATAAGGTATATCCTGATTTCGGTAGAAATAACCTTTTAGAAGATTCAAACCTATTTCTTTACGACAAACATTGATAACATTTTAATTTATGATTTGTGTTATTTTATAGGTATTGACAATATCTATAAAAATTGACAGCTTCAAATCTAATGACTTTATGTATGAATATATTAGAATTGTTTTAATAACTTGAGTAACTACCACGAAGATGAGCTACATATCCTGTACTCATCACAATACATTGTTAGTATAATCAAGTCTCGTAGATTAATTTGGACAGGACATGCAACGTGAATGGAAGATTCTAAAACCGTGTTCAGGATACTATTATCATTATTATTATTATTATTATTATTATTAGCACCGCGTCTTACTACCCGTTCGGGTTATACGCACTTACGCTAATGTGTAATGGTAGGGTGATTGTGGGATGAAATGGAGGACCTACAGTTTAACGTGGAATCCGAACCACGGTGGCGGCCTGGCATTCCCCACATTCACAAGATGTCTTGTCAGAGGTGAAGGAAAGGTTTGGTAATCAGATAAATCTGTGTCGGGACCGAGGATTGAACCCCGGCCGCCAGCACAGAAGTCTGACACCTTACCCCTAGACCACCAGGTCACCTTCAGGATACTGACTGGCAAACCCAACAGGAAAGGAACATTGGAATTACCTAGACGCATCAGGGAAGAGATGGGGTGTGATGAGGTGAACTGGATAGAATTAGCTCAAGATCGGAATGGGTGGCTTACTTTTGTGAGTACGGTAATAAACTTTCAGGTTTCTAATTCCACAGAGTAAGTAACTATCAGATACTCTTCTTCCTAACAAAAACAGGGAATAGCCTAGTTTCTTTCAGATGCTCACTACGATTCGATAGGTCCGTTTGCACTATCTTAAATGCTTACATTAAAAATTCGATGCAATACTAAGGAAAGTGCATTTTGAGTAAATGTAAAATTCTTGGTTTATAAAGGATACGTTAAAAAAAACGCAATAATTGCGCTCAGTGTAAACTAAGCCCATGTGTAATGAGTGGATATTCAAAGTGTATACTCAAATAACAAGCCTTGTTTTCTCTCTCTAGTGCTTTAGCAGCCAGCTTGGCCCAATTTACAGTAAAGGGATTCAAAGTGCTCTCAGTAGTGGCGAGTACTCTAGTGCTGTTCAACACTTGGGGTCAATAGGTACTCAATGAGGGGACATATATATATAGTAAAGGTGTGTAGAAGGTTGCTAGAGTATTTTTTGAGTTTTTCATTTCCATTGATCATCCACAACTGTAGACACGTAGATAAAGGTATTGGTGTCCCTATCTGTGTTTTAGAAGAAAATTAAAAATTAAGTTCGAATCTCGTCCAGGTGTACTGAAATATATTTTTTACTAAATATCTTCCCTTTCTCCCACCTTTTAAATGTAGTTAAACTTACATTTCCTCTAGTTATTATTATTATTATTATTATTATTATTATTATTATTATCAGCACCACGTCTTACTACCCGTTCAGGTTATACGCAATTACTTCCTCTAATATTCTACCTTCCAAATCCATAGACCTTTATTGCAAATATTATGTGGATAGCCCGGAAAAGTGGTAGTCGCAAAGCACAAAAAAAAAAAAAAAAGTTTGAGTGCTTAGCACACCCAGCTGTAATTCATAGCCCGAGTTTTTCACCACCGGCCAACCAGACAAAACGAGACTGGCGGCATTGCCTGCATGTCAAACAATAAGGGTTACTGAAAAAAGGACCTGAGTATAATCTTTAAAATAGGATAAGCAGGTTCTGCCGGGTTTGTGTTAACTCATGTATGATAATCTGCTTCCTTAAATAAATACACACAAAATCAAGCATTATTGAAGTTTCTTAAGGATTTTAATCCGCATAGACTTAGGCAAAGTTGTATTCTCTACTTATTTAATGCTTTATGGGTTTTAATCAGCAGATTTATCTGGCTTTATCTAGCTTTAATCAGGTCAAAGCATAACAGGATTCCTTATTGTAAGTTTACTTCTTAGAGAAATATGACAACCTATTTTGATAATGATATGCCTACCATTTTGTCTCTAACTATAAATCGATTCCGGATCCATTAGATCCACGGGAATAAGGACTAAAGACTGAAAGAAAGTTGTGAGCCTTATGTTTGACACTGCTCAGAGGAGCTGCATTCGTTACGCTAATTGAAATAAAAACTAATCCTTTCCATTGTTTGCGCATTTTTAGAACGATATTATAGTAAGTCTCTCCAAGTCAAGCCATTTCTTTGAACATCATATCAAAGAAAAATCTACGTTTATTTGAAATATCTTTGAAATATTTCAGTTTGATGAAATTTTATCTGCTAAAACACAATTACAATTCTAAAATAACGTTTGAGAATGACATATTGATACAGGAATATAATCGTAAATTTAAAAAAAGTGCGATCCATATCAGTGGTCACGTGAGCAAAAGCACATAACATAATCTGGTCTTGTTTACTGGTGACGGGAGGTTGGGGCTTCGAATCTCAGCAAGGTGGATTGTGGGTGTTTCTATTTATGTGTTTACCACTTTCTCTCGCCACACAAAAGTGGGTACATATCCTCTAAAGACTACCTTACCCGCCCCTTTGTAAACAGCGTAGTCCTAAACAAGAGGAAACTCCGGACGGGTAGTAAGACGTGAAGCTTGGTAATCTGGGGCTGATAGTCTTTCCATGTCACTTGTGGGGATGTGAGTGAGCGACGGAATGCAAGTGTTGGCCGATTGGACGGACGCGTGGCGCTACCTCCCACTTTGGCGCCCGTTGGTTACTGAATTGGTGTGGGTGGGGGTGGGGTGAGGGGTAGCTAGAGACCCTACTTGTAAGACCGATTGGGAGGGGGTCAACACAACACAGACTGGTGGACCGTGTCGTGGAGTTTGAAACCCAACCGGAGACACCTCAAACATTCATGTCCTTTTCAATAACTGGTGCAATGTTTCATGACGATTACACAGCAAATAAAGACTATTAAGGTTCTCCACTTCACTTTGTTTGGAGTAAAAGTTTAGTGAATAGGTCTACACATGTTTGGTTGTGAGTTTTATTAACAATATATAATTTAACCTCAGAATACTTTTATTTTCCTGTTCTTCACGTCTTACTGCCTGTCAGATATCTACACTAATGAAGAAAGTAAAAATTTAGAAGGAATGCGGCCTGATTTGCTTTAAGGGATGGTGCGAGATGATTTAGGAATAAACAACACACTACAACCGGCTGAGATTCGAAACCAAACATTGGATAAACCAGACAAGATGAGACTCAAGCCTTTGTGTTCGAACCACCGGTGCCAGTCCTTATAGAATGTAGAATATTAAAAATAAGTTTTATACTAAAACATTTATTCAATAGTGGTTTGTGCGTACAATCCCAACAGGTATGAAGCCACGATACCAAAAAAATATTTACGTTGGATTGGGAAAATACATCTAAAACATGGAAATAATATTATTTTTATTTTAAATATAATCATATTTAAGAATTTAAAAAAATAGTCTACTTGATAGTCAATAAAGCTAACTATATACATTTTGCTCACGTTTAATCTCATATACCCGCTTCGATAGTCACATGGACTAACGCGCTACTCTCGCAGTAGATTAGACTGCGGATGACAGGGTTATCGAAGTTAGTCGGGTTTTCTGAGGTGGTTTAAAAAAAATATTCAATCTCCATTCATGCAAATTCATATACATTTCCTATAAATATAACCACCCTGATCCCTAAAACCATTAGCATAATTAGTACATAAGCATATAAACCGAACGGGTAGTAAGATGCGGTACTAAAAAAATATTAAATAGCCTACATTTAACTAAGTTCTCATATTTTTACTATTGCAAGTTAGAAAATGATAGCTACAGATTTGCAAATATTAAAATTCAATTATAGGCTGAACATCTGTTATTACAGTCTCACCATATATTCACGTGGTGTTTATTTTCCAACTGTTTAAACTTTTTTTTTTGTAGACAAATACGATTAGTTTAATTCTATTTTCAAGGTAACATATAATGATAACGTCATAAATTGAAGTCGTTGGAGACTCATGGTCAGATTGGTTGGTGGAGTTCAGATTGACATATTTGAAGGATATTTGCATACATGTAGAGAGGCGAGC
This sequence comes from Timema cristinae, assembly GCA_039000515.1. Classification (NCBI taxonomy): domain Eukaryota; kingdom Metazoa; phylum Arthropoda; class Insecta; order Phasmatodea; family Timematidae; genus Timema; species Timema cristinae. The sequence continues at coordinate 58,723,906 of JBCFYV010009882.1, forward strand.
AGATAAAGGGATCCCCTCCCCCTTCAATACAGCCAGTAAAGTCTAAATATGGGAAGTTTCAAAATATGTCTCCGGGAAATTGGAGGGAGGGGCTATAAATATACAAATCACATTAGGTAAGGTATAACAGTGAAATTTGTCGTGCAGTCAGAGGTACTACTCCATTGGAGACGTTGAAATGGGGAAGAGTGTATTCAAAATGTTCAATACTAATTAAAATAACTACTTCCCAGAGTGGTATAGAGCTAGAATTTAGCATAAAGTTAAATGTGCCACTTTAAACATAAAATTCTGAAAACTTTAAATTCTAAACTGGAAATTTGAGAAATAAGAGATAGGGTGTATTAATAGAAGACAAAAATATGGGTTTAAAAAAAATGCCAGGAATGCCATGCATTGCATGGGTGAAATAGAAATTTCAACCTTAAAAACATTTTTGAAGCCTTGAAATCATATGTCCTACTTTATATGATATTTAAAATGTCAGTGATAATATCACTGAAAACTTTAAAGCCTTTATCTATTAACTGTGATTCATTAGGTCCTATTTCCTTTTCCTTGTAACCTTAAATTTATCTTTTTAAAGCGTTAGGTCAGATCAATTAGAAAATAAAACTTCCTTTCGGAATTAGTGAGACAATTTGTATGTTCTATGTTATAATCCTTGGTTGCTAAGAAATTATTATTTCTTCCAAGCACTCTGATAATCGTTTTAGTACACAATCTCTCCCGACAAACATCAAACGGCTGTAAATGAACGTAAATCCGTATATTTAATACACATTTCTTGTAGCATCGTTGATAATTGCCTGTTATTTAACGCTAGTTCTAGGATAGAATTAACTACGTATTGGAACAACAGTGTCCATTACATTTTTTCAACTCTGATATTTTGTGAATAAAGCTTCTTTTTGCTGATTACAATTAAATGGAATGATTTAATGATAAGTATTTGTGGTGAACAGTTTAACAACGGCTTTGTTTTTCCAATCATACAGGGGGCTAAGGGCCACAGGAAAGGTTGGTTAAATTGTGCAACCCCCAGGGTGTTAGACCCTAGGGTGCGTCATACCACTGATGCTGACTTATATATATGTTAAACTTTATTCCCATCTTAAAACACCAGATTGTGGATCTCTTTAATGCAGCGTCGTGTAAAACTCTATGTTTTGTTAGTATTGCAGTTTCCGTTACCTTTGTTATGTTTTAATCAAAAGCTAGAGTTCTGTTAATGACACTTCCGGACAAGGAATAAATTACATCTATTCTGAAATATCAACGGAGTATATAGATGGATCACTGCAAAGGCGCAGGAGACTATAATGAGGCCAACCTGTCAGCAATTACCAAATGAGTTCAAAATATAATTTGGAATTAATATTCTCGAGCGTTTTTCAATCCATTTTAGCTCGTATATGATTGTTGAAGTTGAATTAAAATCATCTTTGGAAACCTCCAAGGCTTTAAAACCTTTTTGCAACATCTACAAAATATTTGTGCTTTATAAGTGAGCAAGTTCAAAATTTTTCTTTGAAAAAAGTTTGAAAATATGATAGGAATGCCTAGTTGACAACCTTAAAGCTGTGAATTATCAATTTGTCGATATTCATAAAGCTCTTTTTTATGTATAAGAAACGTTAGTGATCCAACATTGTCATCAGAGGCCAAACCACTTTCTATGTGCTTGGAATATTTCTCTTCCGTTTTGAGTCTTCTCGTCTAGTACGATCTGCATTTTAAAGCAATGCCATCAAAATTTGTTTATCTACTTGAGTGCACCCGAATTTTAAATAATTGTATAACCTTTGTAAGGAAATATCGAAGTCCAGGCTATTCTGCAATGATAAGAGCGAAACAAATAGCCTCTATTTGGGGATTGAAGCTAAATTAAAGCACCTGATGATTGAGAAATAAAAGACGAATGTTTGATTATGAAACTGTTAATAAAAATTCTCAAATTGTGGAAGATAATTTAAAAAAACAACATTTTATTTCCACTTATTGATATCACAATGGATTCCTCACAAAATAATTTAACTCAGCTCTCCTTTGACAACATATCATAGGTATTTCTCTACAATACAAAATAATTGCAGGAAAAAGATAAACTATTGGATCTCTTTAGAACCTAGTCTGTGTAAGGACACAATCTTGAAGTCTGAAGGGGACATTGATTGATTCCAGATTTAGGGAGAGCTATTAAGTCCACAATTATTGTGGATTTATTATCAAGCACCACCTGAAAGAGTTAAGACATTTATGCAAAACCAAAACACATGGTTGTTTCCAAATACATGGGTAGGCCTTCGAATCCTACTGACCATGTCAATCACTGAAGTCAGTGGAAAGATAAGTTTTACTAAGTTAAACCTTATTAAAACTTGTTTTAGATACTTAATGAGAGCGTATATGCTGGTAATGTTAGCCATTAAAAACAAAATTGCAGAGTAAATTTAACTATTTTGCATTGATGAGGGCAGGAAAAAATCAATTTACTGCCCATTTAATTACAAAATCGGGTACTTAATGACATTATTAACATGCTTAGTACACTTTATTTCTTACGTATAAAACTGAAATATACTATGTAATGGATTTTGCTACGCAGTAGTAATTTTAATTTCTTCTTTATATTCATTCTTATGTACTAGTTATCTTTATATTGATGTTTTATGTGATCGATGTAAATCACAATAAAATGAATGAGTAGTTTTGTTAGTAATGATTAAGTCATTAAATCTTTTAAACTTCAGTTAATGTAACTTTGTGATTGGCAATTAAGACAACGTTGAAATATTTTGCACATATTTGTTATTGTCAAATGTTGGGATATTAAATATTACAAAACTGAAAATTGTACGCGAAATTGATACAACACTAGACCTAATGGAAAAAAAGTATTTAGAGAAAATAATGTGTCACTCTTGTTAATTTTCTTATATTTAAATAATACAAGCATGTTCTCCTTGTCTCAAAATGGTTAGGGACTAAAATAATAGAAAGTATAAATGCTATAGGTTAGGCAAGGATCCTATTTTTTTTTTCACCGAATTTTTACAGAGTTTAAATATCAACTTTTCTATTTTAATTCAAGCCATGGCAGAGTATAAATATTTTTTTGTATAACTTGCACAAAACTCCACTAAGCAATAATCAAGAAAAACAATGGATACGGACATCCATTGCTCATCCATCTTGTGATTTTCTTATTTCAAGGTCATAATATAATATAATGGAGGGTCACAAAAATCAAGTTCACCTGGGTGTAAATTTATGCTTGCATTGGCCCTGCGGATGCTCCATCTGTTGCAATGGCCAATATACTATACGGTTGATGTCAACATGTCTCTTACTCATAGATTTTAGGAGACTTTCTAAATATCTTTGCCAATTTTATTTGCTTTGTACAAATTATATTTATAAATTTAAGGAGCTACAATTTATAAAAAGAGTTGCAGTTTTTCTGGCTAACGTCCACACGTTCCCTAACCTTGATACAGATCATAGAAATAAAGATATCAAATGCACGTTTACGTACTATAAGTCTAAAATAAAAGTCAAATTTGGCCAACAATATAGAAAATGTGTGGATTTATGCTATAATAAATTGTAAAAAAGATGACTGAAAAATATATAACCTTCAAACTTAATGTCGTGGAAACAAGAGTTATTTATTTATGTACATACTTCAAAAATAAATTTCACATTAAATAAATTAAAAGTTGAAACACTTGTTTCTAGGGACGCTACTGATCACTTATCCAGGGTTTTGGTGGATAATACACGATCAGGCTCGAGAATACTGATTGTTGATAAAAGTGATTTTAGTGCAAACTTATTAAAGCAAGGTTCAATTAATCATTTAATCTACAGCTAGGAATAACCCCCTCTCTCATTGACTCTGATCTAGATTTGGACCTCCACCTTACCGTCATCGAAAAATGTAATCTACATTTTAGTTTTTTATGAACTTATCCTATCAAGACCCTTAAAATACATTTTAGGCCATATTAAAAATATATTTACCAAATTAACTTTTCATAAATAAGTTGATACTAATCTATAATTTATTCGTTTCTATAGATTGGAATATGTGAAGATAATCTAAATTTAGACCTTTTAAGGTTCAACACCTTACCTTATTTGGTCTGCCTTCTGAGATAATGGTACTTGGTTTGATTCCTGACACGCTCGATAAAATTATCACTAAAAAAATTGAAACTATTCTATTGCACTGATGATATGACAACTGGAGGTCTCTTTATTGTGACTGTTATAGAGTTAAGTTAGTAGGTAATTCATGATATAATTAGTCGGTAAATAAAGGGCAAGTTGTTATTATAAGTTTAAAAAGCTTATGTAAGAAATAAT